>CM067359.1:91444832-92189082 GCA_034401795.1 Chaetoderma sp. LZ-2023a
AAGGCCCACATAAATAAAGCAGCAACTACTAACACAGCATACCAAGAATCACATAAGACGGTGACGAGGAAATCCATCGGGAATCGCCATCCCGTATTCACGTAAAACAGTATGCACCCTTATAGTCATAATCTCACTAGGTATGGCCTTTTCGTTCTGAAGCATTTTTGGGTGAAATATTAGAGTGGGCCCATTTTTGCCTACCTTCCCGAGATGGAGGCCTGTGCGAGGCACTCGCCTCTCCCAAGGATTCAGCAATGACGGTCCATGCCAGGACAATACTCCTCACCCAAACTAGCACTAGGAGTAGTGCCCGCGTGAGGCACATAACTTTTCGTCCGAGATAACCTTCTTCCTTTCAGCATAGAGGTATAATAATGTATATTAAGTTAATTAGTTAAGTCTCGTGTACGGGAGCCTCCCTTGCGGGGATACCTCTGCGGACCTACGAGTCTGTGGGGTACCTCCGGGAGCCTCATGTTTAAAAGTTCATCTACCTGTCTCTATGTCTCGTATTTTCGTATGCTCTTACTGTAGTATTATCTAGCATATTTATAATTGTTTAGGTAAACTCATTGTATAGACTTATATTTTTAGGTCACCAAGTCAAATCTTGTAAGTCCATAGATCACGAAATTGCTATGGACAGGCATACTGGTGACACAAATTCTTGGGATGAGACAGTTGTGTATAATGTTTGGGACAATGGTCGCACGGCCCCACTGGAATGAGTGAGTTCCACTGGCCTTAGGAGCCAGTTTTTGTTTCCCACAGGGCAGTCTCGTACAAGGTCCGTCACCCCGAGACCAGATGCTAACCAGCGTCATCACTCGTCATGCACTTGAGGCGCGGCGAGTCGACATGATACCCCGGAACGGCCCGACACTACCCGGCGAGCTACATTTCCCTGCTCGAATATAGGCCCAGTCAATTTGTAAAACAATACTTAATGGAACACCTGATTGTTTTTGAAAAGGGGAAATAATATCTTCAACGCAGGGGATAGACATTTTCAATTTTACAATATCTTGCAAGATATACTTAGGAAGTCATTTCTCTAATACGGAATTATAAATGTTCATGTGCCCATCTGGGTCACCTCTGTTCTGACCTGTTTACTTGGTGGTAGCCGCGGATCGTGGATTGGCAGCTGCCATCGAGTAAAACAGTTGGTCACCTACATTATATCGCCTCTGTTCTGACCTGTTTTACTTGGTGGTAGCTGCGGATCGTGGATTGGCAGCTGCCACCACTCTCTGTTCTAGAACCCCTAGTATATAACTACTGCTGTTGCTTTCTATGACAACAACAGTTGCCAGGCAAGTTAGATTCAAAATATTCAGCAGAATATTCAATGCTTATAAAATTTGTATAGCCATCATATTTGTATAGCCATCAACGACATACAATTCGTACACTTGCTAGACTTCATATTTCATGATAGAGAGCTCTATGTCATCATATTGTGACGTCAGTTAATACATGACATAATGGAGGAATCTAATTTTAGCCATGCCCCGGCCCATCGCTAGATAAACTCCACCCCCGCTTTAGTCGTGATGGGATCGACCAGTCCCTGCAGTCTCCAAATCACGATTTCCAGTAAATAATACCGGTAAGCTGTTGAATAGTTTGAAACCAATTTGACTGGGTGCTGTAACTGCTGTTGATGCCTATGGCAGCAATAGCGCCCAGTCAAATTAGTTTCACAATGTTTATGTTTATTAAATAGTAAAGCCATACAATTCGTAAAACAACGCTTAGTCCGTCATCAATTAAGCGTTCATGACGAACTTATCTACGTCATTCATGCCGTAATTGATTATGACGTCATCCTACACGTCACGTAGTTCATTATGGTGTAATATGATTGATGGATAAACGACCGTTGATTATGACGTTGGTGATAGACTTACATGATAGACCGAATCCCTCTATTACACATAGGCCTACCTATATGTAGCAATGCTACGGGCTGTTACGTACCTATGAGGCAGACCACTTACGACCATATATGCGTCACCAATCGTCTCGACTTTGTATACGTCATACATGTCAATGGCTGTATCAAAGAACTCATAGAGACTGTTCAGGAATATCACTACCTCCATGGGCTGACTCTTAGCAGATATACTCGTAAAACCCACTACGTCACTGAAGTAGATGGTTACGGACGAGAAATGCTCGGCTGCTACGGTCTGTCGGCTCTTGAGTTGCAGTGCAACAGCCTTCGGCAGCATTTGGTACAGAAGCTGGTCCGATTTCTTCTTCTCTTTGATTAGTTCAATCGACTTAAGACTGACATCGAATGCGAATTCTTGCAGCTTATTGGTGAGCGACGATATAGCGTATATAAGCAAACCGGACACGGAGAGACATACGGCAAACACAATGATGCTTATGATGACAGAGCTCGTCGCAGCTGCCATGTTATCACCAATAACTCTCGTGATTACGGACGTTAACACATCCTTCTCATCGCGGAGGAACTTCAGGTATGCAGCCATTGTGTTATAAAATGCCGTTGCTTTCTCAACTGAGGTATTAAATGGCGCGTTCTCGTGCAAGATCTCGCGATACACATTTACCGCTTTGCTGAGCGCTCTGTTGTTTTCGTTGTCGAACTCAGCATCCATATAATGAATGGTTGTTTCTATGTGGTCCATGGCCAGGGCGTCGTTCTCGCCGAACATTCGAAAATCCTCCTCATCCATTTGACCTAGCAGGAAATATTCTACACCGAGTGCAATAGTGATGCTGAAGTTCTCCTTCGCTCTCAATATCATCTTGTAAGCGAGAAGTAAAGACCAAAGTGCTCCATCAGTCGTATCCCTCACCTTGTCAGCTATACCATCCAATAGCACCTTATTCAACGTGGAATAAAAATTCCCATGTTCGTGCGAGTTAGTCGAATGGAGAAACAACTGGATTCTCTGTAGTTGCAAACTCTCCCTCAAATCTGTCAGAGAAGCATATGCGGTCTTATTACTGCATTTTTCAAAGTCAGTAATTTTTGCCAAGGCTGTATCGGTGTAGTTGAACTCCTGGTTGATAATGTCTACTGTGAACCCCGATTCAGATTGCAGGACAAACATCGTGTTGGCTCTCTCCAATTGGAGAGCATGCACTAGATTCCCGATCGACTGACAGGCCTGGATTTCATCTGACACCGCAGACAATTCATGTTCTCTCCTGATGGAGTCAGTGAGAAGGATAGCTGCAAAGACAATCACACCGAGCAGTGGCACGAATATCATAATGAGCATGCGGATGGTAATGGCATGTTTTCCGAATTCGGTGGTAGGGTCCACAGCACAACCAAGACCATTGATTTTTACCACAGTACTTGTCGTTGTTGCCAATGATTCGTTTAAAGACACCTCGCTTGCCACTACAGCCTTAGCTTGACCATTGTTGAACGGCATCGTTATGACAGGCCTATAATAATAATAATAATAATAATAATAATAATAATAATAATAATAATAATAATAATAATAATAATAATAATAATAATAATAATAACTAGATTGATCGGTCGATGGCGCGTCATCGCAAATCCCCACATTCACCGCTTTGAACTTTTGACACAACCCAGTACCCACCCGGGGGAGGGGGTGGGGCGGGGGGCGTTGCGGAGCCACATGTAAACATCCTTTTGCACTCCGAAATCATATGGGTAACTTACATACCAAATTTGGTTGAATTTTGTGCAATAGTATCAGAGAAGTTGCATTACAATCAATTTCGTGACCTTTTGACCCTATCCCACACACCTGAATGTAAATGTGCTCATCCACTACACATTGATATGGCTAACTGACAAACTGAATTTGGTTGAATTCCGTCCAACAGTGTCAGAGGAGTTGCATTACTAACAATTTCATGAACCTTTGACCCCATCCCCAAACCCCTGGGGGCGGGGTTAAATGCAAATGGGCTCATGCACTCAACACTGATATGGGTAACTCACACACCAAATTTGGTTGAATTCCGTCCAATGGTTTCGGAAGAGATGCGTTAAATCAATTTCTGCCGGTTAAAATGTGAATGTTTAACCCCTCTCCCTCCCCCAGGGGGTGGAGCCAAATCTAAATGGTCTCTTGCACTCCGCAATCATATGGGTAACTCAGATATCAGATTTGGTTGAGTTCCGTCTAACGATTTCTGAGGTGTTATTGCAATCAATTTCATGACATTTTGACCCCATACCCCACCCCCTGAGGGTGGGGCCAAAGGTAAATGTGTTCACCCACTCCACATTGATATGGGTACCTGACATACTAAATTTTGAATTCCGTCCAACAGTGTCAGAGGAGTTGCATTACAATCAATTTCTTTACCTTTTGACCCCCACCCCACCCACTCCTGGGGACGGGGCCCAATGTACATGTGCTCATGTACTCCCCACAGAGCAAATTTGGTTAAATTCTGTCCAATGATTTCGGAGGAGATGCATTAAAATCAATTTCTGCAGGTTAAAATTTGACGCTTTGACCCCTCCCCACCCCCTGTTGGCGGAGCCAAATCGAAATAGCCTCTTGCACTCCGCAATCCTATGGGTAACTCAGTTATGAGTTCCGTCTAACGATTTCAGAGGAGTGCGTTACAACTGATTTGACCTTTTGATTACTGTCACGACCCCTGGAGGCGGAGCCAAATCTAATTATCGTCTTACAAAGCGGAATCATATGGGCAACCCACATACCAAAATTTGATTTAATTCCCATTTGGAGGAGATAGCGTGACCGACGGACGGACAGACGGACAGAGGCGAGTGCAATATCCCCGATGTTTTTTTAAAACGTGGGGATAATAATAATAAATTCACCAATGACAACACCAACGCCACCACCACCACCATCACCACCACCACCGCCAGACGACCCCCCCATCACCACCACAACAACAACAACAACGACGACGACGACGACAACAACAACAACAACAACAACAACATCAATTTTTGTGGTGGTCAACCTATTTTAAGAATTTTGAAATCAATTTTAAGAGTTTCTTTAATAAACCTTTATATTGAACATCTAGAAAATGAATATAGTGAAATGGAATTTCGCATATATTTATCATAGGATTGCTACTAATAAATTACTTCGAAAATGAAACAAGGAAATGACTCATTTTGTGATAAGTGTCATACTGACGATACTTTAGAACACTGTTTATTAAATTGTGATAGACTGAAACACACGTTATACTTCCTTAACCACTTTTGTAACTAGAAATATATAATTGTGCATTTGGTGATACAAGCAACAAACTTTGCATACTTGTTGGTCTAAGATAGCTTTTCACAAAAACACGCGATCCATCAAAAGATCCAACGTGTCGGCCGTTTTTTCAAGATAGCTGCCATATATGTTATCACAATTCAATTGATGCATAAAAACCCAAGCACGACGGATTCTCGTCAGGTTTGTGTACATCTTTATGTTTGTGGCAAGTCTCTGTATGATTACGTTGTAATTGACACTGAAATCTCAGTAGAAAAAGCAAAGAATTGTGAAAAAGCACTACAAATCTGTCATGGATTGCATATACATATTATGATATAAGACATAGGTGTTACATATGAGGAGCAGTGTGACGGAAAACTAAAACAAAATTGATTTGTGATTAATGTTTTATATTGTGTCCCTATGCTTTCCACCGCAGGGCCTTATTAAGCCCAATCATTTGATGGCTTCCAGGTAATATCTCATAAACATTCATATGTTACACCACAATGAGAGATGTCAATGCACTGCCAGGGTGCACTGGTGGCATCGGCGGTGTGAGACTCAGCATGGGGTCAGTGTCAGCTGAATAATAAATATACAGCAATCCAAACGCTACCTAGAATGCCCCATAAAATAACTCAGGTATCCGCACCTGAATTGACAGGATGTGCCAGCGCGGGAGAGCCGAGCCAAGGATGACAGGGTTTCAAGTCATCCTGGTGGTGTACAGATCGCACGGGATTTAAATAACACTGGATGAACGATCGGGCTAGGTGTAGTGCATATGCATGAACATAGCTGTATCCCATACTTACTAGTGCTAACTTATATCATAAACATATAATTGTACTAACTTATTCATATTATAATTACACACATTATCTTAGAAGAACGCAACAAAAAATCACACATTCTTTCCGTGAACCATATTTACCAGATCATGGCCACCCCAGCCATGTTTAAATTGCAGACTAAGTGGGACAGATGTTGTATGTGTCAGGTAGAAAAAATGAAGATCTTAAAGCACCACCACCTGCATATAAAGCAGAGTACGATGGCTACAAAAACCTTTCTGCGAACATTCCCGTCTTTCATTCTCTCAATTGCTTTCCCATTAGTTTAGGCTAACAAAGAACATCTTCAGAGCCACCAAAGTTGAAGGAGAGTCCAAACAAACTTTCAAGAACAGAGGAATCAAAATCATCACATTGTTTCATATGTGACCTTGAAGCACCAGATCACGATCTTAGAAGAGCTATGACAATGCAACTAAATGAGAGAATTAATCATTGTGCCAGGACATTAAGTGATGGAAAACTTCCTGCGAAGCTTAGTGCCGGTGACGTTATAGCACAGCGTATGATGTATCACCCAGCTTGTTTGACTGCATTGTATAACAGGGAACAAGCTCATTTGAAAACCATGACAAATGAGACACAGGATCAAGGACCATTTAATAATGAAATCAACCCAATTGCCTTTCCTGAACTCGTAACATATATCAATGAAACTAAAGTTGCAGCTGCTGACAATAATCCACCAACATTCTGTCTTGCAGATTTAGTTGCATTATATGATGAGCGGGTAAAGCAACTGGAGATCACTTCATCAAATGTCCACCCAACCAGACTAAAACACAGCTATTATCTCATATTCCTGAGTTAGAAGCATGCCAGAATGGGAGGGATGTCCTTCTCGCCTACAAGAATGATATATCAGTTGCATTCCCACAGGTTAACATCTATACTGATGCACTTTTATTAGCAAAAGCTGCAGAAATTTTAAGGAAAGGGATGCTGAAATACAAATCAGGATTTAAACAGTCGTTTTGCAATAGGGCTTATGAAGACTGCATTCCTCCTACCTTACTTCAGTTTGTTGGAATGGTTGAACATGGAGTTGACATAAAGTCTCAAATAATGCATGGATTTCAAAACCAGATATTGCAATAGCAAATCTGTTGCAGTTTAACTGGCATGCAGGTTACACAGCAGGTACACCAAATCATCGACACAGCACAGACCGCGAGATATCGTTCCCCATCTACATAGGACTTCATGTATTTTCAAAAACAAGGAAAAGACAGTTAAATGATGTTTTATTTGAGCATGGAATCAGTATTTCCTATGACTGGGTGTTGGAGATATCCAAAGATATTGGACAAGCAGTCGTAGCACAATATTTTAATGATGGTGCTGTGTGTCCACCTTCATTGAGAAGACAATAGCTGCTATTCACAACGTCTGCTATAGACAATATTGATCACAATCCAAGTGCCACATCTGCTCATGCTTCACTCCATGGAACAGGCATATCTGTATTTCCACATCCAAGGTATGGAAATCCACCTGATGTGAGAATAGTCAATGCACCTGTTTCAAGAGCCAAGCATATCTCAGGACTTCCGTGTTCATTTACAAATGTAATGCATGCCCACTTCAGTGATAAACATCCAAATCCTCCATCGTGTGCAGTAGTAGAATTAGCGAATCTCATCACTGAAAGTCTGAAACTCGAGTACCAGTGGCTTGAAAAGGTCATGTTTACTGATGAAGTGGATGATGATTTATCAGTAACCTGGGCAGCTCACCATGCAAGTCAACATAGAGCTCCTCATTTTGAAGTTACATCCTCAGCTTTACTACCTCTTTTCCGAGAACAAGCTTACTCTGTTGCTACCATAAAACACATTATGGACAAAATCAAAGAAATTGTGGATTACCTAGATCCTAGGCAGATACCTGTCATTACCGCCGATCAGCCACTCTTTGCATTAGCAAAGCAAATACAATGGGAATGGCCAACCACTCAAGGAGAAAATAAGTTTTTGACAATGTTTGGTGGATGGAATCTCGAGATGGCTGCTTTGAAAAGTATTGGAATTGTTCTTCAGTGCAGTTGTTGGACCAGTGCCCTCATTGAGGCAGGACTGGCAATATATGGTACTGCAGACTCATTCGTGTCTGTTGCTAGTGTTACAAAGACATGACAGGTACACCACATAACAACATGCTCCCTTTTTCAGCTTCAACAGGCAGTATGCTCTGAATGTCAGAGTGCTTCCGGAGATACAGTGGATGCAATGAGTTTTGATGTTTGGTGTAAGGAACGAAAGCTCCAAAGTCCACAGTTCCAGTTTTGGGATCTGATATTGACTTTTGAGCTAACCGTTCTTGCACTAACCAGATCATTCAGCGAAGCAGATTTCCGACTTTACAGGTAGGCCCTTTCCCAACTGATACCATACTTCTTTGCTAATGATAATACGCACTACTCACTTTTGGCTTCAAATTCATCTATATGATTTGCTGTCTCTTGAGGAACGGCAACCACAATTAGCTCAAGAGTTTCACAGTGGTAGTTTTGTTGGACACAAGTCTGCCAGAGCATTCCCTGCCATGGCAATTGACCAAAGTCATGAACAGAACAATGCTGTAATCAAATGTGATGATGGAGCAATCGGATTAACAGCGGACCCTTCAGCTTTACGGAGATGGATGGTTGTAGGTCCAGAAGTAAACCGCTTGCTTAAAAAATATGAACTCTTATCAGAATCTAATACAAAAGGGGCCACTGGATTGAATCATGAACAAACAAAGGCAATCCAAAGAG
The DNA here is from genome assembly GCA_034401795.1 of Chaetoderma sp. LZ-2023a. Taxonomy (NCBI): domain Eukaryota; kingdom Metazoa; phylum Mollusca; class Caudofoveata; order Chaetodermatida; family Chaetodermatidae; genus Chaetoderma; species Chaetoderma sp. LZ-2023a. Next base: position 91,453,682 of record CM067359.1, read on the forward strand.
CATTTCTAGAGAATGTTTCTAAGCTTGCTAACACCATATGAGAAATGGGTAATCCCTTCCAAGATGAATCTAGTGAATTTTATGTCTTAGATACGAAGGGCATTGTTGATATTTCTCTAGCACATATGGCTAGCACATTGCGGATGTGTGGCATGACTAAGTTTGATGAATTTCGACAAAGTCTAAGTGGACCTGATAAAAATCATATCTTTCCTCCGTTTCTCTCACATCTAGGTCTTCAGCAACTTTGGGTTACATTGGCCATGGCAGTAGTGTTTGCTGGCTGCCAATCCATGAGATGGTCATAAAATTGGGACCAGCAAGAGCCAGTGGAATGCCATTTCTCCATGAATTTACTGGCTGTGATGACGTGTCAGGTTTCTATGGGAAGGCAAAGAAATCAGTCTGGAACACATGTTTGTGATGCTGCAACATCTGTATTTCAATACCTTTGCCAAGCACCGGTATCCATTGATGAAGGAGACGTAGATGTGCTGGAGAGATGTATTGTGATTATGTATGACAGGTCAAGTGTAGCCAATCATGTAAATGAGGTGAGGCTTGATCTTTTTGCTAGGAAGCGGCCATTTTTTGATACAATCCCACCAACACAAAATTCACTCCTGCAGCACGTTAAGCGCACTGCATATCAGGCAGGGCATATATGGGGTGTGCGTGGTTTCTCAGCCAGCCACTCCAAGTCCAGAAGAGCGGGGATGGGTAAAAGAAAGCGATAGCTGGAAGGTTGTATGGACGACAATTAAAAAATTTGCGGCAAGTTGTTAAGAATTGACAAAGTGTGGGTGTAAAGGTAATTGTGATATGAATAGAAGCAAATGCTATCGCGGTGGTCTTACCTGCACAGCATTGTGACACCTTAAGTAGTGGTGAAGGTAACAACATGTGACATTTACAACCTAATGTCTGCGATCCTCTCATATATGACACATAACTGTTTTGATTTTACGAATTATGACAGTGTATAAAAATGTAAAAGTCTTAAAAAACTAAAAAAACTGCATGCATTCACATTGAACTTGTTGCGGTCATGTGTTTCCACTAACGGACGTGAGCTGAGCTATTTGTATATTGTCATTTAATAATGCATTATTTATGTTGTAATTGGTATCAAAATTTTAAAAAATTGCAAATCACACAAAAATATGTCTTCAGCGTTGTTTTACAAGTCAAAATTCCTATACTTTCCCTGCATGCACTTAAATGGTCAATGCCATAAACTAGACAGCTGAAATGAGGCTCTAAATGGACAACACTGCTTCGATGGGCCACAAAACACCACTCAAAGTATACAGAATTGCCACAAGCATATGAATCCATACTAACCAAACTTAAATTGCCTTTGTGTGTGCTTTTCTATGTACCATATTGATTTTGAAGACGTATTCTTGAAAAATGGCAGCCATGTTGGATTTTTGGATGTCTCGCGTATTTTTTTAGTAATGTCACATATTGGCCACCCACATGCAAAGTTTGTTGCTTGTATCACCAAATGCACGATTCTTCCCCAATATACATCTTAGCTATTTTGTCAACAGTGAATTCACCTTTCCAGAGTACCCACCCATCATATGACGTCATAATGAACTGTGTGACGTGTACAATAACATCATAATGAATGACGTCATGAATGACGTCGATAATTACGTCACGAACGTATATTTGAAGACGGTCTATACGTTGTTGTACAAATTGTTTGTTCTGTTGAATATTTTGAAACTAATTTGACTGGGCGCTGTTGCTGCCATAGGTTTAGATAGTTTTCAGGAAATTGATAGCTAGGGCATTTGGGGATCGATCAATCCCAACACGGCGAGGTGTGGGTGGAGCTTAGCTAGAGATGGGCTGGGCATAGCTAAAAATGGAAAGGTCCATTAAAGCGCACAAAATACTATTTATTTCAATTAACCATTTAATTGCCAATACCTTTCAAGGAAATTTTGATCTTTGCAGCCAAAAATAGTATTTTTTGTAATTTTATAAGGAAAATTTAGAAGAAAATGTATTTCTGTTATTCTTCAAATGGATATTTATCAAAAGCATAAACGTCAAGAAAATTCAAATTTCTGCTTAGCCAGTGTCCAATTGCAGACCAAGAAGAGTATTTTTGAAAATTTACCACAGGTTGCCGAGCCAGTCATTCCAGTGGTAAATTTCCAAAAATATCCTTTCCTTAGCCTGCAAATGGATATTTCTCAAGATTACTGCAGAGGTCATTTTTACCAACTTGACCATTAAAGGGTTAAGTTGACACAAGAGGGTTAATGCTATATTAACACACATTAATGGTATGTCTGTTTTGACTAAATATATATACATATATGCTGATCTGGATCATTCTACATTGACTCCAGTCGCCCTGTAGGTGGGGCTTAGAATACACCTTCCGTATCCTCTGCGTGTCGTAAGAGGCGAATAAAGGAGGTAAGGGTGAGGTAACCCTGACAGAAACCTAGAGTGCTGAAGACGGAGGTTCCAGGCCGCACGGCGCACTCTAATAAACCATGGATCCACGCACTTAACGCTTATGATCATGTCGATAGTCACTTACAGGACTGGCGGTATGATCAGCGAACGAAAAGAAGAAGAATAAGAAGATTGACTCCAGTAAATAAATTAAATACCTATCTAATATCTCGAGCTAAGGTTATAACAATCCCAATGAGACCTCGCATCAGAGATATAGAATATTTAGATGTTTTTAAAAAACTATATAAGGTGCCGTATCAAACAAGATCGGAAATGATCTGTATTTAGAGCGTTTTGAAATAAGATGGGCAATTAATAATGTTTTGTGTAATATTACAGATGGAGAAATGTTTATATTGATATAATGTATTGTAATAATTTGCGACTGTGTGCTTACATTGATATAATGTATTGTAATAATTTGCCACTGTGTGTTTATATTGATATAATGTATTGTAATAATTTGCCACTGTGTGTTTATATTGATGTAATGTGTTGCACCTATGGCAGCAATAGCGCCCAGTCAAATTAGTTTAAAACTACTGAACCGATTTGGCGCAAATTTTAACACAGCCCAAATATCTTACTGTGAGCGAGGATTTCCAGACGTTTTGGATCTAATCTGGATAAAAGCCCGGATTCAAATGTGAATCTATTTATATAATTTAACCCCTTACTGACCAAATTGTGTCAAGCAAATCACAATGTTTCCTTACAGAATGTCCATTCGCAGGTCTAGGGAAGACTATTATTGAAATTTTACCACTAGAAGTAATTTCTGTGGTAAATTTTCAAATATGGTTTTCTCTTGGCCTGCAAATGGACATTCCTCAAGACCACTGCACAGACCAGTCTTTGGCATTATAGGGTTAATAATTAATTCTTACATCATCCTTCGAGGATCGTTGCTTAGTTGGTTGATTTAATCAGCAGAGCATTATCCTTAGTTAACCAGATACCGTTCAATAATTACGGCATGACACTTAGGAGACACGTCTCAAACTTTTCCTGGCGTGCGAGGAGAAAAGCTATACCATTCTCAGCGTCGAACGAAGTTAATCTATCTATCATCACTACAATGTTACATTACGCATTGGCTGACTGAAGAATATGCTAAGCTTAAAATTGAAAAATAGTTTTTTATGACGAGCTGGGTTAATGTGGAGTTTGCGTCATCTCCGCCCGCATTAGAATGACAGAGATTCCACCCATTTGCCAATGAAAGAGAAACTTTCACTTTCAAACAAGCTATACAGCTAAGTTGTCAAATATTCTGAAAGTAATTTGACAGGAAACTGTTGCTGCCAGCTTCCAGTCAAATTGCTTAAAAAATATTCAAGATATTTTCTCTTGAATTGCCAGAATTCTAAGTAAAGGGTTGTTAGGACGAAATGTGTTAACAACATTGAATATAGACCTGTAGACATATATCGAATAATCGCATCTAAGGAGTAATAGATTTTACAACAGATATGTTCTAAGCAAATACCTTTATTCGTTTGTAAATAACCGAACATAAATCTATTGGTGTACCCCCTGGTGGTGTACACGTGTCTCGAATCAGCAGTGTTGTCCTTGAGCTAAGAAGGGAACCGGTACCACATTATCATGCAACTAGTCTTGTGCTTTCAATGTCATGTACGCTCATATATCATTAATTTAATGGACCCGTCTAGTTTATCCTTCACTAAAACGATGTCATAATTAACTACGTGACGTGTAGGATTACGTCATAATCAATGATGTAGATAGGTTCGCCACGAACGCTTAATTGATGACGGACTAAGCGTTGTTGTACGAATTATATGTCTTTACTATTTAATAATGATCCTGTTGAATATTTTGAAATTAATTTAACTGGGCGCTGTTGCTGGTAGATTTTCTGAAAATTGATAGTAAGAGAGTTCAGGGATCCTCGATCCCAACAAGGGACGAAGTGTGGGTGGAGCCTAGCTAAAGGTGGGGCGGGGCATAGCTAAAACTGGATTCCTCCATTGCTATGATAACAGTGGGCGGATTTAATCTGTCACTCAAGTATATAACGTCTTAATCAATTACATCACATGTAGGTTGAGGTCCGCCAAGTGTAGACGAATTGCATGTCTCTGAAGGATTTACTACTTTAAAGATTCTGTTAAATATTTTGAAAATTAATTTGACTGGGCGCTTTTGCTGCCATCGCTCAATTGGCTATATTACCAAGTATTCTCTTTCGCCATGACCTTTCGATGACGTTGAACTCTGACCGTTGACCACAAAATCAAGAGAGTGGGAAGGGGTTGGTTGGGGAGGGTGGTGGTGGGTGTGGGGCGAGGAGGGGGAGGAGAGGGTGGACGGAGGGAGAGAGAAACATGGAGATGGCGCTTGGTGGGATTGTTGGGCGAGAGGGGAAGGACAAATTAAAGACAGAATCGAAAGAAGGAAAGGAAGAAAGAAAGATGGGCGATGGGATGGATGGAGGGAGAAAACAAGAAAGAAAAGAAAGAAAGAAAGGAAGAAAGAAAGAGAAGAGCGTGATAATATGGAATTAGAATGATATGATTTCACTCACCTACAGCTGTGATGAAAACGTCAAAAAAGAAATTCCAATACTCCGGTATAAATGCAGTGGTTTCTGGCTACGATGGTTGACCACGCGAGTGACAATACTAGCGACAGACACCAGGTATACAGAGGCTGAGAGACCTAGCGTTCAGGTGAGAAATCGACCTTGGATAGTCACTACTACAGTAGCAGGTATCTTCAGAAAACATTTATTATCAAGAGAAAGGTTTAGTAAATGAAATCGGCTTATCCGTCTGTGCACTGTGTCGGAGACAATGCCTCAAAATTAATAATTTTTGATACAAAGGATAACGTCGATATGTATCGTTGAAGCCATTTACTTAGAGTAATTAACAAGATGGGAATACTCTGATACCTGCTGTATTGCGAGTGTTGAATACGTTGGATTTGGCGTGTTTTTTCATGTTTATTTTGTGTTTGGTGACACGTCACATGTATTCACCTGTATATAAATGACGCTTTTGGCGTATACAACAAGACTGTTACAAGAGAGGGGATCGGTACATTAATAAAGTAATTTACAACAAGAAATGACTTTTGGGTGCCACATGATGGTGGCTCTTTAAGACGGGTGACCATACGGCCACCCGTCTTAAAGACCCACAACCGTGTGGCTCCACAAGCGAGTACACGCCCTAGCAATGTTTCACTGTATTTAGAATAACTTGAGGAATTAATTTCCCTTGTCCTGATTCTTGATAAAGCTTTGATCAATGGAAAATGTATTGCTAGATTAAAGAGAAGCTTGGATTCGAATTTAATTTGTTAATGAACGACATGCCTTTTATTAAAGTTGTAAAGTCGGCTGAGCACGCAAGCGGAAACAAACTATAAAACCATGACCTATAATTATAATTCATGTGACCTATATTTGGTAACAGGGTCCATCATTGTCAATAATGGAAGATTCAAGTTTATCCATCAATCATATGACGTTATAATCAACTACGTGACGTGTATGCTGACGTCATACTCAAATACATCATGAATGACGTAGCAAAGTTCGTCACGAACGCTTCTTGATGACGGACTAAGCATTGCTGTACGAATTTTATGTCTTTATTGTTTAATAAACATTATGTTGATTATTTTGAAACTAACTTCACAGCATCCAGTTAAATAAATTACAAAATATTCAACAGCTTACCTGTATAGTATAAATTTCTGAAAATTGAGATTCAAGGCGTGCAGGGATTGATCGATCCCTCAACGGGAATTGCGTGGGTGTAGTTTAGCTAGAGATGGGCGGGGCATAGCCAAAACTATATATCTCCATTATACAGATAATCTGTTGGATATTATGAAATTAATTTGACAGGATCATGTTGTTGCCAGGGGTTTCAAGGTATTGAAGAGAATAATAATTAAATTGTAAGGGACTTTTGCTTGGAGTTTGTCCTCGTGAGTTCAAAGGAAGAAAGGTAGATAGATAATTTATTTACAATAAGGCCTAGGTCTTTGAGTGTACATTATACAACATACATGTTTGGCGGATGCCTTAGATTAACAAAATTAAATTAAATAAGTGTTCAAATTATATAAGTACAAGTAGAAAATTTCTCCTAGCAGAATCAGTACTTTCCTTGTATTTTAATGACAAAATGAAACTATATGCTGTGTACGACTATGCGGATAATGGAGAGATCCGATCTGTCACCCAAGTATTCGACGTCATAAAAAAATCAAAATGGGGTAATGCTCCGTCGTTAGTATACGAATTGCATGTCTTTGACGAATCTACAATTTACTATTATGTTAAGTATTTTGAGATTAACAGCGCTCAGTCAGTTTACTCCAAAAATGCTGAACAGCTCATCTGTATACGTACTGTGAAATTAGATTCTAGGAATTCATGGTTAAGAGTGTTAAGATCGATTCCAACACGTCGTATTCACATCATATTTACCACCTTACAGAAAAAATCTGTTATTAAGTGCAAAGCTTGGACATATCGTCCAATACTGAACTAAACGTCAAATGCATTCATACAAGTATCGCTACAGAGGGATCCCACATGCCACTCAAAATATCTGACATAATCAATTACGTCACACGTTTGGTGCCGTCATAATCAGATTGCCCTAAACGTGGGATATTCCTTCACTAACTAACATCACATGTACGAATTGTATATTTTGATAATTAAAAAATACAATTACATGAACATTTTGTTGACTATTTTGAAACAAACCCTACTGGGTGAAAACAGCCCCCAGTCAATCGGTTTCCAAATGGCCAACACTCATGTATTTAGCTATGTACCTAGTCTTCCAGTCTCACATCATTGAATCGATTTCACCACACCTACAAAATGGAAAACGCCTAGCTAAAATGGATGAGCATAGCTTAAATGGATCCCTCCATTGGGTTTGCCAAATCCAAATAAAAACCCCAACATAGTCTTTCCTTGACTCTGGCAAACATGCTTATCCTGTGAGTTCATTACGCGTTGAGAAAGCTGCATGTATAAAAGCAGCAAGTTTTCTTAAAACTATACCGTTTGTCGAAAAGTATGATACGAGATCAAGCATCTGTTAGGAGAAAATGGGCAAAGTCAGAATGATTTCACAATTCACCTTTCCAGAATATCCGTCCATCATCTGACGTCATATGACGTCATAATCAGCCCAGCGCGTGTATGATGACGTCATAATATTTTACGTCACGAAGGATTCCATATCGACCGTCACCAAATCTCAAATACTCCGCCACGTTGTATGAGTTACATTCATTCATTGCAACAGCACCCAGTAAAATTGGTTTCAAAATATTCAACAGCTTTAAAAATGTGTAGTTTTTTGGAAATTGATAGTCAGTGTGTTCAGAGATCGATCGATCCCAACAAGAGCGAGGTGTAGGCGGAGATGGGAGGGGCATAGCTAATACCGAAAAGATCCATTAGGACCTATCTGAGGTATGTACGTCAGGAAACATGATCGCAGAGGATCTAAATTTATCAACTTTCCGCGGAAGGGCACGGGGACCCTCGTCTGCGAGCCTAAATAGGAAGACTGTATAATCATAAAAGTCGGATAAGCGTAGAATGCCTATGACTCTCTCAAATGCGGAATTTCAGTTGCCGAGAGTATTTTTTATGTTTTGTTTACTAATTCTATGACATTCGAATATTCATTTAAATAGACAAATATGAATGAACATTCGCAAAGCATACTGATAATTGAATATTTATGAAAAATTACTACATTTTCTTGGATTGGATTGAAAGCAAAATGTCTTTTTCAAAATATCTGCCAAAATGCTGGTTTGTCCGATCAACGTTAACGCTTTCTTGACGAATCCGGTCAAAATCGGCCTATGCAGTGGTCTTAAGGACTGTTCATATGCAGGCCAAGAGAAGACTATAATTGAAAAATTACCACTGGAATGACTGGCTCGATAACCGAGCCAGTTATTCCAGCGGTACATTAAAAAAAATAGTCTTCTCTTGGCCTGCAAACGGACATTCAATCAGCAAATATGTTGATCTTTAAACAAATTTAGTCATTAGAGGGTTAAACTTGGCTCTCTTCTACCTCCCATATTTACTTGATTTGGTATTAATTTTAAATTGACTCCATCTAATGGTTTTGGAAATACATGGGAATTCACAGTATATAGATATTTCAACCGCGTCTACGCCTACAGTTTTTTTTATCTGTTTTCCCAAACAAAACGATCCCTGTTAAATACCACCCTTGCCGAAGATAGTTAAAGCAGTTGTCTGAAATATTTGAATAGTTCGAATATTCATTCACATAGGCTATTAATAATAACGCCGATGGATTAAGGCAAGGGCTAACAGGGCTACGACACAGGGACCCCGAAAAATAAGGTGAACCCAAATAAAAAACAATAATCATCCCAGTATCTCACTTTTATCGTCATGATATACGTAACCTGTTGAATATGTTGAAACCAATGTGACTGGAAGCTGGTGATGCCTCAGAATTTTGGCACATACGTAACGAATTTCTTTTATTTAGGGGTAGTATGTATTAGGCGAAAGCACATTAAATGTTGCAGCTATAGGGGATCTTCGTCAATTCCCAGTTTTAAACACACAAGCAAGCAGTCAAATTCTTTTTTCGAATCTGCTCCCTTGAGACTTCACTGACCGCTTGTACGTAAGACCTATTTGGAATCCCAAATCCCATAGGCCTTAGCAGTAGGAACAGTCGGTCAGCATGTTTAAAATGTCTAGTAGTAAGTATGTACAATTTGGTAGGTTTTGGGAAACAGAAGTTCAAGTCATTCACAAAGACATTGTACATATTTTCCAAAATGCACTTGAAAGGGAGTATATGCCCCACCGGCTAAAGCGTATTAATGATTCTGTTAGTAGGCCCAAGATTTCTCTCTTAAAAATTTTCCGAACAAAGTCTTAGCGTAGAACATTATATCTTATTGCAGCTTGATATCTGAAAACGCAAAGACTCTTTAAAGGCTATGGATAAGTGAGCACTACTTTATAATGGAAAACGACAGGTACTGTAGAACTAAGATTCCAACCCATTATAGATAATATAAATATGACCTGAGGGATCCCTGATGCACAGATCAACATGATCACGGATCCACAGATTCCAAATTGAATAGAAGGCAATATGACACATGATGCAACGTGTAGCAATGCCGGAGAAACTGCACATTAGTTAACCAAAGTTTTTGCTCATCCTCCATTCCTACCCACCATGCACCGGGATGCCTTTATCTATCACTGATAAGTGCACATGGGTAAACTCGGTCTTGGCTTTGCTCAAGAAGAGATTCACATACTTGAGTTTTTCTGCAGCTATATGGAGATGGTTAATCAGAGGTTTCTTTCCCTCATCTATAAAGTCGTCATCGTCCGTACAATCCATCTTTAGTGATCGGCCCGCTGTAGATACTGGTGTGTTTGGATTTGTGGAAACAGATGAGAGGGCTACGGCAAGGTAGCATGTAAACAACAACAGCGAGAGGCAATCTCCATGTGTGGAATCAGTGGAGGTCACGAACGCTGCAGACTCCACATTTTTACTCGCACTAGCAGTCTGAGTAGTCGCAGCTCATCATTATTATGGCCAACTTGAGGCAATACGTCAATGGGAATTGATCGTATTATGGTGCCAAAAGCCCACGACATGCCGATTCATATCCTGCGAAAGTCCCCGTTCTTGGGCATGATTACTGGCATGAACATTTGCTGTGATCATACAATGTTTGCACAGCTGCGCCATAGTGTAAAGCCGCTATGGTAGGCTCCAGCAAAACTGTCAAACTTCTCTCGAATGCGGCACAGTGTGCCACATTGCACAAAGCCGTCTGGATGACGTTGAGGAGCTCTATAGGACGCAAGTGAGTTGGTGGGCCAATAGGCGTCTCAGGTGTGAAGACATTATGTACGTGATTAATTTGGAGATGCTAACCCTGGCATATTTAAAGAGTTCATTGATGGCGTTGTCGGGTTCAGATGCATGTTCATTTCTCAGGGCCTTAAGCGCCTGATTATCCTCAATTTTTCGATTGGCATTTGTGGTTGCCTAGGATCGCCTACAAATGGATGTAGTGGATTACCGTCTAGATCCATGAACTGGTTCTTAAACCATTCCCTGATCACCTGCTTTTCCCTGGTCGGTCCCGATGGCGTTGCCATCAGTGTTATGCAGGGAATGCGATGGCTGTGTATCAGGATTTCGTATAGGCTGGCCCACCCTACACATTTACCACAACAATCTAAGGCTATGGTGTCATCCGTTAAAGAGATTCTTTCTAGGTTGGCGAGCTCTTTCTTGTGGTTCAGTGATGTTGTGAAGTATGGCGTTGCGTTCTCCGCGTAGCTTTGTGCAGTGTTTGCTCTAGGCACATTGATAGATGATGGGACGTTGTGCCTTATTATTGTGCAGACAGCTTTGCAACGCTCTACTATTTATACTGCCGTCTAGACATATTTAACATTGTTCTGCGCGCGAAAGTTTGCAGAAAATATCATGGAATAATAATAATAAAGTGGAGGGTGAAAGAAAGTGAAACAACATTTCTGTGTAAATACTTGCTTTTATCAAAGAAACTGTCTGTCTGAAGTGCCACATTTTAATTAACATATACGTAGACAAGACCATAGTTTAGTGAGACATAGTACCGGAAATAGTATATCTAATTAATAGTTTGAGTGGGATTGACTATGCGACCATACTGAGCATGCCGTGATAGTCAGCAGGTGTATCCAGTTAGGACAATGGTCTTAATTATTCTAAAAACAAAGCTGTCAAAATAATCCATTAGGTGGTACAATCGCATCACGACACCTTCAAGGCAATATTACAGGTGAGCTGTTGAATATTTTGAAAGTAATTCGGTTAAGATGTTGCAGCAGCAGATTCCAATCAAATTACGTTCAAATTATTCAGCATACTATTACCGACACCGTAAAATGATTTCGGGTATGAGGTTTATTGCATTGAAATGGTTAATATTGGCCGTCGAAGCTCAATACTTGACCAAATTTAAGCGGACATATGGTACATTTCACAGATGGAATTGACAAACTTCTACTAATATCTGTCGAAAGTCAGCACCAAACACACTTAGCAAACAATGCCTTCTTGTTTCATTAAGAAAACTAATTTACTTTCTGTCCATCAACATACGTGCTGTCACTACGTCCTTGTCTAGGCGGAGACATTAATTTTCCGTGAATGAAGTTGGTAGAAAGCGTCTGGTATATATGTATATTTGCACAGATTTTCGATAAACTTATTAGGCCAGTAATGTGTTTGGACGATTTAATAATAGCAAATGACCCGTATACACCAACGCGGGTTAAAAGCCATGGTCTGATTAGACCTGCGCTAAACCAGCATTTTAAAGCCGTGAATGAAAGTTTTAAGTCGTGATGAAAGTTTTTCTAACTGTCGCCCATTTTTATTTCGAGCTAGACAACTATAAAGAGACAGAAAGCTTAAGATGTTCTGTAATATTCATTCATGTAGCTCACCTGGAGACATCGTAGCTCATCAGGAAGGGTGGTAGCTCGACAGGAGGCGTTGCATCTCACCAAGTAGCTCCGTATCTCACCAGGAAGTGCCGGAACTGACCAGTAAGTGCCGTAGCTCATCAGGAAGTACCGTAGCTCATCAGAAACCACAATAGTTCACCAGAAAGCGCCCTAGCTCATCAGGAAGCAGTGCAACTCATCAGGAAGCACCGTAACTCACGAGGAAGCGCCGTAGCTGATCAGGAAGCACTGTAAAGCACCAGAAAGCGCCGTAGCTCATCATGAAGCACCGTAACTCAGTAGGAAGCCCCAAGGAGACGCCGTAACTCATCAGAAAGCACCGCAACTCATCAGGAGGCGCCATAGTTCACCAGAAAATGCCGTAACTCATCTGGAAGCGCGTAGCTCAACTGGAAGCGGCGTAACTCATCAGGAAGCGTCGTAATTCATCAGGAAGACGAATATCAAGAAGTATATTTCCACGCTATGACTAGCAACATTCCCAAACAGGAAGTATATTTCGATGCTATGACTAGCAACATTCCCAAACAGGAAGTATATTTCCACTCTATGACTAGCAATATGGCCAAACAGGAGGTATATTTCCACGCTATGACTAGCAACATTCCCAAACAGGAAGTATATTTCGACGCTATGACTAGCACCATCCCAAACAGGAAGTATATTTCCACGCTATGACTAGCAATATGCCAAACAGGAAGTATATTTCCATGTTATGACCTATAAATATTAATGTGGTCATAAAAAACGAATGATAACCTACTGGATAAAACTGATAACAGCTAAAGAAACCAAATTAGCACATACACTGTAGAGGTACGCGCTATCTGACTACCATCAAAACGGAACACAATATAGGTGGCTAAATTGCATCAAATCTATTTTGGATAATACAGGACACAGTTACATTTTGACAAATCAAACAGCCAACGTATCCACTCAAATACGGACAACGATTACAAAATCACTAGAAGATCAATTCATAATAATAATCGTTATTTATTGAGGGTAAATCTTCACGTACACGGCCTGATCTAACAGAGGCCCTCATTAACATATATACAAATTTATACATCTATGTACACACAAAGAAATTCCGACAGACTATTAGTTTAAATTCCGATATGACAGTAATTATTATTATTATTATTATTATTATTATTAGTATTAGTATTAGTATTATTATTATCATCATCATCATCATTATTATTATTATTATTATTATTATTATTATTATTTGAAACTCGCACATACACTCTAAATCATAGACATTTTCTCTCAACCACACGGACAAACTTACACTCTACCTCACAAAACAACGCATTTACACGTAAACATGCACACACATTTACGCAAATTTTGGGCCGCTTACTTAACCCACGTTCGATGAGTGCATATGTTGGATTTGAAAGATGAAAGCGCTGTCGATTGTGTAATCTTTTGAAGTAGTGAGTACCACATTTGTGTTGCACAGTATGTATAGCTGTTCTTACCATAGTCTGTTCATATTTTTGGAGGCTTTAAGTGCCCATAAGTTTTTGATCGCAGATTTAGTGTGTGTGATTCGTCTATGGGTGTAAACATATTTTAATGTATTTAGGTGTGAGGTTGTTTAGCGCTTTGTATGTCATTATATTTGTTTTTATAGCCATTCTCTCAGTTAACGACGTCCACTTTAGGGTGGCATATAATTGCTTTGATGGAGTTCTATATGGGACGTCTAAGATAATTCTTGCGGCACGCTTTTGTAATTTTTCTAATTTACTTAAGAAAGTCGGTGTACCTACATAATAAACAAGACAGCAATAATCTATATGTGATAGTATGTATGCTTTGTAAAACAAGTTGCGTTGCCCGATATCCATGTACTGTTTGTTTTTCCTTAGCATGTATATAAGGGAGGCTATTTTGCTGCATATTCTGTTTATGTGTTGTTGCCATGATAAATTCCCGTTTATATGTACGCCTAAAAGTGTTGCATTGTCTACAATACCTAATTCCCCGTTATATATATATATGTATTTTAATTTCTGCATCATTAATCTGATTAAGTTTGTGCTTAGTGGATATCATTAATAATTTGGTTTTGTCAGAATTTATAATCATTTTATTATTTTTACACCAGTTTTGGACAGACGCCATATCCCCAGACAGTTGTTCAGTTATATTTCGTACATTGTCAAAGTTACAATGCATAGTTGTATCATCGCAATACAAGTCTACATTGCTGTTAATCCCCATATGTAGGTCATTTACATAAAGGATAAATAGCAGAGGTCCTAGCACAGAACCCTGAGGGACGCCTACTGTTACCGGTAAAAGACACGAAATCTTGTCAGAAATAGACACGTATTGCTGTCTGTCTTCCAGATACGATGCGAACCAATTTAGCGTAAGGGACTCAAATTTATAGGTGGCTAATTTTTGTAGCAAAATATTATGATTTACAAGGTCAAAAGCTTTCCTGAAATCTTTCATAATAGCTCCTACGATCTCGCCATTATCGACCGCGAATCGCCATTTTTCTATTAATTTTAATAACGCGGTTTCGCAAGAATGCTTTGGCCGGTATCCGGACTGAGATTCATATAGTAAATTATATGTACTTAGAAATTTATATAAATTATAATGGACGTGTCTTTCAATGATTTTGGACAAAATTGCTAGAATTGAAATTGGTCTGTAATTACTGATCTCGCTTTTATTACCTGACTTGTGTAAAGGATTTACTTTAGCACATTTCCACATAGTTGGAAATATACCTGCATCTATACTTTTATTAATAATGGCTGTAACTGATGGCGCGATAACTGATGCAGATAGTTTTAGAAAATGGGCGTTCAACTCGTCATATCCTGCCGACTTATTCGTTTTTAAATTTGTAAGTTCTTTGTAAACATAATCTACTGTTATTAGAGATATTCTAAACTCAATTTCATTTGGCTCTACTGTTAACATGCATTTTAAGATCATTCGATATTGCGTGATTTGGGCCGTTTATTAATTTTGCGAGATCTGCAGCGACTGTACTAAAATATTTATTGAACATCTCGCAAGTAGTTATGGGTGCGGCTGGCCGCTATTGTTCTTTTCGTTGGAATGTGGTTTTAACCAATCAAAATGCTCCATTTCATTTTCTAGCGTTTGGAGAACAATGGCGAACAGCGGCACACGCATTCTAGAGAACAATGACGAACAGCGGCACACGTTTTTCTCGATAACAATGGCGAACAGCCACACACGTATTTGAGAATCTGCAACACTGGAATGTTCTATTATTTTGAATGAGTTAACCCTTAAAAGTATAAAAGTTGTGTATTTTACGTTTCAACGTAGTGGCGGCGGTCCCACCTCCGTGGTTATCTACTGTTGTAAAAATAATAAGAGATGATGTATGATAATGTAAAATAATAGAGTTTAAGAGGTGGTCCGATAACGGAGGTCGTGGGAGGAGGAGGAGGTTGAGGAGTTTGAGGATGAATGCAATGCCGGCCGGCCGAGTGGTCTGATAGTAAACTGTAGAATATTTAGAGATTTTCTGTAAGCTGGTAGTAAGCAACAGCTACAAGTGGATTGTATCATGGGTTAAAAAAGTTAACCCTTTCACCGATGAATATATATCTCATTTTCATAGATACCATACAAGAAAACTGTTGAATATTTTGAAAATAAATTGACTGCCTGTGTCAGTTGAGGCGGAATGCTATAGTATTCCTCCTCAGTTGATATTGCTGGATGATTATGAGGGCGATGCTAGCGTACTTGGTTACAAGGTATGCATGATGTACGAATATTTTGATAATTTGTTGCTGAATATTTTGATAATTTGAGTGGTAGCTGAATATTTTGATAATTGGTTGCTGAATATTATGATAATCGGTTGCTGAATATTTAGTTTGGTTGCTGAATAAATTGATTGGTTGCTGAATATTTTGAAAACGATTTGACTGTGTAAATTTTAGTTTCTTATTAGGCGATGTTAGGTAAGAGAGAGGGGGTCTTATAACGGAGGTCGAAGGAGGAGGGAGGAATGCTATATAGGCCAGCAAAATGTGTTCCCCAGTCATTTAATTTTCAAAAATCAGACACGGACACAGGAAGTTTTCCTATGCTATTATATAGATAGTGTTGTCTATCGTATTCATGTCTCTAAAATGGCAGTCATTTAATTATTAAATTTTCAAAAATATGGACAAAATGCATTCCTTGTCAATGGCAATGCATTAATCGACCGCGAACAATAGCGTACAGATGCCCATTTAGAACAGTATCGTTGGTATTGATACTAGTAAAATAATAGAGTTTAAGAGGTGGTCCGATAACGGAGGTCGTATGAGGTTGAGGATGTATGAGGAATTACGGTATTGATGTTTGAAAATAATTTGACTGTTTCGTCGCTAACGTTATTAGTATACTGTAGACTATTTAGAGACTGTCTGTAAGCTGTTAGTAAGCAACAGCTACCAGACAGATTAGTAACAAAATATTAAAAATAATCTCGTATTAATGGTATGTACGGTTGGAATGGTAACCAAGACTTGGTGGTGATGGATTCATTGGATTGTATCCTGGGTTAAAAAAGTTAACCCTTTCACCGATGAATATATATCTCATTTTCATCGATACCATACAGGAAAACTGTTAAATATTTTGAAATTAATTTGACGTTGTTAACGTTATTAGTAAAACTATTTTTGTTGAATATTTTGATTGAATTTTAACCGTCATTACGCACAAATTGTTTTAAAATACTTTGCAATAACATTAGACGTTTTAGATACAATGGTTAAAATGTGGTCATTATGTCTCTGAGGGTTCCGTTTATAGAACTGTATGTCGAGCGTACTTATGCTAAAAAGATTATTTGGTGCGTATGATTTATCCATACATCTTGAATAGCCGTGGGATCGGTCCTTAATCGAGTTACAAACACGGCACGTGTTAATAACGAAAGAATGTTAAAGCACCAAATTCAATCGTAAATCGAGATACAAACATGTCATGTGTTAAGGAATACTATAAGAATATACCACCCATCTCATTCTAAGCACGGGATATTACAATGTCCATGCCGAGAGTTTGTGAAAATCGATAATAACGCTGCTCACTGGCTATTGCTGTTTACTGACGCTTAAAGATACGACAATTAACAGCAACATTTTGAGCGTAGTAGCATAATCATATATAAATATATCCTTTTGGCTACAGAGCAGTGATACGTTATAACCATGTTTTTTACTATATAATTCAGTCCTGCCCTAAGCGACCACCTCGTGTTGCGCCATTACATGGACGCTAGAGACTTTCTTAACCCTTCTAACCCTCGAATTTCTTCAATAAAATGTCCATTTTCTTCATCATAGTACAAGAGAAGACTATTTTTGAAAATTTATTTTAGGCTATCCATTTGTCTAGTCATTGCGCTGGCAAACACCCCCACCAACCACCATCATCACCGCCAACACCCACCACCACCACCACCACCACCTCCACTACTACGACCTACACCCAGCACCATGCATTAACCCCACCAACAATATCACCCACGCAACCGCCAACTCATAGCGAATTTCTTCATATTCATACTTTCATCCTTAGAGAAGACTATTTTTGAAAATGCATTAACCCCACCACCACCACCACCCATGCACCCGCCAACCCATAGCGAATTTCTTCATATTCATACTTGCATCCTTAGAGAAGACTATTTTTGAAAATTTATCACCGGAATGACTGACTCTGACAGCTATCCATTTATCTAGACATTGTGGTCGGAATGTGTGAGAGCTCTGTGTTTGAAAAAATGGCATATAGGTTGGAGAGGGTCATGAGGATTTAATAAAGGTCTCGCTCATATGCACACGTGCTAATACGCGGTACTGCTAGTTATACGTTGTGCGTAGGTGCCTGCGTGCAACACTACGACCTACACCCAACACCAGGCATTAACCCCACCACCAACACCCACCCACCCGACAACCCATAGTGAATTTCTTAATATTCATACTTGCAGCCCTAGAGAAGACTATTTTTGAAAATTTATCATCGGAATGACTGACTCTGACAGCTATCCATTTGTCTAGACATTGTGGGCATAATGTGTGAGAGCGCAGTATCTGAAAAATGGTATGTAGGTTGGAGAGGGTATGTAATGAGGGTTTAATATAGGTCACGCTCGTATGAACACGTGCTAATACACGATACTGCTAGTTATACGTTGTACCCTTGTGCGTGCGTGTGTGCTGCGGTGTGTGCCCTTGCGCGCATGCGTGCGCCAGAAGACTTTTTGAAAATTTTTCATCGGAATGACTGGCTCTGCTGGCTAAAATGTATACGTACATGTGCGAACGCCTGCAGTCTAGATGTTGTGAATTTGCGGGCATATATTGCGGATTGCGGGCATATGTTGCAGATGGCACCAAGTGTATGTACATGCCTGAACACGCATACACGCCAAAATGCATGCAGACATGTGCGGCCGCATGCGGGCCGCATTTGCGGATTTGCGGACGTATGTTGTGGATTGCGGGCGCATGATGCGGATTGCGGGCGTGTGTTGTGGATTGCGGGCGTATGATGCGGATTTGCGGGCGTATGTTGCGGATTTGCGGGCACATGATGCGGATTTGCGGGTGCGTGTTGCGGATGGCACCAAGTGTATGTACATGCCTGAACACGCATACACGCCAAAATGCATGCATACATGTGCGGCCGCATGCGGGCCGCATTTGCAGATTTGCGGGCGTATGTTGCGGATTGCGGGTGCATGATGCGGATTGCGGGCATATGTTGCAGATTGCCGGCGTATGATGCTGATTTGCGGTCATATGTTGCGGATTTGCGGGCGCATGATGTGGATTTGTGGGATCGTGTTGCGGATGGCACCAAGTGTATGTACATGCCTGAACACGCATACACCCCAAAATGCATGCATACATGTGCGGCCGCATGTGGGCTGCATGCGGGCCGCATTTGCGGATTTGCGGGCATATGTTGCGGATTGCAGGCGCATGATGCGGATTGTGGGCACATGTTGCGGATTTGCGGGCGCCTATTGCGGATTTGTGGCCGCAGTACATATAATCCTATAAATGGTGCAAATTCAATCCCTTTTCTCATTCCAGTTTAAACATCGTAAAGTGGTAGGACGTGTAACTGCAGAGTAGTAAGGCAGTCAGATTTCTTTGAAGAACCTTGTAACTTGAATACTTGCTAGATTTATCCTATAATCAATATGCCGAGACATAAATGTTTTGAATGTAGTTCAACTTTTAATAGGTCAAATGACCTGAAGCGGCATAAGATTCGATTCCATAGTGCTGAAGATAGCGAAAATCTAGACAGTGAAGATGAAGAAATGACAGAGATGAAGAGTGAAGATGATGCATCAGCGGAGTCAGAGAGTGAAGCTGGTAATGACGCAGCGGAGACTGAGAGTGAAGATGAAGGTGAAGATGAAAAAGAAGACATAGGCAATGAGGAACTATTTACCATATTCCAAAATATTAAGCAGATCTTAGACACTGATCAATCAGGTTTAGAAGATGAGGATGGCGAAGTGGACACAGACCCGCATGGTGTAGGCAATGTGCCTATTTCCGTATATGCTGATGCTTTAGTTACAAAGTGTATAGACATAATGCTCCAGTCGAGAAGATTACAGAACTCTACGCTCATTAAAATAATTCGTCAGGAAATTAAAGACTTTATCGACGAGGGGTATGCATACGATGAAGCAGTCTTCTCAGCCTTTCGAAAATGAGAGTTTCTGACCAAGAAGTACATAAGGAACCATCTAGATGCTGAGGATAATGATGATGATTCTGTCGGCGATAGATATGATCCATAAGGAATCAGTCATCGATAAATGGATCTCCAGAACATTGACTATTTGTTTATGCTACTGCAACTATACGTTTTATCATATGTAATATTTACTTCAATGTGAAAATATGGATATAAATAAAACGTTGGTTCATTATGCATGTGTTTGATGATTGTAGCTTCCCAGCCAGGTCCCCCACATCCCTCGATATACAAATCGGAGTGCTGATGCTGTTGGTGGTGGTGGCAGTGGTGGGGTTGGCGGATGATGAAAATAGGTGTTGTGGTGGATGATGGTGGTGGGGTTAATGCTTGGTGGTGGGTGTTGGTGCTTAGTGGGTAGTGGTGCTGATGGTTATAGAGGGATGGTGATGGTGGTGATGGTGATGGTGATGGTCGGTATTGGTAGTAGGTGGTTGCGGCCGCAATGTCCAGACAATGGTTAGCCAACTTTATTATTTTTGTTGTCGGGGGGGTCTCATTGACTAGGTACTCATAATGCATTCATACTGTGTGTACCCAGACATGGTAATTTTTCCTAGTTTATTACCATTAACTGGCTGACTGGCGAGGTGTTTCAGACATTCCAGTGATCTACTTCCTAGCAAAATATTATGGAAACGATTTGAGCAAAAGTTGATGCAGACAGTCAAATTATTTTCAAAATATTCACTAAATATCATGGAAATGATTTGATAGAAAGTTGTCGCTAACACCTCAGTCAAATTATTTTCAAAAATATTCGTACAACAAGCATTGTAGGCCTTGTAAACATGTATGCTAGTATACCCAATCCCTCGTGCCAGGCAGCACAGCACTAGCGTACATCATCCCTCCTCCTCCTACCTCGTTCGACCTCAATTATGCGACCACCTCTACACTCATTCCAGGGATGTTATTTTCTGATTCTTCAAACCTATATCATGGCGCATTGGTAGCTTAAGCGAATAGTCTTGATACTAATTTGACATAGGAAGCTACAAATCGCACTAGCGCCTTCGTGCGCACAAACTCTTAAAAGTGCTGTTCAATGCGACAATTTGACATAGGAAGCCACGATTCTGCTTAGTTTCAAAATTCTTTTTTACTACAACCACGAGGGACCGCATCGACCAGCTAATACGTTAAACGATACAAGGGTGCTCGTCATTATTCGTCAACGATGACGACGGTGGGCATTGTTCCAACTATTTTTATAACAATTTTTAAAATTTAATAATTAAATGACAGCCGCTTTAAAGAGCACTCCTTAAATACGAGATGCATGATTATTATCTTTATAATATTATGCATACAACATCGCTTGGCTTAGCTATATATTACCCGCATAGAGATGTACTTTGCTCTCTGTTAAAAAAATTAAATGACTGGTAGGAAGCCGCTTAGTTTTGAGGGTTTTAGATGAAGGTTAACGCGTTTGCATACAAATTGAAGGATTAAAAGCTAATCATAGATGCTTTATGCACAATAACGAGGTGGTCAGAGAAAACATATTTCCCTGGATACATTTTTAATGCACACAGATTTTTATGCGCATAAACCATTTAACAAACTGATCCATAGCGTCTAGCCTGTGAACATATCCAAGATTTTCGCCTGCATGTATGTGTCATTATATGTAGGCCAGTACGCGACAGATTTTGATAGGACGCTAGTCATCTCACGCGATATTCCTTACATTTTTTGTAGTAGAGCGATGTAGTATAAATGTAAATGTTAATGTACATTCGGCTAAAATGTGTTGCGGATTTGCGGGCGCATGTTGCGGATGGCACCAAGTGGAAGTACATGTCTGAACACCCATACACGCCAAAATGCATGCATACATGTGCCGCCGCATGCGGTCTGCATTTGTGGATTTGCGGGCGCATGTTGTGGATTGCGGGCGCATGATGTGGATTGCGGGCATATGTTGCGGATTGCGGGCGTATGATGCGGATTTGCGGTCGTATGGTGCGGATTTGCGGGTGCATGATGCTGATTGTGGGTGTGTGTTGTGGATGGCACCAAGTGTATGTACATGCCTGAACACGCATACACACCAAAATGCATGCATACATGTGTAGGCCAGTACGCGACAGATTTTGATAGAACGCTAGTCATCTCACGCGATATTCCTTACATTTTTTGTAGTAGAGCGATGTAGTATAAATGTAAATGTTAATGTACATTCGGCTAAAATGTGTTGCGGATTTGCGGGCGCATGTTGCGGATGGCACCAAGTGGAAGTACATGTCTGAACACGCATACACGCCAAAATGCATGCATACATGTGCGGCTGCATGCACGCGGCATTTGCGGATTTGCGGGCGTATGTTGCGGATTGCGTGCGCATGATGCGGATTGCGGGCATATGTTGCGGATTGCGGGCATATGATGCGGATTTGCAGTCGTATGTTGCGGATTTGCGGGTGCATGATGTGGATTTGCGGGTGTGTGTTGTGGATGGCACCAAGTGTATGTACATGCCTGAACACGCATACACGCCAAAATGTATGCGTACATGTGCAGACGCATGCGGTCCGCATGTTGCGGCTTTGCGGGCGTATGTTGTGGATTTACGGGATCGTGTTGCGGATGGCACCAAGTGTATGTACATGCCTGAACACACATACATGCCAAAATGCATGCATACATGTGCGGCCGCATGTGGGTCGCGTGTTGCGGATTTGCGGATTTGCGTCCGCAGTACATATATTCCTATAAACGGTACAAATTCAATCCATTTTCTCATTCCAGTTTAAACATCACAAAGTGGTTGGATGTGTAACTGCAGAGTAGTTAGGTAACCTTAGGCAGTCAGATTTCATCTCACGCGATATTCCTTATATTTTTTTTGTAGTAGAGCCATGTGGTATAAATGTAAATGTTAATGTACATTTGGCTAAAATGGCCAGCAGTACAAACTTTGACCGATCAGACACTGGGTATGTGCGGTGTCATTGGTGTTCCAGCGACATCCGCGACACCATATGCCGACGGTTGAAACACGAGAGGGTCTGTAGGTGTATGATCAAGAAAACAGAACCTAAAGAGATGGTGTACACCTGCAAGGAGTTATATTGTCTATTTCCAATCAAACAGTATCTGCATGGGTGTCCTGTAATCGGTGATACTCCGACTGATATACAAAAAGCAAACATGTCGCAATTTGTTACCAAACTGACAACCACGCCTGTGCGGATCTGCGAAGAATGCGACCTATCTCAAAACACGGCCCTTTTCAGGGCCCACAAATCATTCGAAAGAGAAATCTTTATCTGTTCAAAAAATAAAATAACCCGCTTCACACATGCATACGCAAGCACACATTCTGATCCGTCAAAAGTGGTCGATGGATGCTACTGTTCTAAATGGGCATCTGTACGCTATTGTTCACGGTCAATTAATGCATTGCCATTGACAAGGAATGCATTTTGTCCATATTTTTGAAAATTTAATAATTAAATGACTGCCATTTTAGAGACATAAATACGACAGAAAACACTATCTATATAATAGCATAGGAAAACTTCCTGTGTACGTGTCTGATTTTTGAAAATTAAATGACTGGGTAACACATTTTGCCGGCCTAGATAGCATTCCTCCCTCCTCCTTCGACCTCCGTTATAAGACCACCTCTCTCTTACCTAACATCGCCTAATAAGAAACTAAAATTTACACAGTCAAATCGTTTTCAAAATATTCAGTAACCAATCAATTTATTCAGCAACCAATCTAAATATTCAGCAACCGATTATCATAATATTCAGCAACCAATTATCAAAATATTCAGCTACCACTCAAATTATCAAAATATTCAGCAACAAATTATCGAAATATTCGTACATCATGCATACCTTGTAAACAAGTACGTTAGCATCGCCCTCATAATCATCCAGCAATATCAACTGAGGAGGAATACTATAGCATTCCGCCTCAACTGACACAGGCAGTCAAATTATTTTCAAAATATTCAACAGTTTTCCTGTATGGTATCGATGAAAATGAGATATATATTCATCGGTGAAAGGGTTAACATTTTGAACCCATGATACAATCCACTGGTAGCTGTTGCTTACTAACAGCTTACAGGCAATTTCTAAATATTCTACAGTTTACTATCAGACCACTCGGCCGGCCGGCATTGCATTCATCCTCAAACTCCTCAACCTCCTCCTCCTCCCACGATCTCCATTATCGGACAACCTCTTAAACTCTATTATTTTACATTATCATACATCATCTCTTATTATTTTTACAACGGTAGATAACCACGGAGGGGGACCGCCGCCACTACGTTAAAACGTAAAATACACAACTTTTATACTTTTAAGGGTTAACTCATTCAAAATAATAGAACATTCCAGTGTTGCAGATTCTCAAATACGTGTGCGGCTGTTCGCCATTGTTATCGAGAAAAACGTGTGCCGCTGTTCGTCATTGTTCTCTAGAATGCGTGTGCCGCTGTTCGCCATTGTTCTCCAAACGCTAGAAAATGAAATGGAGCGTTTTGATTGGTTAAAACCACATTCCAACGAAAAGAACAATAGCGGCCAGCCGCACCCATAGCTACTCTCGCAATGTTGCGCTACGTCTCTAATGTCATTAGCTTCGGAATTATATAACACTAATGGCATTTTACTAGATTTTGGGTTTATGTTTCTCATAATGGTCCATATATTTGAAGGATTATTTTTCCTTTCAGCAAGCTGTTTACCGAAATAGTTTCGCTTAGCGCTTTCTATTAGGGACATTACTTTATTTTTAAACTCTTTGTATTTGACCATATCTTTTACTTTTTTTTAAATAATCGCGATCTTTCATGGCTTTTAAAATACCATCGTTAATCCATCCAGGTTAACAATACTTTTTTACTCTGCGCTCGATGATAGGGGCGTGGTTATTGAGAATAGTGAGGAACGTTTCATGCCATATTTTAAGAGCTTCATTTGGGTCACTTATTAAATTAATCAGTTCCCAATTATATTGTGATAAATTTTGAAGGAATTTAATATTATCAAAGTTTTTCTTGCATCTGTATTTTATGGTATGGTGAGGTGAGTTTTGTGAGTGACGCTTTTCCGCACAGCAAATACAGGAAGGTGGTCTGCTAGGGCTAACTCGCCTACGCTTACTGAAGTGATTTTACTTTTGTCGGTGACATATACATGATCTATTATGGTGGCTGTCGTTTCTGTCATTCTAGTGGGCGTCTTAATTAGTTGTTGTAGATGAAATGTATCCATTAATGATTGCCATTTTGCTGGTATAGTAACTTGAAACCAAATGTTAAAATCGCCTATTAAAACAATATCCGTGTTATGTGAATAGGCCGCCTCAAGCAAAGATTCGAATTCATCGATCCAGCTCGCTGGTGAATCTGGTGGCCTATAAATATAACCAAGCAAGAAAGGTTTTGTTTTATAGGGCGTGACCTCGACCCATAATGCCTCCAAGTCATCTGTTTCTAATTCTAGCCTTTTACAATAGGACTGATTTTCTTCAATATAAACTACGATGCCGCCGCCGCCACCGCCGCGATTTGGCCGATCCTTTCTCTCGATGTTATAACCGTTGATAGCTATTTGATTATCTGTAATGTTAATTCCTAAAACAGTTTCTGTTGTACCAAAAATTTCAATTTCCTTTGTAGTTTTTTCCATAATTATTTTCAATTGGTTTATTTTGGGCATTAGGTGTTGTACATTTAGATGTCCTATGCGTAAGCCTTTTGTATTTATATTGAATGATGGGAAATCATACTGCTTTGTTAATTTGACAAAATTGGGACTACATTTCCATTGGTCAAGCGGGTCCCTAGCAATTCGGTGTGAGAGTATATCATTTTCACCTTCAACGAAGCAATATGATATAATATTGATGAAATGAAGGAAATGTACTTGAACCATATAACTGAAAATATTAACGTATTCCATATACTTATCATTATTATTCGCTATATTATTATTATTATTATTATTATTATTATTATTATTATTATTATTAACGCCATTGGCGTCCTCAGCAAACATAAAAAATTAGCAGTAGCAGTTACTAAGACAATAGGATTTGATGATCAATCAGTAACTGTGTGGCCATCCTCTATTACGGCATTGCTAATTGTGTCATGAGCATTATTATTATTATTATTATTATTATTATTATTATTATTATTATTATTATTATTATTATTATTATTATTATTATTAACGCCATCGGTGTCCTGAGCATCATAAAAATTAGGAGTAGCAGTTGCTAAGACAATAGGATTTGGTGATGAATCGGTAACTGTGTGGCCATCCTCTATTACGGCATTGCTAATTGTGTCATGAGCATTATTATTATTATTATTATTATTATTATTATTATTATTATTATTATTATTATTATTAACGCCATCGGTGTCCTGAGCATCATAAAAATTAGGAGTAGCAGTTGCTAAGACAATAGGATTTGGTGATGAATCAGTAACTGTGTGGCCATCCTCTATTACGACATTGCTAATTGTGTCATCAGCAATATCATTTAACAAATCATACAGACATGGCACACAGATAAGGGTATATCTTGGAAGAGTAAAATCTATGATAGTTTCAAACCTGATTGGGAAATGGAAAAATATCTTTTAAGACTCGGGGACAGTAGGAGGATAATATTCACACGATTCCGAACAGGCAAGCACTACCTCCCAATAGAGAAAGGGAGGTGGGATGAAACCCCAAGAGAAGAGAGGAAATGCACCATTTGCATAAAAGATGATATAGGGGACGAGTTCCATTACATATTTACCTGTAACTTTTTTAAACAAACCTGACAAGAATTACTACCTCCATATTACTATATAAGACCTAACTTCTTCAAATTCCATAAGCTCTTCTCCACCAATAATGTAAAGTTGCTACCAAAAATCTGGCGCCTTATTAGAGTGATTACTGCCTATTTCCAACGTGGATGAAACCGCCGCAAAAGCACGGGCCGATACACGTGGACAAACAAATAAGGAACTGATTAATTGACGATGACGACGATGACGACGACGATGACGATAATAACAATAATAATAATATTAATAATAATAATAATAATAATGAATTATCAATGTACAAATTAAGCACACCGCCTACTATGTAATATATAATCTGTGTGACCTGGGAGTAATAAATAAACTTGAAATTTGAAATTTGACTAGCAACATTCCCAAACAGGAAGTATATTACTACGCTATGACTAGCAACATTCCCAAACAGGAAGTATATTATTACGCTATGACTAGCTACATCCCCAAACAGAAAGTAAATTTCCACGCTATGACTAGTAACATTCCCAAACATAATATTGAGTAGTGGACCGTTCCACTTTTAGCTATGCCCAGCCCATCTCTAGTTAAGCTCCACCCAGGCTTCGCCGGTGTTGGGATCGATCGATCCCTGAGCTCCCTGATTATAAATTTTCAGAAGACTATACAGCTAAGCTGTTATATATTTTAAAACTAATTTGACTGGGTGCTGTTGCAACAACAGCGCCCAGTCAAATTAGTTTCAAAATATTCAACAGACTGTTTATTAAATGTTAAAGACATACAATTCGTACAACGTGTCGGACTATTAAGTGTTAAAGACGGACTTAATCAAGTCATTCGTGCTATAATTAATTATGACGTCATCCTACACGTCACATAGTTGGTTATTACATAATATGGCGCCTTAGATGGATGGATGATGTGATGGGATCCGATCTGTCATTTTAGTATCTGACGTCATAATCAAATACGTCACATTTTTGCGGATGTCAAAATCAACAACACGCGCAGTCTGTTAGGCTTGTGTTCCCCGTGTGAATTTTGGGCACGGTAGCTGTAACTTTCAAGACGTATTCTTAGAATATCCCGATTTACAAAATCACCTGATGCCATTTTTTCTGTTGATTAAACAGACGCGATTTGCCGTCTGCATCTCCGGCTATTTATCGACGCACGGGATAAATTGGAAAGGTTCATTGTCTCTCGTTCAGCGAATAGATGTGGGAACATTTGCCCAGATATTTCACCTGGTGTTGGTGGAAGCCTGAACAGCTCAGTAACTGGAGCCATACATTGCGCAGTACCTAACAGTACAGTAGGCATGAGCAGACTGGTCTCCTCAGCAGGAATCGTTACTTCGTCAGAGACAAGTGTTTGAAGCGCTACATCAGATGAATCTGAAGCTGCTGTTTGAGTTCGGTTTAAAATACCTTGGCATCAACCAACAAATGTAATGCGCCATAGCTGCATCAAAATATTCATCATAAGATCTCACTTTGTATGATGTAGGACTGGAGTGGGGCTTTAGACTGCCTTCTATGTCACATATCATAAGCTTGGCGCATGCGCTATGAAGTGAGAACACATAAGCTCTCCCGCCAAAACTATTGATCGAGTGGTCCAATCACGGTTGCTCCGACAGATGATGGCCGTATTCGATTGAGCGAAAACTTAGAGCCCATTGACTCCATAGAGAATATCTGTTATTCGATGGGTATTTCCCTAAAAAAATAGAGCATGTAACAAGTCAGAACCAAAACGTGTGGCATGTGTCGTGAAGCAGGTCCCGTGATGAAAAATATGAAAAAGCTGGATTTAGGGAGCTGAATTCTATTTTTATTTACCATTCACTATGACTGAAAACACAGCTGAAAGGTGGATGTTATTTTCAAGATTGTAAAATTCTGGCAATGCCGTTTTTCATAGTGATAGGATTTTTTTTATCATTCGTTTGCGTAGAGCACATTTTGGCCACTTCGCAAGTAATTTTACTCGACGGAAAAGTCCCAGTCGAATACAGCCATTGCATCAGCGCATTACCTGTTTAACATCAGAAGCTCTATCAGCAAGCTAGAGTCGCTCACACAATTTACTGATCCAGTAAATATCAAAGGATTTTCCTAGCATATACTGCTCAGAATCGCAGACAAATTCTGTGTGATGTTTGCTATTAGTGTCCTTCTCCAGTGCTCGTTTCTGCCTTGTCCCTTCACTACCCGGACTAACATTACCGCGTCCTTGAGAACCGTGAGCATAAGTTCTCCAATATGTGGTTCTGCAGGATTTGCGATAAACAATGCCGCTAACGAGAAAGTGACCTAATAATATGTCTGCCAATTTTACCCTTCATGAAGAATTTTGGCTTTGACAAACATGCCACTATTCTCATTTTGACATCTTTACACATTTTGGCCTTGACTGAAGAAGCACGTTTCACGGCCAAACGCTTTGTGGTAGATCTCAGTAATACTTAGCACATTATGAAGACAATACTGGCCGCCACTTTCCCATGTCATGAAATATCATTTCTCGTCTCTCGCAGTTTTATTTTTATCCGAGGCTTCAATATAACAATGGACCTTTCCAAGTGTATCCATCTATCATATGACGTCATATGACGTCATAATCAAACACGTCACGTGTAAGATGGCATCATAATCATGACGTCATGAATGACTCGATATAGTCCGTCTTTAACGTACGTTGTACGAATTGTATGTCTTTGCCATTTAATAAACATTCTGTTGAATATTCTGAAACCAATTTGATTGGGCGCTGTTGCTGCAATAGGCAGCAACACCGCCCAGTCAAAAAAGTGTCAAAATATCCAACAGCTTATCTGTACATTTTTCTGGAAATTGAAAGTTAGGGAGTTCAGAGATCGATCGACCCCATCACGAGTTGTGTGTGGGTGGAGCTTAGATACATATGGGCGGGGCATGGCTACAACTGGAAAGGTCCATTGCGGTCATACTTATCAATATCGTCGACGCACCAATAGCCATTCGTATCTCGCAAGATCTCCTTCGATACGAGATCGAGAAAAGTGTATTCTCGAAGAAGCCACGCCTCTATTTTTAGATTGACCAATAGCATGCTGATTACCACATTCAGATCTTTTACACATACTAGCTACGATCATATCATATGAAGAGAGGTATTCGTGGGGGTGGGGGCAGCTTTTATTTTTGTTTAGATTCGTGGCATTTTATACATAGACTGTAATCAGTTTGATTGTTTTTGGCGGGAAGTTCTTTGTCATTCATCTTCAAGGTCATGTCGATCTAGTAGAAATATATTTCTTGCAATTTCTTGAATTATCAAATGGCGCAGACAACTCTTGATGCGCGTTTTCAATTTGCTTTAACCATTTCATATTCAAGCCGCCCATAACCCGTCTTTGCATTAGTCTTGAATAATATCCATTTTCAGGCCAAGGGATTATTTTTGAAAATTTTTCACTGGAATGACTGGCTCTGTAACCGAGCCAGCTATTTCAGTGATAGATTGCTAAAAAAAAAAAAGGCTTCTCTTGGCCTGCAAATGAGCATTCATTAAGGAAATATTTTGATTTTTTAAAACAAGTTTAGTCATTAAAGGGTTCACTGACAGTTTCTAAAATTACCCTAGTCCAGGCCTATGTATTACAAACTAATATTTAGAAAACTGTGGAATAAAATTATTGTCAATGAAATCGGTTCAATGTAGCCTATCCAGCACCATATAATAGATCTGTCAAGCATTAAAACATATCTAGACACTAACTTTAAAAGCTTATGTGACCAGGAGCCAAAATAGTGAGAAAACCATATTTCAGATGATTGGCATTTTGAACTTCAATATGACCGTCATTGTGTGAAAAAATGAATTGCCTTATCTTTACTAGAAGAATGTTCCATGAACCTTACAGCTATCTTATCCTAAAATGCATATGAAAGCCATTTTTGCTTCCATATGCCATTTTTCTACCTAAGATGATAGAATAAAATCACGAAAATCTAAAAGTCCGTAACGTAAGTATGCGAATTGTATGTCATTGATGAATTTGCAATTTAATAAGAGTTTTGTTTAATATTTTGAAACTAATTTAGCATGGAGCTTTTGCTACCATGGGCAGCAGTAACACTCCAAGACCACGAGCATGCCTGTATATAATGGAAGATTCCAATTTATCCATCAATCAGATGATGTCACAATCAACTACGCGACGTGCATGTTGACGTAATGATCAATTACGTCATGAAAGACGTAGATAAGTTCGCCACGACCACATAACTAATGACGGACTCAGGCGCTGTTGTACGAATTGTATGTCTTTACTATTTAGAGGAAGGGAAAAGGAAAATAACAAATTTTTTTATTCGTAATTTCATACAATATTAAATAAACTACAATCGGTAAAAAATAGAAATGAATCGGAATTATTTGAGAAAAAGCATTTAGTAAATCTAGGAGCGTTTAGCTCGGAGCCAATAATTTTAGGGACGTCGCTGGTGGTTCGCGCTGAGCCGCGCGTCAACTGCGCGTGCAGGTATATAGCATACCTGAATACAATGGAAGCACACCTGAATATAGTTTTGTAAGCGGTATGAATAGTATTCTGTATAGAAGCCGATGGAGAGCGATACTGTTAATTCACTATTGATCCTTTTGAAAACATTATATTTGAAAGTCGCTTGTTCTGGTGAATCCAACAAGTTTAGATCAAAATGATTTCAAAATATACTGCTAGTTTCCAAGGTCGTAACATGAGTCAAAATATTCACCAGCTTACCTGTATAGTTTTCTGGAAATTAATAGTTAGGGAGCTCAGGGATCGACCGATCCCAGCACGGGAAAATCGGGGGTGGAGCGTTGTTAAAGATGGGCGGGGCATAGTTAAAACTGGATTCACCCATTCTCGCGGGAAATATCAAAGGAGATATTTTAGTGAATCTCATTTATGCAGCGAAAATAATGCCATTTGCGTATTAATTAAGCGCCTGAGCACGAAAGGCCGAATCCAAAAAATCATATACAATGCAACAACTATACAGTCAAATATTTTGAAAATAATTTGACTGGTGTCTGACAAATTACTTTCAAAATATTCAGCCGCATATCCGTTTTGTTACCTTGGAATTGGGATACTAGGAGTATATATTTCAAACGGTTAGCAAATCCATTTCCAACTATACTGGATAGAATTAGGCCTACTCGATTTAATATTAAAGGTTTTTCTCGCTATTCAAAGATCTGGCGTACCATCCAGGTGATTAGATATTAGTACGTGAGAGTGTGAGGAAATTGCTATACGGTTTGGTATCCACCAAGGTATACGTAATTAGAGCCTTGACCAGACACAGAATGATCCTTTGTGTGCCTAAAGCTAAGGTCATAATGGCTCTTAAAATACACGACAACATTTTTCATTTGATCTATATTCTTGTATTTGTATTTCTCTGTTGGCGCTTTGTCCCTTTGCTTTTCTTGTCGGAACTACGTCAGTTGACTGCGATGTCAGCTACCAAGTAATGTATTTTGATTAGGATGTCAGATAATGGGTCTTTCCAGTTTTAGCTATACCCCGCCCATCTCTAGCTAAGCTCCACCCACACCTC
This sequence comes from Chaetoderma sp. LZ-2023a, assembly GCA_034401795.1. Classification (NCBI taxonomy): domain Eukaryota; kingdom Metazoa; phylum Mollusca; class Caudofoveata; order Chaetodermatida; family Chaetodermatidae; genus Chaetoderma; species Chaetoderma sp. LZ-2023a. The sequence continues at coordinate 91,485,936 of CM067359.1, forward strand.
GCTCGTGTTGGGATTGATAGATCTCTGAACACCATGACTATCAATTTCCAAAAAACTACACGGGTAAGCTGTTGAATATTTTGAAACCAATTTGACTTGATGCTGTTGCTGCCTAAGGCCCCAGCAGGTTTATTAAATAGCAAAGAATTACAAAGACCTACACTTCATACAACGTGTCGGACTATTTGAGATTTGATGAAGGCCTATATGGAAGTATAAAGGAACCCTTTGTGATGTAATGATCGTGGCGTCATCATACACGCGCTGAGCTGATTATGACGTCATACGAGGTCAGATGATGGATAGATACTCTGGAAAGATGAATTGGGTGTGTGTGTGTGGGGGGGGGGGGAGGGGGGGGTCAAGGATTCTGTCAGTATTAAGAGATCGTTGAAGTTTAAGGTACGAAGAGGCTATACCATATCTTATTGCTGGGAAAAGAGCATTTGACCATTGCGATACCAGTCAGTATCGCAATATCACAGCAATCATGCTTGCAAGGTGTGAATATTTTCAAAATAATTTGACTGAGAGCTGGTGCTCACTATATTTCTCACACGTCTAGGATGTACTTGTATCTGTGTCTAGTGTATTCGCTGATTGAAACGGCAACAATGGTCAAGTGTTATAGCAGCTGCTATGGCCACGCCCTTAATTCCATGGCTGATATTGAGTAAGGTCACCTGTGAACGGACTGAAGATTAACATGTAGGTCCACAATCAAGATGGATAAATCAATTTTGACCTGTACATCCAGTGATAATACAGGTAGTGTTATGTTGCCTATGCCACACAGCGGACAGAACCATTAGTTATGTGTGAGGCTGAAAAGTGTAGGATTAAACCGTATCCCTCTAGATTGAACTGAGCTGTGAAGGTTACCAATTTGAAATGGTATCAAAGGCTTCCGTTTCTATCTCTATTTAACCCATCTTGTGTCAGCGCCGCATTAAAGCGCTTAAAATACAATTTATTTCAATTAGCCATTTAATTGCCAATACTTTTCAAGGGAATTTTGATTTTTGCAGCCAAAAAGCGTATTTCCTTTTGTAAATTTACAAACACAAATTTACACAAAATATATTTCTGCTACCCTTCAAATCGATATTCATCAAAAGTGCAATGGTCAAGAAAATTCAATTTTCTGCTTAGCCAGTGTCCAATTGCAGACCAAGAAGAATATTTTTGAAAATTTACCACGGGAATGACTGGATCGGTTACCGAGCCAGTCATTACAGTGGTAAGTTTTCAAAAATATTCTCTTAGCCTGCAAATTAACATTTCTCAAAAAATCGCTGCAGCGGTTGTTTGTTTAACAACTTGAGCGTTAAAGGGTTAAAAGTTGACTCATGATGAGTTAAGGATATTGCCGTCTGACGGGGCCGTGTTGGTGGGTGTGGCAATATCATATATATGAATGAATGAATGATGAATGATAGTGCATTTATATTGCGCTGAACTCCATGCGATTGCATGCTCTAAGCGCTGTATATCTCATCCCCTGTTCATTTGACAGTGCCCCGGCAGCCACATACGGCGCACAGAGAGCTATGCCATCACAGGTACCTATTTACAGCTAGGTTGACTGGAGCAACGCAGAGTTAAGTGACTAATATATATATTAGAATGCGCCCCAAGAAACATACATGCCAGAAATCTTCTTCGGTGGGATGAGCCAGTTAGAAGGCGAAAATGGCTGCCAACAGCATGCTAGATCACTAACTGAGTTACAGCCCACATCTTGGGGCACCTTCCAAAATGATAATCAGCTTGTTGAGCCACAGCCCACATCTTGGGGCACCTTCTAAAATACTAGATCAGCTCGTTGAGTTACAGCCCACATCTTAAGGGACCTTCTGAAATGCTAGATCAGCTCGCTTGGTTACAGCCCACATCTTGGGACACCTTCTAAAATGCTACATCAGCTCGCTTGGTTAGAGCCCACATCTTGGGGCACCTTCTAAAATGCTAGATCAGCTCGCTGGGTTACAGCCCACATCTTGTGGGCACCTTCTAAATTGCTAGATCAGCTCGTTTGGTTACAGCCCACATCTTGGGGCACCTTCTAAAATGCTAGATCAGCTCGCTTGGTTACAACCCACATCTTGGAGCACCTTCTGAGATGCTAGATCAGCTCGCTGGGTTAAACCCACATCTTGGGGAACCTTCTAAAATGCTAGATCAGCTCGCTGGGTTACAGGCCATATCTTGGGGCACCTTCTAAAATGCTAGATCTGCTCACTGGGTTACAACCCACATCTTAGGACACCTTCTAAAATGCTAGATCAGCTCGCTGGGTTAGAGCCCACATCTTGGGGTACCTTCTAAAATGCTAGATCAGCTCGCTGGGTTAGAGCCCACATCTTGGGGTACCTTCTAAAATGCTATATCAGCTCGCTGGGTTACAGCCCATATCTTGGGGCACCTTCTGAAATGCTAGATCAGCTCGCTGGGTTACAACCCACATCTTGGGGCACCTTCTAAAAGGCTAGATCAGCTCGCTGGGTTACAGCCTCCATCTTGGGGGAACCCTCTAAAATGCTAGATCAGCTCGCTGTGTTACTGTTGAAATTAGTCTCAAAATGTTATATATGTCCTATAAATGGTAGTTGCCAGACATGTTTTGCTGATGGGCTAACTCAGCCAGAAGCCCCAGAAGACGATTAAGTGGTAATTGGATCAGCTATTTTGGTATGCGGTTGCTTTAGGCAACAACAGCGCTCAGTCCCCCCCCCCTAGCATATTCCAGTAGTGATATCGTCTCGATTCTTTCATCGAGAATATGTCAAGTTCATTTTTAAAGATTCCACCTTTCAATAGTTTTGTCCACACTGGTATATTTTGAAACTAATTTGACCGGGCGCTGTTGCTGAAATTTTTATTAAATAGCAAAGACTTACAATTCGTACAATTTGTTGTACTATCAAGCGTTTGAGACGGACTAAATTGAGTCATCCATGCTGTAAATGATTATGATGTCAGCATACACGTCACGTGGTTGATTATGCCGTCATATGATGATGGATAAACTGGAAAGGTCCATTGGTGCTTCAGAGTATCAGCGGTCAAACATCAGTCTGGAATGTGGTCGCGGCACCGACGGGAGATATATAAATGTTTCAAATATAGTCGGCAACTTGGAGGAGCACAAGCCAGGACCTCCCGTAGCATTACCTTGGTACCACGCATGTACATGATGTCACTGTACAGCAGCCTTCTACAGGTATACACAATATGGCTTAGTCTAAATAAGAGGCTGACTAAAACCTTTTCTCCTGGGCCTACATGATCTATAGGAAAAAAAATAATTAGGCCTATTAGGCCAGTCAATCTAAAAAAATGTTCTCGGCATAATTGTAACATAATTTCTGTCAGTAGATTTATGGCAAAGAAGCAATGGCATATGACCAAAAATAAATCTACCCAATTCTGACAGTGGGAAATATATAATTTTATTTGTTATAACCCGCACTCTTTTGCGGCGTGCTTATTGCTCTTGTGATGAGAGCGTACATCGTACTTCCACTCGTCAACAAAATTTAAATCGCTTATTTTTCATCTATTCTTCTCTATATCCTTTTTTAAACTGGCACGCTTATTTAGTGTTAAGTTAGGTGTAATCTATGCTTTATGGACGTTCATTTGTACAGCAGTTGCTAAAATATCTGCCGTGCAACCGGATTTCGAATTTTCTTCTTACGCGTTATTTGTGGTGTAGACCCGTCCATTTAATATAGGAGAATCACAAGTGGATACTTTAAAATGATAAACTGAGCTAAGATTTCGCTCGTTTTCCTCTTCTTCTGATATTCCGCTGTTAGTATGAGTATCGTTATCATGTTATTAAATTATGCTATAATATAGCAATCTATGATGGCGTAAACTGAGCTTGTTGTGGGAGGTGATAATCCACACACTTTTCCTATTTTATTCATTAATACATACATCACTCATTTCTTCCGGAATGCAATGTATTTATATATACCAAGACAAGATTTTTTTCAAATAAATGTAAGCAACTTGGAGCATACATGTGTGTGCCTGCATTAAATCTATTTAATCTGCGTGCCTAGGGCTCGCAGATTATTGTTTTCTCACCGGATCTTTCTTCTTTCTTTCTTCCTTTCTTTCTTTTTCTCGGTAACAATTTTCTGGCACTATCGCCTCCTACAATTTTCATCAAACTTGGTCAACTTCTGGTACCCAGTGGGATCTTTATTGCTATTGTTTTTATCTTTGATCTGCCCAATGGTTTTCGAGCTACCCACCTTTTTGTGGGCAAAAAAGTCCCATAGGAAATGTATGGGGAAGTTCAGTTTTGATCTTTGAGTTTTGAACGGATCACTATCATATTTGCTGCCATGAAAAAATAATTGACAAAAATACGTTTTCTTTTTTTGCAGGACGAAAATAATTTTTGAAAGGTTTTTTTCGAAAATTCTTTGTGGAAAAACAACGACCAGGCGAACCTATTCGGTCAAAATGAAATTTTTTTTGCAGAAATTAACTCGCGGTGATCGACTTGAAATTTGGTGAGCTTCTAGCTCTCATATTGACTTGATTTGGTATCAAATTTAAAGTTGATCCGACAAAGAGTTTTCGAGAAAATAAGCTTTTGGGTGCCACATATCCCCATAGTAAAACTAAGGGAGCAATATTGGAACAGTGTTATCTGCTATAGTTTTCTTCCGATTCTCTTCAAACCTGGCCAGATTCTAGAACATTGAGAGAACTAAAATATTTCAAATTAAAAATTTTAATTTCTCCTGTGGGGCCAAGGTCATTCACGGGTAAATCTTTCCAGTTTTCATGTTGGGCATAAGTTACCTGCCTTTCATCATGCATCTTCAATAATCATGTTAGAAGACACACTTTATTTTATGCTCAGGGTCACGGTAACCGTTTAGTGTAACCCTATGGGAATTTCAAGCATGGGTCTTTGAGCTGTGACTACAGCTAGAGTTTGTATTAGATCATCATCAGACGTGCTCAATGGCCTTAGAAGAGGCCTTATACTATTTCTTCATGTCCAGCCATACAGTTAATTCAGTAAATGTTCTCTAGTTTTCAATTGACATCTTAAGCAATACATTTTATGTCTAGCTTACCCGGTCATTAGCTGGTGTAAAAGCTACATAAACAAACACCATCGCCACCACTGTCTCAGGGCCAGGGTTATGGGCCCTTCTCATGACGGCGCAAAAGAGTGCGTGTTATAACAAATAAAATTATATATTTCCCACCGTCAAAATTGGGTAGATTTTTTTTGGTAATATGTCATTGCTTCTTCGCCATAAATCTACCGACAGAAATTCTGTTGCAATTTTGCCCGGGTGTACCTAAAATATTTCTTAGATTATAAGCTTTACATGCCCATGCACATACATATGTATTCCGCCGCAGTACGGTCAAACTGATGCTTCATGTATTCTTCAGAAACTAGGTCCGACTAGTTAGTTGGCTCGCCACGAAGTTTGGAAGACTATTATGACAGTTGTCTGTGTATCTGTGTACGTTTGTGCGTGCGTGCGTGCGTGCGTGCGTGCGTGTGGGCTAGCGGGCGGGCAGGCGCGCTGCTGGGTGGGCGCGTGGGCAGGCGGACGGACGGCTGGATGGATGTGTGTGTGTGTGCGTGCGTGCGTGCGTGCGTGCGTGCGTGCGTGCGTGCGTGCGTGCGTGCGTGCGTGTGTGCGTGCGTGCGTGCGTGCGTGCGTGCGGCGTGCGTGCGTGCGTGCGTGCGTGCGGCGTGCGTGCGTGCGTGCGTGCGTGCGTGCGTGCGTGCGTGAGTGCGTGCGTGCGTGCGTGCGTGCGTGCGTGCGTGCGTGCGTGCGTGCGTGCGTGCGTGCGTGAGTGCGTGCGTGCGTGCGTGCGTGCGTGTTGATCGTTGTCTCTCGATTTTGTCTCATGTTGCTGTTCTTGGTCATGGCTTTTCTGTTGCTCCTCATGCTTGGGCGTGGGGGATGGGGAGGGCCTAACCTGGGCCTAACGGGGTTGGGGAAGGGATGGGGTAGGTACTGCGTCGGGGGGGGGGGGGGGGGTGTGTGTAGGTGCGTGCGGTCTTATGACCTGATGTACCTTAGGGGCGGGGGGGGGGCTTTAGGTCAGAGAGCTCCCGGCCCCTTTGGGGGGGAGTGGGGAGGTTGGGGTGTGGGGTCTTTAGGGGCCTGATACCCATTTGCTCTTCTGGCCATCATCCAAGCAGGCACCAGCGCGCACTTGATTGATTTTGATTGATTAGGCAGCCCGTATGATGACTGCGTCCGTCCGAGGACAACGAACTCGATCAGTCATCCGGGTTGCATCCCTCCATAGACCCATTGAAAAGTCCGAAAGATTCTAATTCTAGCAATTTTGTTTGGTTTTGTAATCCGTATGTTGCGTGGTTTCCATCCGAGGACGAATCCATTCAGCATCCGGTTTACTTTGATTATGCCGTGATTTCTTGCCTACCTAACCCTAGCTCACGTTCACACGGTGATGAGCACTGTATGACGGGACCTCAATTTATCGTCCCATCCGAGAAGACTGAGTAAGTGGGGCCAAGTACATTGCTTAAGCGTACTCCAGCAGCTTGCTGTGCCAAGAATTGTCCGTCAGTCTGTCCATTTGTTGATTGGTTTGTCAGTCCGTTTGACAGACAAGCATACCTGCCTACGGACCATGAATGAGATGGACACACGTCCATATCCCTCGCGGTCCGTCGGCAGGCAGGCCCATCTGTTGGTCTGTTGTCCGTTCCAGTCCCCCATCTGTCTTTCTGCCCGTCTGTCGTTGTTGTGTTCGTTGCCGCAATTTAGCTGAACCGAGTGATTTCAGAGCAGTATTGTCGCCAGTGATCGCGTTTTGCCTTTTTGATGGTTCTTGTTACCTTGGCCTGGAGTCTCTTGTGTTCAACTAGGCGTTCAATGCTGAGGTTTCTCTTTAGTCTATTCCAGGCTATTTTCTTGAGCTTTACTGCTTCTTGGCACTCCCCGTTCCACCAAGGCACGCGTTTGTGTTTGGGGTTATTGTCTGGCTTTGATTGGGGGATGGCTGAGTTGGCAGCCTTGTAGAGAATCCCCATACATTGCTCATAATATTCCTCGGTGCTGGTACTAGTGATCAGTGTCTCCAGCTCCGTGGCCATTGTGTGCTTGTATTCAGTCCAGTTGGTCTTTTTCAGATTCCAATTGTTCCTGTGCAGTGGCGCCTCATTCTTGCTCTGTAGGCTTCCTATCTGTATTTTGATAGGGAGGTGGTCGCTGCCGAGGAGCTGGTCTTGAATGTCCCAGCTGGGGGTTGGTAGAAAGCCAGGTGTTATGAGGCAAAGGTCCAGGACCGATCATTCACCATTACTAGAGTTATATCTGGTGGGTCTATGGTCATTTAGTAGGCACAGATTGTAGTTGTCAATAACCTGTTCTATTATTAGGCCTTTGGAGTTCGTGGTTTTGCTCCCCCATAGGGCATGGTGGGAGTTGAAGTCGCCCAGAAGTATTGTTTCACCTTCCAGGCCTTCAAAGAGCTTGTCATAGTCCGAGGAAGAGTGCAACTTGGGACTATAGACGTTTACAATATTAATAGTTTCGTGATTGATTTCTATTTCTATTGTAAGGTGCTCTACGCTACTCTCACGTTGTGGCAATCTTTTGTAGGAAAGATTACTTTTTATGAGGGTCGCTATGCCGCCACCACCTTCACCCCTAGAGGTGGTTGCAGATTCTGCGGTACAGTCTTGTCTTTCGACATTGTAGTTGTACCTTTGAAATCCTGGTTGGATTTCAGACGGGTTTCCTGTATACATATAATGTCTAGGTGGTCATTTTCGTTGTGGAATGTGTTCCACAATTCGTCAAGGTTGGTATTAGACCGGGTGCCTTGAACGTTCCATTGAAGAATTTTGACCCCCATGAATAGTTTGGAGAGAAGCAAAGTTCTACGAATTTCGCAACGAGACCGTCGACATCAACATTGTTCCTGGCTGCCTCGTTGCCAATGCAACCTGATGATATGATCGTCTCTATGATCAGTCTGAAAATTTGGACATTTAAAACAGTTTTATGATCTCCACCAATCGGGATGGGTCTTACCTCGCTCGCTGGTGTCCCTCTGGTAATCTCGGCCGGCGGGTCACTGCAGCTCTGAATACTGCTAGTGGGGTTCTCAGGTTTGTTAACCTGTTTTTCCAGTGTTACCACCAATGTGCCGATTGGTTCAGCCGTTTGGTTTCGGCCCCTGCTACTGCCTATGACTTTAGGCCCTTTGCAGGCGTTTTTTAAGGCGTTTTTTGTTTGCCTTTGGCCTGTTTACAGGCTTTGCTGGCTAGACTCCCAAGCGGGAGGGTGGACGTGGCCGTCTCTATTGTGGGTGGCTCAGTAGGAGTCTCCTCCCGTTTTCCTGATGTCTCATCACTGAGCAGTCCATCCCAGGGGTGGCCAGCTTCCTCCTTACGGATTCAGCACTTTTCTGCCATGCTGTTCTTTCAAGATGTGTGGCTGGTCCAGGTGCTTGTATTCCAGCTGGCTGTTCAGTTCTCCTGCTTATTTGCTGGGCGACCCTCTTCTTGGCCTCCCCATATGAGACCTGATCTATCGTTTTAACCTTGAGGATGTCCTTGGCTTTTTGCAAAGCCAGGCATCCGCGATATACGGCACTGCGGTTCCCCTTACAATTTCTACAGTGGGTTGGGGGGGGGGGGGTCTGCTGGCAGTCCTCACGTTTGTGATTCCCTCCGCAGTTGACGCATGCGCTGGCTTTGGTTCCACAGTGCTTGGCCACGTGACCCAGCAGGTGGCATCTGAAGCATCTGACGGGCTCTGGTATGTATGGTTTGACTTTGAAGGTCATCCATCCCAGTTTAACCTTACTTGGCAGTGCGTCTGAATTGAACACCAGTTTCACTGCATAGGTCGGTCTGGCTGTTCCGCCAATCCGACCCACCCATTCCACTTTGTGTTCCCCCTGCTCGTTCATTTCTTCCTTTATGTCGTCATACGTGAAGTCCCTTAGGACTCCCGATATGACACCTACCGCTTTGCTTTGTCTGGTGTTTTTGGTGGTGTATTCTTCAATAGACACCATGTGGCTGCTTATCGTTGTAATTTTCAGCAGCTTTTGGAACTACCTTTCGCTGGTGGAGGTTACTAAAACCTCCCCGTCTCTCTTGTCCAGGCCTGCCAGCATGCCCACCATCGCATACAGTAGCCTATAGATTACCATGCCGGTTAACCCCGCAAAATCATCGCCCGTGAGTCCCTTGACCCTGACCCTCCTCCCCTGGGTACCATCTCTTTGCCCACCCCACCCCCACCCCCCCCCCCCACCCCCACCCCACCACCTTATGGCCCGCCTCCCTCCCTTCACTACTGGGCACACCACCCGGGGAACCCCCGCTCTGCGCGATGATTGGGACTCTCCCTCCCGCTGGGGACCCCCTCCCCCTTTCCCGAGACCTCCTGCTGGGTGTGCCTTCCCCTCCTCCCACTTCATCCCCCTCCTCTAACACCCGACCCTCCGTTTTCTTTTGGGGCTTGGTGTACCACCACCCTTCTTAGGACAACACTAACGGCCGACAAGAGCAACGATTTTACTGACGGAAAAGCTAGTGCTTCCTGCACGCGAACGAACCTCCAACGGAAATTATTTAAAATAGTTTAAAGAAAAGCATTATCAAATAACACTGTTCTTTAAACTCTAGTCTCACTTAAGCAATACAATTTTGTCGCAAACGCAATAATGGACGCAAATTAAACTGATCTAAGACACGTCTATCATCAACGAACGTTTCTGACCGAATGACAACAGTTATATCGTGGTACCGATCACCCCGACCCCGGGGAGGGTCAAAGGTCAAAGAGGTGAACGCAGGGATATTGCACACAATCGACACATTCTAGTTTGAAATTAACTTTCTTTGTATTGGAAGATGTTAAAAGGTTGACTGTTCTCTATTATCATCGCCACGCAGAAGCCTGGAAATGAAATCCAAGCGGACGCATTACGTCACTCAGTTATGGGGCCGCGCATCCGTAGCAAATACAAGCTCTGGTCTGTATCCAACCAACTATTGACGGTGTGTCACGGATGAAGTTCTTTCTTCAAAGTTGTTTGATGGTGCCGCAATGACTAATTGCTTGTTTGGATCTGATGGGGGAACTGGGCCTTTCCATTTTAGCATGCCCCGCCCATTCCTAGTTAAGCCCACCCAAGCTTTGCCCGTGTTGGGATCGTTCAATCCCTGAACTCCATGACTACCAATTTCCAGAAAACTATACAAGTACGCTGTTGAACAGGTTGAAACTAATTTGACTGGGTGCTGTTTCTGCCTATGACAGCAAGAGCACCCAGTCAAATTAGTTTCAAAATATTGAACAGAATGTTTATTAAATAGTAAAGACATACACTTCGTACAACGACGGTTAGTCCATCTTCAATTACTCGTTCTTGACGCACTTACATACGCCATTCATGTCGTCATTGATAATGACGTCATCCTGCGCATCACGTAGTTGATTATGACGTCATATGATGGATTGATGAACTGGAAAGGTCAATTGCTGTTGCTGAGAGTAGCTAAAATTTCTAATTCCGATTGCGAATCGTGGAGCGACGATTCCGTTTGTGATTCTGACTGTTGATTAATGTTATCTATAAGTCGCAATACATTCATCATAGTTTAAAACATATGTTGAATAATTTGCGATTAAATTGACTTATAGGTTAACGATGGCTACCGCCTACCAGTTTACGTATGTTAAAATAGCAAAGACCTCTCAAAGGTTTGCAAGGGCACAGCCAACTTGTAATATTGGGGGTGGGTGGGATAACATACCCCAGAGAGTCCATGAGTGATGCCGACTTCTTGGAATGGTTGTGTGGTGGAGAAATGTGGGGGAAGGCGGGGTGTGAGTGGGGTGGGGGTGGGGGTTGTGTGGGAGATTCACGATTACTCTTTTAAAAACTATGCACTTTTGTACCTTTAATATGGACACTGGGATTCATTAATGCTGTGCGCTCCAACTTTTCCATAAGTATGTTATTATAATCCGAAATTAGCAAATGATACCTCGAAGATATGTCTAAAACACCGCAAAGACAACGAGCAGGGAAATATCAAAGGAAATATTATAGTTGCCCTCATTTATGCAACGAAAATAATGTCAACCAGTTATTAGTTAACCCTTTGTCCTCAAATGGTCAAATAATTTAAAAAGATATTTTGAAAGTAATTTTACCGGAAGCTTATTCTTATATTAAGCAGCTTACCTACCGTTACCTTGAAGTTCAAATAGGGTGGGGTGGGGTTAGGGGGGGGGATTCATAGTTCAAATGCTTAACCAATATATTTCTAACTATAGTGCGGGGAATTATTTCTAGATTTAGCCAATTTTCTCTCGTTGTTCAAAGGTCTGCTTCATCCAGGTGATTAGATATTAGTCCGCGAAGCTGTGCGGATATCGACATACGGTTTTAAATCCATCACGACATAGGTAATTACAGCGTTGAGCAGACACACAATTAGCTATCGTTCCAATTTTATGTGTGTCTAAAGCTAAGGTCATGATGGCCATCTTAGACAAAGGACAGTATTTCTCCACGCGACTATATGACGCTGCATATGTTTTCATACTATGTTATACAATAGACCTTCCCAGTTTTAACTATGCCCCGCCCATCTCTACCTAAGCTCCACCCACACAACGCTCGTGTTGGGGTCGATCGATCTCTGAACACCCTGACGATCAATCCCAGTTTTAACTATGCCCCGCCCATCTCTATCTAAGCTCCACCCACACAACGCTCGTGTTGGGGTCGATCGATCTCTGAACACCCTGACCATCAATTTCCAGAAAACTATGCTGGTAAGCTGTCGAATATTTTGAAACTAATTCGACTGGCCGCTGTTGCTGCCTATGGCAGCAACAGCGTCCAGTCAAATTAGTTTCAAAATATTCAACAGCATGTTTATTAAATAACAAAGACATACAATTCGTACAACGTGTCGGACTATTAAGCGTTAAAGACGGACTGTTTTGGAATCATTCATGACGTCATGATTATGACATCAGCAACACGTCATGACTGCCACTGCAAACATCCGCAGCCTATTACAAATCCTCGCTGAGCCCACAGTCTAATATCAAATGCAACGCACTACAAACTGCGTAACGTCGAGTCACTATCTGTGAGGGTAGCGCAACAGCGGTGGTCTAAGCTCCGACATGTTCTTCAAATGCCAAAGATACGCCTGCTCGAAAAGCGCTAGAATTTTCAGTCGTAGGCGTCGTAAAGAACGCCATAACATCTACTTGCTAAATGCTTTGAGATGGGACCACAAAAAACATAAATCTAGACTAGTAACCCCTCTTGTATCAACAGTGCCTCAAAGCGCTCAAAATACTACTTGATATGTCAATTAAATATTTTGATGGTCAATATTTCTCAAGATATTTTAATTTTAGACTATTTTCTTTTGTAAATTTAGCACTGAACTCGGTTAGCGAGCCAGTCATTCTAGTGGTAAATATTAAAGAAAATTCTCTTCCTTAGGCCTTTCAAATAGCCATGTCTGAAGATCACTGCAAATGTGTTTTTGGTCAGTTTGACCATTAAAGGGTTACGTTGACACAAGCGGGGTTAAAGACAAGAAAGAACCTAGAAAAGAAAGAGTTCAGGACGTTCATAGCGGAAACCAGGCGGGTGCAGAGAGTTCATGACGTTGATAGCGGGAACCAAGCAGGTGCAGAGAGTTCATGAAGTTCATAGCGGGAACCAAGCAGGTGCAGAGAGTTCATGACGTTCATAGTGGAAACCAGGCAGGAGCAGAATGTTCATGACGTTCATAGCGGGAACCAAGCAGGTGCAGAGAGTTCATGACGTTCATAGTGGGAACCAGGCAGGTGCAGAGAGTTCATGACGTTCATAGCGGGAACCAGGTAGGTACAGAGAGTTCATGGCATGCATAGCGGGAACCAGGCAGGTGAAGAGAGTTCATGACGTTCATAGTGGGAACCAGGCAGGTGCAGAGAGTCCATGGCCTTCATAGTGGAAAACCAGGCAGGTGCAAGATGGATAATCTTATGTTGGCGGTTATATATCCGGTGACACTACATCTCGTGTTATGGTGTCTATTCCAGGCAATGGACAGATACAATACTTATACGCAATGATGCAAAGTGTATTCTGCCAGACGAATAAGCCATTCCAGGTGTGAGTCAGCATAAAACAGCTTGTTCGTCCACACCAGTGGTGATTTTAAGATTTTTAAGAGCGAGTAAAGACGTGGAAAATGTTCAGAGTTTGGGCAATGTTCCCAGATTAGAGGACAATTTTAGGCAAATGAGGCCCGATTTATAAGTCGAACTTCTCTTGTGGCGTGCCAGCTAAATATGCCTGAAAATGACAGAGTCCACTATAAAAATCAACCAGTTCAGAAAGTTCGACTTATAAAACGGGCCTGAGTATCTCCATAAATCTTTCTTGAACTCAGAGTGATACGATTTTGGCTAAATGACCTGGGCAAATATGTGTTTGGGGAGGGATTTAACACGGCCGTCATTTTCGGGCACATTTCTGCCCGGTTCATACGCATTTTGGAAAAGCAACGTCATGGCGTCATATTGTGATATCAATGCGTGACGTCATATCTTCGTTGTAAGTAATACGTTAAAGGTGCATATTCACACCGAAATGCCTGAAAATAAAATTATTAAAAGTGTATACTTTTAGTGGCTTAAATTGTGTGGCTAGATGTAATGAAACGAAATAAATCTTAACATAAGATGATTTCATTACGTATAAATTAATTTAAAAAAATTAAGTGGTGAAATTGAATCAGAAACCTCACAATTAAAAAAATGATATTAATTTATACGGAATTAAATCATCATATATTAAGATTTATTTCGTTTCATTACACTGAGGTATACAATTTAATCTTCTAAATGTATACAATTTAAATAATTTTATTTAGAGCGTCCTTTTGTGAATGCACGTTTGATGTTTAAATTTGGTCAAGATCCAAAATCCAAAATAGTCGATTATCGAATGTCCATTTGGATGCCAAGAGAAGGCTATTTTTTCAAACTTTACACACCATCGTCGCTTAAGCTGTGGGCTCAATGGACGAATCTACTTTCCAGGAAACTATACGGTAAAGATGGTAAATATTTTGAAACTAATTTGATTTAGTAGGCAGCAACAGCACCCAAGCAAATTAGTTTCAAATTATTCAACAGATTGTTTATTTAATAATAAAGACAGATAATTCGTACATCAATGTTTTTTAGTCCGTCATCAATTAAGCGTTCATAACGACCTTATCTACGTCATCCATTACGTAATTGATTATGACGTCATACTACACGTCACGTAGCTGATTATGACGTCACATGATTGATGGATAAACTGGAAAATGTCCATTAGAAAGAATAGTTTGTGTTTTTCCCTGAAGCTACACTCAGAAATATTAATATATTTTCCTGAAACGTGGGTGTGAAATCATGCGCTGACTATGTTGATATCACAAAGATACTTAACGCTTTCATGACGAAGCCGACCAAAACACATCTCTGTAGTGTTCTTGAAGAATGTCTATTTGCAGGCCTAGAGGAGACTATTTTCTAAATTTACCACTGGAATGACTGTATCGGTTCTCGTGCTAGTCATTCCAGTAGTAAATTAAAAAAATAGTCTTCTCTCCTGCAAAAACTGGCCTCTGCAGTGGTCTCACGGAATATCCATTTGCAGGACAAGAGAAGACGATTTTTTTAAATTTCACCACATGAATGACTTGCTCGATAATTGAGCCAATTATTTCAGTGATAAATTTTCACGCATAGTCTTCATTTGCCCTTCAAAAGGACATTAATTATGCAAATATTTTAATTTTTTTGAAATTTTTTAGACATTAAATGATTAAACAGGAGGAAGCACAAACAACACATAATTATAAAAGGAACAGGACTGAGAAAGTTACGATGAGCTCTCTGCATATATATCCTATATACTTGCTAGCTCGCTGATGACTCTCTCAAAAGCGCTATTCTAGACTTCAGTATTCTCTCACAGGAAAGATAGCCTCCAAAAGCGCTATTCTAGAGTTCAGTATTCTCTCACAGGAGATATAGTCTCCAAAATAAAAGTTGTTGTTACTAAACCTATTACATAGTCGAATAAAGTGTCAGATTAATATAGCCAATACAATTTTATTTTTGATAAAAATATGTAGATTTGCGTCTGTTCAATTTCTATTCAAATTACTAAAAGATAATTTAGTGATTTTCGAAGGCAATTTACTCAATTGATCATCTGCGTCAGCCAGTCAGTGAATGCCCGGCCATGCGCAATTGCGATTTACTGAACTCGTGTCACAGGCAAGTAATCCCCATTAGTGAGGGTATGTGCATGAGCAATCTAGCCAGTATATACGATACCTATGATGTTTTGACATGTAATTCATAATCCCACCCCACCCCCATGTGATGCTGTGCTGGATTGTGGCACGAAGATGCCATCAATGCATACCCGAGCAGAGATGCACAAGAACAAGAGATGGTCCATCCTCTCACGCCAATGCTAAGCTGAGAGACATTTCTAGCGATGCCCCAATCATTTTTAGCTACGCTCCACCCAATTTTGGAACCGCTTTATATATACTTGGAATACTGAATTCCTAGAATCACAATTTCAAGGTAATTATAAAGGTAGGCCCTTGAATATTTTGAAACTAATTTGACTGGAGCTGCTGGTGATTATGGGAAAAACAGCGCCCAGTCAAACTATCTTGATAACTCAAGCTACCAGGCCGGTACTTAAATACCGGGCTAGTAACTTGTGTTATTCGTGCAGTCTCTACTCGAATGGACGTTTCCATTTTTAGCTATGACCCGCCCATCACTAGCTAAGCTCCACCCACACCTCGCCGTAATGGGATTGATCGATCCCCAAATGCCCTATCTATCAATTTCCTGAAAACTATACAGGGAAGCTGTTGAATATTTTGAAACTAATTTGACTGGGCGCTGTTTCTGCCTATGGCAGCAACAGCACCCAGTCAAATTAGTTTCAAAATATTCAACAGAATATATATTAAATAGTAAAAGCAAACAATTTTTACAACAACGCATAGACCGTCTTCAAATATGCGTTCGTGACGTACTTATCGACGTCATTCATGACGTCATTCATTATGATGTCATTGTACACATCACGCAGTTCATTATGACGTCATATGATGGGTGGGTACTCTGCAAAGGTGAATTGTTAATCTACTTGAAAATAATTCGAATGATTCATTTCAATGTGACCTGCAGAGTATATTGCCTACACCAACCGGATGTATTAAATAACCTAAAGGCCCGTGAAACAACAGCTTCCAGTAAAATTAAGGTTGAAATATATAACATGATCTTTATTAAATCCTATAAGATTTTGGCGTTTTGGGTTCAACGCATGCGAGTCTTTGAATAATGAGACATTTGAGCTCACTGAAGTCTTCCCGCCTATATTCAAGCAGGGAATTGCATTTCAATAGCATATACGAGTAATCTTCCGTATCGCTTTGACACAACGGACATCGTGGGTTTATCTAGATCTGATTGAATAGTGCAAGTTTGGTTTGAACCAGGTAGGTTCCGGTTAGGAATCTGATCTTAATAACACATCTACGTACATCGTTGACGTTGCTTTGTATAGTAGAGATCACTCGATGAGTTTTGCCGATAGCCTACAAAGTTACAATGCGCCGATGTACTTTTGGTACTACACTGTTAAAGACATTCTGACTAGAATCTGTCTACCGCAGACTTGACGAGCCGCTCCCAGTGCTGTTTATTGAAAGCTACAACGTTTACATCCGTCAAATTCGCGAGCTCGTATTGTTAAATTATGGACTGGATATACACGAGAACCAGCGAGCGATTTCCACTTCTACTGATGGGGGCCAACAGCGTTAGCTGTCGAATATGCAGGTCGGCGGTCACAGGCCTGTCCCCAACAATTAACAACACTATGCATTTGGCGGTGTGAACTGCTAGAGAAAGAATCTTTCGCAACATGCCTATATGGAACTGCTCTACGTTGTCTTTATGTTTGTTGGAAAAGGTGAAAATTTCAAATCCGTAGATATGTCTTGGTAGGACGTACATTACATAAATGTGAAAGCATACCTTAAATGTTTGTGACAATAATGTGTGTGTGTATGTGTCAGGCTTAGATGTGTAGCTTTCATGATAGATGGCACTGGAATATTGCCTAGTGTCCAACTATACTGACTGTTCCCGGTATCATTTGTTGACGCTTTACCGAGTACATTAGATTTCTCTGGGTGGATGTTATATCTTTCCTTGCATGTATAAGAATATGTTTGATCAAACATGAGCTGGAGTTCATTTGCCGAATTGCTGCATAGTGCAATATCGTCAGCCACAGCAGTATGTATACTGATCCGATGAAGGTTCCTAACTGTTAGGTTTTTAGCGGTATCAGTAAGTCGTTTTGCATAGACTGGTTGAAAGGACCCCTCCTTGACGGACACCTTGTTTGACCTGAAATGCTGTGCTTATCACGTCTTTTATTTGACCTTTGCTGATAGTCCAGTATAAAGCGTATCTATTAGCTCCCATAAATGCGGGTCAAAGTCTTGGTCATAGAGATGGCGCTTTAGTGAATCATGATCGACAACGTCAAACTTTTTTTGAGTGTCGAGTAGAGCTGTATACAGTTGTTTATTACTCAGGGTTGCTTGTCATTATTTCTGAGATTAGTAAAGCTGCCATAATTGGTGATAAATCAGCAGTAAAGCCACATTGTAGAGGTGATTGATTACATGGTAGTTGCATTTGGATTCCTATTCTTACCCTATAATATGGTCGAAGATTTTGCCTAGGAGTGCAGAGACTGTAATATCTCTGAAGTTGCGGAATGATGTTCGCTCTTTTCATCCCTTGTGAACTGTTGTATTTATGCGGGTTTTGAACATTGCTGGTATACTTATGGTTTGAAGAATGAGGTTGTAGACATGTGTCAAAGCTGGCCTAGCGTGCTCTGCATACATTATATGCTCGGCACTAACCCCGTACTCGTCAGCTACTTTGCCTTTGTTTAAGATTTTGATAGATGTGCGTACTTCGTCTTGAGACATGGCCTGGATCGGTTCTGTGTTTTAATCAGTAACATGGCGAATTAAGTTGAGGTCTTGTTGTACTTTCTCAGCATATGCGGGATCAAAATGTGCTTCACCTTTGGGATGGTGAGATCTTCATAATACGCATGTGAATCAGGCACACTGGTCTGCTGGTTCAGTAAGAGTACTATTGCCTTTCTTCATTATGCCCGAGCCTGATGATCTTTTTCTTGTTATGGCTAATGATTTTATGGAAGTTGGTGGTAGTATAACTCTCCATTATATCATGGTAGAAACTGCTGCCTTCTGCTACATTTTCTGTCCGTTGTCCTGATCTTAAACCCTTTTTGATGCTTTTCTTTTTTTTGCTGATAGAATGTTCTGGACCTGGTGTGTTAAGCTCATGCCACTTCGAGTTCAGTGCTTTTCCCTGACTGAGCAGGTTTCTCACTGCGGGTGATGCTTTCCATCTAGGGCAAATTGATACCGCTTGGCATGTGTGGTACCGAGGTTCATGCAGCAGCTTTGGTGAGATTATGCAAAGATTGGATTTGTTGATCAGTGCCACTTGAATTTCTATGGATGATAATATTCCTCATATTATCTGCTACCTGCCATTGGTACAATTAAGATCCGCACTGTCCCACTGTAACTTCATCATCTTACATTTGGGTACTTGTGTTGCTTTGTTTTTCTCGAGGTTCATCGGGATCTCGCCGTACCTTGGCACATGGGTAGAGCTGTTAGTAGAGTCCATGTTATATAGTGTTAAAAAGAGGCACATTCTGTATTAAGACCCAAAGCATAGTCGATTTGAGAGGTATTATTATTGTGTATATAGGTTGGATTAACAGAGGATGTGGTCAGCTTGGTCAAGTTTAACTCGCTTACAATGGATTTTAATTGCCTGTCATTCTTGTTATATCTGGCTAGGAGGGTGGCATTTATATCTCCGCTCCAGATAATTTTATGGGTAGTCTAGTATTTTTCAATGACACTAAAAAGGTCCAGACACCCGACATATTTCGTCGAAGAGTCAGTATAGCCGGTCGTTGGCATATATGACTTGATTAGATAGTATGGAGAAGTTGAAGACCGTATTTCTTTGGCTATAATACGTTCGTTCCCATCTGATAGGTGTTAATATATGCATTAATTTATTTGTTTCAGACTATTGTGATACCTCCATATCCTCGCTTATGCTTGGACATACTGGTTGGGTTATCAGAGTCGACACATCTTATGGTTGAAGTGGACCAAGAATTGATCAATAGTAGACCTCTCGAAGTCACAGAGCCAGTGTCTCTGTATTGAGATTATACCTGTTTGTTTTAACAAGGGGTCCAGATAGGGAGCGTTGCCACGGATACCTTCAACATTGAAAGTTGCGAGTTTTAGATATTTCTTTCATCTGTTTCCGGTAGAGATAGGATATCTGGTGGTATTTCTTTGAGGGTAGCCTTGGCCAAAAAGGCTGGATTTTCCTGGTTCTTAATCAAGTCGGCAGGAGCCTTTTGTGCAGAACTTGTAGTAGTGGGGATCACAGAGGTTTGATCCATATCTTTCTTATGAAACCTTTCTTGCACCAAATTGAGTTGTGTTTTATTATTGGGTCAGGTAGACAGTGTCTTACTGTTATTTATCTTAGACAGTGAAGAAGCTGTGATTGCTGGTGTTTTAGAAGGTTTGTTTTGGAACAATCTGGCTTTGGCTGGTTGTAGCATGATGGTTCTGAGTTGTATTCTGTTGAACTATGTGTGCCAATTGATGGTAGCTAGGCGGCATTGGTACAGCAGCGTGACCAGAATCATATAGATTATTTGCTGGCATCACGTGTATGGAATGGGCAGTAGATATTCGCTAAGCAGAGTAATTAACTGAAGACTGGCCCCAGGTAGTGTGTCGTGCTGTCTGTGAAACACGATGAAAAGGCACAGTATGACGACAAGGAGCTTGCAGTATGTATTTGATGGGAGGGTGTGACACTAGTTGAGGATAACCAGGTAGATGTGAAACGTTTCCAGGAGGAACATGGAGCACATGTCCAGGAGGAGCCGATATAATATTCCTCGCAAAGAGTTGTGGAACTATCACTGCTTGTTTTGCTGGTTGCTGGACGACCTGTGGTCTAAGGTCTGCACTTTGCTGAGGTGGACATTGACTGTTAGTATTATTTATGGTTAGGCATAAATAATAGTATATGGACTGGCTAATATAGTTGTACTGGAGTTGGATAACACATACATGGGTAAGGATCATATGGTGGGTTAATATATGGTTGCTGAGGTCTAATTGCAGACACAGTAGGGCTATCATGGTTAAGTACTGGTACATGTTGCACAACTTGATGGGATCTATCTTGCAATACTTGATTTAGTTTAGCTACTAGATTGCTGAGTTTATAGTTCACGTGACTGACATCTGGACTTGTATGTCTTGACATTTCGGAATTGAACTTCTGGTAAGCGAGAAGAAGATCAATCTTTCTCACAAAGAGTTCAAGACGATCTTTAATAGTTTGAAACTGCAACTCTGTAGAATGTACTGGTTGGGATAGTTGGTGAATTTGATTCAGATTGCCTGAGGCCTGCAAGAGAGAGAGAGAGAGAGAGAGAGAGAGAGAGAGAGAGAGAGAGAGATGGTTCTTTCTTGTTCTTTAACGTTTTGCTCCATTGACCAAACAAATGTTTTCAATTGCAGAAGTTGTTGGTGATCGTCGCTGGCATTGTCCTTTCTACCATGCTGACTAGAGGTGTTAATCATATAGACCGACTTGCTTTTCATAGAGGTGATAGCCATATCGACTGACTTTCTTGTAGGTACGTGATTTAAATTTACCAGTGGGTGGATAGGATTAATGCAGATACAGCTGTTGGTGCAGAAGTTTTATTGCTGGCAACAACATCTGTCATGGCTTGTAATCTTAGATATGGTGACGGTATGGAAGAAGTAGTTCTATCGGAGTATAAGCTGGCAGCATTTTTTATAGAGATATGCGTAGATGCGCTATTGCTTGATAGAATTTAGACTGTGGGCTTTATTGAAATCTGCCTATCTGTAGAAGCAGTGCTGGCATGTATAAGGGGTCTGTAGTTGACTTCGTTTGAGGAAAACGGACTTGGGCTTTGTCTATGGACGAGAGACAAGGTGGTATATTCCCGTGACATGTGTCAGTCCTCTCCTCAGTGTCGAGTGTGGTATTGTATTGTAAGTTGTTCGTGCAGAAAGCACAATTAAATGATGCACTAGGTGCTATATTTTCTGTTCTGACAGCATAAAATTCCACACAGTTTTAATGCAGCCATTTTATGCATGATTCTACACACTATAGTTTCCATCAAAGCCACCTCGTTACAGGCTGAGCATAAATCAGCCATGTCAGTGATACTGTCTCCATCTGGACCAGTTCTGTAATCTTAGTTGCAGTATTTCTGTTATCTCTCTTGCCCGTTTCTCTAGTTATGATCTCACAAATATTACACAACGCAAAAGCTGCTGTGTAACTTGCATTAGTATTGCCGTCGTCTGTTAATGCTTGGTTGTATCTCTTGTGACTCTGAATATGCTTCGCTATAGGTTGTTGTTGTTGACTCTGTAGGAAGGAATTTATACTCTCATTCATCAACTTTAGGTTTGCTTGTGGCTTTTTGTCTAAGTTATCCTTCATGATCAAAGCTATCGCTGAGATGTTTACAGGGA
This sequence comes from Chaetoderma sp. LZ-2023a, assembly GCA_034401795.1. NCBI lineage: Eukaryota > Metazoa > Mollusca > Caudofoveata > Chaetodermatida > Chaetodermatidae > Chaetoderma > Chaetoderma sp. LZ-2023a. The sequence continues at coordinate 91,507,738 of CM067359.1, forward strand.
GAAATCTGTCTTGGGCAGATCCATTAACTTGTAGTCAATGCTTTGTGTGGAATAGTCTAATGGTGCACAGTTTTCTAGAGCCATGAAATGCTGAAGCTACAGATGAAGTGACATTACCAGACTTATTAGATTTCTGCATGCTTCGTCCTGTGTAGTCTGCCATCGGTGAATTGTTTAAAATACTTCCAGGGCATGTCTGAACAGCAGGTGTGCTGCAGGTATGAACTCTGCCATCAGGCCACCATTTGTAATCCAGATTCTGAAGTCCTGTTTGCGGTCACATGATTTAAGCATTTTATGATAGTGGATGTACTTTATCTAGAGTGTAATCTTCCTGGATAATTTCCAGCCTTGGTGACTCAACAGATTCAGGTTGCCCATGTGCAGGCTGGCTAGAAGATGGTTGTAGTGACATGTTCATTGTGAGCTGTGCCGTATATAACAACAAAAATAACATGACAAGTTGATGTGCTGCAACATATTTCATGCAATTAGTGCTGCGAAGCGTGGATCAAAGTTGTCAGCTCAAATTTGCCCAATATAGTCAGTTTATGTTTGTTACCTTGAGAGCTACTTGATTAAAAGTGGCAGGTGCCTATGACTGTCATTGACAGCATACACAGAATACGGCTTGAGTATTAGAACATCATTAAAAGTTCATGTCAGCACGTTTTATATGTAGTGATTAAAGATTCAGTTCATTTTTAATGTATCTGGTAGATAAACGTTCAGTTCACCATTTTTACTAGTTACTACATTATGGTGTAACGCACGTGACGCCGCACTGTAATTCTTGGAATACATATTCCCAGGAAACCTTAAAGAACATGGATTTAATTAAATACATATAAATGAGATGCATGTCCTCTAATGTTGATTCATAGCTGAAAACACGTTTAAATGTGTATGATGTAACGAAAGAAATCATGTTTTAATTTACTAAATAAATGGATGAGACAACAGACATGACAGAGTGAAGCAAGTATAGAAATATTAACATCTAGTAAAACTTGATTCATGACGGAAACTTACATTTCCTAGAAAAACTAACATAATGGAGCGAAATATTCAGCTATTTAAACAAGAGAATAGACCTAGTCACATTGTGTAACACACGTGACGTCATGTGTGTTACATTTTAATCATGTCGATTCTCCACATCATTTCTTCAAAAATGTTTTTATGCTGTATGGCAAATGACTACTTAAGATGACTTTGCGTTAGATATTATATTAATAATTTACAGGAAGGATTACAATATTTTTTTTAATAATTCTGAAAAATAATACAAAGAAAACGCCAACGTTTTGACCATGATAGATGTTCATCTGTCCAGACATAACGTCATAAGACAGATGGATAGATCAACAGTTGCCGGACGAGGGCCATCGTTACAAATTTTAAAATAGCATAGCATCCTTAATTTAAATTAAGGACAGTGGTTTTCCACCACAGCAGAAAACTGACAGAATTGACGGAATTGCCGAATTGATAAAGAAGTAATAAAAATAATTTCACATGAATGTAGTGGTAGTGTTATCTGAAATTAACATATGTGAGATTCGAGGAAAACCTATGAATATTGCATATTTTTAATTTTAGTGAACATTTTTAACCTTAACATTTATGATATACCTCTTATATAATTGAAAGGATCTGAATCCCCAAATGGCATATATATATATATATATATATATATATATATATATATATATATATATATATATATATATATATATATATATATATATATATATATATATATATATATATATATATATATATATATATATATATATATATATATATATATATATATATATATATATATATATATATATATATATATATATTTATATATATATATATATATATATATATATATATATATATATATATATAATGTTGACCTAATATAAAATATCTGAACTGACCTGATGTAGAATTAATATATCTGGGCTATCCTATAAAATATCTGTGCTGACCTAATAAAGCTATATATAATATATTTGAGCTACCCTATAAAATATCTGAGTTGACAAATGTAGAACTGGCATTGAATAGCTAACCTAAACTGAATTTTACTATACATAAATGAGTTTGCATCACAACATATGATGCATATACTTATAAAAAGCGTGTACATGGATTTAATCCATGTACACATAAACAGAGAGCATTATTATGACTACACGTCATGACGGACAATAAATACAGTTAACAATGCAATGCGTATGATTAATGCGTAGCAAATTACACATCATTTGACAACGCATATTTGTAATGCATGATCAAGAAATGCGTAAATATAACCACGCATTACTACGTGCAATTATTCACGTGTCATTTGAAAAATGCGTAATTATAATAACGCGTTCTGTGAGTCGTACAGCGATGGACCCCTGTTGGTTTTTGGTATCTCAAGGAGTATTATTGCTGGAAAAAGCCACTAGGTGCTTATGTGTCCAACTAATTTAGTTTCCCAAAAACTTACAAAAAATAAAACATCACGATTTTGCTGTTGCTGAAGCTAAAGCTAAGATGGAAAGGGAACATAAGCCAATGATTATAAATGTTTTCCGGACAAGTTGAATGTCTTCAGTGTCATGCAGAATGTTAAAATTTGAATTCATAATTTAATATCATCTGGATTACTGTAATTCTTTTAATGTTGAATTACTGTTACCATTGTACATTATCACATTACTAGTGTAGTACTGTACTACGACCGAAAAGCTAACTGCAGTCCGCAACAGTACCATGACCAAATGAATCCGAAATAAGACGAAACCAGGGGAACGTTTATGCAGGTGGACAAGTAGGGTCCATGAAGACTTACATAGTCTAATTCACGAATGCTTAAAGAGCATTCTAATACAGTTCATAATCTAGGAACAGGGTGGGAAGATGGCACTGTCTTCCTGTTCGACTCTGAATGGTGTGAGTTTGGAGTTGGTCATATCTAGGAGATGTGTGATGTATTTCCCCTCGGACCTGACACCTCATGCGCCTAGGGGAAAAAGTGTGATGCGGTTCCCCTCGGACCTGACACCTCATGTGCCATGGTGAAGTGTGATGCATTTCTCCTCGGACCTGACACCTCATGCGCCTAGGAGAGTGATGCTATGTTTGTGGGACGGGTGAGTCGATATCTAGGTCAACTGTCAAAGCAGCATCTAGATCATCATGCAGAATTGATGAGGATGGATCAATACCATATGGAATGGTTTCATCCAAATCCTCTCCAAAAATGGATACATGGTTACCATCAGATAACCTACGGCCATTATCGGGGGATAATAAGTCATCATCATCGCCATGATCTTTAGAGCTAATAGCACGTCTCACAATATTTGCACCCACCACATGGTAATGAACTAAGAGATTAGCCAGCTTTATAACAGTGGCAAGGTGAAGAATCACTTGGAACTCGTGATAGACCATCAGCCTTAGAGTGCTGTTTACCGGGCCTGTACTGCGTCGTCATATTATTATTGGGACAGTTCATCTAGCCATCTAGCTAGTTGTTCTTCGATGTGCTTGAAACTGAGCAGCCACGTGAGACTGTGATGGTCAGTCCGCACAATAAATGACTGTCCTAGCAAGTACATACGGTACTGCCTAGTAAATGCTACCATGGCTAGCAACTCCTTGCGTGTAACACAATATTTACCCTGAGCCGGTGTCAACGTTCGGCTCACAAAACCAATAAGCACCTCTTTCCAATTCTGAATTTGGATAACTCCGCACCAATAGCAGCCTCTGAAGCATCAGTACCCAGTATGACGGTACCATCCGGTGTTGGATAACCTAACACTGCAGGGTTGGCCATAGCACCCTGAAGTGTTTTGAAAGCTACTCTACTTTGGAACTGGTAAGTGCAGAGAGAGGAGCAGAAATACCAGCAAAACCATGTATGTGCTCTCGGTGGTAATTCATGAACTCTAGGAAAGATGCCAGCTCTTTCCTGGTCTTAGGAACAGGCCAATTAAAGACGCTTTCTATATTGTTTGGCTTACCAGGGATTCCCTTATCACTCACCAACTTACCTAAGAAACAGAGTTCTGTATGGAACAGATTACATTTCTTAGGTTTTGGTTTAAGGTTGTGCAACAGGAATCGGTAAAGGACAGCTTTCAAGTTGGCCATATAACTGCCAAAGTCAGTCCCTGTCACTACCACGTCATCTAAATACGCAAGACGTCTCGCACCACTTAAGACCTTGCAACACCAGCTGAACAACCCTCTGAAAGGCAGCCGGGCTGTTGCACGTACCAAATGGCATCCGGACAAATTCAAAGAGCCCATATCTTGTGATAAATGCGAGCTTGTGGCGGTCCTCTGGGTCAACCTCGACCTGCCAATACCCGGCTGCCATATCAAGTGTGCTGATGAACTTAGCACCACCAAGTGCATACAGACATGTTTCAATGTTTGGTTGGGGTTAACGGTCTTTGCGAGTTAGACTGTTCAGAGCTAAAAAATCGACGCAGTACCGCATGGTACCGTCTTTCTTCCGACCTAATGGCGGGGCTGACGACCACTCAGATTTTGACGGAACTATGACACCTTTCTCTCACATTTCCGCAAGGTGTTTCTCTTCCTCATTCTCAAAACCAAGAGGAGTTCGTCCAAGTTTAGAACGAACAGGTTGTGCATTACCTGTGTCAATATTATGTCTTATCCCCTTGAACAAACCTAAATCAAGATCATCTTTTGCAAATGCATCGTGATACTTGATTAACATGGATTTAACTTGCAAAGACTGCGTCTCCGATAAACCCGATATCGACCTCTCAGACAGATCCTGTAAGAACACAAGGATGTACACCTCAGGGGATGTAGGAGTCTATAAACCGTCCTGGTTTATGGGGTTACCAGCAAGTTGAGATTCTGTTCCAGGGTCTAAAACCTCCTCAATATCTGTGACAATACCAAGGTTGTGGTCTTGTTCCAGAGTAATATATTGGGCCGACAGGTTTCTTAACAAAATATGAATCTGCGAATCTTTGGCAGTGGCCACTGTATAAGGTGTTACCAGACCCTCCAGTTTAGATGAGGGCTGGAGCATAACATCAATCTGTTCCACCCGATCCAGAACGCCTGTGGTCTTCACGGCCTCATAAGGACAAACGACCACTTTCTACTTCAATGTTACCTGAGCTACTTGGGCTTCCTTCTCATGAGCTCTCAACATTGATGCTTGAACCGGTTCTCCATTAATTGTCAGACACAGTCTAGTCAGATCAATGGTGGCCATGTGTACCTTCAAGAAATCCAGGCCTAATATAATCAGATCATTAATATTGGCAAGAAGTACTGGCCAGTTGAACATCATAGAGCCTAATGCAATTGTGACTGGCTCAACACTTTCTGCAGGCATAAAATTGTCTCTACCTGCTACTTTCAATGAAATAGACTCCAACTACTTTAAATGGTAAGGTAATTTATTTGCAAAGAAATTGCTAATTACTGTTACTTGTGCCGCAGTGTCCACCACTGCATCAACGGAAACACCATTTACTTTAATGGGAATGACTAGTGTCATAGGGTCACGATTAAACTCATACATGCGAACATCATATGATCGCACAGGCGAAGATCTCAGTGAAGCAGAAGGTGATGGCGACAGTGTATGCCTCTGCTCCAGACACTCACGGGGAAAATGGCCCTCTAAATTGCAATTAAAGCACTTTCCAGATCTAAGAGGAGGAGGAGGAACGCGATGGAACGACCTTCCCTTTTGGAGGAGACCCAGTTCGACCGAATTGACCAGATATAAGATTCAAAATCTTAGCAACATCTACCTTCATCTCTGCCATATCCTTCCTAAGTCCTTCGACATCTTTCTCTAATTTATCTATCCTGCTTGGAGCCGTTATGCCTCTCAACCACTCAGGATTATCTGCCTCAATCAAACTAGAAGCATCGTTCAGAAAATGGGCCTTTCGAACGTCAGGTCTTCTGGAACCCATGATCAATCTTTGATTATGGATAGCTGCATTGACCATTTGTACAGCCTCATCCAGGGTGCTCGGATCTTTATCCAAAGCTATCAGAGTGGCTTGTTTATGCTCAACACCCCATAGGAATGCATCAAGGGCAATTGTCTCGCCCAAACTCTCTGAGGCATCAGGGTAGCCATCTAAAGTGAGCTCCTGAATGATATCTGCAAATTCTTCTAAAGAGTTACCCTCTTGTTGAATGTCTTGAATTTTTTTCATGATGATGTGGGGCAGATCTTTCTTCCTGAAACGCAACCTTAATTTGTCGCATAAACTGACGTAATCATTCTGGACTTGCACAGAACAGATGCAGTAAAACTTTGAGGCCTTGTCCCTTAAAGCTGAGATGAGCATGTCTAATTTATATGTATCAGACCTGCGGTACCTTGAAGCAGTATGCTCAAACTGTATGAAAAATAGTTTCCACTCACATTTTCCATCAAATGTTGACATTTTAGGTGGAGGGGGACCGTCAGGATAGCTTTTACGACTTGGTGATGACATTCTAGAGTCATTGTACGAGGAACCATCCGAGTAGGCTCTACGAACTGGTGATGACATCCTAGTGTCATGGTGAGAAACTGATCTCGACTCCCTCTTAGGTTCTCTAGGGGTATATACCCCCTAGGAGCCAGGTTATCAACTAGGGTCTGATCACCCCTTTGTCGACCAGTTGAGTTAAGGAGTGCCTTGTATTTGATACCTTGAGCTAGCAGTTCCATGTTAAATCTAGCTACTTGCTCTTTCAGGGATTCTTCCCTTGGGTGCAAGTCAACCCCACCAACAGCGCCTTCATCATTGATGTCGAATACGACGTCCCTTGCATTGAGCAATCATTCAAGGACTGTAGCTGTGGCAGGCAGATCAGGATCTGCCTTAATGTTGGCCAGAGATATGGAACATCCTCTGGACTCACAGAAACTTACTATGCCAGCAGCTCGAATTTTACCCATATTATGGAGTGCACTATGTTCCTCCATGGTTGCAGTGTTAATACATAAAGGTTTCGGCATTATGGGTTACCTGTTGATTTATACCAGGGAAACCAAATTTTATATTCGCTAAAAAGATAATATCACTTATTGAAATAAGTTGTCAGAGTATGCTTACTGAAAAATATAACTCACTGCATAATGATGGTGGTGCAACTCCGGAGAACGTCTAAATGAATCTTCCGAAGCCAGACCAGATTCAGTAGTGTACCTGCATGCAAGCCATCCTTCAGAAACTCGAAAGTATAAAGATAACGGACGCGTTTATGTGCAATAGATTTTTTATGGAGTATTAACTCTACACTGCATTTGATGGTGTGTACACCAATATCTGCATTAATTTTCTCAATTCTATCATTGAGAAGAAAGACTTGGTGGTGCAGTTGCAGCTCTTGGTCTTTGAAGGAACAGGGATTCAAATGGTGCAGTTGCTCATTATACAGGACCAGAGAATATGCTGCGATATCGATAAATTTCACCGTTTGGCCGTAGCGCCTTACTATGTCTATCGCATGTTGATAGCGTTGGTAAATGCGGTCTACCGCGAGTTCATCATCGGCGGTCCTTAAATAGACAAAACTGTCGCCTCATTTCTCGGTAAGGTCGCAGGTTCCGGCCCAGATATAGAAAACGATATGTTGAAATTTCTGAACGGCGTTGGCTATTCTCGACTGCAAAATATTAACCAGGTCTTGTGTAGTACCAACGCTTTTACACCAGTACTCAACAAACCCAGTTTGATCAGCCCTTTTCAAAATGAAACGTTTACATGTACCCAACAAAATTGCCTTGTGGGTAAAGGATTGATCCACAGAAAACTGGGTGCGAGCCCAAAACTCCTCAAATTTAACTTGAAAAGAAGGCATAAGCTGAGTATTTTGAATTAATAATAACAAGAAAAAACAAATAATGTTCAGCGTAATTAGTAAACCTAATATTACAATTGAGACATATTTGTTGATTAGAAGGGAGATTACCCTCTAATGTTCAAAAAGTTTATAATAATAATAATAATAATAATAATAATAATAATAATAATAATAATAATAATAATTATACTTATATCACTTCTTTATTTCAAATAATTCTGAAATAAACAACGAAATTGAACTGTAATTAAAGTATAAAGAAATATCCAAATACCGACGGGTAAATTACAGCTCAGAATCGCGGTTTCCTACATATGACACTGAAGACAACTAACAATAACAATCCAGAAACTATAGGGTTGTCATTCCACGGAATACTAACATAGATAATAGAAACTTACTTAGCACGAAAATATACCCCGATTCATCACAGTTCAAATAAATAACATTGAATCTTGAATCTTTGACGTATATGACGTATGTATGTAAGGTATATTAATCTATACCCGACATTTGAATGCTATAGTATAAATAAATAATATATATTTAACTATAACTCACCTATCATCTGTAATTTATTAGATAAAAAAACTATAAAATAATCAAAATGGCGGCATGAGTCTGTCAAATTGACGTTCGGGCAGGACTAGAGTAGTCCTTATATTTCCGAGAATTCTATCTTTTTAACTGCAAAATCGTGAGTAGAATTTAGAAATAACTAATAATAATTTTTAATTTAGGGCCCAAAGTACTCCTGACACCATTTGTAGTAACTTACCTACATATAAAAGGTTACTCACCCAATAGAGGTCTTGAATCGGCCCGTGGAACCGGCGGCAGGTGCTCGCATTGCAAGTTCCAAGGTACAACTGCCAGGCATCCGTAGAAACTGCGGGAATCAGCTAGCCCGGCAGCCGCGAAACGCGAACTCTGGGATTCCGGGATACCGCCAGCACCACAATATCAAGGCTTGATAAGCAGCCATCTATAACGAGTAAGATTGCAAAATTACAAATAAAACATAATGCAAAATAAAAGTACCCAGTAAATGTTATTTTATCTATCAATCTAATCCCAAACATAGAGCATGGCTATGCATACCTGGCCTATGTATGTCGAGTTCGTCTACCATTAGTGTAGCGATGGTTTTATGGGCTAGCATTTCATAATAATATGACAACAAATGCTACTATGTTCCAACATGTCCAACACTTAATTTGTATTTTACATGTATAGTTGCTACAGAGACCGGAAGTGAACGCCAGTGAACGGCCTACTTTACATAGATTTTTTTATTTATCGTCAATTGATTTAACTAGAACAAGCCATGCCCATAGAGTAGTAAATGTTTTCTGACACTTACATGTACTCCTGTATCAATCATGTCAACAATAATGAGTCACATCAAAGGGAACTGGAAGTCAGTTATATTGTGACACAGGGCAATTACTACAGCGTGCGTATGTTATTGACTTGAATGTGTGTTATAGGTTTGACAACTGCCAAGACAATATATAAATGGCTTGTAAATCTAAAACACTTTACAACTGGTCCGCCTTTCAGAGGTTTAGATTTATCTTGTCATTGTAGTTAATGATATTCATTTTACTTATATGGTGTGAGTCTTCTGAAATGTATCACATGTAGTGTGTCAGCAAATTCAATAACACATTTGGATGTCATGAGCATCATCGTCACTCCAGGTATTACATGCAGTTTTCTGAACTTCAGGGAGATTGAATCTATTCTTTTGCTCATTATTTGTGCACATACTAGTGATTTTGCCGATCCCTCATTACCATCAATCACCCATGTTCCATATGATATTGTATATATTATTCCCAGTGTAATGCAAACTGCATAGCATTAAGCAGACTTGCTACCAATTTGATCATAAATCATGTTTTAACTCTGATCATGGACCATCTTCTTCACTCATTATGCTAAATAATTTACCCCAAAATGTATAACAGCATACTACCATTCCTGAAGTGTAATGAGATAAAAAAAAATATAAATTTTACACATGAGCATTAAATGTGCATTTAAACACTGCTTTAAAAGGAATGTCCTTTATGTAACACACGTGACGTAGCACACGTGACACACTTTCACATTAAATTAGAAGTATCTAAATGCTGGCGATCTAGAAACTATTCATTGGCAGAGGTAGAGAACTATCCATAGAAATAAAATAATATGACTTCAAAGCAAATAATCCATACACACCACAGAGTTTAGGGTCAATAAGAGGGAATTGTTTTTCTAAAAATCATCTGATGTAACACACGTGACAGCCATAAAGTGAATCACATAGGAAAAGGTTCTGTATATAATCCAAAGGTTACTCTGTAATTCAAGACTCATTACCTCATGCCAACATATGGTACCATAAATATTTATTATCACATTCTAAAATTATATTTGTGGCACATTATATGATCAAAACTTTATCTTAAATGTAACACACGTGGCATGGAATGGGCCTTCTTTGAATTTTGGTACTGTCTGAATGCTTCTTCTTATGTCTGAGCAGCTACATTTGTATTTATCTGCAAAAAAAACTACGATTTCTGTAATATATCGCGACAACGACGACGACGACGACGACGACGACGACGACGACGACGACGATATTCTGTGGTCTCTGACTACAGTAGTTTGAAACCATCCTGCAGCTGCAATAGATCTTTCTTTGGCCACCATTTCTCGTCCTCACTCAGTGAAAGTCCTGTGCTCCCTCAGGCTCTTCTTGGACGTCAGTGTATCCAGTTCGTCTTCATTTGAAATCGCTACATAGCGCACTTAGCAGGGCTATAAAGTGGCGTCTTCTTCGGGCTTATTGTTGGCACTGAGTCCAGCAAGTTCCAAGGTTTTCTGTGCATAGGTGTCTTGTGGCATTCGCAGAACATGGCTAAACATACACCATCTGTGTGGGGCCCATTCACTGGCAGCGGGATTGTATTGCACATAGTGTATAATGCGCCATTGGAGATTCTACTGTCCGGCCAGCGATGTTGGGTTATAGTAGAAAGTTGTCTGTGGCGACAGGCATCAAGCTTATCTAGAACTGCCCTCGGAGTTGCCCAACTGGTAAGCTGTACAACATCAGTGATACACAGGCCGTGTCATACAAGTGTAGTCATTTGGGCCAGAGCGAGCCGTGAACCACAGATCCACAATATCCGAAAGGATTGGAAGACAATGTTTCCCATGACGCAACCTGCAGCTATGCCAGAGGAGCTGCACATTAGTGAACCAAGGAGATTCCTCTTTCCCCACGCACCCGACACCGCCACGCAGCAGGATATCTTTGTCACTAACTTCATCTGCCGCTGATATATGACTCGAACTTAGCTTCGTTCATGAAGAGATACCAATTCTTGAGTTGTTCTGCAGCTATAATAAGAAGGATTTTTGAGTGGATTCTTCTCCCCATCTATGAAGTCTACATCGTCTGAGTACTCCATCTCTATTGGGAGGCCCAGTATAGATAATGGTGGGTTTGGTCTTGTGGAGTGCTGTTTGTAGCACAGATTGGCCGGACGGGTATGGACTGTCCCAGCTAGGCTGGGGTATGGAACGACCACTCCGGGTGCATTCCAAGCACGCCCCCACCCTGGGTAGGATAGTACGTGTGTTAGAGCCATATGAGAGAGGTTTCTATGAAATGGCTAAGTACGTGAGATCGTGTAGCGCGCATGCTCGTCAGAGCTTCCCTGACAATATGTGTCAGTGTTGGGGGAGAATGCATACTATAAGTGTACCGAGTCGGTACACATAATTTCCTTAAATTTGAATTCAGTTCTCATTCTCTGGTCAGCAATTGAGCATCGTCCTCGGACGGCCATCCAGGGGCAACCAATTGAATAGAAGACTCCCTCACCACAAACACCTAGAGGAGTCTTCCTGCGAATGGGCCTCGCGGCCCATATGTAAGCTCTTCAGTATGTAGAACATGTGGTGAATCTTGGTGGACAACTCGTCAGATCTGCCGAACCACCAGGAAAGTGATAGTCAAACTTTCACGCAGCATGTTGTGTGTTTAATTAACTTTTATGCCACAGTCTGGTGGGGCTCTGCCTGGTAAACCGCAAGAGCTATGCGATATGTCATGTACGGTGTACCCAGTAATCTACATGTATTGTTTAATTATAAATTACAACTGTAGCCCTTCATGTTACAGGCAACTTTCAAACTTCCGTTACCGGACTGACACCTTTTAACATTCCGCTAAATTATTGTATTAGCTATTATGACTATTTAGTGGACATCCAACTACAGCCGTTGTTCTTCACCATCTTTGAGAGTGGGCCACATCAACAGTTCGCCTGCGGGATTTCCCAGCAACTTCAGGATCGTGCCATCTCGTGTTCCTCATCTGTAACGCATCAACTACAGTGACTTGAATAATAGGTACTCAATTAGCTATATATTTTTGTATTATTGTATTCATCATTTCTTCACGGGTACTGATGACTAATAGGTACTGCCCGCGGTCGTCTGAGACCGCATTTTATAATTTGTATTTTTATGTAAATATTATCCTTGTTTTCGTGCTCATGACTAGCGGGCACCACAAGGTTCTACGACGTGATTTATTGTCTCTACTGTAATAGTTAGCTATGTATATGGCAAGTAGCCATCCTAGTTACTTGTTTTGTTTATTTTATGTGACACCACACACCAGCTAGATTGTGTAAAATTGGCCAAATACCTTAGGGCCTCTTATTATATTGAGTGATTGTCTCTTTCTATGCTCCTCCAGCCGCAAGGCTTATAAATTGTCTGGAACTCCCATCGACACGTTGGCATGGTCCGACTTGGGAAACTATTGAGGTTTCTGAGCGGTGAAGACCAAAGTGTTGATTTCGCATACACTCCCTCTGTATCTTCGGATACTAGTTAGCATAAATAACCCTGGCAAAGTAGGAAGCACTGCGAAAAGATATTATGTAAAACCTGTCAGCAGTGCATCTCTGGGCATTCTGAAACTTAACCCTAACGAGAGGCAAACGTTAGTTCCCCGGAGCCGGATCTAGAAATAATCCACCCCGACACATGGGTGACGGATGGGACGCAGATCTCCATCTAACTCCGTGCAGTGACTGGGCGCGGTCTTGGAATCCAGCACATCCTCACAGGAAGGTCTCTAGAGATGCATATCTGTCTCTTACTCCCCGCCATAAAACTTTTATGCGCCTTTCAAATTGCTTATGTAAATGGCGACTTGTCCTAGTGATATTGTATGTGGTAGCGGCGTGATATGTAACCGGATCATTACATGATTCTCATGCTGTCACTCTGTAACATTTCTGCACGCTGCCTTTCTGAGGGAGATGCCCTGTGGTATGACCTGGGAAACCGAGCATCTTCGCCAGTTAGGCTCATGTGTCAAAAGATAGCTTGAAATCCCTGCCACTTGTGGCCAAAGCTTGGAAGTAAATCTAACAACTAAATGATCTGTTAGAGCTTAGCAGAAGGACCACATAAATAAAGCGGCAACTACCAATGCAGTATCTTGGACCTACATAAGATGCCGGTGTTTGAATTCTTCGGAAATCGTCCACCCCATCTTCACGTAGCACAGCGTGCATCCCATTAATTATAATTTCACTGGGTTGACTCACACTACACTTAGCTTATGTTTGAACAAGAGAGTGGCCCTTTTTGCCAGCTCTTTTCCTCCACATCAGCATTGAAGGCATTTTCCTGTGACGGAGGCCCGAGCAAGGTACTTTCCTCTCGCAACAATTATATTTTTGTTAGGGGTATAATGGTTTATATTGAACTACCCAAGTAACCTCGTTAGGACGCTCCCTGGCAGGGATACATCACGGATATATACGGATCAGTGAGGTACCTCTGACAAACCCACGGTATCAAGACACCAACTTAGTTCTATGTACTGTATATTTTCTCTCGTCTACTAGCAAACGAGTACCATTGTTCGCATAGTATTTATATTTTTAGATTAATTATCATGTCCAGGCTCCTAAATTGAGTTATGGACCGTTATACCGGTGACACTAATAGTTGGGATGAAACAGTGAGGTTAAATCTCGGCGGCAATGGTTATCATTCCACCGGCTCTAGAAGTCGGTCTTTGTACTTTCCAGAGAGTTCCGATACGGGATCCGTTACCCCGAGAACCGTAGCTAACCAGCCCTCCTACGCATTCTGTACATGCGGTGCAACGGAGTGGAGCAGCAGGACGGACCAGCGCGTACCCCTGCTAGCTACACTGTTGCACAGGTGAGAAGGCCGTGATAAGGTGGTATTTGGGGGAGGGGGGAGAGGGGTGGGGGTGGGGTGTGTGGGGCTGTTGAGGGGGGAACGTGCCCTCCCGGCAGGGCTGTCAATTTTTCTTTACTTACCTGCTGGTGGCGGCGGAGTGAGCGCATTTTCAAGAGTTAACTCCCTTGAAATTGTGCGTCCCCCATATCCCCGGCAAATGACCTCCTGGATCCGCCCATGGAATCTGTCAATCTTTTCTCGGCTACGGCACAGTGTCACATTGGACAAGATCTTCCGGATGCTGGCGGTCCAGGAAGCTTATTGGTTTTGGGCAGCACGATAAGGTTACCTTGTCCAACAGCGTCGATCGGGAGGTGTTACATGAAGGCAGAGTTTGTTATATGTGCGCAGTTGGTTTGGAGATTTTCCTACCTGCATAGTTAAAGAGTTGATTGCTGATGCTCTCAGGTCCAAATTTCTCGGTGCTTTGAGTGCCTTTTCAACTTCAGTTGTTTCGCTTGGTGTTTGTAGTGGCCTAGGATCGCCTACAAATGGGTGTAATGGCTCGTCATCTGGATCAGTGAACTGGTTCTTAAACCAGTCTCTGCCTTGCACTGATCGGCCCCAGAAGTTGCCTTCAGCATTGTGCACGGAAAGCGATGGTGGTGGACCAGCAACTCTCATTTTGAATATTTATATATAGAATGTATCGTATGTAAACACATGGTGCTCTATAAGCGCAACTTAGATGGTCAATGTCTGATTGCTTTCTTGATAATGGCGACACGCAATCATATATACATCATATGTAAGCTTAAGCTAGAAATTAGGAATAACGAATCTCATATCATGAGTGGCACTTTGTTCTATCTCGTTCAGTGGTTGGCTGATATTTAAAACCAATCTTACGACTTCCGATGAAATCGCCGACAATATATTTCGAGCCTGCGGTGATTCCATCTCTAGATTTATGGTGAGGTAACTCGGATACGAATGTCTTTTCTTGGTATATTTTGTCACAGAATGTGTATATATGATGAACTTACCAGAGACAAGATGATTTTTATTGCGATTACTTTGTTTCCTGCTTTATTCAACACGATTTCACCAAGTTATAGCGTGATTAGCTGCTGAATGACGGAGCGAGGAAATAGTGCGTGCTTTCCTCTATTTTTGGGAATCTGCACTACTCTACAACAAACGAGTCAATTTCTCACCTTTTGTCACATGTAAAATTTTGGTTAATGTTTTGAAATCATAAGTTTATTGCTCAAACCAAAGGCAAATGCCAAGAAACCTATGCTGTACTAAGGGTGCAGCGAACTCTTAATTTACGCCCTATTTCAAATTCAGGCCCACTAGAGGAAGTTCGGGAGACCTATACTCCAGAAGTTCATGTTTGGACTTCCAAAAACAAATACAAATCCTGAACCGTCTGGTTTGCACCGATATCACTGTACGAAAATTTCATGTACATGATAATATAAACCATTTTACATTTTGATGTTTGCTATCTGGACATGAAGTTGACAGACTGTATATGCTTATAAAATTAATGGAAACCCCTAACCCTAACCATAGCCCCAACCCTAGCCCAGGAGTACCCATATGGATAAGCCGCAACACTTTCGAATACTTATTTTTAATGTTACGAAATAATCCATTGGTATAATAGTAGCGCCTATATTATTACATATTTAGATTTATCTAGGCTCTGCTGTTTGTATATTTAAGTAACCTATTTTGTGAGCGGCGTGTGCTCGTGAACACGTCATAGGTGTAAACGTCAAGCGTGTTCACGTGGTCCAGGTTTATGTAGCTCACATATATAAACTGATTTCTCTAGTCTATGATTAACTAATGTGTCCTGGATAGACGCACGGCGTATCACAATGGTTTGTATTGGACTTGATAAACCTGATATAGAGATTATACGTCTCGTGAGTTTTCGTATAGTCATATTAGCATAGGTCAATTACTGTTCGATTACAAGTTAATTACATTGAAAAAGAAATGAATTGTATCTCGTCGGCGGCGGCGGAGACTGCAGCGGCGGCAGCATCATATATTAGTTGAATTGTATTAGATTAAATTGATCGTTAATTAAGTTATTTCCAAATGATCAAGCGGAGTTCTAACGATTACAAGGGCGTAACCAACATTAGTGAGGCAACATAGTGAGTCCACAATTTTGAAATGGATGTCCGGTAGAGGTGGGGGGGGGGGGGTGAGGGGGGGGCTCGATTTATTATTTTGAAAACTGCATATTTTATATGGCAGGGATACTGGGATGATATATTAACCACTTAACCTGTAAAATTACAGTGTCTTAATTTTAAGACAACAATACAGGAAACCAATTGAATATTTTGAGACTAATTTGACTGGAACCTGTTGCTGCCATATCTGATGTGCAAGGTTTAACTGGTTTAGACCTCACTGGCCCGTTACGGCTTATCCATCAATCATATGACGTCATAATCAACTACGTGACATGTAGGATGACGTCATAATCAATGACGCCATGAATGGCGTAGATAAGTTCGTCACGAACGATTAATAGACGACGGACTAAGCGTTGTTGAAGGAATTATACGTCTTTAATAAAGATTCTGTTGAATATTTTGAAACTAATCTGACTGGGCGCTGTTATTGGCCCATAGGCAGCAACAGCACCCGGTCAAATTAGTTTTAAAATATTCAACAGCTTACTCATATAGTTTTCTGGAAGTTGATCGTTAGGGAGTACAGGGATCGATCACGGGCGAAGTGTGGATGGAGCTTATCTATAGATGGGTGGGGCATAGCTAAAACAAACTGGATTCCTACCTTCGCTTATTCATTCATATTTCCATAAATATGTTAGAAAACAGGAAAAATCCCTAAAACTCCCAGAGGCTACGTGTATGTCTACATAATTATCCGCGGTTAAAAAGACAGTATTTATTCATTTATTCAACGAGAAATACGGTCACGGTGAAATTAAGGGAATAAGTCTATTTCTAGTTATATAAGTCTAGCAGAAAGAATTATTTCTCGACTTAGCGAGGTGTTTTTTACCATCCTAAGAACGTGATATTGATCGATTCCATGCCCAAGCTAAGTTCAAGTTCACTTTATTTCTCCCAGGCCATTAGAATAGCATATGGCGGTAACAATATTTCTGGCAGCGGAGCTATTTTACATATTACATTCATACCATCGGCGTATTTGCCATAATATCCCATCCCCCGCCCCCCCCCCCCAGCGAATACATTGATGGCATAATTTTAAATGGCCGCCATTGGCAGTTTCAAAAACTAATCTGTTAAATAAAAACATAGTAGTCTGCTGGCTCAGGGGGTATTTGTGTACATGAAAGGTCCCCTATAAATCACTCATTAAAATTTGATAATATACCCATTAGGCTACTAGACAAGTGAGGGTGAGGGTCATGTACAACCCTGGCAATAAACGAGAAAAGCAAGATTATCATGGTCGGAAAGTGAAAAATTGGTCATTATTAGCATATTGGAAAAATTATGCTACTATCACATTTATAACATACTAAAATGAGGTAGATCGATGACTGAAACACATCCAAGCCCATTATTTATGTAATATTCCATTAATTAGGCACTGAATTTGTAAGAAAAAATGGCCACAAATGACTTCGGTCTCATTTTTCGATGTCACAATTTCTTTGATTTTCTCAGCTCTCACTGAGTCAATCTTCAGATAATATACATCAAAATTTGTCCAATGTATTACAACTCAATACAAGCAAAGTTTAATGCATGCATTTAATTTGTAGGCAGGCTGACATTGTGCATTGTTCCAGTTATTAAATACAGTGATAATATTAGTTTCCATTACAAACAATGTATGACAAATCATATACATCCGCACCAATCACGCTGAATTATACGCGAGGTAATCAAGATTGTTGATAAAATGCAAATAAAAATACCTTTGTAACTCAAATCAGCATATACACTGTTTAGATATGTTTATATCATATTACGTCATTTAATTTGCAGGACTGAGCACACCATGCAGATCAAATTGACCACAAGTACTACAATAGTAAGATAAGTGCTAAGCCATTACCGAGTTCGGTCCCATGTTCTGCTCAACTTATTGAGCACTGTGATGAATTACCAATCGTGTCGATGAAATATACTAAATATTATTCACACAAACCTTTTCCACCTTATGCAATAAATGCGCATCTGTACGTATCAATGTTAATAAGGGTAGTAATTCACCTTTCCAGAGTATCCACCCATCGTATGACCTCATAAACAGCTCAGCCAGTGTATGACGACGTCACAATCATTACGTCACAAGGGGTTCCATATAGACCGTCACCAAATCTCAAAGAGTCCGACACGTTGTATGGATTGTATGTATTTGTAATTCTTTGCTATTTAATAAACACGCTGTTGAATATTTTGAAACTAATTTGACTGGGCGCTGTTGCTGCCTTAGGCAGCAACATCACCCAGTCAAATTAGTTTCAAATTACTCAACAGCTTACATGTGTAGTTTTTTGGAAATTGATAGTCAGGGTGTTCAGAGATAGATCGATCCCAACACGAGCGAGGTGTGGCTGGAGCTTAGCTAGGGGTGGGCCGGGCATAGCTAAACCCGAAAAGGTCAGTTATATACCACAATACTGACTTGTCGACCTCGATTAACTCACTGAAATGGATTCTTGCTTTTAAAGAGGTCAGGTCCATTTTGGCATGTGAAAACCCTGCATAATATAGCAGTACTTGGGTGATTGCACCTAGCATTTGAAACTTTGCTTGCAATGCCATCATCTGCTTCCATTATTGCTCCTTTTATCATCTCCCGTGTCCGTGTCAATATTAAACAGGTAATCAAAGAGTTTAGCTAGTGGCTCCGGCAGAAACATTCTGTTTCATGCTGTCTGTGATTTATTATCATCAAAGAACGTGTTGTGCAGATTGAATTCCACATCTAGCAATGCAACCCAAAGGATCTTTCCACCTGTCCTTATTCCATCTGAATCATGAATAACCATCGCCATTTTATCAAAGGTGCACTGTCTGCCGTCGGCTATATACCATACACGATTCTCTAGCTGATTTTGACTGAAAGCCCTGTCATAAAAGGGAAATTGGCATGATCATGTTTCAGAAAACAGGAAAAACTGACCAATATTATGAAATATTATTTGTTTGAAGCTGTTTGTAGCTGATGAAAATAGGTTGATAAATAGATAATATAATTTGGATAATGATATACATTACTTTCACCATTCGAGAAAATGGGTATTTATTCCACCAAATATGACTGATTTTGTTTGCAATTTACATATTTAAGGTGGGGGCGGAGGGAGAGGGGGGTCACATAATATCCATATAAAGATACTCTTTAGCTACACAAGCATGTGACTAGGAGGGGGATTGAAAGAGGCAATTTTTCTTGGATAGTGTGTAAGGTTAAACCAGACAGCTGTTGAAAAAATACAAAAGGTTACTTATGGCATCGAAATTTGAAATGAAAGTCATTTTCAGCCGATTTTTAAGGAAAAATTAGCTAGAAATTGCAAATTCAAAAATCATGTTTAAAGGATGGAATCAAATGATACTTATCATTTTAGTATCTATATAAATGCGATATTAACATAATCTTTACCAATATCCTGGAATTGCCATATTTGTGCATATTCGACCAAGATAATGTAAATTTTCTTATTTATTGCCGGAGTAATACCCGGTCACCCTCACTTTTCTGAACGCCCAATGGGTCTAATTTTCAATTTTAAAGACTGATTTAGGGGACCGTTTATGTACACAAATATCCCCTCAGCCAGTGGACTATAGGTCTATGTGTTACAATGGACCTTTCCATTTTTAGCTATGCCCCGCCCATCACTAGCTAAGCTCCACCCACACCTCGCCGTGTTTGGGTTGATCGACCACGAAATGCCCTAGCCATCGATTTCCTGAAAACTATACAGGGAAGCTGTTGAATATTTTGTAACCAATTTGACTGGGTCTTGTTGCTGCCTATGGCAGCAACAGCGCCCAGTCAAATTAGTTTCAAAAAAGTCAACAGGATATTTATTAAATAGTAAGAGCAAACAATTTGTACAACAACGCATAGACCGTCTTCAAATATGCGTTCGTGACGTACTTATTGACATCATTCATGATGTCATTCATTATGATGTCATTGTACACATCGCGCAGTTCATTATGACGTCATATGATGGGTGCGTACTCTGGAAAGGTGAATTGCATTGTGATTTGCTAATGTTAGTGCAACATTTAACCAAATAAAAAGACGATATTATTACTATTCTTATTATTAGGAGTCCATCAAATATATTTACTTGATGAGTTCTAAGCACCTGTTAGCAGACGACGACTAGTAGACATACGACAAAAAATTGATTAGTGATGGAGCTTTTTTATCCATCAATCATATGACATCATAATCAACTACGTGACGTGTAGGATGACGTCATAATCAATGCCGTCATGAATGAAGCATATCGGTGCGTCATGAACGTTTAATGCGCCTTTCCAGTTTATCCATCTATCATATAACGTAATAATCAACTACCTGAGGTGTAGGCTGACGTCATAATTATTACGCCATGAATGACTTGATTAAGTCTGTCTTAAGCCATTAATAATCAGTCAGGTTGTACCAAATTGTATGTCTTTACTATTTAATAAACATGCCGTTGAATACTTCGAAATTAATTTGACTGGGCGCTGTTGCTACTATTCCAGCAACAGCATTCAGTCAAATAGTTTTAAAATATTCAAAGCTTACCCGTATAGTTTTCTGGAAATTGATAGTCATGGCGTTCGGGAATCGATAGATCCCAACACGGGTGAAGCGTAGGTGGAGCTTAGCTAGAGGTGGGCGGGGCATGGTTAACACTGTATTCCTCCACTGGCATTTAGCGTACTCCAGTGATGAGTCGTGAGATAATGAATTGCTATCAGCGTTAATCTGTTTACGTTAATATGACATTATGCTGTCAGAATGGACCTTTCCAGTTTTAGCTATGCCCCGCCCATATATATCTAAGCTCCACCCACACCGTGTTGGGATCGATCGATCTCTGAACTCCCTGACTATCAATTTCCAGAAAACTATACAGGTAAGCTGTTAAATATTTTGAAACTAATTTTACTGCCTATGGCAGCAACAGCGTCCGGTCAAATCAGTTTCAAAATATTCAACAGAATGTTTATTAAATGGTGTCGGACTATTAAGCGTTAAAGACGGACTGATTACGACGTCATCCTACGAGTCACGTAGTCGATAAACTTGGAAAGGTCAATCGCTATTAGGTCAAGCTACACTAACTTAATTACAACATAGAGACTACTGGTAGCCTAGACCTTAAAGTTCTCATCTATTCATAAAAGATACATATACTAACTAAATTTAGGACTATTTGTTGCTTTATGGACACTAACTAATTTGGACTGTAGCCGCCATTTTAGATACATATTTGCGGGCACCATTGTTTCAGACTCTATCGTCTTCGCCTGTCTTGGGTCGCAATGTTACACTGGGCCCCTGGATGGCCGCCGCCGGCTGGCACCAAGTGATAAATAACAAAACTGGGTCTGTAAAGACACAGACCCATGTTCATGTTCATTTTGACTTTATTTACATCCAGGCTATTACAATAGCATATGGAGGTAACAATATGTAATTATACTGTTCTTGGCAGTGGAGTTTGTTATACTAATTAAATCATTAAGACTAATATTATACAACGATCAAAGTCCTATTAATACTATTATTAATATCACCATCATCATCACCACAACAATAATCTTCATTATCATCAGTACCAGTTATGTGGCGTGGGAGGCGCACAGAGTGATTGGCCGAGAGCCCCGCGACGTCATTTCTTCAGCATACTAGGCCCCGCCCCCTTATGCCCATACATGGAAGTACGAATGGGCGTGTACTATTATGCTAATGAGTTGGTGTCACCAATCCCCCCACCCCCGACCAAACACACTGCGTACCCACATCACCATCTTCGTCATCACCATCACCATCCCCACCGGCACCATCACTATCATTATTATCATCATTATTATTATCTTGAGACTTTATCAATTGGACTGCACTCATTGTATATAGCATCATTCAGTATTTTAGCATTATGATCAACAATTTGAGCAGGTACAGTCAATGTGGTGATATGATTTTCGGGTTGAATAGTCAGAACTATATTTACATGTTGTGAACAAGTTGTTGGTATATTACAGCTATGTCAATTATCACCACTATCAAATATATCAGATATAAGAAGACCTTCTTTATCAATATTATGGACTATTCTGCATTTTTTCATTATCTTGAAACACATCGCGGTAATAATGTATTGCGTTTACAATGCAAACATGAACCATTGCTCATATAACTTTCATTGTTGGCGCGGTTTAGACTACAAGTACGCAACTCAGCACTTATATTAGGGTTGTATTAGCAGCAGAGGCAGATAGTGCTGATAGGTGGTACATGGACATAGGTACGTAGTAAGTAGTGGTAGCAGTAGCAGTAGCAGTAGCATCAGCAGTAGTAGTAGCAGTACTAGCAGTAGTAGCAGCAGTAGCAGTAGTAGTAGTTGTTGTTGTTGTTGTTGTTGCTGTCGTCGTCGTCGTCGTCGTCGTCGTCGTCGTCGTCGTCGTCGTCGTCGTCGTCGTCGCTGTTGTCATTGCTGTTGTGGTTGTAATAGTAGTCATGCCTCCTCGTCCCTATTACGAAAGGCAAAAGCGGGACGAGGAGCCAGACGTCCATTTAGCAGTAGCAGTAGCATTAGCAGTGACAGTAGTAGCAGTAGCAGTGGCAGTGGCAGTAGCAGTAATAATAGTAGCAGCAGTACTAGCAGTAGTAGCGGCGGCAGCAGCCGCAGCAGCAGCAGCAGCTTTAGTAGTATTGGCAGTATTAGGAGCAGTAGTAGGAGCGGTGTTAGCAGTAGCAGTAGTAGTAGCAGCAGAAGTAGCAATAGTGGTCGTAGTTCTACTGGTATTAGTGGGAGTGGTAGTGGTATTTGTAGTGGCAGTGATTGTGCCAGTGGCCATGTCAGTCGTGGTGGCAATGTTAATTAGTGGCAGTGGAAATAATGGCATATGTTGTGAGTATTATTAATATGATAATATTGGAATTCTTCATCTATACACTAAGTGGTTAAGCTTTCTTTGAGTATGATAGATATTTACATAGCTTTATTAATACCGGCTTGTTACATATCGATAGAAGACCTTTTGTTTTTTCTGGTGAGTTGTTAGTAACATAGTACTCAGGAATGTATTTCTGTCGCTCATTACTGTATTTCGAGCAAGTGTAAAGGAAGTGTGATTCATCTTCTATACAATTACAGTTTTCACATAACCGTTCATTTCGTTCAATGCCCACCCATATCCCTGTTTCAATGGCTAATTTATGATTTAGGGTTCTAAAATGGCATAGGGGGATAGCCTTCTGGTAGGGCAAAGTTTCAAGGTACTTTTCAAATTGAAAATCGGTTTTTATTTCCCTGTAAAAAGATAATCTGCTTGACTCGTTTATTTAAATGTGGCATTTTTCTTTAAATTGATTTTGTAAAACAGTTCTTATTTAATGGGTTATCTGCACTGTGTTTATGTGTCAAATGTAGTGATGTATCCTGTTGAGTTAAGAATTGCTTTAATTTTTCTATCCATTTAAATTTTACACTTTTTTCTTCGCTGTGATGTAAACATATGTGGTAAAGGATGGAAGATAGCTTTCCATATCCCGCATTGACAATGTTCGCCCAGAAACGAATCATATTGCACTGTATAGTGATATCTAATGGATATGTTCCTAATTCTGTGTATATCATTACGTTAGGCGTGCTTTTTTCATTTGTAAGATAGTTTTGAAAATTTTTATCTGGCAATTTTCTAATAGATCATTTTTTTCGAAACCCCAGATTTCTGAGGCATATGGCATAACAGGTGAAACCATGGCATTGAAAAGTATACATTGGAGGTCTATTGGTATATCATTTTCTTTTATCCTATGTATTAATGTATACAGTGCCTTGGTTCCCTGTTGGGGGTTACGTTTTCTACATGAAATGAAGCTACCAGTATACTTAAACAGGACACCTAAAAATAAGTATTCATCTGCTGTCTCTATAATTTGGCCCCCTAGCCAGAAGTGTGGCTACTATTTTTGTCTTTGAATAATTAACCTTCAAATTCCATTCTTCGCAGTACATTTGAAACATATCTAGCGGTTTTTGGAGAGCATTAGGTGATTCGTCAGCATAGAGGAGAATGATGAGAAGGTAACCCTTCAATATGACGCTCTTCTAAAAAGCTTTCTAACACATTTAAAAAGATGGAAAGAGAGACGGAGATAGATTTTCAACCTGTCTTACACCAATTTTGCACGGGAATATTTCGGACTCTGTAGACTTACGAAACACAAAAGATTTTATTGACTGATACATGTTATACACAGTTTTAAAGCATTTTTCTGTTAGGTTATTTCTTTTGCCAGCCATCATTGCGCCAAACAGTATCAAAGGCCTGTTTAATATCAATGAAACAACAGTATAGTCTTTTTCTTTTGGCAAACATTAACTCTTGTAATAAATGTAATGAAAGAATATTATCAAGAGTAGACCTGCCTTTTCTAAACCCATTTTGTGAATCTGATATTATGTCATGCTTTTCAGCATATATATTTAGTCTTTTATTCAGAATAGTGGTAAATAATTTTCCAATGCAGCTTAGTAGCGTTATTGGACGGTAATTTGATGCGTCTGAAGGGTCACCCTTTTTTCATATATTGGGATTCTTTTTCCAATGAGCCTTATCGAATATAATGTTGAACAATTGTTCATAAGCAGGGAGCATCACGCTAGCAGTTGATTTAATGTATTCATTTATAATTTGGTCTGTACCACTTGCTTTATTGTTTGCTAGTTTTAAAATTGTATTGTGTATTTCTTCGCTAGATATCCGGATGTCCAGCTCAGCATTATTACTTATATTGATATCTACGTTATTTTCATTATCATTACTTTCAACGGCGTCATTTACATTTCTAAAATGTATATATAGAGAACTTACATCAATATTGCTATTATCATCTTTGTTTTTCTTTGTGCTATTGATTATTTTCCAGAATGCTTTAGGATCCGTAGTTTTAAGTTTACGTAATTAAACATGAAGTCGTGTGCGTGCAGTTTCTAAATGTTTCCTAATAGATATTTTATAAGCTTTGCTTGCCTTTTTCAGCTGTTGTCTCTTTATTTCCGTTTTATTGATATTATATGCTTTTTTCGTTCTATGGTATTCCTTACGTTTCGCAGCACACTCTTTTCCAAACCATGTTTTATTGTTAGCACATATTTTGCGTCTTTACACTTTTTTACATCCAAATGTTTTCTATGCACTATTAATGAACAAATCGGCAATCATATTAACAGCTGAATTTACGCTATTACCCATAGGATGTGGCTCGACTCGGTGACGCAAAGTTGCGAGGCGGGGAGGTGGTTTATGCACGTATATGCACTGGTGAGAACAGTTAAATTGACAGCTATATTAAATAAGCCCACAAGCGGCAACATTTATACTAGTGCGTGCGTGTATGGATTATTCCTCGCTTCATTTTCTGCGCCATCACGCCGCACTGCACTTGGTGGATCTCGGAACTAGTAGGGAGTCCCGGGCCGGCGCGGTTCTTCGGCGGCGGGGGACCACTCCGGCGCATCGTGTCTCCCAGTTGAACACATTAGTGTGCGCAGTTGGGGGTGCGCCGGAGTGAGTTTCTATGTGGCTGCCGCGCTGCGCCGGTATGGGATACCCTTAAGGGCATTTTACGTCGGAGCACCGCCATTTCCTTCTACTGGCAGTGGATCTCTCAGTGTGCATTTCCAATTGAATATATGTACGTATGTTTCTGAACCTACACTACACTGCCACCATTATTACTGCATAATATTTATGTGCGAGCGAATCGTAACTAAGTTGTAAACAACTTGTGAGTCAATCCCAATTGTCTCTTAGAACAATAAAAATATGTTTAAATCGATCAAATATATTGAAGCAATAGTAAACGATACAGGATTCAGTTTTCTGCGGACTACACAGCAAGTACCCGATAAAATGACTAATGTAAACCAGATAAAGCAAAGACTAATCGACCAGTTTATACAGCAATGAGAGTGTGAAATAAATAGACCATCTAAAGGAACAGTGTATACTATATATAAGACAGAATGCTGTGTAGAAAGGTATTTAACAATACTAAATCAATATAACAGGATAGCGCTTTGCAAATTTAGAACCTCAATCCATCGCCTGCCAATTGAAACTGGCAGGTGGACCAATACACCAAAAATAGATCGTATGTGCACATTATGCAATACAAACGATATTGGCGATGAATACCATTACCTTTTTATATGCACCTATTTCTCTGATAATCGGAAATCATACCTACAGCTAATTACCATGACTATGACAATGACAATATCTATAATCGGGGCAAACACACGGCCTACCCATACTGCTATCGCTACAATAACGACGACGACGACGACGACGACGACGACGACGACGACGACGACGACGACGACGACTACAACAACAACAACAACTACTACTACTACTACTACTACTTCTCTTTTTTTTTGAAAATCCGACGCTGACGCAGTCGGACACACCCAACGGAGGAACTCCTTTAAAAAACGCTTGTAAACCTCCATAAAAAATCGGGTGAAATAGCAGGCTTTATTAATAGTATATGAATACAATACAAACTTAACATATAAAAACAGTGCAAGCTAAAATACTATATTACCATATACCACACCCATGGCATAACTACATAGAAAAAAAATTAATAAAGAACTGATAACATAATATAATTCAACAAAGCCATTACTATTTGCACACCGTGTAGTAGTAGGCCCAAATGCCGAGCATAGTTACCCAATAAGTGGTAAAGTGACTCATCAATAATTAGCAGTAAGTTACTGCTGCTCATTGATTCCATTGAGCCGATTCATGACCGGCAAGCTAAGTAGATCATATGTAGTTTAACGTAGCACACCGTACAGTATTGGGCCCACATGGCGAGTACAGCTCGCCAACTAGTGGCAAGGTGACTCGTCAATAAGTAACAAAAGGTCACTCATTGACGCCAGTTGGCCGGTTCTTAAATACTGAGCAGGCGTAGTAGCCTTTATGTCGTAAAATGCACAAAGCAAAAGTATACAAACTATGATGGCGCCCTGGGTTCACATTTTAAATTTACTTCATTGTAAGTTTTTGTAAATTACCCTGGAACAAATACACCAATAGTAAACATGTACAACAGGATGCTAAGTGTATATATGTAAGATGTCATACTCTGTTGACCTAATGAACTCGAAAGTCAGATCACCTCCAGAATATTGACGCGATGCTCAATTGATATTTAAATATACTGATTCCCAAAGTTAAGTTATTCGTCAAAATTATCATCTCATAAGACATTACAATTTTTAAATTAACTCAATTAAATAAAATAAAATACCATATATCAATATACAACAAGCAGCGAGTGTGCTAGCTTATACAAATTCTGCTCCTGCTACTTTTAGATATCCATGTTCAATTGATACTAGGCCAGCTTTGCACCATATAGCTTTAAATCTACTTTCTTTTCCATGTTCCACTAGCCTGTAAAATTCACAATGAATGCAGTTTATCAACAATGATCGCAATATAGCTTGTATGGCTCTTTGATGGTTGTTTCCTGTTTTATCTCTGACCTCTGAACACCGATGTTTCCAAATGGCCCACACTCCTACATATATCAGGGTTACTAACAATTCTTTCTCCTTGCTATTAATGATTCGTCCGATAGTTGAGCAATCTTTGAACATAATTGTTTCAACCATTATTTTCACATATTTGATTCCAAATTTAGCAAGGAGCATATTGATATACCCAAAAGCCTGTAGCTATACAACACTGTGTAAACAGATAGTCTATTGTTTCCTCCTCGGTATTACATAATAAACACCGGCCTGTACTTGTTATTTTGCACATATAAGTCAGATGACCGACCCATAGCCTTCGATGGAGTAATCGCCATGCCAGGTCTTGTGCGTTTGCTGGTAGACAAGGTAGATGTATTGTTTTCCACGCATTTTTCCAGTTCTTGGCGTGCATCCTAAAGTGTTCCAATGCCTAACTGCAACAGGAGTCTGTCTCCGACTTTGCATTAGCATTCCATACCAGGCTCTAGATGCCATGTTGTATTTTATATGCTCTGACTTAAATACTAATGTTGGTTGCAACATATCTCTGATGGCACGTGCTTTCAGCAATTTGAACCATTCACCAGGTATTGCATTCTTTATTCTAAGAAATAAGCGTTGGGCATCAATATGCCTCATTGATTTTGCTCTTGCTACATCCTGCATCGCGATCTATTTGCGAGATTTTTGATTAACTAAATCACGTAAATATTGAATGTCATTTTTGGCCATAGAGGGCAAATATAATACAGCATCATTATCACGAATCAACTCGTTGCCCCAAAGACGTTGCTCTAAGGCATCTTCTCAACAACTGGGTTGTGGCATTGATTGTGTAAATATCTTTAAAGCTTCGAGCTGTTCTTATATACGTTTGGTATCTTCTGATGGTTAGGTGGCAGTTTATTTGACAAAAATAAACATTCTACTGGAAATGGATCTACGTACCTTTGTAGACATGTCCTTGCAACACTTGACCAAGATGTTTGAAGTGAGTAACTTATTCAAGAATTTCAGTTCTAGCGAAGCACACTTTGCTAAAACATTAACCAAATCCAGGCCTCCATCATGCATTTCATTGGTGAGGATTGACTGCGATACTAAATGGGCTTTGTCCTCCCATAAGAAGGACAAAAGTAACGTGTTGATCTTTGACTCTACTGATTTGGGCATATGAACTACAGCGAGATACCACAGTCCAGATAAAATTAAATTATTAAGGACAAATGTCCGGCCAAATACAATTAGGCGACGTCGTTTCCAATTTACTAATGCACACTTTAGCTTGGATAGCCTTTCTTCCCAGTTTATTATTACATCCTGTTCTCTACTAAAGTAAATACCCAAAATCATTATGGCATCATCTGACCAGTTAATATCCATAACATTGTCAGTTCTGTCCTTCCAAGCGCCCAAGAATAATCCCTTAGATTTGTGTCTATTGACTTTAAGTCCTGATGCCTTTTCAAAATCTGATAATACTCCATTTAAAATTCTAAAATCCGAATATTTACCTGCAAACACAGTCGTATCATTTGCATATTGAGACACCTTCAGTGGCCTTTCTACGGCACGTATACATATTCCTTGAAAATCATTATGTTGCCTCAATGTGGCCCCCAACGAGTCCATAGAATAGAAGCGGAGACAATAAGCAACCCTGTCTGACACCTCGTTCCAAGACTACAGGTGCAGATAGATGATTATTTACTAAATAGCAACTTGTTATATCAGTATATAAAATATTGACCCATTTAATAAATCTGGAACCAAAGCCAGTATGGTCTAAAGACTTAAACAAGAAGTCCCATTCAAGTCTGTCAAATGCCTTCTCGTTATCAAGTGCTATTATTGCTGCTGGGATGCAATCCTTTTTAACTAATTGAATACGGTCTCGTATAAGCAATGTGTTGTTTAATATCGTTCTTCCTGGTACAGAGCACGTTTGATCATCAACAATTACTTCGCCTAGGACTGCGCCAAGTTTTAATGTTAGTGCCCGAGTAATAATCTTATAGTCTACACAGAGTAGAGAGATTGGTCTATAATTCTGTATTTTATTTCTGTCACCATCGATGGAGGGAGATACCCTTGCTTAAAATGCTAGCTACTATTTCTTCTAATACTGGATCAAATATGTGCCAGAATGTTTGATAAAATTCGACTGGAAGTCCGTCACAGCCAGGAGACTTTTCTAACTTCATACCTTTGAGGGATTTTGTCAAATCATCAATTGTTAGTGATTGGTCGCAACTTTCGCGACATGCATCTGGAAGTGTTTGCGTTATATTAGCTAAAATATCTCTAGTTGCAGTTTCATCACGTCCCTCAGATTTATACAATGATTTGTAAAATTTGGATACTGTTTCCACCATCTCTGCATTTGAGGACACTGATACACTATCATTAGTCTTCAATGAGTGCATTAATTTATCTATACCTCTTACTTTTTCCAAGCTACAAAAGTAACGTGTAGGCTTTTCACCCTCGGTGTGCATTTGTGCTCTTGCCCTTATTTGGCCCCATCAAACTGATATCGCTCTATTTCATTTAGTCTACCTTTTAATTTAACTAATAGTTCGTAATAATTATATTCTCCATCATTAATTTTCTTATTAATTTTACACACCGACCACTGAAGCGCCTTTTTACGCTTTCGCATTTCTCATGCTTTCCTGATGGAATACTGCCTTGAAATATGTTCCAGGTCGGATTTAACATCCTCCCACCAGTCTGTTATACATTCATACAAACTTATCTTTTCATCCCAATGCCTCCAACAACTTTTGACACATTTGCGATAGCAACTATCTCGTAACAATGCTACATTGAGTTTCCAAAATCCATCTCCTCGTTTGATCCAGTCAGCATTGTCTAATGTGATGGAAAACATATTGTGATCAGAGAAAGTTACTGGTTTTATGTTAGTTTTACGCTTGTAACCTTTCAATGATCATTCTACATAGATTCTGTCCAATCTGGATGCTTTCTTTCCATCGGTTGAAAACCAAGTAAAGTCCCTGCCCTCTGGATTTTCAATCCGATAAGTGTCTAACAAGCTTTTATATTCACAGATGTGTTTCACAATGTTATGAGATATGTCATTAAAATTAGACCTAGCGTTTCTGTCTTTAACTTCATCTAATATGCAATTAAAGTTACCGCCCATAATTAGGTTTTCAGGCGTTCTGCCTTGAATTATTGTGAAAACATCATTTAGAAACTCACGACCCAATTGATGAGAGGTTGGCGCATAAAGGCACATCAAATTTAAACTTGTGTTTAGTACATCAATTGATACACAAATCCATCTTCCATTTGTATCTGATGACGAAATATAACATCAACATAGTTGAGACAACGGGGCAGGATAAGAATGGCCACTCCCACACTATTATCTTGTGATAAAAAATAAAAAATCTGCCCTTTTGAAATATCTTAGAGATTCATACACTTCAGTTTTTTGAATTTTGGTCTCTTCTAGAAAAGCAATATCAACTCTCTCATTTGCTAATTCTTCAAGCAAGTGACGCTGCTTGAATTCGGTATTTAATCCTCTGCAATTGATGGTGCAGATAATCATAATTTGTAAAATGATGTTTACAACCGCCATCATTAAATTAACTTGGTTTGGTTTTTTAGCTCGTTTCTTAGACCATTTACCTAATTTGCCTGCAAATTCAATGTTTCCTAGTTCTACCACAGACAAATATTCATATTTGGAAACATCAGAATCACGGGATAGTAGACGATATTTCACGCCTCTCGCCGTTACATATGGCACTAACACATCACCCCCTTCTGATCGGTACATTACCATTTCATCTTTCATCTGTGAACTCTGTGTTTGAATGGACACATCTGATTCTGCAACTGACATTGTATCATCATCCATATCATTTACCTCAATCTCAGATTCTGAGCTATTGTCTTCTTTATGACGCTTATTGCTACTTAAGTAACATTTGGCAGGCGCGTCATTTACCATATATTCAAGCTGACTTAAATCAAGTGGGCTTGGCGGAAAATCGACTGAACTTTCTGTCTTCTGAGTCCTAAACATATCCTGTCCTAATTTTAATTCATCTTCTAAGGAATTGTAAACTGGCTCTTCTGTAAGATCATCATTTTCCTGCATGTCTTTTACAGCCACGTTTGGCTCCACTGCATTTTGATTATTTTCTTGACTTAAGGTTATACCCTCCTCTAAGACTTGAATTTCATCAACTGTAGTTACTTTAACAGGATTTGATGATTTGTTTGTGTCATTTTCAGTGGCATGAACCACAACAACAGCTTCCGTAGTGATTGCTCCAATAGTATTTGACTCAGCTGCATCCTTTAATGGTCGATTATCTCCTGATACTGAGGGCTTGTTTTGTTTTTTGGACAGCCCCATTTAAAATGGTCAACTGAACCACAGAGCAAACATTTGTTTCGATTGGGACAATCTGTTGCCAAATGGTCAGTACTTAGGCAGATCCGACACTCTTTAATTTGCCCTCTATACCAAAAGGGCAGGACAAAGCTGCCATCAAGCATCAATCTGCTTGGTAACGGGCTATCCACTTTATCAAACCGGATGTGTCTTACACCGTTTTCTAGCGTTCTGTCAAAGGGATATGTTTCCCATTCAATCTGTTGCACTTTGCCATACTTCTTGAGTTCATTCATGATTCTGTTCATCAGGAATTTCTAGTGGAACTTTCATCTTCACTAGCAACCTATCTGACTCGATTTCCTCTACGTTACAAACTTTACAATAAGAACATCTTCTAGAAGTTTTTCCTTGACCCCCTCACTTGACACTGTTACATTCCATACAGTTTTAGAAACTTTGATAAGCCCCTGCAAAGCAGCAGGTCCCGCGCCAACGAGGTCCTTTAACCATGATACACGTCGATAGCCATGACACCCCACCCCTTAGTTGTTATCTTAAGGCTTAGGTTGCCATGGTGTTTTATAAAAAGAGGACACCCATACTACCACAATATATAATACAAAAATATAACACCAAGACGTCGGGGAAAGAGCTAATCACTAAATAAATAGTGTCCCCTTTTGAAACCCTGACGTCTACCAACAAATCTACGAATAGATAGTACAGTCGTATATTTGTTAGGTTGAACCACTTTCTAAGTGGTTCACTAACACCTAATCGATTAATGTGGTTTCCTAATGCACACTAACATATTACAGTCATATATTTGGTAGTCTGTTCGAGTTGACCGGGAACAGCCAACTTACTATAAGATTTTTAAAATCAAAGTACTAAGCT
The DNA here is from genome assembly GCA_034401795.1 of Chaetoderma sp. LZ-2023a. Lineage (NCBI taxonomy): Eukaryota > Metazoa > Mollusca > Caudofoveata > Chaetodermatida > Chaetodermatidae > Chaetoderma > Chaetoderma sp. LZ-2023a. Next base: position 91,540,902 of record CM067359.1, read on the forward strand.
TGCGCTTACAAATGACAAAGGAATTAAATCCACTCACTCAAGCGATCTTGCCAAAATATAATGCGCTAGCCAACGAACTATAGAAATAGCACACTGGGGCGGGGAGAAAAGTATTGCATTGACCACAGTAAGAGGAGCCCTATTAAATGGCTGAAGCCGCCAGCTAAGAGGAGTGCCTTTAGAAAATGGAGACACAAAATGCGCTCCAACCAAGACAAGAATTTACAAATTAAACATAAAGTTTGAAAGGGAATACTAATACGAAATATATGTATAGAATTTATCTACAAAATCGCGCTAGAAACTAGCAAATTCGGGCAGCAATTGCAGAGCTAAATAAACGCATGCGTTCAGTTCGACTACTACTACCACTACTACTACTACTACTACTACTACTACTACCACTACCACTACCACTACCACTACTACTACTACTACTACTACCACTACCACTACTACTACTACTACTACTACTACTACTACTACTACTACTACTACTACTACTACTACTACTACTACTACTACGACTACTACTACTACTACTACTACTATTACTACTACTACCACAACTTTCTTTTTTTCCTATTCTTTCGAAAATCCGACGCTGACGCAGTCGGACAAACTTCACGGAGGAACTCCTTTAAAAAGACTTGCAAACCACAAGAAAAAAACTGGTGAACTAGTAAGCCTGATTAATATTACACCAAAACAAAAGATAAATAATGAGCATTAATACAATCTATAAATACATATGGCTTAAATAGTATAGATACAAAACAATAGGCTGATAAAGATCCGATAACAAAACAAAACTTAACAAAGGCATTACTATTCAACCCAGGTCAAGTAGTAGACCAGTGTGGCGAGTGCAACTATCCAACAAATGAAAAGTGCCTCGTCAATCAATGACAAAGAAGTCAATCATTGACGCCAGTGGGCTGATTCTTTAAAGATCAGCGGGCGTAGTAGCATTTGGGTAGTATAATACATATAGTCGGCAGAAAAATTACATAAAAATAGATGGCGCTCTTGTTTACATTTTCGATCTACTTTATTGTAGGGTTTGTAAATTACCATTCAATCCATGTGTGGTAGTAGGCCCGTGTGGCGAGTGCAACTATTCAACAAATGAAAAGTGACTTGTCAATCAATGACAAATAAGTCAATCATTGACGCCAGTGGGCTGATTCTTTAAAGATCAGCGGGCGTAGTAGAATTTGGTTAGCATAACTTATATAGTCAGCAGGAAAATTACAGAAAAATAGATTGAAATCGATGGTGCTCTTGTTTAAATTTTTGATTTACTTTGTTGTAAGGTTTTGTAAATTACCCGGGAACAAATAACCCTATAAAACCCAGTACAAGTTTCTAAAATTACCTGGGACGATTTTATAATTAAATGGCAACTTACTTTATCGATTGATTATTAAAATACCCCAGTCTGTTTATTTGTTAACATGAATTATTAATTATTAAGTGCATACCAAAATCAATCACAGGACAGAGATTAATTAAAAGACAAAGATAAATCAGCTGTAGTAATTAAATGATTTTAGCTAGTGCAGGCTCATTTATTTTTACAGTTCCCAACTCTATTGAAACTATGTTTGTTTTGCACCATATGTCCTTGAATACTTTTTCTTTACCATGCTGCTTTAATCTCAAATATTTGCAAGGAATATGATTCAGTAGCAATGAACGAAATATTGCCTTTATTGCTCTATTGTGATTGCCCATAGATGGATTTTTCGTCTGTGCGCACCGATGTTTCCAAATGGCCCAAACACCTATTGTTAGCATTGTTATTAAAATAGTCCTTTCAGACTTTATGATATTTACACCGCTTGATCCAAATTCTCTAAATAAGACTACATGCGTTTCTAGAACAATGGGCTTCGCTCCAAATTGTGCCAAGATTTGGCTGATATAGCCCCAAAATTGTGACGATATTGGACATTCCGCAAATACATGCTCGATTGTTCCTTCGTCTGTTTGACATAAGTAACACCTATCAGAAGTCGCAATATTGCACTTGTATATCAAGTGTCCCACCCATAGCCGTCGATGTAGTAATCACCACAATAAATCACGAGCCATATTTGGTATGTATAGAGAATGTAAGATTTTCCATACATTTTTCCAAATGGATGGTTTATAGCTTGAGTCATCCCATCTTCTAATTGCTATGGGAGGTGTTACTTGTTTTCGTCTCATAATGTGGTACCATTCCGTGGATCTCATCTTGTATTTTAATATCTCATCATCAAGAACTAATGCAGGTTTTGGAGTCAAACTATTATTATTTACATTTGGTAGACGAAACCATTCAATTGGTACAGCATGTTTTATTTTATTTAGCAACCGCTGGACATCTATATGCCTCATATGTGTTTTTCTAGCTACTTTTTGCATTGAAATCTATCTACGTGTTTGAGGGTGTATCATATCAGATAAATGTTGAATGCCATATTTTGCAAAGGATGGTAGATAAAGTACTGCATTGTTATAACATATATTACTATTGCCCCACAATTGCTGTTCTAGTACTTCCTTCCAGCATGTAGGTGAAGGCATGTATCTGTCAAATATTTCTAACTCCTTAACTTGATCTTTAAACACTTCTGGTATCATTTGGCTATTCGGGGGTGGCTTCTTTGAGGTAAAAACATGCTCCACCAGAAACGGTTCAACAATTCTCTCCATGAGAGCTCATGAAACACATGCCCACGTCTCATCTGATGTAATAAGAATATTCAAAAATTAAAGAAATGCATTTCACTTTAATATCAATTAAATCAAGTCCTCCTTCTAACTTAGCATTATTGAGAACATGATGGGAAACTAAATGATTCTTTTCTTCCCATATGAATGACAATATCAACTCATTAACCTCCTTTTCTACATGTTTTGGCATGTGTACAACAGATGCTGTATACCATAGCCCAGATAATGCCAAGTTGTTGACAACAAACACTCTACCAAAAATTGAAAGACGACGATGCTTCCAATTTGCTAATATTCTCTTAAGCTTAGATACCCGTTCATTCCAATTTTGTGTTGTATTCGGTTTCCTGCTAAAATAGATGCCTAAAATCTTAATGGTATCATTAGGCCAATTAATTTCAAGTGGCTGGTCACTCCGCTCTTTCCATGGCCCCAAATATAATCCTTTGGATTTTCCGTTATTGATTTTCAAACCAGATACATTTTGGAACATTTCTAGTACATGGTTTAAAATTGCAAAATCAGTGTTTGAACTTGCAAACACAGTTGTGTCATCAGCATATTGTGACAGCTTAAGTGGTCATTCTATGTCACGAATACATATGCCTTGAAAGTTATTATTTTGCCTCAATGCTATGCCAAGAGATTCCATCACAATAACAATAGGGAACACCCATGTCTAACACCACATTCTAAGACAATTTCTCTGGATAATTGATAGTTCACTAAATAGCTACTCTTGATATCCGTATATAAAATCTTGACCCATTTAATAAAGTTTGAGCCTATCCCAAACGATTGCAAAGAATTAAAAAGAAAATCCCATTGCACACGGTCAATGCCTTTTCGTTGTCCAAGGCAACCACAGCTGATGGGATGCTATCATTTACAACCGATTGTATACGGTCTCTTATCAACATGGTATTGGTTACAATTGCCCTCCCAGGTACAGCACATGTCTGCTCTGTTCCAATGATTTCTCCTAAAACACTACCTAGTTTCAATGTTAGTGCTCTGGATATTATTTTGTAGTCTACACATAGTAGAGAAATTGATCTGTCATTCTGAATTAGACGTCTGTCATTTCGTTTATATATTAGCCTTATGTATGCCCTACCCATAGTTGGTGGTAAATGGCCTTTCTCAAAAATTGCAGTGGCTAATTCTTCCATTATTGGAACTACAAGGTGCCAAAACGTTTGGTAAAATTCAACTGGAAGGCCATCACACCCCAGAGATTTTTCAAGTTTCATACCATTAAGGGATTTAGTTCAATCTTCTAGTGTTAACGAGTTGATCACAAAATTCACTGCCTGTGTCTGACAGCATTTTGTCCATATTTGCTAACTAATGCAATTTTGCATCTTCATCAATTCCCTCTGACTTGTACAATGACTCATAGTAATTGTATACAATAGTATTCATTTCATTGTTGGTAAAGACGGTTGACCCATCCGGCATGTTTAATGAGCACATCACCTTATCCATTGCCCATGCTTTTTCTAATGTGCAAAAACATCGGGTTGGCTTTTCCCCTTCTGCGTGCATCTGGGCTCTTGCTATAATTTTTGCCCTCTCAAACTCATATTGTTCTATATCTCTTATTTTACTTTTAATAATTATCTTCACCATTACATACTTTAGCATTAATTTTCATCAGTGATCGATGAAGTGTTTTCTTGCGTTTGCGTATTTCCCGTGCTTTTCTAATAGCTTACTTTCGGGAAACATACTTTAAATCCAGTTTTACATCCTCCCACCATTGCAATGTGCTCTTATATGAAGCATTCCTATTAATCCGATATTGCCAACAACTCTCTATATTATTCTTATAAAATTCTTCTCCCAACAGTGTTGTGTTTAATTTCCAAAACCCAACCCCTTTTGTTACCCAATCAGCATTGGCAAAGGTTACACAAGCCATGTTATGATATGAGAATGTGACTGGCTTAATATTAACATCTCTCCAGTACCCAGTCAACAAATGATTCCCATAAATTCTGTCGATACTTGAACTAACTTTACCATCTGCCGAAAACCATGTAAGATCTTCACTATGAGGTTTTGATATTCTATAGGTGTCAACTAAATTTTAATTATCACATATTTCTTTTAAGAGGCTATGTGATGTATCAGTATAAGTTGAAGTTGCATTCCTGTCATTTTCTTTGTCTACGACACAATTAAAGTCACCACCCATTACTAAGTTTCCAGTGACGTTATCTAGTGCTGTTGTAGACATCTCAGTAAAAAAAGACCACGTAGTTGATGAGATGCAGGTGCATATATACACAGCAACGTGAAACATGTTTGTTGTATATCTAGCGTGACTCTCACCCAGCGACCATTTGCACCTGATACTGAAGAGATTATATTTACATAGGCTGAACAACGAGGGAGTATAACAATTGCTATGCCTGCACTATTATCTTGAGATAACGAATAGAATATTCTGGATCCAGAAATCTTCTCTAAATTATAGTATGATTCTGACTTCTGAATTTTTGTTTCCTGTATCAAAGCAATGTCAATCTGCTCATTTTTCAGAGTCTCTAGTAAGTGACGTTGCTTTATGTCACTATTTAAGCCTCTACAATTGAGTGTGCAAATTAGCATAAAAAGTAATAAAATGGTGTGTATAGCCGCCATTATTAAGGTAACTAGATTTTTGTTTTTTCGACCCTCTCTTAGACCATTTACCTATTTTACTCACAAACGCTGCACTACTTAGCTCAACTTTTTCCAAATGCTTATATTTTAATATATCTGAATCATAACGCAGATGCCTATATTTAACCCCTTTTGCCATCACATATGGAACTAACACCTCTCCTGCCTCTGACTCGTAAATGACCATTCAAAGTTTTTGAATGGATATATCGGATTCAGCGACTGACATATTATCGTCTTCTAGATCACTTTCCTCTATTTCTGATTCAGAACCATCTCCATCTTTCTGTTGCTTTGTTCCAATCAATCGATCCGAGATACCAATTACCTTTTCTATATTATTTAAATCATCTAGATTGAGTGTACTCAGTGGAAAATCAAAGTTAGTTTCAGTATCTTGCGACCTGAATTTTACTTGTCCTAAATTAAAACTCTCTTCCAGAGGGTATTGATCATCCTCTTCAACTTGTGTGGAATTAGCCTCTCTGACATCAGACTTGGATTGACTTGTTACTGGAGTAAGACTTAGCCCCTCATCTAGAACCTCTATTTCATCGCCCGCAACTACAGCGATTGGATTCTTAGTTTTTTCACCATGCTTCTCATTAACATTGACATCAGCTACAATCTCAGCAACTACTGGTTCGATGACATTTTCTTTAGCAACGTGCTTCCCATTAACATTGATTTCAGCTACAATCTCAGCAGCTACCGGTTCTATGACATTCTCTTTAGAGACAACTTGCTCTGCACTTTTATCAGCACCCTTTTTGACATATTTGTTCTGCGGGCATTGCCCCTTAAAATGATCAGATGATCCGCAAACTAGACATTTGTTTTTGTTAGGGCAATCTGTTGCAAGATGTTTTGTGCTTATGCAGATTCTACACTCTTTGATTTGCCCCATGTACCATAAAGGCAAGATAAATCGACCATCTATCATGACCTAACTTGGGAGAGGGTGTTCTATCTTTTCGAACCAAATTCTTCTGATGCCATTTTCTAAGGTTCGATCAAATGGATAGGTCTCGTGTTCTACTTTGTCCACTTTGTTATACTTGATCAATTCGTTGATAACCCGTTCATCTGCGATCTCTAATGGAACCTTCATCTTGACTAATAGACGATCAGAATCTATTTCCTCCACATTATATACCCCACCCTTCACGACAAGGTCCTCGTCGAGCAACTTTCCTTCACACTTTCATTAACTACGGTGACATTCCATACAGATTTGGAAACGTTAATGAGACCTTGAAGGACGCGTGGCCCTGCCCCAACTACATCCTTCAACCCATGATTCACCACAATTGCCGAAACACCCCAAGCCTTTGTCGTGATTTTAAGACTCAGGGTACGCTTAAAGGAGATTGCCATGGTGTTTTAATACAAGAGGAAACCCATACTACTACAATATATAAGGGGTAATACAAATATATAATACCAAGACGTCAGGGAAAGAGCTAAACACTAAATAAATAGTGTCCCCTTTTGAAACCCTGACACCTACCAACAAATATACGAATAGATAGCACAGTCGTATATTTGTTAGTTTGAACTACTTTCTAAGTGGTTCACTAACACCTAACCGATTTAAGTGGTTTCCTAATGCATACTAACATATTACAGTAATATATTTGTTAGTCTGTTCGGGTTGACCGGGGGGGGGGGGGGGGGGGGGGGGGGGGCAGCCAACTGACTATAAAGATTTAAATAATCAAAGTACTAGGCTTGCGCTTACAAATGAAAAGGGAATAAAATCAACTCACTCAAGCGATCTTGCCAAAATATAATGCGCTAACCAACGAACTATAGAAATAGCATACTGGCGCGGGAAGAAATGTATTGCATTGACCACAGTAAGAGGCGTCCTATTAAATGGCGGAATCCGCCAGCTAAGAGGAGTGCCTTTAGCAAATGGAGACACAAAATCGGCTCCAACCAAGACAAGAATTTACAAATTAGACATAAATTTGAAAGGAAATACCAATACGAAATATATGTATAAAATTTATCCACAAAATCGCGCTAAAAACTAGCAAATTCGGGCAGCAATTGCAGAGCTAAATAAACGTGTGCGTTCACTTCGACTACTACTACTACTACTACTACTACTACTACTACTACTACTACTACTACTACTACTACTACTACTACTACTACTACTACTACTACTACTACTACTACTAACTACTACTACTACTACTACTACTACTACTACTACGACTACTACTACTACTACTACTACTACTACTACTACTACTACTACTACTACTATTACTACTACTACTACTACTACTACTACTACTACTACTACTACTACTACTACTACTACTACTACTGCTACTACTACTACTACCGCTACCGCTACTGCACCACTAGCTGTAGCGCTAAATCCAATGCTATACGCTGGGCAAAAACCAAGTATAATAGAAAGCTCGAGATTAATGCGATTAGTTCTTTTTACGATTTTGTGCGACTGATAGATCCATCTCAGCAACCAATTCAAAATCTCGCACCAGCCACACCTCTGGTCATGATACCAACTGTGGCCCCACAATCACAAATGAAAAAACGCCTCAGATCACCTGAAACTTCGCCGCCAGTCACAAAACGAGTAGAGAATAAAATCTCTCCATTGCTACCATTAGATTCTGGCCCTAGAGATATGCTATTTGAAGCATCATTAATCGCACTACCTGACTCTCCACTAGGCAATCTAAATGACCCAAACGAATATACGCCCCTGCCACAGAGGGAAAGGGTTAATGGTAGCAAATCTGATCCACGGACTGGCGCTTCTCAGAAATCCCCTCAGAGCAGTCAACCATCGGGTCTCAAGACCCCATCCCCAACAGGGAAACTGCCACAGCCCAGCTTCTCTCCAACTCCAGGTCCAAGTAATGCACCGGAGGTGCGTCCTATTAGATTTGCAAATAGACCCAAACAACCCACCATGTTGGAGAGAAACTTTTTTTGGAAATTTCGTCATGAAATCGAAAACAAAATGTACTGGCGACTACCTGTTCTCACGAACAAAGTACTCATCTTTGGAGCTTCGAACCTGAGTCGCATTAATGTTGAGCCCCACCCTGAAACGCAAGTTGCCTGCTACCCAGGAGCTAAATTGTGTCATGCTAGAGGAATAGTTCAAAAGTACACTGGATCATTTAAACCAGAGAAAATAGTGATTAACATTGGTATTAATGATATGAATGAACCCATCTCTAGTTCAAAACAAAGATTAATGCTGCTTTTCAGTGCGGTTAAGTCCAAATTCCCAAAGACTGCGATTTACTTCGCAAAACTTAACTATTCAAGTCGGTTGACAGCTCAGCAGAGGTTGGCGATTCAGTCCCTAAATTCGACGGCTGAATCATCAAAATCTGTGACTGTCATTCCCGCACTCAGACTCTCCGAATTTAATGTTGTTAAGGATAACATTCATTGGACTGAAAAGACAGCTAACTCTATGTATTCTGCATGGCTTAAATTCCTAAATTTAAACTAGACAGGGGTCAAGGTAACATCCGCCCGGAAACAGGACTCGGCTGTAATATTGTCAATCTAACTGGCTCCCCATTAGGTGAAGCAGAGCAGTCACTGCTCAATTTTGGTCTTACATTTATCCCAACACCAAAACCTAAAACAGGTTTGGATGCTCTTTTAGATAATGGCTGCATGGAAACATCTGAATTTAGTCACCGTATTAAGTTAGCAGACTTCTTTCGTAACTCTAATAGTAACATTCCACCATTCATTGAAAAAACTGGCTGGGCACCAAGCGTAAAACTCCTGGACCCAGCGATCGGTGAAAGCATAGCACTCTTTTCAGAACATGTTAAAAATTCTGCATTCCCTAATGATCAACCAAATTTACCCTATGAGGAACGCCAGGCCTTAATTGAATTGTCTAAAAGCAACGAAATTGTCATCAAACCTGCAGATAAAGGGTCGGCGACTGTAATAATGCTTAAAGATAACTATAAACGTGAAGCACAACGACAACTTAGTAACCCAAAGCATTACCAGAAACTAAGCAAACCGCTTTGGCAAAATAATTGCAGCAAATTTAATGAGATTCTTAAAAAATTGCTCGATAGCAAGAAGATCACCGAAAAGCAACATAAGTATCTCTTTGCTAAGTTTGAGTCAAAACCACGGACTTTCTGTCTTTTGCCAAAAATTCATAAACCGATAGATTCGTGGTTGGACACAATGTCACCGCCTGGGCGACCTATAATCTCTGATTGTGGCTCAGAATCCTACAGAATCAGTGAATACATCGATTACCATCTACAGCCAATAGCAAATAGACACCTCAGCTTCTTGAAAAACACAGAAGACTTCTTATCCCCGGTCTCTGAGACATGGATACCTCCAAATTCATTCCTGGTCACGCTTGACATCGATGCTATGTATACAAACATTGACATCGAGAAGGGTATAAATTCTATCCGTAAAGCATTCCTGAACTACCCAGACACCAACAGGCCAGACAGAGAAGTAATAGCTCTATTAGAGCTGAGTCTGAAAGGCAATGATTTTGAATTCGATGGCGAAATTTACCAACAAATTTGCCGCTGCGCGATGGGCAAGCGCTTTAGCCCATGTTTTGCCAATATTTACGTAGCAGAGTGGGAGGAGGAAGTGTTAGAAAAGTGTCCAAAACAGCCCCTCATTTATCGCAGGTACCTTGATGACATTTTCATGATTTGATGAATTTTTCGAAATTCTGAACAATCATGATCCGAATATCAAATTAAAAGCAACCATTGACGAGATGTCTGCAGATTTCCTGGATGTAACTGTATATAAAGGTCTAAAGTATGAAACAACTGGCTACTTAGACTACAAAGTGTATTTTAAACTAACCGATTCGCATCAGCCATTGCACAAAAAATCTTTCCATCCACCGCATCCATTTGAAGGAATAGTAAAATCGCAAATAATCCGTTTTTACAGGAATTCGAGTGATAGGAAAAACTTTGAAGAAGCGTGCTCTACCTTACTCAAAGCCCTCAAACCACGAGGTTACTCCTCACGATCATTGCGCAAAATCAAATCTGAAACATTAGACGGCTTGGAAACCATTCCAGATAATGCCTCAAATCGTCGGCCTACCAAAATTTCTCACAATCGTCCGATTATAGGTGTAGGCGAATCTCGCAAATGCGGAAAGAAAAGGTGCAAGTTAGATGAATTTCTCCCAAACCAGAATACTTTCACGAGGTTTCAGAACAAAAGCAAGTTCCAACTTCAATCTAATCTAGATTGTGACTCTGAAAATGTTATTTATCTAATTTAATGCAAATTGTGCCAAAAACAGTATGTCGGCGAAACCAAATGTCCATTAAGATGGCGGGCAACTCGACACCTCTCAGATATTAGGCTAGAGGAAGACACACATGTTTCCGAACATTTAAATCTTCCTGACCATTTAGTCCTTCGTGACTTTGAAATTATGCCGATTGAACAGCCACCCCTTTCAAACACGGCAGAAGAAACTGATAACCAAAGAAAACTTCGAGAATCGTTTTGGATTAAAGAACTCGAAACACAGTGGCCAAGGGGAATAAACTCGGACCCAGGCTTATCTGACCAACGTGACAAAATTCCATTCATTCTGACCTATAATCGGAAAAACGTTGAAATTTCCAAAATCTTGAAAGATGAGTATCAAAACCTACAGGAGAAACTGAAACAACCCTTTAACAAGCGTCCTGTAATTGCGTTTAAGAAAAACCCGAATCTACATGACATGTTGGTAAAAGCAAAACTCAAATAACTGTCCAGACTATCCATCTCAATCATTCAACATTAACCCTTTCATGATGGTCAGCCAAAAACCGTCAATTTAGTGATCTTGGGCAATGTCCATTTGCCGGCGGGGATTGGAGTATTTTTGACAATTTGAACCGAGACAGTGGTTCCAGTGGCATATTCTCAGGAATGACCTTGTCTGTGCCTGCAAATGTACATTAAATAAGTAAGCGCATATTTGGATTTTACTGAACAAATTTAACCAGTAAAGGGTTAACATTAATGCCATATGGCTTTCCTCAAACAAAATGACAAATCTCAGGCAGTAAGACAAACCAAATTATCTTAAACTTTTGAATTTTTTCAATTATTGAAGATTCTGAGCGAATTGAATTGCCACTTTGCGGATGCCGCCATCCATATCTGTAAACGACGATAAGCCACCCAGCATGCCGCCGGTGGCCGAGTAGGTGACGTGTCGCTGAGTGGGGATGTAGTAGTAGTAGTAGTAGTAGTAGTAGTAGTAGTAGTAGTAGTAGTAGTAGTAGTAGTAGTAGTAGTAGTGGTAGTGGTAGTGGTAGTGGTAGTAGTAGTAGTAGTAGTAGTAGTAGTAGTAGTAGTAGTAGTAGTAGTAGTAGTAGTAGTAGTAGTACTAGTAGTAGTAGTAGTAGTAGTAGTAGTAGTAGTAGTAGTAGTAGTAGTAGTAGTAGTAGTTTTTTATTATTTTTATTATTATTTTTATTATTATTAGTATTATTATTATTATTATGTAGTAATTCTAGTTGTCGTATGTCTGTTCACATGTACATATATATGTTCCCCACATACTTGTAAAAGTCTGGGTGTAATAAATGAAATGAAATGAAATGCCTCTTAAGTGTCAGTTGTCGCGATATCGGCTTCGGGCGGCCGCTATAATAATCAATATGATTACAGTGCCACAGGAACTAAGTGACAGACGAATACAGCCATCAAGGTGGATTGTCATTCCCATCACCTTCTGGACCTCGCCTTCCCGCCGGGTTCTCCTGCCCCCCTCTATTACTAGGAGTTAAAAATAGAAGAGTATATTTACTAGGCTGCGGGTGGGGGTGTTCAGGAGAGACCCCCATACACCCACCTACACCACCGCCAGCATGATTTTTGTTACTTATTAGCTTCCAAGTGAAGGATCTGGACATGTTCTCAGAAAAAAAATTGTCACGATTCCTATTTTCTAAACATAAAACAAAACAATATCTGTCAAGTGGAAACAAACCTTGGATGATTTTTTTTTTATTATTCATAAATGACCTGTCAAAACATTGTTTGTTGCTTCCTCTTCCCTTTCATGCATGTTTATCCACCCATCATATGACGTCATAATCAACTACGTGATGTGTAGAATGGCATCATAATGAATGACGTCGAAAAGTACGTTACTAATGCATATTTGAAGACGGTCTATGTGTTGTTGTACAAATTGTATGTATTTACTATTTAATAAATATTCTGTTGAATATTTTGTAACTAATTTGACTGAGCGCTGTTGCTGCCTAGTCAAATTAGTCACAAAATATTCCACAGCTTCCCTGCATAGTTTTCAGGAAATTGATAGTTAGGGCATTCGGGGATCGATCAATCCCATCACGGCGAGGTGTGGGTCGAGCTTAGCTAGTGATAGGCGGGGCATAGCTAAAAATGGAATGGTCCATTATGTAATCAGATGTCAAAAGGTCATCAATTTTTATCGTTGCCGAAAATCCGACAAATGCGGATTTTTGTAACAGGCAACATACTTACAAAGGAATATTCCGGTATTATTAGCCTGGGAAGCTAATAGTAGATGCATTCCGACAAATCTATAGTGCCAACGTTGATTTATTTCATGAAAAGCTATTACAATATCAACTGGCAGAATCTTCTTGTCGAAAATAGCAGATAAAATGAAATTAACATAATATTCCCATCTAAATAATGTTGACTAACACATCGCCAATCAAAGTTTCATTGAGTGACCTCTGAAATTTCATGTATGTTATATGCAAATCAGTTGAGTAATTAGGTCAGCAGATATCAAGATGGAGCCAGCCTTCGCGGCTGTTTGCCAGCTGGTAGCGTAGCATATCTACATGGTCAATGTTAATTTATTTCATGGGATGTTGGTAGTATGACAGATAACAAAAGATATACATTGTTGAAAGTAGCTGAAAAGTGCAATAATGAGGATCTGAAAAGTTAAATGATCATAACATCTAAATAATATAGATTAATAAATGTCAGCTGTGGCAAAATTTTCACATATTTTGGCCGCTGCTAAAAATTTTGAATCTTGTTACTATGGCTGCTAAGACAATGCTGGTTTTGAATGTAACTGTAAGATATGTGCAATGGAACATAATGTGAACATGGTATAACATTGATCACCCACCCTCTACATAGCAAACAATAAATCTGTTAAATACAGATAGCAGATTTATCAGATGAGGCATCAGCATCAGGCATGTCTGATAGTGATTGTAATTAATCGAGTAATGTTATGGTCGAATACAGCTAACAGATTAATTGTCTGCTATGTACAGGGCAGAAATACTATCATTTTGAGTGATCGAGTATTGCTCTACATAATTTGGGTGCGATACTATGTTAACTTTATGATTAATCACACACACTATCGGGCATATCAGATGCTGATGCCTCACCTTCCTTGCTGCTATCTTTATGTGAGGAACTACCCTGCCACTCTTGCTCTCTAGAGCATCAGCCAGCAAGGGACAGGATCTCAACATCCGCCAGCATGGGACAGTATCTCAACATCTGCCAGCATGGGACAATATCTTAACATCTGCCTACATGGGACAGTATCGCAACATCTGTCAGCATGGGACAGTATCCCAACAGCTGCCAGCATGGGACAGTATCTCATCATCTGCCAGCATGGGACAATATCTCAACATCTGCAAGCATGGGACAGTATCGCAACATCTGCCAGCATGGAACAGTATCTCAACATCTGCCAACATGGGACAATATATTAACATCTGCAAGCATGGGCCAATATCTCATCATCTGTGAGCATGGGACAATATCTCAACATCTGCCAGCATGGGACAGTATCGCAACAGCTGCCAGCATGGGACAGTATCTCAACATCTGCCTGCATGGGACAATAGCTCAACATCTGCCAGCATGGGACAGTATCTCAACATCTGCCTGCATGGAACAGTATCTCAACATCTGCCAGCATGGGACAGTATCTCAACATCTGCCAGCATAGGACTATATCTCAACATCTGCCAGCATGGGACAGTATCTGAACATCTGCCAGCATGGGACAGTATCTGAACATCTGCTAGCATGGGACAGTTTCTGAACATCTGCCAGCATGGGACAGCATCTGAACATCTGCCAGCATGGGACAGTATCGCAACATCTGCTAGCATGGGACAGTATCTGAACATCTGCCAGCATGGGACAGTATCTCAACATTTGCCAGCATGGGACAATATCGCCACATCTGCTAGCATGGGACAGTATCTCAACATATGCCAGCAAGGGACAGTATCTCAACATCTGCAAGCATGGGACAGTATCTCATCTTTGCACCACATGGCTTCAGTCCAAACATTGTGCTCATTTGGTTCCAGGATGTCTTGTCTTTATGGCTGGCATCGCTTCCATATACCCACCTGATAGTTCAACCCTCATTGTGTTCTAGTGTAGGTAAGGTCTCGTTGGAGGTAGCGTTGCTACATGTAAGTTAATGATTTCCTATGTTTGCGCATCTCTTCAAATCCGCGATGGAGAAATGAAATGCAACAGCGTTTGCTATGGGTCTCCTCTTGAACATTTGTCAGATGGATTCCTCAAATTGAAGAAATTCTGTAAGATTAGGAGTGAGGTGGTCAATGAGTGACTAACAATATAACAAGCCTCATGTCAGTAACCGGACATCCAAGGAAGAGTATACCACTGTAAAAATGTGACTAAGGATATGCTATATAGGCTTCGGATGGTGATGAACAGGAGTATGCTTTAACGTCCTTTAATTTCCTCGTGTGTATTTTCACATATGGAAAATCACAGACTGCTACAAGGACCACATAGGAATGATTGTTGTTTCATTATGTATGTGCCTATTTGAAAATGATAATGATAAAGAATAGTGTTCTAGATTCATTGATGTTCTGCCAGACACCACACTGAATCGATGAAACTTGAGGTGACACAGCATAGCCGTACAATCTAGAAAGCAATGACTAATGATCTTGAAGATTTCTACTCTACAAGTATCATATACAGTATGGGTCGGATAGCCTAGTGAATCATTTGCAACCAGTCTAATTGATGGCAACATTATTTGAAATAAGAAACGATAATTTGCCAAGATTGGGAAATGCTTTGTTATTGATTTGTGGCAAAGGATATTCACTAATAATAACACCACAATATATTTTTGTAAGTGCTTTGCAAGTTACAGCAATAAACATTCGTCAGGTTTTAGGCAACGACCAAAATTGGTGACTTTTGGACCTCCAAAATTAGAGGGAACACAGGCCAAGATTTTGAGTGGTCATTTATTAACAATAAACAATTAAAAATGACAATATTTTAAGTTTTTATTTCCCCATCCCCGAAAAGTAACAATGTTTTATGATGACTGTGCGGTTTTGTCTTAGGCCTAGAAAATAAGGATCGTGACTATCTTTCTCCTGAGAACATTTCTTAATCAGTTACTCAGAAGGTAATAAGTAAAACGATCACGATGTCGGTGCGTGCGTGCGTGCGTGCGTGCGTGCGTGCTTGCGTGCTTGCGTGCTTGCGTGCGAGCGTGCGTGCGTGCGTGCGTGCGTGTATGGGTGTGCGTGAATGCGGTGTTGTGTTGGGGGTGGGTGGGTGGGGGGTGGGGTGTCTCCTGCCCCCAGACTTTATCTTGAGTGCGAGCGAGAAAGAAACAAGGACAAATATAACTCGTCTCGAGCAAATGACATTTAGACAAAGAATATCATAATAAGGCTAAAGTTTGCATTCATCTGCAATCAGCATATAGGCAAACCTACATGCACGTGTAAAACACCCCTGTCGACCGGCATGCAAAGCCAAAGTGTGTCTCCTAGACAATTTGGAGGAGACCATTCCCCGCAAGACATACGGATGGATGGACAGATGGCAAGATGGATGAATGAGTGGATCGGCGAGTGGGTAGCTGGGTGAGCGGGCAGGCAGGCGGACAGATGGGAGGTGGACAGCCGGCCGGCAGGACAGATGTACGGCCAGATGGATGGATGGACGGATGGACGGACAGATGGACGGATATCAGGACGGATGTGATGTCTGGACTGATGGACGGATGGATGGACGGATGGATGACTCGCAAGACGGACGGATTGATTGGATGGACGGCAGGGTAAACGAACAGACAGATGGGTGGGCGATCGATCCCAACACGAGCGAGGTGTAGGTGCAGCTTAGCTACAGATTGGCGTGGTATAGCTAAAACTGGAAAGGTCTATTCTCGTGAATGACGAAATAAGAATTCCAACACCGCAGCAAGAATCTGCCTGGAAAGGGTCGTGATACACTTCTCTTGATACAAAGACCACACCACAGAGGACCATATCATCACTACCAGATGAATATACCAGTGTACTTCCTGCACACCAAAGAGCTTACAGTACCAGATGTTACTGTTCTCCAACCTGCGCCAAGTGACATGCTATTTACAGCGTTGCTAGATGAAAACAAATGGCTCAGTCATGAGAAACAAGAAGTTGAGGCTGAGAGAACATTTTAAGTCATGGATGTCGCTTGGTAGCATACCATGCCAGCAATGTAAAGCACGATCTCAAAACCACAACGGATAGCAGCGCCCCTTCCTCTCCTGTGTGACAAACCACTGTGTGAACATGTCAGTAGGCCTAACTATGTCATCCGTTTGTGTGTCAACACGCTGTGTGAACATGTCAGTAGGCCTAACTATGTCATCCTTTGGTGTGTCAACACACTGGGTGAACATGTCAGTAGGCCTAACTACGTCATCCTTTGGTGTGTCAAACCACTGGGTGAACATGTCAGTAGGCTAACTATGCCATCCTTTGGTGTGTCAAACCACTGGGTGAACGTGTCAGTAGGCCTAACTATGCCATCCTTTGGTGTGTCAACACACTGGGTGAACATGTCAGTAGGCCTAACTATGTCATCCTTTGGTGTGTCAAACCACTGGTGAACATGTCAGTAGGCCTAACTATGCAATCCTTTGGTGAGTCAAACCACTGGGTGAACGTGTCAGTAGGCCTAACTATGTCACCCTTTGGTGTGTCAAACCACTGGGCGAACGTGTCAGTAGGCATAACTCTGCCATCCTTTGGTGTGTCAACACACTGGGTGAACATGTCAGTAGGCCTAACTATGTCATCCTTTGGTGTGTCAAACCACTGGGTGAACGTGTCAGTAGGTCTAACTAAGCCATCATTTGGTGTGTCAAAACACTGGGTGAACATGTCAGTAGGCCTAACTATGTCATCCTTTGGTGTGTCAACACACCGGGTGAACATGTCAGTAGGCATAAGCGCCTGGAGTTGGACGTTGTTCAGGATTTTCTTTATCTTCTGTTATCGATAGTGTGTAGCTCAATCAATGTAGCTCAATCAATGAATTCACGTATTCTATTTTATTCTGAACCGCAATCCGAGATAATAAGTGTGCCCGGTAGTGGGGAGCAGATAGCGCTATTAATAGACATGTTTCTGGTAACAGAGGGTTCTCTGCTCTAGTATATGACATCATATGCCCCGCCCATCATTAGCTAAGCTCCACCCACACCTCGCCGTGTTTGGATTGATCGATCCCCGAATGCCATACCTATCAATTTCCTGAAAACTATACAGGGAAGCTGTTGAATATTTTGTAACTAATTTGACTCGGTGCTGTTGCTGCCTATGGCAGCAAAAGCGCCGAGTCAAATTAGTTTCAAAATATTCAACAGAATATTTATTAAATAGTAAAGGCAAACAATTTGTACAACAAGGCATAGACCGTCTTCAAATATGCGCTCGTGACGTACTTATCGACATCATTCATGACGTCATCCATTATGATGTCATTCTACATATCATGTATTTGATTATGACGTCATATGATAGGTGACATCATTTACATCAATTACATCACCTGTTAGCTTGCATCTCAATCAAGCCAAAAACAACAACATAATTATACCTTTATAGTTACCTTGAAATTGGGATTCTGAGAATTCAGGATTTAAAGTGTAGACGGATGGATGGATGGATGGATGGATGGTCCTCCCCCTCTATCCGGCCATGCCCACTCTATTATTCCTTCCTTCCTATCCTTCATCCCATCTCCCCATCCAGAGGGATGGATGGTGGGATGGATGGATGGATCCTGCCCATCCATCATCCCAAATTCCCTTCCTTCCATGGATGGGTGTGTGGGTGGATGGATGGGTGAGTGGCATGGATGGATGGATGGATCCTTCCTCCATCTCCCCGACTAAGCTCTATCCTTCCTTTGTGCACGTCCCCATCCCGCCTCCCCATCCTCCCATGGATGGATTGATGGATGGACGGACGGACGGACGGACGGACGGACGGACCTTCCGACCTTCGATATTGAAGAAGAAACGAGTTCGTTTCGCAAAATACGAGAAGGCCATTGGATTAGAACACTCCAAACAAAGGCACCATTTGGAATAAATGTAGATTCAGGAATATCACAAAAGAACAAAATTATCCCATTTCAACTCATATACAATAGACGTAATGTTGAATTAGCGAAAACCATGAAAGACGAATATTCACAGTTGCAATCTAAATTAAAGGAACCGATCAAAGCACGACCAGTAATAGCTTACAATAGAAATCCAAACCTGAAAGATTTGCTAGTAAGATCAAAGTTAGGCCTCATGGTCCCTGATAACAATGACAAGGTTTCATCCCTCCCTACCTATTCTTAAATAAATCTAATCCCAACCAAAATCAATGGTGGGGCAACATGAAATCATATCCGTAGGACATCTTTTAGTTTTGTGTCTGCAAAAGTGGGTGTGCGTGCGTGCGTGCGTGCGTGCGTGCGTGCCTGCGTGCGTGCGTGCGTGCGTGCGTGCGTGCGTGCGCGTGCGCGTGTGTGTGTGCGCGCGTGTGTGCATTCGTGCGTGCGTGCGTGCGAGCGTGCGTTCGTGCGCTCGTGCGTCCGCGAGTCCGTGCGTATGTGTGTGGGTGTGTGCTCGTACATCCGTACGTGCGTGCATCTATACTTGCGTGGGTGTATGTGTGCGTGTGTGTATGTGGGTGTGGGTGCATTAATTCGTGAGTACATTAGTGAGTGTGTGTGTGCGTGCACGCATTCGTGCGTCCGTTCGTGCATGCGTTCATACATGCATTATTGCGTGCATTAGTGCATGTGTTACTGTGTGCATGTATTATTGCATGCATTCGTGCATTCGTTCAGATGTGTGCGTGCGTGCGTGCGTGCGTGTGTGCGTTCGTGTGCATTCGTGTGTGTGATTTCTCTATAATGTAGGATCAATCCCAGCCTTTACCTGTTAAAGCGACCTACTGATAAGTTCACTTTACCCCAACTAATCTCAAGGGGGGGGACCACTCTAAGTAAATCTAAACTTGGTCTCGAGATGCCAATGCGGGTTTTTTCACTGTAAAGACGGACGGACGGACGGACGGACGGACGGACGGACGGACGGACGGACGGACGGACGGACGGACGGATGGATGGATGGATGGATGGATGGATGGATGGATGGATGGATGGATGGATGGATGGATGGATGGATGGATGGATGGATGGATGGATGGATGGATGGATGGATGGATGGATGGATCCTTCTTCCATCTCTCCAACTAAGCTCTATCCTTCATTTATGCGTGTCCCCATCCCACCTTACCATCCTTCCATGGATGGATGGATGGGGGCGTGGAATGGATGGATGGATGGATGGATGGTTGGATGGATGGATGGATGGATGTTTGGATGGATGGATGGATGGATGGATGGATGGATGGATGGATGGATGGATGGATGGATGGATGGATGGATGGATGGATGGATGGATGGATGGATGGATGGATGGATGGATGGATGGATGGATGGATGGATGGATGGATGGATGGATTCGTCCATCTATCCATCTGTCCATCTGTCCTGCCAACCATCTGGCGGTCTGTGTGTCCGCCCAGCCACTCACTCGCCTAAAATTAAGGGAGTTGAACACTACTTTCTTTCTACATGTATGAACAAAGTTTAATTATAAACACTGTATTGGTCTTTCAGGGCGGTGAACAAAATTCTATCAAAGGGCAAAATATGTCCTCCAAACTTGATTCATTTTTTCGGCATCAAATGATCAAAAGGCATCAAAAGGCAAAATTGAGTGTCCCAACAAAAGCATATAACACCTTTGAATGACCGGTTCATGATCTCGTAAAGGAAACACTACTCACTTATCAATCCAATTCGGAAGAGAGTAAATTTCACTAATCTGTGTGGAGTGAAACCAGTCCACTAATCATTGGCTTTATTAATGATGTTTGTGATAAACCGGGATCAAAGGAAACTCAAACCTTGCACAAAGTTCAATTCTTCAAATTAAACCATAGAGTAGTTTTTCAAAGGAGATTGAGTAATTCAGTAAAGGTATATAACGCTGTCTATGCTGAAGGACTGACAGATTTGTCATATAGGCTACTGATGAAGCGCATCCCTGTGAAATGCATTTAGCCAATTGACGGTGTCCATAATTACTGTGAGTAACTTATAATATTGCGTATTGTATTGTTGTATTGTTAACCCTTGCGTATTACATGTTAATTCTACAATTTATCTTTCAGGCGTAAGTAATATATTGGTTCAATTTGTAGTTGATGTGAATGAATTTGTCTGCTTGAATTTGAGTTTGGCTGATCGAATCGTTCTTGCCTATTCAGCTGCCTGTTTGATTGCTAGTTAGATTGAACGTGTGCCTGTCTGAATGGCTATTGCGAGGAAGAATGGTCGTAGAAAGAATGGAGATGGTAAATGAGGTTCATCTGCATATGCGCGCCTGGTAAAGCTGTATTACCAAATAATTCAGAGCTTCCACCATATTGCTACCCTACGTAGGCATTTAGATGCCGAAACTCTCCCTGATGGGCTTAGCAGGAAGGTGGAAGAACTGAATGGATTTTGTAAGCCAGCTATGCCAGATGATGGCATCTACTTTGCGATCTGGAATGTGAATTTTGAGTGGGCAAAATCTACCATTAGGGCCATGTTAAATCACTATAATGAACAACTTGGTAGTATTAGAACTGAAGTAGTCTTCACACAGGCAATGCCACATTTAGACCTAGATTGTGCTAAATCCAATGCTATACGCTGGGCAAAAAACGAGTAGACAATAAAATCTCTCCATTGGTACCATTAGATTCTGGCCCTAGAAATATGTTATTTGAGGCATCATTAATCCCACTACCTGATTCTCCACTAGGCAATCTAAATGACCCAAACGAATATCCGCCCATGCCACAGAGGGAAAGGGTTAATGGTAGCAAATCTGGTCCACAGACCGTCGCTTCTCAGAAATCCCCCCAGAGCAGTCAACCATCGGGTCTTAAGACCCCATCCCCAACATGGAAACTGCCACAGCCCAGCTTCTCTCCAACTCCAGGTCCAAGTAATGCACCGGAGGTGCATCCTATTAAATTTGCAAATAGACCCAAACAATCAACCATATTGGAGAGAAACATTTTTTGGAAATTTCGTCATGAAATCGAAAATAAAATTGACTGGCGACTACCTGTTCTCACGAACAAAGTACTCATCTTTGGAGCTTCGAACCTGAGTCGCATTAATGTTGAGCCCCAGCCTGAAACGCAAGTTGCCTGCTACCCAGGAGCTAAATTGTGTCATGCTTGAGGAATAGTTCAAAAGTACACTGGATCATTTAAACCAGAGAAAATAGTGATTAACATTGGTATTAATGATATGAATGAACCCATCTCTAGTTCAAAACATAGATTAATGCTGCTTTTCAGTGCGATTAGATCAAAATTCCCAAAGACTGCGATTTACTTCGCAAAACTTAATTATTCAAGTCGGTTGACATCTCAGCAGAGGTTGGCGATTCAGTCCCTCAATTCGATGGCTGAATCATCAAAATCTGTGACTGTCATTCCTGCACTCAGACTATCCGAATTTAATGTTGTTAAGGATAGCATACATTGGACTGAAAAGACAGCTAACTCTATGTATTCTGCCTGGCTTAAATTCCTAGATTTAAACTAGACAGGGGCCAAGGTAACATCCGCCCAGAAATAGGACTGGGCAGTAATATTGTCAATCTAACTGGCTCCCCATTAGGTGAAGCAGAGCAGTCACTGCTCAATTTTGGTCTTACATTTATCCCAACACCAAAACCTAAAACAGGTGTGGATGCTCTTTTAGATAATGACTGCATGGAAACATCTGAATTTAGTCACCGTATTAAGTTAGCAGACTTCTTTCGTAACTCTAATAGTAACATTCCACCATTCATTGAAAAAACTGGCTGGGCACCAAACGTAAAACTCCTGGACATAGCGATCGGTGAAAGCATAGAACTCTTTTCAGAACGTGTTAAAAATTCTACATTCCTAACGATCAACCAAATTTACCCTATGAGAAACGCCAAGCCCTAATTGAATTGTCTAAAAACACCGAAATTGTCATCAAACCTGCAGATAAAGGATCGGCGACTGTAATAATGCTTAAAGATAACTATAAACGTGAAGCACAACGACAACTTGGTAACCCAAAGCATTACCAGAAACTAAGCGAATCACTTTGGCCAAATAATTGCAGCAAATTTAATGAGATTCTTAAAAATTGCTCAATAACAAGAAGATCACTGAAAAGCAACATAAGTATCTCTTTGCTCAAAACCACAGACTTTCTGTCTTTTGCCAAAAATTCATAAACCCACAGATTCGTGGTTGGACCCAATGTCACCGCCCGGGCGACCTATAATCTCTGATTGTGGTTCGGAATCCTACAGAGTCAGTGAATACATCGATTACCATCTACAGCCAATAGCAAATAGACACCCCAGCTTCTTGAAAAACACAGAAGACTTCTTATCTCAGGTCTCTGAGACCTGTATACCTCCGAATGCATTCCTGATCACGCTTGACATCGATGCTATGTATACAAATATTTACATCGAGAAGGGTATAAATTCTATCCATAAAGCATTCTTGAACTTCCCAGATACCAACAGGCCAGACAGAGAAGTAATAGCTCTATTAGAGCTGAGGCTGAAAGGCAATGATTTTGAATTTGGTGGCGAAATTTACCAACAAATTTGTGGCTACGCGATGGGCAAGCGCTTTAGCCCATGTTTTGCCAATATTTACGTAGCAGAGTGGGAGGAGGAAGCATTAGAAAAGTGTCAAATCAACCCATCCCTCATTTGTCGCAGGTACCTCGATGACATTTTCATGATTTGGCAACACACAAAGGCAGAGTTTGATGAATTTTTCGAAATTCTGAACAATCATGATCCGAATATCAAATTAAAAGCAACCATTGACGAGATGTCTGTAGATTTCCTGGATGTAACTGTATATAAAGGTCTAAAGTATGAGACAACTGTCTACTTAGACTACAAAGTGTATTTCAAACCAACCGATACGCATAAGCTATTACACAAAAAATTCGTTTTCACAGGAATTCTAGTGATAGAAAAAACTTTGAAGAAGCGTGCTCTACCCTTTTCAAAGCCCTCAAACCACGATGTTACTCCTCTCGATTCTTGCGCAAAATCAAATCTGAAACATTGGACGGCTTGGAAACCATTCTAGATAATGCCTCAAATCATCGGCCTACCAAAATTTCTCACAATCGTCCGATTATAGGTGTAGGAGAACCTCGCAAATGCGGAAAGAAAAGGTGCAAGTTAGATAAATTTCTCCCAAACCAGAATACTTTGATGAGCTTTCAGAACAAAAGCAAGTTCCAACTTCAGTCCAACCTAGATTGTGACTCTGAAAATGTTATTTATCTAATTTAATGCAAATTGTGCCAAAAACAGTATGTCGGCGAAACCAAATGTCCATTAAGATGGCGGGCAACTCGACACCTCTCAGATATTAGGCTAGAGGAAGACACACATGTTTCCGAACATTTAAATGTTCCTGACCATTTAGTCCTTCGTGACTTTGAAATTATGCCGATTGAACAGCCACCCCTTTCAGATACGGAAGAAGAAACTGATAACCAAAGAAAACTTCGAGAATCGTTTTGGATTAAAGAACTCGAAACACAGTGGCCAAGGGGAATAAACTCGGACCCAGGCTTATCTGACCAACGTGACAAAATTCCATTCATTCTGACCTATAATCGGAAAAACGTTGAAATTTCCAAAATCTTGAAAGATGAGTATCAAAACCTACAGGAGAAACTGAAACAACCCTTTAACAAGCGTCCTGTAATTGCGTTTAAGAAAAACCCGAATCTACATGACATGTTGGTAAAAGCAAAACTCAAATAACTGTCCAGACTATCCATCTCAATCATTCAACATTAACCCTTTCATGATGGTCAGCCAAAAACCGTCAATTTAGTGATCTTGGGCAATGTCCATTTGCCGGCGGGGATTGGAGTATTTTTGAAAATTTACCGCTGTAATGACTGGCTCGGGAACCGAGACAGTGGTTCCAGTGGAATATTCTCGGGAATGACCTCGTCTGTGCCAGCAAATGTACATTAAATAAGTAAGCGCATATTTGGACTTTATTGAACAAATTTAACCAGTAAAGGGTTAATATTAATGCCATATGGCTTTCCTCAAACAAAATGACAAATCTCAGGCAGTAAGATAAACCAAAATATCTTAAATTTTTGAAAATTTTCAATATTGAAGATTCTGAGCCAGTGCGTTGACAATATTGACTACTACTACTACTACTACTACTACTACTACTACTACTACTACTACTACTACTACTACTACTACTACTACTACTACTACTACTACTACTACTACTGCTACTACTACTACTACTACTACTACTACTATGTATGTATGTAAATATTTCTAGAGCGCCAATTCCGAAATTAATCGCTCAAAGGCGCTTTACAAATTTTAAAGATGAAAAAGATACGTTTTTAGGCTAGATTTAAAAGGCTCAATTTTGTGACAGTTTCGGATATGGGCAGGTAGATTATTCCAAAGTCTTGGACCGGAATTCGAAAATGCACGCTGTCCAACAACTAAATTAGTAGACGGGACCACACATAATGTCTGATCACTTGATCTTAGGGACTACTACCGCTACCGCTACCGCTACTACTACTACTACTACTACTACTACTACCGCTACCGCTACCGCTACCGCTACCGCTACCGCTACCGCTACCGCTACTACAACTACTACTACTACCACTACTACTACTACTACTACTACTACTACTACTACTACTACCACTACTACTACTTTTTTTTCTTCTTTTTTTTGAAAATCCGACGCTAACGCAGTCGGATACACTTCCCGGAGGAACTCCTTTAAAAAGGCTTGCAACCCACCATAAAAAATCGGTTGAAATAGCAGGCTTTATTAATAGAATAACAATACAAACCTAACATGTCAAAACACTGCAAGCTAAAATACTCTATTATCATATACCACAACCGTGGCATAACTACATAGAAAACATAATTAATAAAGAGCTGATAACATAACATAATTCAACAAAGACATTGCTATTTGCACACCGTGTAGTAGTAGGCCCATAGCTAACCAACAAGTGATAAAGCCACTCATCAATAATTAGCAGTACGCTACTGCTAATCATTGATGCCATTGAGCCGATTCATGACCGGCAGGCTAAGTAGATCATATGTAGTTTAACGTAGCACACCGTATAGTAGTAGGGCCAAATGGCGAGTGCAGCTCGCCAACAAGTGGCGAGGTGACTCGTCAATAAGTAACAAAAAGTCACTCATTGACGCCAGTTAGCCGATTATTAAATACCCAACGGACGTAGCAGCCTTTATATAACATAATGCACAAAGCAAACGTATACAAACTATGACTTCTTAGATGGCGCTCTGGGTTCACATTCTAAATTTATTTCATTGTAAGTTTTTGCAAATTACCCTGGAACAAATACACCTACCGTAAATATTTACAACAGGAAGCTAATTGTAAGATATCACACTCTGTTAACTTGAAAATCGGATCACCTCCAGAATATTGACATAATGCTCATTTGATATTTAAGTATTCTGATCCCAAGGTTAGGATATTCGTCAAGATTAGAGTCTCCTAAGGCATTACAATTTTAAAATAAAGGCAATTAAATTAAATTAAAATAGCATTTATCAATATACAGCAAGCAGCGAGTGTGCTAGCTTATACAAGTTCCGTTTCTGATATTTTTAGATATCCGAATTCAATTGATACTAGGCCAGTTTTGCACCATACGTCTTTAAATCTACTTTCTCTCCCATATTCCACTAGCCTGTAAAATTCACAATGAATGCAGTTTATCAACAATGATCGAAATATAGCTTGTATGGCTCTCTAATGGTTGTTGCCGGTTTTATCTCTGGCCTCTGAACACCGATGCTTCTAGATGGCCCACACTCCTACAGATAACAGGGTTATTAACAATTCTTTCTCCTTGCTATTAATGATTCGTCCGATAGTTGAGCAATCTTTGACCAAAATTGTTTCAGCCACTAAATTCACATATTTGGTCCCAAATTTAGCAAGGAGCATATTGAAATATACCCAAAAGCCTGTAGTTATGCGACACTGGGTAAATAGATGGTCTATCGTTTCCTCCTCAGTATTACATAATAAGCACCGATCTGTACTTGATATTTTACACATATAAGTAAGATGACCGACCCATAGCCTTCGATGGAGTAATCGCCATGCCAGGTCCCGTGCATTTCCTGGTAGACGAGGTAGATGTATTGCTTTCCAGGCATTTTTCCAGTTCTTTGGCGTGCATCCTAAATTGTTCCAATGCCTAACCACAACAGGAGTCTGTCTCCGACTTTGCATTAGAATTCTATACCAGTCTCTAGATACCATGTTGTATTTTATATGTTCTGACATAAATACTAATGTTGGTTGCAACATATCAATGTTGCCACGTACTTTCGGCAATTTGAACCATACAGCAGGTATTGCATTCTTTATTCTAACAAATAAGCGCTGAGCATCAATATGTCTCATTGATGTTATTTTTGCTACATCTTGCATCGCAATCCATTCACGAGATTTCGGATTTGCCAAGTCACGTAAATATTGAATACCATTTTTGGCCATAGAGGGCAAATATAATACATCATCATTAACACGAATCAACTCGTTGCCCCAAAGACGTTGCTCTAAGGCATCTTCCCAACAATTGGGTTGTGGCATTGATCGTGTAAATATTTGTAAGGCTTCGAGCTGTTCTTTATATACATTTGGAATCTTTTGATGATTAGGTGGCAATTTATTGCACATAAATAAATATTCTACTGGAAATGGGTCAACGTTCCTTTGGAGAAGTGCCCTTGAAACACTTGACCAAGATGAGTTTGAAGTAAGTAACTTATACAAGAATTTCAATTTTAAAGAAGCACACTTTGCTGAAACATTAACCAAATCCAGGCCTCCGGCATGCTTTTCATTGGTGAGGATTGACTGTGATACTAAATGGGCTTTGTCCTCCCATAAGAAGGACAAACGTAACGTGTTGATCTTTGACTCTACTGATTTGGGCATATGAACTACAGAAGCGGTATACCACAGTCCAGATAAAATTAAATTATTAAGGACAAATGTCCTGCCAAAGACAGTTAGGCGACGTCGTTTCCAATTTAGTAATGCACACTTTAGCTTGGATATCCTTTCTTCCCAGTTTAGTAATACATTTTGTTCTCTACTAAAGTAAATACCCAAAATTTTTATGACATCATTTGAGCCGTTAATATCCATCACATTATCAGTTCTGCCCTTCCAATCGCCCAAAAACAATCCCTTAGATTTATCTTTATTGACTTTAAGTCCTGATGCCTTTTGAAAAGCTGTTAATACTCCATTTAAAATTCTAAAACCCGTATTTTTACCCGCAAACACAGTCGTATCATCTGCATATTGAGAAACCTTTAGTGGCCTTTCTACACCACGTATACATATTCCTTGAAAGTCATTGCGTTGCCTCAATGTGGCCCCCAACGATTCCATAGCTATGACGAATAGAAGCGGGGACAGTGAGCAACCCTGTCTGACACCTCGTTCCAGCACTACAGGTTTGGATAGCTGATTGTTAACTAAATAGCAACTTGTTATATCAGTATCTAAAATATTGACTCATTTAATAAATCTTGAACTAAAGCCAATACGGTCTAAAGACTTAAACAAGAAATCCCATTCTAGTCTGTCAAACGCCTTCTCGTTATCAAGTGCTTTTATTGCTGCTGGGATACAATCCTTTTCAACTAATTGAATAAGGTCCCGTATAAGTGTTGTTTAATATTGATCTTCCTGGCACAGAGCAGGTTTGATCATCATGAATGACTTCGCCTAGGACTGCGCCAAGTTTTAATGTTAGTGCCCGAGTAATAATCTTATAATCTACACAGAGTAGAGAGATTGGTCTATAATTCTGTATTTTATTTCTGTCACCCCTCTTGTATATAAGCCGAACATATGCTTGGACCATCGATGTAGGGAGATGCCCTTGCTTAAAAATGCTGGTTGCTATTTCTTCTAATACTGGACCAAAGATGTGCCAGAATGTTTGATAAAATTCAACTGGAAGTCCGTCACATCCAGGAGACCTTTCTAACTTCATACCTTTGAAGGATTTTGTCAAATCATCAATTGTTATTGATTGGTCACAGCTTTCGCGACATGAATCTGGAAGTCTTTTCGTTATATTAGCTAAAATATCTCTAGTTGCAGTTTCCTCGCTTCCCTCAGATTTATACAATGATTTGTAAAATTCGGATACTGTTTCAATCATTTCTGCATTTGAGCACACTGAAACTCCATCATTAGTCTTCAGTGAGCGCATTAATTTCTCTATACCCCTTGCTTTTTCCAAGTTACAAAAGTAACGTGTAGGCTTTCCGCGTGCTCTTGACCTTATTTTGGCGCCATCAAACTGATATTGCTCTATTTCATTTAGTCTACCTTTTAATTTAACTAATAGTTCGTAATAATTATATTCCCCGTCATTAATTTTCTTATTAATTTTACACAACGACCTCTGAAGCGCCTTTTTACGCTTTCGTATTTCACGTGCTTTCCTAATGGAATACTGCCTTGAAATATATTTCAAGTCTGTTATACATTTATACGAACGTCTTCTTTCATCCCAATGCCTCCAACAACTTTCCACACATTTGCGGTAGCAACTATCTCGTAGCAATGCTACATTAAGTTTCCAAAATCCATCTCCTCGTTTGACCCAGTCAGCATTGTCTAATGTGATGGAAAACATATTGTGATCAGAGAAAGTTACTGGTTTTATGTTAGTTTTACACATGTAACCTTTCAACGAACGTTCTACATAGATCCTGTCTAACCTTGAAGCTAACCTTCCATCGGTTGAAAACCAAGTAAATTCCTGGCCTTCTGGATTTTCAATCCGATAAGTATCTAACAAGCTTTTATTTTCACAAATGTGTTTCAAAATATTATGCGATGTGTCATTAAAATTAGACCTAGAGTTTCTGTCTTTAGCCTCGTCTAATATGCAATTAAAGTCACCGCCCATAATTAGGTTTTCAGGCGTTCTGTCTTGAATTATTGTGGAAACATCATTTAGAAATTCACGGCGCAATTGATGAGAGGTAGGTGCATAAAGGCACATCAAATTTAAACTTGTGTTTAGTACATCAATTGATACACAAATCCATGGTCCATTTGGATCTGATGACGACGATATAACGTCAACATAGTTGAGACAGCGGGGCAGGATAAGCATGTCCACTCCCGCACTATTATCTTGTGATAAAGAAAAAAAATCTGCCCTTTTGAAATATCTTTGAGAGATTCATACACTTCAGCTTTTTGAAATTTGGTCTCTTGTATAAAAGCAATATCAACTCTCTCATTTGCTAATTCTTCAAGCAAGTGGCGCTGCTTGAATTCGGTATTTAATCCTCTGCAATTGATGGTGCAGATAATCATAACTTGTAAAATGATGTTTACAACCGCCATCATTAGATTAACTAGATTTAGGTTTTTTAGCTCGTTTCTTAGACCATTTACCTAATTTTCCTGCGAATTCAATATTTCCTAGTTCTACCACAGACAAATATTCATATTTGGAAATATCAGAATCATGGCGCAGTAGACGATATTACATGCCTCTCGCCGTTACATATGGCACTAACACTTCACCCCATTCTGATCGGTACATTACCATTTCATCTGTGAACTCTGTGCTTGAATGGACACATCTGATTCTGCAACTGACATTGTATCATCATCCATATCATTTACTTCAATCTCAGATTCTGAGCTATTGTCTTCTTTATGACGCTTATTGCTACTTAAGTAACATTTGACAGGAGCATCATTTACCATATCTTCAAGCTGACTTGAATCAAGTGGGCTTAGCGGAATGTCGACTGAACTTTCTGTCTTCTGAGTCCTAAACTTATCCTGTCCTAATTTTAATTCATCTTCCAAGGAATTGTAAACTGGCTCTTCTGTAAGATAATCATTTTCCTGCGTGTCTTTTGCAGCAACGTTTGGCTCCACTGCATTTTGAGTATTTTCTTGACTTAAGGTTATACCCTCCTCTAATACATGAATTTCATCAATTGTAGTTACTTTAACAGGATTTGATGATTTGTTTGTGTCATTTACAGTGGCGTGAACCAAAACAACAGCTTCCGTAGCGGTTGCTTCAGAAGCATTTGACTCAGTTGCATCCTTTAATGGGCGATTATCTCCTGATACTGAGGGCTTGTTTTGATTTTGTGGACAGCGCCATTTAAAATGGTCAACGGAACCACAGAGCAAACATTTGTTTCGATTGGGACAATATTGTAGTAGTATGGGGTTCCCATACCAAATGGTCAGTACTTAGGCAGATCCGGCATTCTTTAATTTGCCCTCTATACCATAAGGGCAGGACAAAGCTACCATCAAGCGTCAATCTGCTTGGTAAAGGGCTATCCACTTTATCAAACCAAATACGTCTTACACCGTTTTCTATTGTTCTGTCAAAGGGATACGTTTCCCGTTAAATCTTTTGCACTTTGCCATACTTCTTGAGTTCACTCATGATCTGTCATCTGGAATTTCTAGTGGAACTTTCATCTTCACTAGCAACCTATCTGACTCGATTTCCTCTACGTTACAAACTTCACCTTTTACAATAAGAACATCTTCCAGAAGCTTTTCATTGACCCCCTCATTTGACACTGTTACATTCTATACAGTTTTAGTAACATTGATAAGCCCCTGCAAAGTAGCAGGTCCCGCGCCAACGACGTCTTTTAACCCATGATACACGTCGATAGCCGTGACACCCCACTCCTTAGTTGTTATTTTAAGGCTTAGGGTACGCTTATAAGTTGCCATGGTAGTTTATCAAAGGAGGAACCCCATACTACTACAATATATAATAAATATATACTTATATAACACCAGGACGTCAGGGAAAGAGCCAAACACTAAATAAATAGTGTCCCCTTTTGAAACCCTGACGTCTACCAACAAATATACGAATAGAGAGTACAGTCGGATATTTGTTAGTTTGAACCACTTTCTAAGTGGTTCACTAACACCTAGCCGATTACAGTATACTAACAAATATATGAATAGATAGTACAGTCATATATTTGTTAGTCTGTTCGAGTTGACCGGGGACAGCCAATTGACTATAAGGATTTAATTAGTTAAAGAACTAGGCTTGTGCTTACAAATGACAAAGGAATTAAATCCACTCACTCAAGCGATCTTGCCAAATATAATGCGCTAGCCTACGAACTATAGAAATAGCAGACTGGCGCAGGGGGAAATGTATTGCATTGACCACAGTAAGAGGAGCCCTATTAAATGGCGGAAACCGCCAGCTAAGAGGAATGCCTTTAGAAAATGGAGACACGAAATGCGCTCCATCCAAGACAAGAATTTACAAATTAAACATATCGGTTGAAAGGAAATACTAATACGAAATATATGTATAAAATTTATCTACAAAATCGCGCTAGAAACTAGCAAATTCGGGCAGCAATTGCAGAGCTAAATAAACGCGTGCGTTCACTTCGACTACTCCTACTACTACTACTACTACTACTACTACTACTACTACTACTACTACTACTACTACTACTACTACTACTACTACTACTACTACTACTACTACTTACTACTACTACTACTACTACTACTACTACTACTACTACTACTACTACTACTACTACTACTACTACCACGGATGCTGTTGTTGGTGATGCTACTACTACTACTACAACTACAACTACTACTACAACTACTACTACTACTACTACTACTACTACTACTTTTACTACTACCGCTACTACTACTACTACTACTACTACTACTACTACTACTACTACTACTATTCTTTTCTTTCTTTTTTTCTTGAAAATCCGACGCTGACGCAGTCGGACAAACTTCACGGATGAACTCCTTTAAAAAGGCTTGCAAACCCCCAGAAAAAAACACTGGTGAACTAGTAAGCCTGATTAATATTACACCAAAACAAAAGATAAATAATGAGCATTAATACAATCCATAAATACATATGGCTTAAATAGTATAGATACAAAACAATAGGCTGATAAAGATCCGATAGCAAAATAAAACTTAACGACGGCATTACTATTCAACCCGGGTGTAGTAGTAGACCCGTGTGGCGAGTGCAGCTATCCAACTAATGAAAAGTGCCTCGTCAATCAATGACAAATAAGTCAATCATTGACGCCAGTGGGCTGATTCTTTACAGATTAGTGGGCGTAGTAGCATTTGGGTAGTATAATACATATAGTCGGCAGAAAAATTCCAGAAAAATAGATGGCGCTCTTGTTTACATTTTCGATTTACTTTATTGTAAGGTTTTGTAAATTACCATTCAATCCATGTGTGGTAGTAGGCCCGTGTGGCGAGTGCAACTATTCAACAAATGAAAAGTGACTCGTCAATCAATGACAAATAAGTCAATCATTGAAGCCAGTGGCTGATTCTTTAAAGATCAGCGGGCGTAGTAGCATTTGGGTAGCATAACAGATATAGTCAGCAGGAAAATTACAGAAAAATAGATGGAAATAGATGGCGCTCTTGTTTACATTTTTGATTTACTTTGTGGTAAGGTTTTGTAAATTACCCATTAACAAGTGACCCTATAAAACCCTGTGCAAGTTTCTAAAATTACCCGGGACGATTTTATAATTAAATGGCAACTTATTTTATCGATTGATTATTAAATTACCCCATTTCATTTGTTAACATGAATTATTAAACATAACAATATCAAAGTGCAGACTAAAATGACTTACATGACACAGATTAATTAAAAGACACAGATAAATCAGCTGTAGTAATGAAATGATTTAAGATAGTGCAGGCTCATTTATTTTTACAGTTCCCAACTCTATTGAAACTATGTTTGTTTTGCACCATATGTCCTTGAATACTTTTGCTTTACCATGCTGCTTTAATCTAAAATATTCGCAAGGAATATGATTCAGCAGCAATGAACGACATATTGCCTTTATTGCTCTATTGTTATTGCCCATAGATGGATATTTCGTCTGTGCACACCGATGTTTCCAAATGGCCCAAACACCTATGGTTAGCATTGTTATTAACATAGTCCTTTCAGACTTTATGATATTTACACCGCTTGATCCAAATTCTCTAAATAAGACTACATGAGTTTCTAGAACAATGGGCTTCGCTCCAAATTGTGCCAAGATTTGGCTGATATAGTCCCAAAATTGTGATGATATTGCACATTCCGCAAATAAATGCTCGATTGTTTCCTCGTCTGTTTGACATAAGTAACACCTATCAGAAGTCGTAATATTGCACTTGTATGTCAAGTGTCCCACCCATAGCGGTCGATGTAGTAATCGCCACAATAAATCATGAGCCATATTTGGTATGTATGGAGAATGTAAGATTTTCCATACATTTTTCCAACTGGATGGTTTATAGCTTGAGTCATCCCATCTCCTAATTGGTATGGGAGGTGTTGCTTGTTTTCGTCTCATAATGTGGTACCATTCCTTGGATCTCTTCTTGTATTTTAACATCTCATCATCAAGAACTAATGCAGGTTGTGGAGTCAAACTATTATTATTTACATTTGGCAGACGAAACCATTCAATTGGTACAGCATGTTTTATTTTATTTAGCAACCGTTGGACATCTATATGCCTCATATGTGTTTTTCTAGCCACTTCTTGCATTGAAATCCATCCACGTGTTTGAGGGTGTATCATATCAGATAAATGTTGAATGCCATATTTTGCAAAGGATGGTAGATAAAGTACTGCATTGTTATAACATATATTACTATTGCCCCACAATTGCTGTTCTAGTACTTCCTTCCAGCATGTAGGTGGAGGCATGTATCTGTCAAATATTTCTAACTCCTTAACTTGATCTTTAAACACTTCTGGTATCATTTGGCTATTCGGGGGTGGCTTCTTTGAGGTAAAAACATGCTCCACCAGAAACGGTTCAACAATTCTCTCCATGAGAGCTCATGAAACACATGCCCACGTCTCATCTGATGTAATAAGAATATTCAAAAATGTTAACCTTAAAGAAATGCATTTCACTTTAATATCAATTAAATCAAGTCCTCCTTCTAACTTAGCATTATTGAGAACATGATGGGAAACTAAATGATTCTTTTCTTCCCATATGAATGACAATATCAACTCATTAACCTCCTTTTCTACATGTTTTGGCATGTGTACAACAGATTCTGTATATCATAGCCCAGATAATACCAAGTTGTTGACAACAAACACTCTACCAAAAGTTGAAAGACGACGACGCTTCCAATTTGCTAATATTCTCTTAAGCTTAGATACTCGTTCATTCCTATTGTGTGTTGTATTCGGTTTCCTGCTAAAATAAATGCCTAAAATCTTAATGGTATCATTAGGCCAATTAATTTCAAATGGCTGGTCACTCCTCTCTTTACATGGCCCCAAAAATAATCCTTTGGATTTTCCTTTATTGATTTTCAAACCAGATGCATTTTGTAACTTTTCTAGTACGTGGTTTAAAATAGCAAAATCATTGTTTGAACTGGAAAACACAATTGTGTCATCAGCATATTGTGACAGCTTAAGTGGCCTTTCTATGCCACGAATACATATGCCTTGAAAGTTATTATTTTGCCTCAATGCTATGCCAAGAGATTCCATCACAATAACAAATAGTAATGGCGATAGGGAACACCCCTGTCTAACACCACGTTCTAAGACAATTTCTCTGGATAATTGATTGTTCACTAAATACGTATTTAGTATATAAAATCTTAACCCATTTAATAAAGTTTGAGCCTAACCCAAAAGATTGCAAGGAATTAAAAAGAAAATCCCATTCCACACAGTCAAATGCCTTTTCGTTGTCCAAGGCAATCACAGCTGAAGGGATGCTATCATTCTCAACCAATTGTATAAGGTCTCTTATTAACATGGTATTGGTTAAAATTGTCCTCCTAGGTACAACACATGTCTGCTCTGTTCCAATGATTTCTCCTAAAACACTACCTAGTTTCAATGTTAGTGCTCTGGATATTATTTTGTAGTCTACACATAGTAGAGAAATTGGTCTGTAATTCTGAATTAGACGTCTGTCATTTCGTTTATATATTAGTCTCACGTATGCCCTAGCCATAGTTGGTGGTAAATGGCCTTTCTAAAAAATTTCAGTGGCTAATTCTTCCATTATTGGACCTACAAGGTGCCAAAACGTTTGGGAAAATTCAACTGGAAGGCCATCACAGCCCGGTGATTTTTCTAGTTTCATACCTTTAAGGGATTTAGTTAAATCTTCTAGTGTTAAGGGTTGATTACAAAATTCACTGCCTGTGTCTGACACCTTTTTGTCTATATTTGCTAACAAATCCAATTTTGCATCTTCATCAATTCCCTTTGACTTGTACAATGACTCATAGTAATTGCATACAATAGTACTCATTTCATTGTTGGTAAAGACGGTTGACCCATGTTTAATGAGCACATCACCTCATCTATTGCCCGTGCTTTTTCTAATGTGCAAAAATATTGGGTTGGTTTTTCACCTTCTGCGTGCATCTGGGCTCTTGCTCTAATTTTTGCACCCTCAAACTCATATTGTTCTATATCTCTTATTTTTATTTTTATTTTAACCAGTAATTCATAATAATTATCTTCACCATTATTTACTTTAGCATTAATTTTCATCAGTGATCGATGAAGTGTTTTCTTGCGTTTGCATATTTCCCGTGCTTTTCTAATAGCTTTCTTTCGGGAAACATACTTTAAATCCAGTTTTACATCCTCCCACCATTGCAATGTGCTCTTATATGATGCTTACCTATTAATCCAATGCTGCTAACAACTCTCTATATTATTCTTATAAAATTCTTCTCTCAACAGTGTTGTGTTTAATTTCCAAAACCCGACACATTTGTTACCCAATCAGCATTGTGGCAAAGGGTACACAAACTATGTTATGATCTGAGAATGCAACTGGCTTAATATTAACATCTCTGCAGTACCCAGTCAACAAACTATTCACATAAATTCTGTCGATCCTAGAACCAACTTTACCATCTGCTGAAAACCATGTAAGATCTTTACCATGAGGTTTTGATATTCTATAGGTGTCAACTTAATTTTCATTATCACATAGTTCTTTTAAGAGTCTATGTGATGTATCAGTATAAGTTGAAGTTGCATTCCTGTCATATTCTTTGACTACGACACAATTAAAGTCACCACCCATTACTACGTTTTCAGTGGTGTTATCTACTGCTGTTGTAGACATCTCATTAAAAACGTTACGACGTAGTTGATGAGATGCAGGTGCATATATACACACAGCAACATGAAACGTGTTTGTTGTATATCTAGCGTGACTCTTACCCAGCGACCATTTGCACCTGATACTGAAGAGATTATATTTGCATTGGCTGAACAACGAGGGAGTATAACAATTGCTACGCCTGCACTATTATCTTGAGATAACGAATAGAATATTCTGGATCCAGAAATCTTTTCTAAATTATCGTATGATTTTGACTTCTGAATTTTTGTTTCCTTTATCAAAGCAATGTTAATCTGCTCATTTTTCAGAGTCTCTAGTAAGTGACGTTGCTTTATGTCACTATTTATGCCTCTACAATTGAGTGTGCAAATTAGCATAAAAAGTAATAAAATGATGTGTATAATCGCCATTATTAAGCTAACTAGATTTTGGTTTTTCGACCATCTCTTAGACCATTTACCTATTTTACTCGCAAACGCTGCACTACTTAGCTCAACTTTTTCCAAATGCTTGTATTTTAATATATCTGAATCATGACGCAGATGCCTATATTTAACCCCTTTTGCCATTACATATGGAACTAACACCTCTGCTGCCTCTGACCTGTACATGACCATTCATAGGATGATTTAGAACTGTGTTTGAATGGATATATCGGATTCAGCGACTGACATATTATCGTCTTCTATATCACTTTCCTCTATTTCTGATTCAGAACTATCTCCATCTTTCTGTCGCATTGTTCCACTCAATCGATCCGAGACACTAATTACATTCTCTGTATTATTTAAATCATCTAGATTGAGTGTACTCAGTGGAAAATCAGAGTTAGTTTCAGTATCTTGCGACCTGAATTTTACTTGTCCTAAATTAAAACTCTCTTCCAGAGGGTATTGATCATCATCTTCAACTTGTGTGGAATTAGCCTCTCTGACATCAGACTTGGTTGACTTGTTAATGGAGTAAGACTCAGTCCCTCATCTAGAACTCTATTTCATCACCTGCAACTACAGCGATTGGATTCTTATTTTTTTCACCATGTTTCTCATTAACATGGACTTCAGCTACAATCTCAGCAACTACTGGTTCGATGACATTTTCTTTAGCAACGTGCTTCCCATTAACATTGATTTCAGCTAAAATCTCAGCAGCTAACGGTTCTATGACATTCTCTTTAGAGATACCTGGCTCTGCACTTTTATCAGCACCCTTTTTGACATATTTGTTCTGCGGGCGTCGCCACTTAAAATGATCAGATGATCCACAAACTAGACACTTGTTTTTGTTAGAGCAATCTGTTGCAAGATGTTCTATGCTTAAGCAGATTCTACACTCTTTGATTTGCTCCCTGTACCATAATGGCAAGATAAATCGACAATCTATCATGACCTAACTTGGGAGAGGTTGTTCTATCTTTTCGAACCAAATTCTTCTGATGCCATTTTCTAAGGTTCGATCAAATGAATAGGTCTCGTGTTCTACTTTGTCCACTTTGTTATACTTGATCAATTCATTGATAACCCGTTCATCTGGGATCTCTAATGGAACCTTCATCTTGACTAATAGACGATCAGAATCTATTTCCTCCACATTACAAACCTCACCCTTCACGACAAGGACCTCGTCGACCAACTTTTCCTTCACACTTTCATTAACTACGGTGACATTCCATACAGATTTGGAAACGTTAACGAGACCTTGAAGGACCCATGGCCCTGCCCCCAACTACATCCTTCAACCCATGATACACCACAATTGCCGAAACACCCCAAGCCTTTGTCGTGATTTTAAAACTCAGGGTACGCTTATAGGAGGTTGCCATGGTGTTTTAATATAAGAGGAAACACATACTACTACAATATATAAGGGGTAATACAAATATATAATACCAAGACGTCAGGGAAAGAGCTAAACACTAAATAAATAGTGTCCCCTTTTGAAACCATGACATCTACCAACAAATATACGAATAGATAGTACAGTCGTATATTTGTTAGTTTGAACCACTTTCTAAGTGGGTCACTAACACCTAACCGATTAAAGTGGTTTCCTAATGCATACTAACACATTACAGTCATATATTTGTTAGTCTGTTCTAGTTGACCGGGGACAGCCAACTGAATATAAAGATCTATATAATCCTGCGCTTACAAATGACAAAGGAATAAAAAAATCAACTCACTCAAGCGATCTTGCTAAAAAATATAATGCGCTAGCCAACGAACTATAAAAAATAGTGCGTGCGTGCGTGCGTGTGTGTGTTTGGTGGTGGGGGCGGGAGTGCGCTCTCGCGAATTGAATTGCTACTTTCCGGATGCCGCCATCCATATCTATAAACGACTGAGTGGGGATGTAGTAGTAGTAGTAGTAGTAGTAGTAGTAGTAGTAGTAGTAGTAGTAGTAGTAGTAGTAGTAGTAGTAGTAGTAGTAGTAGTAGTAGTTGTTGTTGTTGTTGTTTATTATTATTATTATTATTATTATTATTATTATTATTATTATTATGTAGTAATTCTAGTTGTCGTATGTCTGTTCACATGTACATATGTATATATGTTCCCCACATACTTGTAAAAGTATGGGTGTAATAAATGAAATGAAATGAAATGCCTCTTAAGTGGCAGTTGTCGCGATATCGACTTCGGGCGGCCGCTATAATAACCAATATGATTAGTGCCACAGGAACTAAGTGACAGACGAATACAGCCATCAAGGTGGATTGTCATTCACATCAATTTCTGGACATCGCCTTCCCGCCGGGTTCTCCTGCCCCCATCCCTCTATTATTAGGAGTTAAAAACAGAAGAGCATATTTACTAGGCTGCGGGTGGGGGTGTTCAGGAGAGGCCCCCATACACCCACCTACACCACCGCGAGCATGATTTTTTTTACTTATTAGGTTCAAAGTGAAGGATCTGGACACGTTCCCAGAAAGAAAATTGTCACGATTCTTATTTTCTAAACATAAAACAAAACAACATCTGTCAAGTGGAAACAAACCGTGGATGATTTTTTTAAATTATTATTCATAAATGACCTGTCAAAACATTGTTTGTTGCTTCCTCTTCCCTTTCATGCATATTTTATCCACCCATCATATGACGTCATAATCAACTACGTGATGCGTAGAATGGCATCATAATAAATGACGTCATGAATGACGTCGATAAGTACGTCACTAATGCATATTTGAAGACGGTCTATGTGTTGTTGTACAAATTGTATGTATTTACTATTTAATAAATATTCTGTTGAATATTTTGTAACTAATTTGACTGAGCGCTGTTGCTGCCTAGTCAAATTAGTCACAAAATATTCCACAGCTTCCCTGTATAGTTTTCAGGAAATAGATAGTTAGGGCATTCGGGGATCGATCAATCTCAACACGGCGAGGTGTGGGTCGAGCTTAGCTAGTGATAGGCGGGGCATAGCTAAAAATGGAATGGTCCATTATGTAATCAGATGTCAAAAGGTCATCAATTATTATCGTTGCCGAAAATCCGACAAATGCGGATTTTTGTAACAGGCAACATACTTACAAAGGAATATTCTGGTATTATTAGCCTGGGAAGCTAATAGTAGATGCATTCCGACAAATCTATAGTGTCAACGTTGATTT
The DNA here is from genome assembly GCA_034401795.1 of Chaetoderma sp. LZ-2023a. Classification (NCBI taxonomy): domain Eukaryota; kingdom Metazoa; phylum Mollusca; class Caudofoveata; order Chaetodermatida; family Chaetodermatidae; genus Chaetoderma; species Chaetoderma sp. LZ-2023a. The sequence continues at coordinate 91,581,684 of CM067359.1, forward strand.
ATTTCATGAAAAGCTATTACAATATCAACTGGCTGGATCTTCTTGTCGAAAATAGCAGATAAAATGAAATTAACATAATATTCACATCTAAATAATGTTGAGTAACACATCGCCAATCAAAGTTTCATTGAGTGTCCTCTGAAATTTCATGTATGTTATATGCAAATCAGTTGAGTAATTAGGTCAGCAGAGATCAAGACGGAGCCAGCCTTCGCGGCTGTTTACCAGCTGGTAGCGTAGCATATCTACATGGTCAATGTTAATTTATTTCATGGGATGTGGGTAGTATGACAGATAACAAAAGATATACGTTGTTGAAAGTAGATGAAAAGTGCAATAATGGGGACCTGAAAAGTTAAATATCATAACATCTAAATAATATAGATTAATAAATGTCAGCTGAGGCGAAATGGTCACATATTTTGGCCGATGATAAAAATTTTGAATCTTGTTACTATGACTGCTAAAACAATGCTGCTTTTGAATGTAACTGTAAGGTATGTGCAATGGAACATAATATGAACATGGTATAACATTGATCACCCACCCTCTACATAGCAAACAATAAATCTGTTAAATACAGATAGCAGATTTATCAGGTGAGGCATCAGCATCTGGCATGTCTGATAGTGATTGTGATTAATCGAGTAATGTTATGGTCGAATACCGCTAACAGATTTATTGTCTGCTATGTACAGGGCAGAAATACAATCATTTTGAGTGATCGAGTATTGCTCTACATAATTTAGGTGCGATACTATGTTAACTTTATGATTAATCACACTCACTATCGGGCATATCAGATGCTGATGCCTCACCTACCTTGCTGCTATTTTTATGTGAGAAACTACCCTGCCACGCTTGCTCTCTAGAGCATCTGCCAGCATTGTACAGGATCTCAACATCTGCCAGCATGGGACAGTATCTCAACATCTGCCAGCATGGGACAGTATCTCAACATCTGTCAGCATGGGACAGTATCGCAACATCTGCCAGCATGGGACAGTATCGCAACAGCTGCCAGCATGGAACAGTATCCCATCATCTGCCAGCATGGGACAATATCTCAACATCTGCCAGCATGGGACAATATCGCAACATCTGCCAGCATGGGACAGTATCGCAGCATCTGCCAGCATGGGACAGTATCTCATCATCTGCCAGCATGGGACAGTATCGCAACATCTGCCAGCATGGGACAATATCTCAACATCTGCCAGCATGGGACAATATCGCAACATCTGCCAGCATGGGGCAATAGCTCATCATCTGCCAGCATGGGACAATATCTCAACATCTGCCAGCATGGGACAGTATCGCAACAGCTGCCAGCATGGGACAATATCTCAACATCTGCCAGCATGGGACAATATCGCAACATCTGCCAGCATGGGGCAATAGCTCATCATCTGCCAGCATGGGACAATATCTCAACATCTGCCAGCATGGGACAGTATCGCAACAGCTGCCAGCATGGGACAGTATCTTAACATCTGCCAGCATGGGACAGTATCTGAACACCTGCCAGCATGGGACAGTATCTCATCATCTGCCAGCATGGGACAATATCGCAACATCTGCAAGCATGGGACAGTATCGCAACATATGCTAGCATGGGACAGTATATGAACATCTGCCAGCATGGGACAGTATCTGAACATCTGCCAACATGGGACAGTATCTCATCATCTGCCAGCATGGGACAGTATCGCAACATCTACTAGCATGGGACAGTATCTGAAGATCTGCCAGCATGGGACAGTATCTGCCAACATGGGACAGTATCTCATCATCTGCCAGCATGGGACAATATCGCAACATCTGCTAGCATGGGACAGTATCGCAACATCTGCCAGCATGGGACAGTATCGCAGCATCTGCCAGCATGGGACAATATCTCAACATCTTCCAGCATGGGACAATATCTCAACATCTGCCAGCATGGGACAATATCTCATCATCTGCCAGCATGGGACAGTATCGCAACAGCTGCCAGCATGGGACAGTATCTGAACATCTGCCAGCATGGGACAGTATCTGAAGATCTGCCAGCATGGGACAGTATCTGAACATCTGCCAGCATGGAACAGTATCGCAACATCTGCTAGCATGGGACAGTATCTGAACATCTGCCAGCATGGGACAGTATCTGAACATCTGCCAACATGGGACAGTATCTCATCATCTGCTAGCATGGGACAATATCGCAACATCTGCTAGCATGGGCCAGTATCTCAACATCTGCCAGCATGGGACACTATCTCATCTTTGCACCACATGGCTTCAGTCCAAACATTGTGCTCATTTGGTTACAGGATGTCTTGTCTTTATGGCTGGCATCGCTGCCATATACCCACCTGATAGTTCAACCCTCATTGTGTTCTAGTGTAGGTAAGGTCTCGTTGGAGGTAGCGTTGCTACATGTAAGTTAATGATTTCCTTTGTTTGCGTATCTCTTCAAATCCACGATGGAGAAATGAAATGCAACAGCGTTTGTTATGGGTCTCCTCTTGAACATTTGTCAGATGGATTCCTCAAATTGAAGAAATTCTGTAAGCTTAGGAGTGAAGTGGTCAATGAGTGACTAACAATATAACAAGCCTCGTGTCAGTAATCGGACATCCAAAGAAGAGTTTACCACTGTAAAAATGTGACTACGGATATGCTATAAAGGCTTCGGATGGTGATGAACAGGAGTATGCTTTAACGACATTTAACTTCCTCGTGTGTATTTTCACATATGGAAAATCATATACTACAAGGACCACATAGGAATGATTGCTGTTTCATTATGTATGTGCCTATTTGAAAATGATAATGATAAAGAATGGTGTTCTAGATTCATTGATGTTCTGCCAGACACCACACTGAATCGATGAATCTTGAGGTGATACAGCATAGTCGTACAATCTAGAAAGCAATGACCAATGATCTTGAAAATTTCTACTTTACAAGTAGCATACACAGTATGGGTCGGATATCCCGGTGAATCATTTGCAACCAGTCTAATTGATGGCAACAATATTTGAAATAAGAAACGATAATTTGCCAATATTGGGAAAAGCTTTGTTATTGATTTGTGGCAAAGGATGTTCACTAATAATAACACTACAATATATCTTTGTAAGTGCGTTGCAAGTTACAGCAATGAACAGTCGTCAGGTTTTAGGCAACGACGAAAATTGGTGACTTTTGGACTTCCGAAATTCTAGGGAACACAAACCAATATTTTGAGTGGTCATTTATTAACAATAAACAATTAAAAATGACAATATTTTAGGTTTTTATTTCCCCATCCCCGAAAAGTAACAATGTTTTATGATGACTGTGTGGTTTTGTTTTAGGCCCAGAAAATAAGGATCGTGACAATCTTTCTCCTGAGAACATTTCTTGATCAGTTACTCAGAAGGTAATAAGTAAAAGGATCACGATGTCGGTGCGGGGGTGCTGTGGTGGGGGTGGGTGGGTGGGGGTGTCTCCTTCCCCCAGACTATATCTTGAATGCGAGCGAGAAAGAAACCAGGACAAATATAACTCGTGTCGCGTGTCGAGCAAATGACATTTAGACAACGAATATCATAATACGGCTAAAGTTTGCATTCATCTGCAATCAGCATATAGGCAAACATACATGCACGTGGAAAACACCCCTGTCGACCGGCGTGCAAAGTCAAAGTGTGTCTCCTAGACAATTTGGAGGAGACCATTCCCTACAAGACATACGGATGGATGGACGGATAGCAAGATCGATGAATGAGTGGATCGGCGAGTGTGTGGCTGGGTGAGCGGGCAGGCAGGCTGGCAGATGGGCAGGTGGACAGCCGGCCGGCAGGACAGATGTACGACCATATGGATGGATGGACGGATGTACGGACAGATGGACGGATACCAGGACGGATGTGATGTATGGACGGATGGATGGATAGATGGACGGATTGATGACTGGCAAGACGGACGGATTGAAAGAGCTTACAGTACGTGATGTTACTGTTCCCCAACCTGCGCCAAGTGGCAGGCTATTTACAGCGTAGCTAGATGAAAACAAATGGCTCAGTCATGAGAAACAAGTAGTTGAGGCTGAGAGACCATTTTAAGTCATGGATGTCGCTTGGTAGTATACCATGCCAGCAATGTAAAGCACGATCTCAGAACCACAACGGATAGCAGCGCTCCTTCCTCTCTGGTGTGTCAAACCACTGTGTGAACATGTCAGTAGGCCTAACTATGTCATCCGTTTGTGTGTCAACACGCTGTGTGAACATGTCAGTAGGCCTAACTATGTAATCCTTTGGTGTGTCAGTAGGCCTAACCATGCCATCCTTTGGTGTGTCAAACCACCGGGTGAACGTGTCAGTAGGCCTAACTATGCCATCCTTTGGTGTGGCAACACACTGGGTGAACATGTCAGTAGGCCTAACTATGCCATCCTTTGGTGAGTCAAACCACTGGGTGAACGTGTCAGTAGGCCTAACTATGTCATCCTTTGGTGTGTCAAACCACTGGGTGAACGTGTCAGTAGGTCTAACTATGCCATCATTTGGTGTGTCAAACCACTGGGTGAACATGTCAGTAGGCCTAACTATGTCATCCTCTGGTGTGTCAACACACCGGGTGAACATGTCAGTAGGCATAAGCGCCTGGAGTTGGACGTCGTTCAGGATTTTCCTTAGGGAATTCGCTTGCGTCAAAATGATTTTTCACGCGATAATTACTTTTACACGAGACGCGTCAAAGCAGAGCAATCGCGTAAAGCTAGGATTTTCTATATTAATATTTGTATGCATCGAGTCAGATGTTACCACAAATGACTTATGGGGCACCTTGATGTGTGATAGTTCCGAAAGAATCTCTTCAGTATTTAAAGAAATGTGTGGCTGCCTGATAGTGTGTATATCAATCAATGAATTCACTTATTCTATTTTATTCTGAACCGCAATCCGAGATAATAAGTGTGCCCGGTAGTGGGGAGCAGATAGCGCTATTCATAGACATGTTTCTGGTAACAGAGGGTTCTCTGCTCTAGTATATGACATCATAATCAATGGACCTTTGCATTTTTAGCTATGCCCCGCCCATCATTAGCTAAGCTCCACCCACACCTCGCCGTGTTTGGATTGATCGATCCCCGAATGCCCTAGCTATCAATTTCCTGAAAACTATACAGGGAAGCTGTTGACTATTTTGTAACTAATTTGACTAGGTGCTGTTGCTGTCTATGGCAGCAAAAGCGCCTAGTCAAATTAGTTTCAAAATATTCAACAGAATATTTATTAAATAGTAAAGGCAAACAATTTGTACAACAAGGCATAGCCTGTCTTCAATTCTTAGCGACATAATTCATGACGTCATCCATTATGATGTCATTCTACACATCACGTAGTTGATTATGACGTCATATGATGGGTACATACTCTGGAAAGGTGATTTACATCACCTGTTAGCTGGCATCTCAATCAAGCCAAAAATAACATCATAATTATACCTTTATAGTTACCTTGAAATTGGGATTCTGGGAATTCAGGATTCAAAGTGTAGACTTTGTAAATCGACAACAATCACGTGCAAATGATGGGCGGAGCTTAGGTAGAAATGGGCGGAGCTTAGCTAAGATGTATCCCTCCGTTCTCAAAGCATGAGATGTTCCTGTAGAACAGTGAACAGTGCGTTCCTATGACGCCGATAAACACGCACGAGGACAGAGGCGCAAATATGTTTTGACTTTCCTCAGGAGGACAGTGATGACGATATCAATACATATTACGGTGACACATTTTCCGATATTTTGCTATATCGCGATTCGAATAAAAAATATTTTTACGATGCCATGATGAAAAAATCAAAAAATCATGAACAATTTAAGTCGACAGGTTAATTATTTTAAGATTGCGTTGAATGTTAGTCACTACCTACGGCCTACTGCAGCAACAGCTTCCAGTAAGCATATGTCTAAATATGTGTTCGGTATTAGTATAAAATCTGTATTGGAATATTCGTATAATTATATGAATGAATATTCGAATTATTCGATTATTTCAGAGGAGCGTTAAATGAAAACGAAATGTCCTCGGTAGGCGTGTAAAACATGGCATATTTTGTCGGGGGAAACTACGACTGGCACATTGACACCATAGGGCCAAATCCATGCTGGTTATCTGCCAAGTTTCCAGCCATTCGGTTTAAATCTCAATGAGAAAACACAGTTTAAATATTGCTATCATAAATTTTCTATTTTTTATGGGAGACACCTTGCGTAAAGAACAAATAGATTTCCCGAAGGAGGGATCCAAAATAAAATTATTACCAATTAGGAGTCTATCAAAATTCTAGTCGAACGGACGAAAAATAGTTTTAGCGTCTATTTTGAAATAATACATTTTTTCTTCGGTTTCTCCCTGTATGTGTGTACAGTTCTGTCTGGGAAAAGGGCACCAATATAGGTGATACGGTATGTTCTAATGATGGTGATTGAACTTACCGAGACCGTCATTTCAGTGGTACATTTTCAAAAATAGTCTTCACCTGGCCTGCAAATCGGCATTCCTCAAGCGCAATACAGAGGCCAGTTTTGGCAGGCTTCGTCAGGAAAGGGTTATGGGGAGTTCGATTCTGCTGAAATCGAAATTTCTAACATTGATGACATAAAGGGTTATCTTGATACTAAGAATGACCTTGGCCGTTGACTCAAAAGTCAAGCTGCTACTTTGGGATAAAAGATAATCGTGGGCGTAGTCGCAGTTCGAACATTTTCCTTAAAGGGCTGACCCTGTGTGTCAGGGGATAACTTCTAACATGTATAATGATCTGTTCAGGCCAACGGGCATTCGTCTCTGATAAAAAATAAAATAAACTGCTAACTTTGAACTTAAGGGTAAACTTGGCCTTTTACGCTTGGCCTCAAAATAAGCAGACATCTCTGGGAGCCAAGGGTAACGTGCCACCTACGTAGTGGTGATCCCATAAAAACTGTATGCGTAGTTGGGGTTGGAATATCAGGCATGGGCATCTCGAAGGCCATTAGATCTAATTTACAATTAATACCAAATCAAGTCAATATAAGAACTAGAAATTGACGCAGTTTTACATTGATCAGACAAAACAATATCTTGGTGAAGAAATTTTGCTTTCAATCCAATTTAAGACAACTCCAATTTTTCCTAATTATTAGAATATTCGTATGCTATACGAATATTCGTTCATATTGCGCTATTTGAATGAATAGTGAATATTGGAATATTCTGACCTAACATTACTAAATTTTCTGCAGTTCAGCTGTGTGACGCTGTTTGGATTGACGCAATTAGCAATGTGCATTTATACCAGTCCAGACCCTCACCGTACCGTGACACATCAACGACTTCAAGACTTTATACGACAATGTCGATTTATTTTATGCAATATATATATTATTTTCTGTACTTGTCATACTTTCCTTATTTCATTTTTTTTCCAAATGATAAGCCTGCTTTACTACTACATGTTCTTCTTTCTTTCTTATTCTTTGTCAAAAGGTTCGCAACGCATCTCCTCCTACAGTTTTCATCCGATCATCTTCCAAACCCGGTCAACTTCTGCTAACCACTCTGGAATCGTGTGCTTGTGCCTTTATTTTGGATTGATCTGCCCAATCATCTTCGAGCCCCCCACTTTTGAGTGGCCAAAAAAGTCCCATAGGAAATGTATGGGGATTTTCAGTATTGAAGTTTGAGGTGCTACTACACCTAGAGTTTTGATCGGATCACTACCATACCTGGGTAGGATGTTACCCTGGGGGTCCTGAAGATGTCGGCCTGCCTAAAAGGTGGCCTTGACATTTGACCAGTGGTCGGCATTGCAATGAATTTGATTTAAACATATCGTATTGTTCAAAAGACAGTAGGGATTGAGTCACAAGTTGTCTCCAACTTAGTTGAACTGAACTGAACTGAATTTTATTACACCCAGGTCATACATACATGACATATGGGGAAAACAGATAGTACATCTTATAGTAGACAGAGTAACAAGTGTATATTATCATTATTATTTACGATTATTATAGTCATATGCGAAGATCGCCATATCCACAGGTAACTACCTTATCCAAGTCCACGGATGAAGGCAATATAGATCTGCGACAACTGGCGGCATATTACATTATACACGCGTGTCATTAGTTCCTATACTCATATCGCACAATCAAGCGGGGAATGGTCTCCTCCAATTGCAGTTTGTTAACGTGCCATATTCGTTCGTTGAATACATTATACTTATATAGCAACGTGGTGGCGACCATGCATGTCGTATTTATATGGGCTTGGACAGGACTACATTATGTCATAAATTTAACGCAGTATTTAAGACAGTAATTTGAGTACGCTCTAAGTAGATATGAAGCAAGCCATGTGTCACTCGGCTATGTACCTTTCCAGTTTATCCATTTATTACGTGATGTACACGATGACGTCATAATCATGGCGTCGTAAATGATGTAGATAAGTACGTCAAGAGCGTATGATTCGTGTCGGGCCAAGAGTTGTTGTACGAACTATATGTCTTTACTATTTAATAAAGATGCTGCTGAATATTTTGACTGGACGCTGTTGCTGCCATAGTTTCAAAGATCCAATAGCTTACACGTATAGTCTTCTAAAAAATTGCGACTCGCTACCAAATTTACTATGCAATAGAATATAATAATGACGAATATGTGCAGTTGATAAGAACTTATAAACATAATGAAAATAAGATTTAAATAAAAATTAAATGATCAAAATATGATTTGTTTATATGCATGTACTTTTAAAGCGCCATTATGTTTTATGTGAATTTAGTAGATAAGTGGTTTGTATATTGATCTGGTACGTGCGTATTAGCGTATGTGTGTGTGTGTGTGTGTGCGTGCGTGCGCGCGTGCGTGCGTGTGTGTGTGAGCGCGCATGCGTGTATATCTGTAGAAGTATCAACGTTGTTTCTTGCAATATATAAATTTGTGGTGAACATTGCATTACATTTAACAATATGATGCGCTTACACACAGACAATCAGCCGCGTGCACAACGGACCCTTTTGAACACTCGAGGAGCTGTCGATAATGCAAGAGCTATCTGGTCCCGTATAGGTATGTGTATGCGTGCTCACGTCGTCCTCCTCTTAAAGGTGCATATTCACACCAAAATCCCCTAAGACGAGTTTGCAAAAATTTTACGCAATGAATATTTATTTGGCTTTTCCCTTGATTTTCATGACAATTTTAGCAAAGGTATACCACGCATGCCGGATGCTGATGATTTCGGAGTGACCCGACCTAAAGGTCATGGCCACCCAGCAGAGACGCCAGATACCAGTTTTCGTTTTTGGCATAGATTACCTCCCTTTAGACATAAAAGCTGATTGAGAGTCTTAGATTGAATGACATGTTAAAACAAGTACCCCCCCCCACCCCACCCCACCCCGCCCGCAACCCCCTCCCCCTGTTCCCATCCCCCAAACCCCACACACCACACCCCCACCTGCGCGCAACCCACCACACACACACACCCCACACACACACCCACACACACACACACCCCCCCCCACACACACACCCACACACACACACACACACCCCCCACACACACGCACGCACGCACGCACGCACGCACGCACGCACGCACGCACGCACGCACGCACGCACGCACGCACGCACGCACGCACAAACTGTGCCAATAGCTCAGTTATTTTACGCTTCAGGACTTTTTACCTTGATTGTCAGGGAAACTTTGCAATAAGTATATCACGCAAACCGGATCCAATAGTGACGGTTTCGGAGTGATCGAACCTCAAAGTCCAGGCCACTCCTTAGTTGTCAAAGTTACCAACTTTCGTCTATGCCAGAAATCAACTCCACTTGTCCAAAAATTTGCAATAGCAATTGATGAAGCGGCCTGAGACTATTTCTCCATAGCCAGACATCGCAGGTTTACAGTTACTTCAGTAAATGTTCTCTAGTTTTATTTGTATTCTGTTATGGTCACTTGGTTTTTCTATTTCTGTCGGGAATGACAGTCCATGCTCAGCGGACAGTCAATGCTCAGCGGACAGTCCATGCTCAGCGGACAGTCCATGCTCAGCGGGCAGTCCATGCTCAGCGGACAGTCCATGCTCAGCGGACAGTCCATGCTCAGCGGACAGTCCATGCTCAGCGGACAGTCCATGCTCAGCGGACAGTCCATGCTCAGCGGACACCGTATTTAAGCATCAAAACCTACTCACTAGGTTGCCACTTAATACAACTTAGCGACTTTGGGAAATAGCTTTTTGGTTCAAATGATGGCTGTTCTTTTAAAACCGGTGGTCTTAAGACCCGACATGTTTATGGCCCCAAAACAGCTGTCCATTATTGAGAAGTTTGACTACATGTACATTTCAAATCGTCATATTGTTTTCAGCCATTACGATTAGAGATCAGGCGGAAGCTCACAGCGAGATCCGATCGCGTTAAAAGTGTGGACCTGCACGAGACAGAACCCTGGATGCTGGTCGGTTTATACAACGGCAATGCCCATATTTGGAATCATGAATCGCAGGTAACATAATTACGCCTGTATAATACGACATCTTCCCAAGAGCACCGTAAATTCCCAACTCTTGACTTAATATAGGCTATAGTTTGCTATAGGTTAATCGTTAGTACAAAATATTTTCGGTAGTCATACTCAAGATTGGAGAGCCATTACGCATCCAATTTTATAGAACCGTTTAGTCACAAACCCTTAAGATTGCACTGCCCCAACTTCAAGACAGCTATACAGGAAAGCTTCTGAATATTTTAAAATTAATTCTCAGGAACATATCTGAGCAGCCAGCAACAATTAGTTTCCGATTATTCAACAGAACAGAAGATTCCTTAGGCCTACATAATACAGATTTAGATTAGGGTAGATTGTTTATTGCTTTTGTCCATACATCTGGACATGGCAAGATACAAACAAATATATATATATATATATATATATATATATATATATATATATATAATATATTTATATTCACAATAAGGCCTAGGTCTTTGAGTGTACATTATACAACATACATGCTTGGCGGATACCTTAGATTAACAAAATTAAATTAAATAAGTGTTCAAATTATATAAGTACAAGTAGAAAATTTCTCCTAGCAGAATCAGTACTTTCCTTGTATTTCAATGACAAAATGAAACTATATGCTGTGTACGACTGTGCGGATAATGGAGAAATCCGATTTGTCACCCAAGTACCTGACGTGATAAAAAATCAAAATGACGTAATGCCCCGTCGTTAATATACGTATTGCATGTCTTTGGAGAATCTACAATTTTCTAAACATTATGTTAAGCATTTTGAGACCAACCTGACCGGGAGCTGGTACTGCCTACGCAGCAACAACGCTCAGTCAACTTACTCCCAAAATGCTGAACAGCTCATCTGTATAAGTACTGTGAAATTAGATTCATAAAATCCTTTGCTGTTTCAATATCACCTGAGTTACAGGAAATCAAGAATTGTAAACTTATCAGCATCATGTAGTACATCAAACAAATGCTGAATATTACGAGAGTTCAACGAAGAAATGACTTCACTCTTGTTGAAATGCATCACATTCAAGGGCATTGTCAGACGTTCATGATCTGCATATTCTGGATTCAGCTGGAACCTTGGGACAATGGTAGCGATCAGTTTCTATGAGCAGAGAGTGGGCACTTAATCTTAGTTTTGAGAACCCTCCGCACTTGGATACAACAGATTCAAACATAACGTGGTTTCCGATGGCAAATGATTGTTTGTATAGCTTATGAGAGCGGAGTTTTGGATTCTTCACAGAATCATTAATGTGCTGCCGCCATTGGGAACTATATGTTTTCGTGGGTGCGGTTTGTAGTACCCTTACTGTTTTAGGTGGCTGGGTCGAACCTCGGCTGTCCCATACAGACGCTAGAACAAATTTTACTAGCAACACCTTCATAAATTCGGACCATTGGATACGATTTCTAAACGTGAATCATAGGCTTCTAAATAGGCTTTACCCACAAATGTGGATGGATCGCATAATCGTAACCAATATTTAACTGCATGTGAGAATAAGGCAGTCAAGACAGGATGCTGTCCTAAATCACCCGTCACAGCCGCTTGCCTACACCAAGTAGATATTTACCGAATCTAATAAATCATTATAAAGAATTTGTCATTTCTCCTCAGCAAGGGGTAACTCTTTAACACTCATCAGCTAAAACAGCTTCTGTCCATTTACAGAAAAAGACAAAAATATTTTTTTTAAGTTATCACTGAAATGGCTGGCTCGATAACCGAGCAGGTTACTCCAGTGGCCAGTGCCAAATTTTCTAAAATAATCTCTTGCTATGTAAATGGACATTTTCTATAAGAGAATTTAAATTTTATTAATCAAAGTTGAGCGGTAAACGTAAATATTCAGAGAGAGAGAAAAGAATCTGATGATCGCTTCCGTGATTATATATGGCATTAATGGAGACAATCAGCTTTAGCTATGCCCCGCCAATCTCTAGCTATGCCCCGCCCATCTCTAGCTATGTCTCTCTCATCTCTAGCTCAGCCCCGCCCATCTCTATCTAAGCTCCATCACACTTCGCCCGTGTGGGGATCGATCGATACCTGAAGTTCCTGACGGTGAATTTCCAAAAAACTATGCAGGAAAGCTGTTGAATATTTTGAAACTAATTTGACTGGCTGTTGCTGCCGCCTATGGCAGCAACAGCGCCCAGTCAAATTAGCTTCAAAATGTTCAACGGAATGTTTATTAGATACTAAAGACATACAATGTGTACAACAATGCTTCGTCCGTTATCAATTAAGCCTTCGTGACGAAGTTATCTACGTCATGTTATGACATCAGCCTACATGTGACGTAGTTGATTACGACGTCATATGATTGACTGCAAAACTGGATTCATCAATTGATAAAGTCCACGAGTTCCCACATATATGGAACATAGTGAGTAGTTTAACCAAAGGGATATGTGTCGACAGATGCATATGTATCTACACACCGATATCCTGCTGTTGTTGCTGCTGCTGTTGCTGCTGCTATCTACTACTGCGGCTACTGCTGCTGCTGCTGCTGCTGCTACTACTACTACTACTACTACTACTACTACTACTACTACTACTCCTACTACTGCTGCTGCTGCTGCTGCTGCTGCTGCTGCTGCTGATGTTGCTGCTGCTGCTGCTACTACTACTACTACTACTACTACTACTACTCCTACTACTACTACTACTACTACTACTACTCCTACTACTGCTGCTGCTGCTGCTGCTGCTACTACTACTACTACCACTACTACTACTACTACTACTACTACTACTACTACTACTACTGCGGCCCCTGCTACCCCTGCTACTACTGCTGCTGCTGTTGTTGCTGCGGCCACTGCTGCTGCTGCTACTACTGCGGCTACTTCTGGTGTTGTTACTATTACTACTACTACTACTACTACTACTACTACTACTACTACTACTACTGCTGCTGATGCTGCTGCTGCTGCTGCTGCTGCTGCTGCTGCTATTGCTGCTGTTGTTGCTGCTGCTGCTGCGGCTGCTGCTGCTACTACTACTACTACTACTACTACTACTACTACTACTACTACTACTACTACTACTACTACTACTACTACTACTACTACTACTGCTGCTGATATTAAGTTTTCAGTGTCGTATCATAGGGAATGTTCTACAGGTGAACTACAGTAACAATATGCAACTATTTACTAATCAAACTCAACATTTTCAGACTCTGGTCTGCAAATGTTGCGTTTGACTAGGAAATAGTCAATTACAGTTATCAATAGTTTGCCATTCAGACAATTTAATGACTGTATCTTGATTACAGGACTTGATCAAGACGTTTAATGTGTGTGAGTACCCGGTGAGAGCGGCTCAGTTTGTAAGCAGAAAACACTGGATTGTCACCGGCTCTGTGAGTATTTAATGGAAGGATCCGATCTGTTCATAACCCTTCGTGTGTCAACTTGTGGTTTATAATGGTAAAACCTGCCAATACTTCATCTGCAGTTGTCGTGTGGGCTGTCTTTTTCAGGCTAAGAGAAGATTATTTTTGAAAATTTACCACTGGAATGACTGGCTCGGTTACCGAGCCAGTCATTCCAGTGATAAATTTTCAAAAATAGTCTTCTCTTGGCCTGCAAATGGACACTGATTAAACAAAAATTTAGATTTTTTGAACCATTAACCATTTAATCGTCAAACCGGTAAAAGACACCTTTAAAAAACGTTTTTCCTAAATTCCAGTTATAAACTTACAATAAAATAATCTTCTCTTGCCCAGCAAATGGCCATTCACTGACCAAAAATTTCAATTTTAGGCTTATGACACATGAGGCGTATAAATATAGCCAATTACGTCATAATAAATACGTCACATGCTCTCTGACATATATATATATATATATATATATATATATATATATATATATATATATATATATATATATATATATATATATATATATATATATATATATATATATATATATATATATATATAACAATCAACATGCCGTGGCTCCGTCACGAAAATCGAAAACTCCGTCACAAATGTGCGTGAATTGTATTCCGTTGATGAATTTACAATGGACCTTTTCAGTTTATTCATGAACCATTTGACGTCATAATCAACTACCTGACGGGTAGGATGATGTCATAATAAATGACTTCATGAATGACATAGCATCAAGAACACTTAATTTATGACGAACTAAGTGTGGGTGTACTAATTGTATGTCTTTACTATTTAATAAACATTTAATAAAATTGTATTAAACAATAAATTTTGACACTAATTTGACTGGACGCTGTTGCTGCTATAGTTTTCTGGAAATTGATAGTCAGGCAGTTCAAGGATCGATCGATCCCAACACAGCGAAGTGTGGATGGCACTTAGCTAGAGAGGAGTGGGACATAGCTAAAATTGGATTCCTTCATTTTAAACCAAGCATGTATCCGACTAAGTTATTTGACTTACTTGGAGTATGCAGATGATGCGGACTTTAGTGACGAGGATATGGTCCTCTTGATATATTACTTCCTATAGCTGCAGAGCAGTCCAAGGCTGCAAACCTCTTCATGAATGAAGTTCACTCACATCTATCCGACACAACAGAAATGAATGATGACGGTACACCCATCCCAACCATTAATATGACTACTGGGAAGTGGAGGAAGATCAGAATCTTGAGTTCCCTCCTCTGTAACGCTACCGACATTGGGACTCACTGAATAACTAGAAATATCGCCTTCCTATCCTATTGGAGGGTATGGATTCATGGCTCTAAAATCCTATGAAAGTCAAGATGCAACTATATTATGTGTTTCCATAATATTTACAATTGAAACAGTTGAGCAGCTCCAAAATCACTTCATGAACAAACTTGATGCATGCCAACACAAGCATCTGCGAGGCAATACAAATCATCGGTGGCCACACAGTCTAATATCAAATGCAGCAGTCTACAATCCGCGTAGCAGAGCCACGATCTGTGAGGGTAGCGCAGCAGCGATGGTCTACTTTCGGACATGTTCTTCGAATGCCAGAAAATACACCTCTAAGAAAGTACTAGAATTTGCAGTCGTATGGTGATGATGATGATGATGATGATGATGATGATGATGATGATGTTGATGATGATGATGCTCATCATCATCATCATCATCATCATCATATTGTTGTATGCTTGCTTTCAAACGTTGAAGCGACATATTTAGAAGCGTAGTAGCATGTAGCAATTTATTTTGAAAGAAAACGATCTTTCGTATTTTAAACCCCTTTAGCAGCGACATGTATACGTTATTTCATGCTTGCCTTTGGTACACTGGGTTATACAAGTCGTCGTGGCATTACGGAATTTTGGCATTGACAGGAACTCAAACCCATAAATGGCAAAATCGCCAAGCATCATAGCCCACAAATACTTCCACCACACACACGCCTCACGCTGCTGTTGTGTTCGAGTGCATTTAAATGTGTGTTAGATTAGCCGGACTCTATGTGTTAACCAAACTATTTGTTATGGAAACTTGGAAGTATGTCGCAATGGATCTTTCCAGTTTTAGCTATGCCCCGCCCACCCCTAGCTAAGCTGCCCCCTCACCTCGCAAGCGTCAATCAAAAGATCCCCACACTCTCTAAATCTCAATTTCCAGAAAGCTGTGCAGGCTAGCTGTTGAATATTTTGAAACTAATTTGACTGGGCGTTGTTGCTGCCTATGGCAGTAAACGCACCCAGTTAAATTAGTTTCAAAATATTCAACAGCCTGTTTATTAAATTGCAAAAACATACAATTCGCACAACGTGTCGGACTATCAAGCGTTTACGAGTCGTTCATGCTGTAGTTGATTCTGACGCCATCCTAGGCGTCACTTAGTTGATTATGACGTCATATGACGTCAGCTGATGGATGGATAAACTGGAAAGGCCAATTATTTCGCCGTGTTGAATACCAGGATGAGTGTTTGATTGTTCATCATTTCAGGATGACACGCAGTTGCGTGTGTTTAACTACAACACCTTGGAGAGAGTGGAAGAGTTTCAAGCTCATCCAGATTTCATGCGGTCTATTGCTGTTCATCCGACGCGGCCGTTTATCCTGACGTGCAGTGGTATGCTCCCTTAACGTGTCTGTTGCTGCAATCAGGAGATGAATTAAACTAAATCTAAAATAGCTGGTATATTAGAACGCTCATATGGACTCCGCTAGGGGCGCTCATTAAGTAGAATGACATATAATCAGCCTCTTGTTGGCTAGTTTGTTAATGTTCAAGATAAAGAAAATGTATCACCGTCGCAATCAGCTGATTACAGCTACACGAAGCCTGATGAATATGGCATGGAAAAGGTGGGGAACCCAGTTTATACATTATTTTAGAAACGTCCATAGCGACCAAAAATTCTCTGGAAATCTCGCCACCCACGTTTCTTTGCGTGATTTAAGCCGCCATTATCGGCGCCGCTAAAGTGCACTCTTGTGAAATATTTAACAGTTAGGCTACGTAGAAAATGGGATTCTGGAAAGTCAGGCTTCAAAGTATATAAATAGATCCCAACACGAGCAAAACGTTGGCAGAGTTTAGCTAGAAATTGGCGGGGAATAGCTAGATATGGGGGTGAATAGTTAGAAATGGCTGGTGAATAGCTAGAAATGGGCGGGGAAAAGCTAGAAATGGGCGGGGAATAACTAGAAATGGGCGGGGAGTAACTAGAAATGGGTGGTGAATAGCTAGAGATAGGTGGTAAATAGCTAGAAATGGGTGGTGAATAGCTACAAATGGGCGGTTAATAGCTAGAAATGGACTGGGAATATCTAGAAATGGATCCTTCTATTATCATCCTGCTAAGAGACTTACCTAGAACTAATTAACTCCACATTTTACTTGCCAGATGACACACTGATCAAACTATGGGACTGGGACAAGAAATGGGCGTGCACTCAGGTGTATTATGGGCACACACACTGGGTCATGAAGGTTGTAATAAATCCCAAAGATACCAACACATTCGCTAGTGTAGCCCTCGATCATACAGTCAAGGTGAGTATGGTGTGACAGCTAATATCAGGCTATCCTCCCCACCCACCCTCACCCCTGTTCACATATCTCTCACTCTCTTGTTCCATCCATCTCTCTCCACCCCACCCCTTCCCCTACCCCACCCACCCACCCCATATCTCCCCCCACCACAAGAGTGTCCACACTAGGGATAGGAGACGCAATTTTCGTCCACCTTAATTTTGGTCTTGCCCCACACAAACTGTTACATTACATTTTAATACTATTTAATACATGGGTATCGCTATGGATACAGATTTCCCAGCAAATGGAAATGTAATTGGCAAAATTAACACGTGTGTAGGGTCAATCCCACAACCACCAACCCCCTTCCCCTCCCCAGATGTCAAGATATAGGCTGGCAAACAGTTCTCTCTCTCTCTCTCTCTCTCTCTCTCTCTCTCTCTCTCTCTCTCCGTCCCTCCCTCCCTCCCTCCCGCCGTTCTGGAAATTCGTCTAAAGCTAGCTATAATTCATAATCATTGTAAAATATTTCCTTTATAGATATGGCAATTCGGCTCACCCACGCCAAACTTTACACTGGAAGGACATGAAAATGCCGTTAACTGCGTTGGCTACCTTTCAGGGGGAGATAAGCCATATCTTATCTCCGGCTCAGATGACAATCACGTCAAAGTCTGGGATTACCAGGTACGGCTAAACACTAGATCATCCAAGATGGCCGCTGACATATTTGACTAAGCAAATTCACTTGAACAAACTTGGTTCAGCTGTTGCCCTTGATGTTGTTTTATGAGTTTTGATTTCGATCCCCAAGCCATTTGGGAGAAGATTTTTAAAGACGTTTCTAAAAGTCGGACAAAATCCAAGATGCCCTGGCTATTACCTATCGGCTTCTTTGAATACACTTGGATCTCTATGCCCTAATGATGCTTCCTGCCAAATATAATTGAAATCTGGCCAGTGGTTATCGTATTGCCTTCGTAAGGGAGTTTTTGGTGGGAAAATGATCCAAGATGACAACTAAACCGTTTATCCAACAGTTTCGATAGTGAAAATATGAAATCAGCATACCATAAAACATATATAAAACCAATTTCGGGTTCAAAAGCCATCAAATAACACACTACATTTTGATTGTTTCACGGCGGACATGTTTTTTTACACCAACTTCCTTTGAATAAGGTTAAGTGGTCCTTATTCCTTAATTGTATCTGCCAAATTCCGGTCCGATCCGTTCAGGGGTTTGGTAGCAGTCGTTTTCATGAAAAACTAGGTCACCCAAGATAGCCTCCGAACTATTTGGCTAATCAAGTTCCCTTGAACAAACTTGGATCAACTCTCTTTGCTTAGATGATATTTCATGATTTTGTAATCGATCCTCCTTGCGGTTTCGGAGATTTTTAAAGACATTTCTAAAATCGGCCAAAATGCAAGATAGCTACCGGCTAGATTGACAGATCATCTCCATTTGAAAAAAACTTAGATCTCTATGCACTAAGGATGCTTCTTGCCAAATATAATTGAAATCTTCTCAGTGGTTCTTGAGAAGAGGTCATTTAAAGAAAAAGTTGACAGATGCCGGGCGCCGGACAGACAGATGGACGACGAATGTAAAAATGGGCATATTTTACAGGATATTTTAGAACTAAATTGACTGCAAGCTGATAATTTTGGAGGCAGCGATAAGCTATTTTCTAGTATCACAAGTGTAATGCGTTGTAGACAGACAGACAGACAGACAGGCAGACAGACAGACGGACAGACAGACAGAGGGACAGGCGTACACGACTGATGGATATACAGATGGACAAACGGACAAGACAGACGGATGGGCGAATGGATGGACGAGTAGTTATGGGTGCGGCTGAGCGTTATTGTTCTTCCCAGCATGGGGTCTTCGAGAACAATGGGTTTTTCAGGAGAACAAAAGAAAAGCTTGCGGAATGGAATGTTGAGAACAATGGCGCACAGAACGCCACGCATTCTAGAGAACAATGGCGAACAGCGGCACACGTTTTTCTCGATAACAATGACGAACAGCCACACATGTAGATTCGCTCTGGAATGTTCTATTATTTTGAATGAGTTAACACTTAAAAGTATAAAAGTTGTGTATTTTACGTTTGAACGTAGTGGCGGCGCGCCCCCCTCCGCGGTTATCTACCGTGGTAGATAATGTAAAAATAATAAGAGAGTAATGTATGATAATGTAAAATAATAGAGTTTAAGAGGTGTTCCGATAATGGAGGTCGTATGAGGTTGAGGATGTATGAGGAATTACGGTATTGATGTTTGAAAATAATTTGACTGTTTCGTCGTTAACGTTATTAGTAAACTGTAGAATATTTAGTGACTGTCCGTAAGCTGTTAGTTAGCAACAGCTACCAGACAGATTAGCATCAAAATATTAAAAATAATCTATTAATGGTATGTACGGTTGGAATGGTAACCAAGACTTGGTGGTGATGGATTGTATCATGGGTTAAAAAGAAGTTAACCCTTTCACCGATGAATATATATATCTCATTTTCATCGATACCATACAGGTAAACTGTTGAATATTTTGAAAATAATTTGACTGCCTGTGTCAGTATTCCTCCTCAGTTGATATTGCTGGATGATTATGAGGGCGATGCTAGCGTACTTGTTTACAATGTATGCATGATGTGCGAATATTTTGATAATTTGTTGCTGAATATTTTGATAATTTGAGTGGTAGCTGAATATTTTGATAATTGGTTGCTGAATATTATGATAATCGGTTGCTGAATATTTTGATTGGTTGCTGAATAAATTTTTTGGTTGCTGGATATTTTGAAAACGATTTGACTGTGTAAATTGTAATTTCTTATTAGGCGATGTTAGGTAAGAGAGAGGTGGTTTTATAACGGAGGTCGAAGGAGGAGGGAGGAATGCTATCTAGGCCAGCAAAATGTGTTCCCCTGTCATTTAATTTTCAAAAATCAGACACGTACACAGTAATTTTTCCTATGCTATTATATAGATAGTGTTTTCTATCGTATTTATGTCTCTAAAATTGCAGTCATTTAATTATTAAATTTTCAAAAATATGGACAAAATGCATTCCTTGTCAATGGCAATGCATTAACCGACCACGAACAATAGCGTACAGATGCCCATTTAGAACAGTAGCGTCCATCGACCACTTTTGACGGATCAGAATGTGTGCTTGCGTATGCATGTGTGAAGAGGTTTGTTGTGTGTAAAAACTTTATTACATTATTTATTTTTTTGAACAGATAAAGAGTTCTCTTTCGAATGATTTGTGGGCCCCGAAAAGGGCTGTGTTTTGAGATAGGTCTCAGTCTTCGCAGATCCGCATAGGCGTGGTTGTCAGTTTGGTAACAAACTGCGTCATGTTTGCTTTTTGTATATCAGTCGGAGTATCACCGATTACAGGACACCCATGCGGATACTGTTTGATTGGTAATAGACAATAGCACTCCTTGCAGGTGTACACCATCTCTTTAGGTTCTGTTTTCTTGATCATACGCCTACAAACCCTCTCGTGTTTCGACCGTCGGCATATGGTGTCGCGGATGTCGACGGAACACCAACGACACCGCACATACCCAGTGTCTGATCCGTCAAAGTTTGTACTGCTGGCCATTTTAGCCAAATGTACATTAACATTTACATTTATACCACATCGCTCTACTACAAAAAATATAAGGAATATCGCGTGAGATGAAATCTGACTGCCTAATGCTACCTAACTACTCTGCAGTTACACATCCAACCACTTTGCGATGTTTAAACTGGAATGAGAAAATGGATTGAATTTGTACCGTTTATAGGAATATATGTACTGCGGCCGCAAATCCGCAACACGTGACCCACATGCGGCCGCACATGTACACATGCATTTTGGCGTGTATGCGTGTTCAGGTATGTGCATATACTTGTTGCCATACGCAACACGATCCCTCAAATCCGCAACACGTTCCCGCATGCGGCCGCACATGTACGCATGCATTTTGGCGTGTATGCGTGTTCAGGCATGTGCATATACTTGTTGCCATCCGCAACAAGTTAACAAGTCAACATCCATAACATGAGCCCGCAAATCTGCAACACGCGCCTGCATGCGGCCGCTCATCTACGCATGCATTTTGGCGTGTATGCGTGTTCAGGCATGTGCATATAGTTGTTGCCATCCGCAACACGCGCCCGCAAATCCGCAACACATTTTAGCCGAATGTACATTAACGTTTACATTTATACTACATCGCTTTACTACAAAAAATGTAAGGAATATCGCGTGAGATGACTAGCGTCCTATCAAAAACTGTCACGTACTGGCCTACATATAATGACACATACATGCAGGCGAAAATCTTGGATATGTGCACGGGCTAGACGCGATGGATCAGTTTGTTAAATGGTTTACGCGCATACAAATCTGTGCGCGTTAAAAAAGTATCCAGGGAAATATGTTTTCTCTGACCACCTCGTTATGGTGCATAAAGCATCTATGATTCGCTTTTAATCCTTCAATTTGTGTGCAAACGCGTTAACCTTCATCTAAAACCCTCATACATGAAACTAAGCGGCTTCCTACCAGTCATTTAATTTTTTTAACAGAGAGCAAAGTACATCTCTATGCGGGTAATATATAGCTAAGCCAAGCGATGTTGTATGCATAATATTATATAGATAATAATCATGCATCTCGTATTTAAGGAGTGCTCTTTAAAGCGGCAGTCATTTACTTATTAAATTTTTTTAAATTGTTATAAAAATAGTGGGAACAATGCCCACCGTCGTCATCGTTGACGAATAATGACGAGCACCCTTGTATCGTTTAACGTATTAGGTGGTCGATGCGGTCCCTCGTGGTTGTATTAAAAAAGTATTTTGAAACTAAGCGGAATCGTGGCTTCCTATGTCAAATTGTCGCATTGAACAGCACTTTTTTAAGAGTTTGTGCGCACGAAGGCGCTAGTGCGAATTGTAGCTTCCTATGTCAAATTAGTATCAAAACTATTCGCTTAAACTACCAATACGCCATGATATAGGTTTGAAGAATCAGAAAATAACATCCCTGGAATGAGTGTAAAGGTGGTCGCATAATTTAGGTCGAACGAGTTAGGAGGAGGAGGGATGATGTACGCTAGCGCGGTGCTGCCTGGCACGAGGGATGAGGTATACTAGCATACATGTTTACAAGGCGACAATGCGCGTTGTACGAATATTTCGAAAATAATTTGACTGAGGTGTTAGCGACAACTTTCTATCAAATCATTTCCATGATATTTAGTGAATATTTTGAAAATAATTTGACTGTCTGCATCAACTTTTGCTCAAATCGTTTCCATAATATTTTGCTAGGAAGTAGATCCCTGGCATGTCTGAAACAACTCGCCAGTCAGCCAGTTAAAGGTAATAAAAGTAGGAAAAATTACCATGTCCGGGTACACACAGTATGAATGCATTATGAGTACCTAGTCAATGAGACGCCCGACAACAAAAATAATATAGTTGGCTAACCATTGTCTGGACATTGCGGCCGCAACCACCTACTACCAATGCCGACCATCATCACCACCACCATCACCACCATCACCATCCCTCTATAACCATCAGCACCACTACCCACTAAGCACCAACACCCACCACCAAGCATTAACCCCACCACCATCATCCACCACAACACCTATTTTCATCAACCGCCAACCCCACCACCGCCACCACCACCGACAGCATCAGCACTCCGATTTGTATATCGATGGATGTGGGGGACCCGGCTGGGAAGCTACAATCATCAAACACACGCATAAAGAACCAATGTTTTATTTGTATCCATATTTTCACATTGAAGTAAATATTACATATGATAAAACGTATAGTTGCAGTAGCATAAACAAATAGTCAATGTTCTGGAGATCCATTTATCAATGACTGATTCCTTATGGATCAGATCTATCGCCGACAGAATCATCATCATTATCCTCAGCATCTAGATAGTTCCTTATGTACTTCGTGGTCAGAAACTCTCGTTTTCGAAAGGCTGAGAAGACTGCTTCATCGTATGCGTACCCCTCGTCAATAAAATCTTTAATTTCCTGACGAATTATTTTAATGAGCGTAGAGTTCTGTAATCTTCTCGACTGGAGCATTATGTCTATACACTTTGTAACTAAAGCATCAGCATATACGGAAATAGGCACATTGCTTACACCATGCGGGTCTGTGTCCACTTCGCCATCCTCATCTTCTAAACCTGATTGTTCAGCGTCTAAGATCTGCTTAATATTTTGGAATGTGGTAAATAGTTCCTCATTGCCTATGTCTTCCTTTTCATCTTCACCTTCATCTTCACTCTCAGTCTCCACTGAGTCATTACGGGCTTCACTCTCTGACTCCGCTGATGCATCATCTTCACTCTTCATCTCTGTCATTTCTTCATCTTCACTGTCTAGATTTTCGCTATCTTCATCATTATGGAATCGGATCTTATGCCGCTTCAGGTCATTTGACCTATTAAAAGTTGAACCACATTCAAAACATTTATGTCTCGGCATATTGATTATAGGATAAATCTAGCAAGTATTCAAGTTACAAGGTTCTTCAAAAAGAAATCTGACTGCTTTACTACTCTGCAGTTACACGTCCAACCACTTTGCGATGTTTAAACTGGAATGAGAAAAGGGATTGAATTTGTACCATTTATAGGATTATATGTACTGCGGCCGCAAATCCGCAATATGCACCCGTATATCCGCAACATGCGCCCACAATCCGCATCATGCGCCCGCAATCCGCAATATACGCCCGCAAATCCGCAAATGCGGCCCGCATGCGGCCGCACATGTATGCATGCATTTTGGCGTGTATGCGTGTTCAGGCATGTACATACACTTGGTGCCATCCACAACACACACCCGCAAATCCGCATCATGCACCCGCAAATCCGCAACATACGCCCGCAAATCCGCATCATGCGCCCGCAATCCGCAACATACGTCCGCAAATCCGCATCATGCGACCGCAATCCGCAACATATGCCCGCAAATTCACAACATGCGGACCGCATGCATTTGCACATGTACGTATACATTTTAGCCAGCAGAGCCAGTCATTCCGATGAAAAACTTTCAAAAAGTCTTCTGGCGCATGCATGCGCACAATGGCGCACACCGCGACACGCACGCACGCACAAGGTTACAACTAGCAGTATCGCGTATTAGCACGTGTTCATATGAGCGTGACCTATATTAAACCCTCATTACATACCCTCTCCAACCTACATACCATTTTTCAGACACCGCGCTCTCACACATTACGCCCACAATGTCTAGACAAATGGATAGCTGTCAGAGTCAGTCATTCCGATGATAAATTTTCAAAGATAGTCTTCTCTAGGGCTGCAAGTATGAATATTAAGAAATTCGCTATGGGTTGTCGGTTGGGTGGGTGTTGGTGGTGGGGTTAATGCCTGGTGTTGGGTGTAGGTCGTAGTGTTGCACGCACGCACCTACGCACAACGTATAACTAGCAGTATCGTGTATTAGCACGTGTGCATACGAGCGAGACCTTTATTAAATCCTCATGACCCTCTCCAACCTATATGCCATTTTTTCAAACACAGAGCTCTCACACATTCCGACCACAATGTCTAGATAAATGGATAGCTGTCAGAGTCAGTCATTCCGGTGATAAATTTTCAAAAATAGTCTTCTCTAAGGATGCAAGTATGAATATGAAGAAATTCGCTATGGGTTGGTGGGTGCGTGGGTGGTGGTGGTGGTGGTGGGGTTAATGCATGGTGTTGAGTGTAGGTCGTAGTGGTGTTGGTGGTGGGTGTTGGTGATGATGATGGTGGTTGGTGGGGGGGGGGGGGGGGTGTTTGCCGGCGCAATGACTAGACAAATAGATAGCCTGCAGTGCCAGTCATTCCGATGATAAATTTTCAAAAATAGTCTTCTCTAAGGATGCAAGTATGAATATGAAGAAATTCGCTATGGGTTGGCGGGTGCGTGGGTGGTGGTGGTGGTGGGGTTAACGCATGGTGTTGGGTGTAGGTCGTAGTGTTGGTGGTGGTGGGTGTTGGTGGTGATGATGGTGGATGGTGGGGGTGTTTGCCGGCGCAATGACTAGACAAATGGATAGCCCGCAGTGCCAGTCATTCCGACAATAAATTTTCAAGATAGTCTTCTCTTGTACTACAAATATGAATATGAAGAAAATGGACATTTTCTTGAAGAAATTCGAGGGTTAAAAGGGTTAAGAAAGTCTCTAGCGTCCATGTAATGGCGCAACACGAGGTGGTCGCTTAGGGCAGGACTGAATTATATAGTAAAAAACATGGTTATAACGTATCACTGCTCTGTAGCCAAAATGATATATTTATATTTGTAGTAAACGGTCATCTATGATTATGCTACTACGCTCAAAATGTTGCTCTTAATTGTCGTACCTTTAAGCGTCGGTAAACAGCAATAGCCAGTGAGTGGGCGTTATTATCGATTTTCACAAACTCTCGGCGAGGACATTGTAATATCCCGTGCTTAGAACGAGACGGGTGGTATATTCTTATAGTATTCCTTAACACATGACATGTTTGTGTCTCGATTCAAGATTGATCTTGGTGCTTTAACATTCTTTCATTATTAACACGTGCCGTGTTTGTATCTCGATTCAAGCTTGATCTCATGGCTATTCGAGACGTATGGTTAAATCATACGCAACAAATAATCTTTTTAGCATAAGAATGCTCTACATACAATTCTATAAATGGTACCCTCAGAGACATAGTGACCACATTTTAACCATCGTATCTAAAACGTCTGACGTTATTGCAAAGTATTTAAACACAATTTGTGCGTAATGACGGTTAAAATTCAATCAAAATATTCAACAAAAATAGTTTTACTAATAACGTTAACAACGTCAAATTAACTTCAAAATATTCAACAGTTTACCTGTATGGTATCGATAGAAAATGAGATATATATTCATCGGTGAAAGGGTTAACTTTTTTAACCCAGGATACAATCCAATGAATCCATCACCACCATGTCTTGGTTACCATTCCAACCGAACATACCATTAATAGATTATTTTTAATATTTTGATGCTAATCTGTCTGGTAGATGATGCTTACTAACAGCTTACGGACAGTCACTAAATATTCTACAGTTTACTAATAACGTTAACGACGAAACAGTCAAATTATTTTCAAACATCAATACCGTAATTCCTCATACATCCTCAACCTCATACGACCTCCATTATCGGAACACCTCTTAAACTCTATTATTTTACATTATCATACATTACTCTCTTATTATTTTTACATTATCTACCATGGTAGATAACCGCGGATGGGGGCGCGCCGCCACTACGTTCAAACATAAAATACACAACTTTTATACTTTTAAGGGTTAACTCATTCAAAATAATAGAACATTCCAGAGCGAATCTACATGTGTGGCTGTTCGTCATTGTTATCGAGAAAAACGTGTGCCGCTGTTCGCCATTGTTCTCTAGAATGCGTGGCGTTCTGTGCGCCATTGTTCTCAACATTCCATTCCGCAAGCTTTTCTTTTGTTCTCCTGAAAAACCCATTGTTCTCGAAGACCCCCTGCTGGGAAGAACAATAACGCTCAGCCGCACCCATAACTACTTGGACGGACGAATGGATGGAAAGATGGACAGACGGACGGACGGACAGATGGACAGATGGACGGACTGACCGACCGACCGACCGACCGACCGACCGACCGACCGACCGACCGACCGACCGACCGACCGACCGACCGACCGACCGACCGACCGACCGACCGACCGACCGACCGACTGACCGACCGACCAACCGATCGGCCAATCGACCGGCCGGCCGACCGACCGACCGACCGACTGACTGACTGACTGACCGACCGACCGACCAATTTGATATGTTTCAAAACAAAAACAGAAACATCTTAGCTAGTACAATTTTGTAGACGATGCATGAAATGTTCTGTTGAATATTCTGAATATAATTGGATTGGATGACATTTCTGCCGTAGTACAAGTATTTGGAAAATATACAACACTAGCGCTAACACGCTTTTATTTTGGAAACATTTAAAATTATTTCTGAGGTATACTGTAAAATATAATTATGAGTTTATTTGTATTTTCAGACTAAGTCCTGTGTACAGACATTAACAGGCCACATAGGTAACGTCGTGGATGTCCGCTTTCATCCTCATCTGCCAATCATCATATCAGGATCTGAAGATGGTGAGTGCATTGCTTACCACCATCGTTACACAACCACCCACGGTGACCCACCCACCCACCAACACACACCCAACCACGGACATACACGACCGCACGCACGCATACGCGCACACGTACTCAATCCCCGACCCCACTCCCACCATCACACACACACGCACACACGCACGCACGTACGCACGTACGCACGCACGCACGCACGCACGCACGCACGCACGCACGCACGCACGCACGCACGCACGCACGCACGCACGCACACTACTGCTACTACCAAAAAGTATTATCTAAAATCTGTCGACTTATTAGTCAATAACAAGCATTTTAAATGTAAATAGATGGCGACGTCAATGATAAGGACTTTTTCTTATTCCATTGCAATTGTAACATGATTTGGAGGAATCCAGGTTTTAGCGCATTCTTAGCTAAGCTCCACCCACACTTCTCCAGGTTTTAGCGCATTCTTAGCTAAGTTCCACCCACACTTCTCTGGGTTTTAGCGCATTCTTAGCTAAGCTCCACCCACACTTCTCCAGGTTTTAGTGCATTCTTAGCTAAGCTCCACCCACACTTCTCCAGGTGTTAGCGCATTCTTAGCTAAGCTCCACTCACACTTCTTCAGGTTTTAGCGCATTCTTAGCTAAGCTCCAACCACACTTCTCCAGGTTTTAGCGCATTCTTGGCTAAGCTCCACCCACACTTCTCCAGGTTTTAGCGCATTCTTAGCTAAGCTCCACCCACACTTCTCCAGGTTTTAGCGCATTCTTACCTAAACTCCACCCACACTTCTCCAGGTTTTAGCGCATTCTTAGCTAAGCTCCACCCACACTTCTCCAGGTTTTAGCGCATTCTTAGCTAAGCTCCACCCACACTTCTCCAGGTTTTAGCGCATTCTTAGCTAAGCTCCACCCACACTTCTCCAGGTTTTAGCGCATTCTTAGCTAAGCTCCACCCACACTTCTCCAGGTTTTAGCGCATACTTAGCTAAGCTGCATCCACACTTCCCCAGGTTTTAGCGCATTCTTAGCTAAGTTGCAACCACACTTCTCCAGATTTTAGCGCATTCTTAGCTAAGCTCCACCCACACTTCTCCAGGTTTTAGCGCATTCTTAGCTAAGTTGCAACCACACTTCTCCAGATTTTAGCGCATTCTTAGCTAAGCTCCACCCACACCTCTCCAGGTTTTAGCGCATTCTTAGCTAAGCTCCACCCACCCTTCTCCCGGGTTGGAATGGTTCGATCCATGAACTCTGATTATCAATTTCCAGAAAAGTATGGCAGTAACAGCGCCCATTCAAATTAGTTTCAAAATATTCAACGGCAAGTTTATTAAATAGTAAACACATACAATTCGTACAACAACGCTTAGTCCGTCGTCGATTAAGCGTTCGTGACGAACTTAGCTACGTCATTCATGACGGAATTGAAATGACGTGTTCGTCACGTAGTTGATTATGACGCCATATGATTGACTGAAAAACGGGAATCCTCCACTGCTTGGAAGGATAAGATAGAAAATGATGCCTGGGTCATTCGGACTTTGTTTCATTGTTTACAATCACATGCCATATATGAAGCTAGAATGCTGAACCCTTACAAGTCTGTACATAACTTGATGATATTTATTATGTAGATATTCAATTGTATCTGAATGTGTGGGCGGTGGTGGTGGTGGTGGTGGTACACGTATTCTATCAACGGATAATTATTAACCCTTTGACCAATGCTAACCTCCACCTACACCACGCCCGTGTTGGGATCGATCGATATCAGAAATCCCTGACTATCAATTTCCAGAAAACTATGCAGATAAGCTGTTGAATATTTTATGGCAGCATCAGCGGCCAGTCAAATTAGTTTCAAAATATTCAACAACCTGTTTATTAAATAGTAAAGACATACAATTCGTAGAACGCGTCGGACGCGTTAATGACAGACTATGTCGATCCATTCATGATGCCATGATTATGACGTCAGTCTACACGTCTCTTAGTTGATTATGACGTCAGCCTACACGTTACTTAGTTGATTATGACGGCATACGATGAATGGATAATCTTGGAAAGGTATATTACACCAAATACAGCGAATAAATACAAATACAGATACAAATATAGGTACAAATACAGATACAAATACAGATACAAATATAGATACAACTACAGATACAAATATAGATACAAATACAGATACAAATACAGATACAAATATAGATACAAATATAGATACAAATATAGATACAAATACAGATACAAATACAGATACAAATATAGATACAAATATAAATACAAATACAGATACAAATATAGATACAAATACAGATACAAATACAGATACAAATATAGATACAAATATAGATACAAATACAGATACAAATATAGATACAAATACAGATACAAATATAGTGTGTTGTAGAAAGGCAAATACATTTATACAAATAAAAATACGTATTGGACCCCAGGCCTGGATCCACCACCACTATCATAACCCACCACTAACACCACCATCACGACCACAACCTCCACCGCGTCTGGAATAGAAGGCTTTGTACGTGACGCATTTCCCTTTGCAGGGACAGTCCGTATCTGGCATGCAAACACATACCGGCTGGAGAGTACATTGAACTATGGTCTAGAGCGAGTGTGGACAATAACCTGCCAGAAAGGTTTTAACAACCTCGCATATGGATATGATGAGGACAGCATCATTGTCAAGGTAACCCGGTCATGCTATGCAGATACACGTATTCTATGAACGAATAATGGACCTTTCCAGTTTTAGCTATGCCCCGCCCACCTCAATCTAAGCTCCACCCATACGTCGCTGTCTTGGGATTGATCGATCCTGGAACACCCTGACTATCAATTTCCTAAAAATTATAAAGTTAAGTTGTTGTTTATTTTATAAATAATTTGGCTGGGTGCTGTTACTGCCTATGGCAGCAACAGCGCACAGTCAAATTAGTTTCAAAATATTCAACAGGATATTTATTAAATAGGAAAGACATACAATTCGTACAACAACGCATAGTACGTCTTAAACTATGCGTTCGTGACGTACATATATATATATATATATATATATATATATATATATATATATATATATATATATATATATATATATATATATATATATATATATATATATTCTTTATTGACGTCATTGATTGTGCTGTCATTCTATGCGTCACGTAGTCGATTATGACGTCATATGATGGATGGATACAGTGGAAAGGTCCATTATTAACCATTTGACCCTCAAATTTCAAATTTCTGATAGAAAATGTCGATTTGCAAACAAGGAGAAGACTTTTATTTAAATCTGTTCATTGTTATGACAAGATCTGTTATCGAGTCAGTCATTCCAATGGTAAATTTGCAAAAAGATTTTCTCTTTGTCTGCAAATGGGAAGTTCTCATGAACACTGAAGAATCCGTTCTAGCCAGCTTGGGCGTTCTAACCAGCTTGGGCGTTCTAGGCAGCTTGGGCGTTGTATCCAGCTTGAGCGTTCTATCCAGCCTGGGTGTTCTAGCCAGCTTGGGCGTTCTAGCCAGCTTGGGCATTCTAGCCAGCTTAGGCGTTCTAGCCAGCTTTGGCGTTCTAGCCAGGTTGGGCGTTCTATCCAGCTTGGGTGTTCTGGCCAGCTTGTGCATTCTAGCTAGCTTGGGCGTTCTAGTCAAGTTGGGCGTTCTATCCCGCTTGGGTGTTCTAGCCAGCTTGTGCATTCTAGCCAGCTTGGACGTTCTAGCCAGCTGGAGCGTTCTAGCCAGCTTGGACGTTCTAGCCAGCTTGGACGTTCTAGCCAGCTTGGACGTTCTAGCCAGCTTGGGAGTTCTAGCCAGCTTGGACGTTCTAGCCAGCTTGGGCGTTCTTTAAAGCCTGAGTGTTCTAAACTCATACAATTCCTACAACAACGTTTAATCCGTCATCAATTAAGCGTTCGTGACGAACGTATCTACGGCATTCATGACGTAATTGATTATGTCGCCACCCTACACGTCATGTAGTTGTTTATGACGTCAGATGATTGATGGGTAAACTGGAAAGTTCCATTCCGTGTTATTTCCTTTTCTAACAGCAATCCATCTGTGAAATTATCTGAATGCCTTAATACTGAGAGAATTGTGATTTCTTATTTTCAACCCAAAATACAAGATCCTCGGAAGATTTCGAAATGACGATTTTTCGACAAGTAAATCATTTTAAAAGTTTCTTCAGGTTTCCGCGACAAATATCTACATTGATTCCAGGAAAAGTACTGATTCATAACTTGGCCGGCAGACTCTCGGCGTGTCAAACTTAAAACATGATAAATCGCGTTTTTGTTTTAAATTCGTGTGATCAGTAATTGGTAGTGACTGCAAATTTGAATGTAAACATGCATATGCGGAACTGAAACTCTGAACTTGTTGGCTTCCACATCATTCTGCTGACTGTAATCAAACAGTCTCCTCTCCCAGTCTGACGACACACGCTTTGTCAGGTTCAGTCTCCTTTATTCACTCAGGCTATTTAACAAACCTACAATTTATATATACACCTGTGCAAAAGTTAAGCACCAGCAAAAACAATAGAACGTAGAAACATGATGGTACAACTAGGCTGCCATACTTTTTGTCCCCGCGTTAGCTGACATAATTCCAAGTACGAAATGCACATGCATGCATGACTTCACGCCGCTTGATGTCCGTGCGTGGCGGGAAACAGCACACGTGTTCAGTTATGTAAAAGTCCAGTTTGAGGTGTAGAACATTACATACAGATTTAGGCGACAAGATTAGGAATTTTGTGTTCATGACCGTGGTTTATTTGTACAGAGAGAATTAGCTCTTGATTGTGAACCGCTATGGCAAGACGAAGGTTAAGTGATCGTGTGAAATGGCAAATCATAGGCATGCATACCACTGGTATGTCATGCAGAGAGATTGGCAGACAGCTGAACATTAACCATACTGTAATCAGTCGTTTGATTGCAAAACATGGGCAAACTAACGAGGTGAAGGACAGGCCTAGATCTGGAAGACCGAAGAAGACTACTGCCCGTGATGATCGAGCCCTAGTACGCCTTGTTAGGAGATCTCCATTCACCAACAGCAGAGTGCTCAGCCAGCAATGGGAAACGCGCAATAGAGTGTCAATGTCTACCGTCAAAAGGAGACTGTATGCTGCTGGCATGAAAGCTAGGAGACCTGTCAGACGTCCTCTCCTCACTGCACACCACAAAGAGGAGCGTCTGAGGTGGTGCAACGAAAGAAGACACTGAAACATGAGATCCTGGAGATGGGTACACTGGTCCGACGAAAGTCGGTTCCTGCTTCATGCCACAGATGGTCGAACTCGTGTATGGAGGTCCAGACGCACGGCGTACGACCAACGTAACATCATGGAAGAAGTTCCAGTTGGTGGAGGTTCCGTTATGATATGGGGGTGCATCTCATTTGATTGTAAGCTGGATCTGTTGACTGTACCTGGAACACTAAATGGACAAAGATATCAAGATTCCATACTGGATAGAGTTGTGGTCCCTCATTTTGTAAATCATGCACCTGGAACCCACCCTATATTCATGGATGACAACGCCCGACCACATCGTGCTAGAGCTGTGCATGAATACCTCCGCCAGAATGCCATCGAAACCCTACCATGGCCAGCAAGGAGCCCTGACATGAACCCTATTGAGCATATCTGGGACATTCTGGGAAACATGGTGAGAAGGAGGGATCCTCCTGTGCAGAACCTACAGGAATTAACAGACGCACTCCATCTTGAATGGCAACGAATACCACAATGGCGTATCAGTCGGTTGGTGACCAGCATGAGACGTCGTGTCCAGGCCGTCATCCAGGCACAACGTGGATATACCCGGTATTAATAATGACAGTCTCAAACTCGTGCACAGATGTTAAACTTCGTTTTCAGACACCATTAATGACAATCTAGCCACGTGTGTCAACTGTAGGGCAATAGTTGTCAGTTGTGTCAACGTAACCATATTCAGGCCTCGTTTTCAAGTTCAAACAAAAAAACATACAGTGTTTCCCCACCATCATAATCAGCATTCCTCTAGTTGCATTATTACCTCTTGCACTAAGATGGATGGGTACATAAATGTTTATGCTATTGCTTTCTTCATAGCACATGACTATACCCTCGCATGTGCGTAAAAATAGGGTGGTGCTTAACTTTTGCACAGGTGTATATATATATATATATATCATATTATGAGGGAAAGGTTATTTATACTATTGTAGGCGGTAGCGGTAGGCCATTATTATTATTATTATTATTATTATTATTATTATTATTATTATTATTATTATTATTATTATTATTATTATTATTATTGTAGTAGGAGTGGTAGTAGTAGTAGTAGTAGTAGTAGTAGTAGCAGCAGCAGCAGCAGCAGCAGCAGCAGCAGAAGCAGCGGCGGCGGTGGCGGCAGCTGCAGCAGCAGCAGTAGTACTAGTAGTAGTAGTAGTAGTAGTAGTAGTAGTAGTAGTAGTAGTAGTAGTAGTAGTAGTAGTATTAGTAGTAGTAGTAGTAGTAGTAGTAGTAGTAGTAGTAGTAGTAGTTGTAGTAGTAGTAGTAGTAGTAGTAGTAGTAGTAGTAGTAGTAGTAGTAGTAGTAGTCGTTGTTGTTGTTGTCGTTGTCTGTTGTTGGCGTCATTGCTGTTATTGTTGTGTTGTTGTTGTTGTTGTTGTTGTTGTTGTTGTTGTTGTGGGGTAGTGGTTATAATTGTCGTCGATGTATATTTTGTTGCTGTTATCATCGTTGTTGTTGTTGTTGTTGTTGTTGTTGTTGTTGTTGTTGCTGTTGTTGTTAAGTTGTTGTTGTCGTCGTCGTCGTCGTCGTCGTCGTCGTCATCGTCGCATGACAGTAATTTTAAGTAGCTTTCAAACTGAAATTTGAATTTCATAACTTTGTAAAACGTTAACCTAGTTGATTCGTGTAGCTGCCTCGTCCATTTGTCTATGTATTGTTGTTCCAAGGCTTTCTTTGTTTGACTGACTACCTTATTTATGTTTATGTTTTCAGAGTTGAATACATGTCGCTGACCTGTTGTCTCTATGATAGTTTTGATTGTGTTAATCCAATTAACTTGTATCTGCCGTTGGGTAATGACGTCTAGGCATAAATAATAAAGAATTGACGAGAGTTTCCCGTATCCTGCATTCACTATTCCCCCCCCCCAAAAAAAAAACCTAACCAAAGGGCATTTTTCCCAATTCACCATAAACCATAACATTTGGGGTACTTTTCTTCAAGCCGAGTACACTTTTAAAGAATTTAATATGGCATGTTTCTATTTGATTAGTATTCTCAAATTGTGTTGCGTTATGGCATTCACGAGAGATGAGTCAACAGACGACACATTGCTTTTGATAACGTTTTGACACAGATCTGACATCTGCCAACATTAATTATGCCAAGTTTCAATTAGACATAACATTTGACGGCTTTAACTGTGTCGCTACTGCAAGGCACCTAACCATAATTTCAATGAGTAAAAACTCGTGCTGAATATTTTGAAAACAATTTGACTAAAGGTTGTTGGTGGGTTAGCCACCAACAACATTCAGTCAAATTGGTTTTAAAATATTTAGCGCGTCCATAGATACAACTTCTGGAGGGCCAACTCGCATTGCTTGTAAAATGTGATTATGGCCCTAAAGATGAAACCACCCACTCGATCCATCCGGGTATCAAAGCTGCTCTTATCTAATTTATTTAAGTCTACTAATACACTGGCACTTTTTTCCACATTTTAGCTGGGTCGAGAGGAGCCAGCGATGTCTATGTACTCTAGCGGTAAGATTATCTGGGCCAAGCATTCTGAGGTACAACAAGCTAACATTAAGACTATCGCTGACCAAGAAATCAAGGACGGTGAAAGATTACCACTTGCTGTAAAAGACATGGGCAGTTGTGAGATCTACCCTCAAACCATTTGTCACAATCCTAATGGAAGGTAAGATGTTCGGAGTGTATTATTACACCAAAATAAGCAACTTAGGCCGTGTTCTCACTAGAGACGTAATCAGGAATAACGACGTAGTGAAGTATGACGTTATTCCTGATTAACTCTCTAGTGAGAACACGGCCCTAGATACATAGTTTGCGCTAATCAACCACAACACTATAGGCCTACTTCATATGTATATATTTTACGGGATAAACCATATACCAAGCTGGTCTATGTGTGACCATGTTCTGCAAATCCCACAAGGTACCAATGTACAGAAAACCTGGGACTTTATTGTACTCGGGGCCAACATCTGCAAAGGTCGTTGATGGTCCACTGCACAAACCTGGTAAGCGTACTGCCCATTGATCTAAAAGAAGCCGGACTGGGTACATCGATAACCAAGAAGAACACAAGGGAGATAATGACTCTCGCCGAAGATAAGAAGAAGAAGAAGAAGAAGAAGACTTTTCATGTACTTTATTTTGGATTCATAAAAAACGCTTTAATTTAATACATCACTCATAAATTATTTTTTAAAACACGTCATAGACAATATAAATATATTCCTGAATCAGTCTGAGTACCATTTAAACAAACATTGTATTTATGAAGAATAACAAATATGTCAATATATCACAGATCTACGTCAATTTTGTAAAAAACAACAATCCAATCCGTATAAAAAAATGAATGGGAATCAGTCATCAAAATCATCAGTCATCAGTCATTAAAATGTAAAATGATGAAAGTGGACAAAATAATACTGAAAGGTATAACTAAATACCATTAAATGTTAAAATACCGTCTTCAGTACTACAAACAAAGTGGTCAATTGCCCAAAAATTTGTAAAGTTTTCTAGTGACCCATTTTGCTGGTGGTATTTAAATTCAATAGTCACACGAGCTCGCATTCGAGAAATACATTCTCGAAGGGCGTCCGTCTGACCATTGCCATCCAATAGACGCTGCCGCGTTACATAGGTAGCCATTTTAGCGTTTGCCATGATCCAACTGCATATACGATGTTTAATTTTACGTGCAGATTTAGACGAACAATGGGGTCATGGAAAGCCTTTGACATAATTCTCAGGCGTAAATTCATCAGCCAGTGTTAAAAATAGAACTGCTCGTCTAACAGCACACAAAAGTGGTTGGAGACGTGAACATGTTATAAAAAGATGTGCTAAATCTTCACGATCGCCACAGTAAACACATTTATCATTAATACAATATCCGGCCATATATAGAAAAACACCAGTGTTGAGTGCCCCATGGAAAACCTTCCATGACAAATCTCCTTCGTAGTATGTACACGGATATTCATAAAAACAGAGACAATTATCTGTAAAAATCAATATTTAGAGAAAGTAGATCTCTCCATATGTTACTTTTGGTATTATGTGAAATCATTGAGTAACATTTTAATAAAGACATCTTGTACAGTTCCTTCTTGCAAAGAGATGGTATCAATACAGTAAAAACCGAGTCATCATTAATATTGCATGATAACTCATAATTGTATACTGACCTGGGAATGTCAATAGGTCGATCTAATAGTTCAAACCATTCATTGGGTATGCTATCCCATAGAGTGTTCAAGTTTATTTGAAGCAATCGTCGAGACCTGTTGCCAATTTTAAGGAGTAAGTCTTCAAGTGCAATTCGTTTATCATTTACCAAAATATCAGCTAGAATGGTAGCATTCGCACTTATAAAATCTTCGTAGCAAAAAGTAAATCCAGTGGAGATATTCTTGATCAAAGGATTTAGAAACAGTGGTTCATTTAAAACATCGATTTTACAGCTTGGATGCGATGTTCTCATAACATTGAAGAAAAAACAAGAATTGAGCACACTCTTATAAAAGATAGGTAGATTACGAATCATCTGTACATCCAATTGAATAGAGAAAATCTGATAATCGTAATTTAGTTTATGTATCTGTTTGAGAAAGTAGCTGCTAAAGCTGAAACACGGATGAAAAGCGAAATAGTTCATAAAGGATTGTGCATACTGAATACGGAATGTCCGTATCCGAGATTCTAAATGCACGAGTCCTTTCCCACCTTTGTCTAAAGGCAGAAACAGTAACTCTTTTGGGAAGCCAGTGCTTTCCAGACCAGATGAAGTTAATTAACAGTTTTTGAATAGCATTAAAAATATTACCAGGGACAACGATAACAGCTAACCTATGCCAAAGCTTAGAAGCAGCAAGCAGATTAGTAATAGTGATCCTACCTCTAAACGATAGAGCTTTTGATAACGCGAGCCAGTTAAGAAGTTTTGTGCTGATTTCATTTTCAAGATTTTCCCAATTTTGTTTGCAAAAATCCAAAGAATTGCCAGAATCTTTAATCCATTGCTATTCCATTTTAACCCCAAAGGCTCGTCAATACGCCCTTTCCAGGAACCAACCCAAAAACCTTCTGACTTTGAGTGGTTAATTTTCGCGTTGGAAGCAGACTCATATACATGTATCAAATCTCGCAATTTAATAAAATCATCATTACACGTACACAAGGCAGTTATGTCATCAGCATAAGCTGAGCAAGAAACCCTTTCACCCGAGATACCAGGCAGGGCCACCCCCTCAGTCCGTTATTTGAGCGTATCTTAACTAACAATGGTTTGATACAGATACTGTACAAAGCGCCTGATAGGGAGCAACCCTGTCTGATACCACGGCTAAAAGAAACAGGCATAGATAACAAATTATTTATTTTCAGTAAACATGAAGTGTCATTGTAAAGAAGTTGAATGCATTTAACAAAAAAATCCCCAAAGCCAAATGCGCGCAAGGTATTCAATAAATACTGGTGACTTACCCTATCAAACGCCTTCTCCTGATCTAGGGATACAACGCAAAGAGGTAACGACATGAAATTTGAGTACTCGACGACGTCTGTTATCAACCTAATGTTATTGGAGATCTTACGTCCTGGTACACAATAGCGTTGCTCTATGTGAATAATTTCTGCGAGTACTGTACGTATACGATTATACAAGGCCTTGGAAAATATTTTCAAATCTACACATAAAAGTGATACAGGTCTCCAGTTCTTTAAATTGGTTAAATCACCTTTCTTAGGTAATAATGTCACAACCGCTCGCCTGCATGAAATAGGTATTAACATGTCTTCAATTGATTCATTAAAAACATCAAGAAGATCAGAACCGATAGTTTCCCAAAAGGTTTTGTAAAATTCCGATGGTAGTCCATCAATTCCAGGAGCTTTGTTGTTATTGAGATGGTTAACAGCGTCAGTAAGCTCTGGTAAACTCAGGGCCCGATCTAACTCGATTCTGGAAAGCTCACTTAGATTAGGAAGATCTGATAAAAGCAGGTTTTCAGACACTTTGCATGAGCTTGACTTCGCATATAGCGTGGCTCAGAATATCCGTATCAGAATCAACCATTTCACCGGTTGGGATCTTCAACTGTGAAATAGTTTTATTCATCACACGTTTATTCTCAAGATTAAAAAAATATGTGGTAGGTCTATCTGATTCATTTATATGCTGGAATCGCGATCGAATCCAAGCACACCTATTTTGCTCTTTGAGGAGAGTTGTTAATTCAGATTGCTTTTGGTTAATTACCTCTAATAATTCATTTGTTTTTGGAATTTTGACCGATAACTGATCAATTTCAGCTTGTAAGTCTGATCGTCGCTCACGGAAAAGGACAGCTCGTTCTCGGGAATAACGCTGTGATAACATACATATATGCTTTTTGGCCAAATCCCACCAATCCTGTAGACAATCAAAATCACATTTTTTCCCTTGCCAACCATTCCAGAAATCATTAATTAAAAGCACATAGTTTCTTTCACTCAACACAACGGTATTCATGCACCAATATGCGCTTATCCGTTTTACACTTTTAAGCTGAAATATTGCTTTAACATAATCATGGTCAGAATTGGTGCAAGGAATTATGGAACAACTGCTTAAAAACTGTCTAAAATTACTATGAATGTAAAAACGATCAAGTCTGGATGCAGTCCCATCGGACCTGTGCCAGGTGAAAATTTCAGATTGTGGATAGAGGCAGCGATATGCATCAGTAAGACTATTGCTTGTAATTAAAGATTTAAGCGAATCCGCAGCTGGAGGGTGTGGTTCTGTTGCTGATGTTCTATCTAACTCACAATCAAGTGTACAGTTAAAATCACCACCTAATATTATAGGATATGGTTCGGACAATGTGGAAATATGAGTTTTTAGCATATCATTGCATTTCAATTTGTCATGAGACTCTGTGGGATTGTAAACATTAATCAAATAAAAATAGGTGCCATGTATATTTGCTGTGACATGTAAGATTCTTCCCTGAGCAACTGTGATCGTTTCAATGATATTTACATTTAACTTGGGTTTAAATATTATAGCAACACCAGCTGTATTTGTATTAAAATGTGAAAAGACAGCTTGACCTCTCCATATAAGTCGCCATAGCGACTCATCCGGCTGAATTGTGTGAGTATCCTGGAGAAACACAATATCGGCAAATAAATCTTTGCGAAGTTCATTAAAAATACGAAATCTTTTAAAAGAGTCACGACAACCTCTCGTATTTAGTGTAACAATTGAGAGGGAAGTCATAATTAAAAATAATTGAATAAATCTTAGACCAAAGATACCCATACTTGTTTGGTGTAGAAAAGAAACTGTATTCAAGTTCGTTACTAGATTGACCATAGGGGGTCACAAGGATCATGTCCAGGTTTGAAAACTATAGATGCATTATTAACACTGGTGCCTTCGCCAATGAGATATTTACATCGAGTTCACTTAGGATTTCTTGTGTCGACATAACAGTTTTTTCAGCTACACAACCCTCGTCAGATAATAGAACAGGGTCGTGTAATTCCGATTCACGGTGAATTTGAATGACAGTGACAGCAGAGTCCCCATTGGCCGCCGTGTTGGAATTACCAGGTTCATCTGTGAACAGAACTGAGTTTTGCTGAGTAGCCTGGTCCATTGAAGTAGCATCATCTACAACAGTGGAATTATCCGACGGTGCACTGGTAATGTCCGCCTCATTATCAGTTTCAGGATCAGTGACAATTAAATCATCGCTCAAGACGCTATAACGATTGGAAAACTGAGTCTTACGACGTTTATTCTGAGGTGATTTCTTAGGTGACGATTTACTGGCTTTATCAACTGGTGTATCGTTTCTTTGTGACAGTGTTTGTGGAAAATTGTTATCATTTAGCACAAGCTCGGAAATCGGTATGACGTCACGATTGTCACTGTTGACCGGCTCGTCCGCAACATTGTTGTTAAAGTTATCATGACCCACCGAATTGTCGTGAATGTCATTCAATGGGCAAAAACGTTGAAAATGTCCTTTCTGAGCACATTTAAAACAGACAATCTCGTCCGTACTTATAAATAGTCTATGGGACCTTCCTATGTACGGCATGTCCACAAACTCCGGTAATGGGGACTTTTCCATTACAATCTGGATCTGCCGTCTAAAACTTTTCACATGTCTTAACTCTGGTGACTTGCAGCCTAAAGGTATTGGCCGGCAATTTCCGAGCACCTTTCCTTGGCTTTCCAACGCTTCTTTAATAACAAAGTTCGGGATGTAGGGTGGGACATTAGATATAATTAATCTCGTCGGCTCATTCTCCAAGGAATACACATTGTGGTAGCAGCCACCTACGTTTATACCGTCAAGACACAGTCTATTAAACCGCGATTCCTCCTTTAATTCGTGAAGCAGCTACAATATTCTCCGACTTTACGACGGCTGCGGCGCCTTTCACGTAGGCCTCTACCGCCACACCAGCTAGACTATCAACGCGTACACCGTGTTTCCTATCAATACCCGCGAATGGTTCGTAATCTAAAGCAGGGGTGGTGAAGGGGTCACTTCGAGTCTCTCTCAGGCGCTCCGCATAACTAACCTGTCTGGCCATTGTCCAAACACAATAGCCTAATCAAGCGTCCACTTCGGCCAACAGGCCGACTACCCTATGCTAATGACGCTATAAGTGTTACAAGTATATATAGAGTTACGAAAACCAGAGAAAAATCAAATTATGTATGAACACATTAATAAAACACAAAGTTATTAACACAAACATAAGCACATACGCGTTAGCGCATACAGAAGGACAAAAGTAAACACAACTGACAATTATAAACAGTCAACAAACGGACTAAACTGAGAGCTCTTCTAAAACACGTCTTTTCTCAAAGAAGAAGAAGAAGAAGAAGAAGAAGAAGAAGAAGAAGAAGAAGAAGAAGAAGAAGAACTGATTGCAGCTGCAAGATGGTTTAATCTACTTCAGCCGCAGAAGACAATATATATCATCATCGTTATTTTATTAGATTCAAACCCCCCCTTGGCTAAAGATTGCTTTTTTAGCTATGCCCCGCCCATCACTAGCTAAGCTCCACCCACACCTCGCCGTGTTGGGATTGATCGATCCCCGAATGCCCTAGCTATCAATTTCCTGAAAACTATACAGGGAAGCTGTTGAATATTTTGTAACTAATTTGACTGGGTGCTGTTGCTGCCAGAGCCGCTGCTGGGATGCGCATTCCTCTGTAAGAAATTCTTTTACCACTACTATGGCTATGTTGTCAATCTATCCATTCACGGTATCGTTGTTTTATGCTGTTATTTACCTTTACCGCTTTCTCCGTGAGAATCTACAGAAGCAACTAAAATTCCGAGTACACTATTCATGTCATCACGTTTGTGGTGGTATGTGGCGACGGTGAATACATAATATATACTGCCATGGCACTGCGGAACAAAAGCTTTGGTTCAGCTCAGGAGTTTGTGTGGAGCCACGATTCGTCCCTATACGCAGTCAGGGAAGGAAATCGTGTAGTAACAATTTTCAAAAACTTCAAGAAGCACAAGTCATTCAAATCTGAGTTTGGTGCTGAAGGTATGTATTGATCTATGTTCTATTCAGCCTTTGTATGCTCGTACATATACATGTATCTACACATAACAATGAAGTGTTTGTGGGGAAACAATGGGTAGTTCTTTCAGATAGGTGGTCGTAATACAAGCTGTCTCATAAGGTTTTCTATGATTAAGATTTCATGTCGATTGATTGATTTTGATGTGCGTGCGTGCGTGCGTGCGTGTGTTGGTGCGTGAGTGCGTGAGTGAGTGATAGTAATGATGATGATGATGATGATGATGATGATGATGTCCTATCCTTCTGTGATAGTCAAAACATCTTGCGGATGCAATCAATTCTTTTCCTCCCCATCCGCCTCCTCATCCTTCAACTCCTCCTCCTTCCGCGTCTTCTTCCTCTTCCGTCATCAAGCATTGTCCTTAGTGCACTCTGCCTTCTACTTCGTCCTCAGTGTACACAACAAATTTAAGAAGTGCATATAGTAGCGTCACCTGCGAGCTTTATAGGCGTATTGGGACAAAGTACCGAGAATTCTCCTTTCCAGAGTACCCACCCATCATATGACGTCATAATGCGATGTGTACAATGACATCTAAATGATTGACGTCATGAATGATGTCGATAAGTACGTCACGAACGTATATTTGAAGACAGTCTATGCGTTGTTGTACAAATTGTTTGCTTTTACTGTTTACTGCTGAATATTTTGAAACTAATTTGACTGGGCGCTGTTGCTGCCATATGCGGCAACAGCACCCAGTCAAATTAGTTACAAAATATTCAACAGCTTCCCGGTATAGTTTTCAGGAAATTGATGGCTAGGGCATTCGGGGATCGATCAATCCCAACACGGCGATGTGTGGGTGGAGCTTAGCTAGTGATGGGCGGGGCATAGCTAAAAATGGAAAGGTCCATTGCACGGCTCTCTGTGCATGCATTTCAGGTGGCATTAGCAGGACATGGCCAATCATAGATCAGCTTTGTTGGATAACTTTCACTGACAGTGGGAATGCAGTGAATAATGCATCATTGGAGATTCGCCTGTCTTCTCATTGATGTTGGGTGATAGAACAAAGGTCTTTGGACTGCCAGGCCTAAGCGTATCTAGAACTTAGGAGTTACCCAACTATTACATTTGTACAGCATCGGTAATATCCAAGTTGCATAATGCAGTCGTGATTTCTTGGCCAAAGCGATACATGATCCGTTGACCCACATTTTTCAAAATGAGTTGAAATTTACGTGCCCCGTGATGCAATACTAAATGTACAGAAATATCGGAGAAGCTGTCCATCGATGAACAGAGGAGTTTGTTCTTCCATTCCTCTTCGCCACGCAGCGGGACTCCTTTGTCACCAGCTTCATTGTGGCTGACAGTTCTAGATGAGTAGAGTCAGTCCTGGTTTTGAGCTGTTTTGTACTTATATGCCAACAGGATGCTTCTTTTCTTCCTCAATGGAGTACGCATCATCTGATTGATTCATGTAGCAGGAGTCTTAGTGTAAATAGTGGAGGCTCTGCGGTGTTGTGGAATGCTCAGGTATAGGTGACAGGGCTGCAGCAAGGTAGCATGTAGAGTTTGTAGATATCATTGAAGAGAGGACATCTTGTAGAGCACTAATAGAGATCATGATCGCTACAGACAGCATGTTTTCACCTGTACTCCCTGGTTCTCTTTCCGATAATTTCTCTAATTTGCTCACTAATCTGGCGAAGTATGGCATTGCGTTGTTGGAGTAGTCTTGTGCAATGTTGGCCTTGCCAACTCTGATTGAAAAGGCCTTGGTGGCTGATGTTACAATGCTTTTGAGTACTCTGGTAAGGGCAATTAGATTGCTATCCGTTCCTGGATGGCCTTCTTGTATGATAGTTGAGTGTGGTTGTGTCACTGGCAACATTATCTAGGTCATATCTGACTTTGACACCTTGGTTGGAATTGTGCTTATACAGCAGGTAAATGTGTTCATTAGATGGGATAACCTCTGGCTTGTAATCAAAGTTGA
This sequence comes from Chaetoderma sp. LZ-2023a, assembly GCA_034401795.1. Lineage (NCBI taxonomy): Eukaryota > Metazoa > Mollusca > Caudofoveata > Chaetodermatida > Chaetodermatidae > Chaetoderma > Chaetoderma sp. LZ-2023a. Next base: position 91,626,359 of record CM067359.1, read on the forward strand.
AGCATGTTACACGATGTGAACAAGAACCCTGAAGAAGTGGCTTTACCTAGACCTTGCACATCATATACCAGTACTCGATTTGATTAAGGACAGCACCTGTGACTTTGCATCCTTTTTCTGTTTTATGGCCTTCATGTGTCTTGTTCACGTTGTTCGAAGGCTGTGTTTATGGCAAAGTGGCTATGAGCACTGATCAATGGTGCAGGTCCACCTTACTTTGGTGTCATGTGTGCCATGGCATAGAAATGCATCCGTGAACATACCCATGTCGGGTCCTGCATCTTTGGCACTGTCTTCTGTGTTGAGCTTGTCTATCAGTGTGGTTAATATCTTCACATACAAATGGTTGCCATCTTGCTGGAATGATTGAATGGCGATGGCTGAACTCAGTTTGTCATTGACCAGCACAATCACGGGAAGGTCTTCCTTTGCTCCTTTCTCACTTGGGCGATATTCATTAACAATAAGGCACTTAGTGTTAGTACCATTTCATGACCGAAACACGATTGCTGATGTATCCAAGATGTAGGAAATAATCCAAGCGTGTCCATCCGATTATCCAAACTGCGGTATGTGGCCTATTTTTGCTGCATGAGAATCAGTATGTGGCTAATATGAAGGTGTTGCTCTGAATGAGTGACTAATTTTATCTCGTGAATAAAGCAATGTCAATATTTCAGTGTTCACAATCTCTTCCTATTATCTGCTACCTAGACGATACTGTAGTCCAGTAAGAATTGACATGATTTTGGTCGAACCCGGACATTTTAAGTAACAAGCAAATTTATGTTTCAAAGTTGCCTATATATACCATAGTGTCTGCAGAAAAAATTCCCCACGATTCCCACATGGGGAAAGTAAGTTATTTCAAGGTCAAAGAGGTGATCTCTAAAACAGATTTTTGTTGGTTCATAAGCTATTCTTTTAATAACTCTGGTTCTACTGGTAGTATCTTAACCAAATTTGGGTGGCAGGTTAGCAGTTAGGTTCCGAATATATGTGCCAAATTTCACAGCGACCTAAAATATCTTTTTGAAGCATTTTCGGCAGCATTTTTCAAAATTTGCTTACTCACGTCTCACTGGGAATACCTCGATGAATCATAGCTTGATTGTTATCCACATAGTCATATTCATGTCTCCAAAATTTGGAGTCAAACGGTCAAATGCCAAGGTCACAGTGGATAACTTTCTGCACCATGTTTAGCACATTGTTAAATACATGTCGTTTGAGAAATATAGGTTCCGGGGTAATTTTAGAAATCGGCAATTTAAGTAAATTATATAAATCACATATTTTATACGGTTGAATTTGTTTGTCGTCTGCTTGTTAGACATAGTAAAAGTTGAATATATGCCATATGAACCCCAGGTTGCGCCTGATTTATTATCCCTTTCCTTTCCCTTGTGTTTATATTGCATGTTTGATATATTTCGGTATTATTGTCCGTGTTGTCTCGTTGCGAGACGAAGTAAAACTCGGATTGCACTTGTTCTTTTTTCATGCTCGTACTTTCTCCAATTTCATGATTTACACTGTACGACCTTTGATTTCTTTTCATTCTCGCATTGTTGATCTTATAGTATGTGTGTTATTTTCTATTTACCCATTTTGGCTTGCTAATTTGAATGTGAAGCTTGTGTGGGCTAAACAGCGATGGCCGGGCTGAACACGCCCTGTATCATTTGCGATGTAGATGTACAGATAACAACTTGGTGCTAAAGGGACACAAACCCTAAATGAAGTTTCATTGAAACGAGGTGATGACATACATTTGAACACATCTTCCACTGAGAAGAACTATGTTCATGAAAATTGCTATAAAAATTATTCAAAAGGAAAACAACCAAAGAGAACTTTCAGTGAACCAGATTGTTCTGGTGTTACACTACGTTTGAAAACGAAAAGCAAGCCTTTTGATTATTCAACACATTGTTTGATATGTGCAAAGGAACTTGACTTTGATGATGTCAAGCGCCATCCAGACCGAGCATCTCAGATATCTAGTGTGGAGTGAAGAAAAAAGAAGTCTCATCCAAGAGTCACTAATGAAAAAATGTGACAATAGCCACGACAATCTAGCAGTAAATGTAAAAGCATGAATACATTTTGCGGGAGATCTCCGTGCAGTAGAGGCTCATTATCACTGAACTTGTATGACCTTATTTATGCTAGGAAAAGGTGTTCCAAGGTGCGAGAATTGTGTTGACATAACATGTGGCAATTCTAGAAGCCTTGACACAATTAATGATTGTGCTTTCAACAAGTTGTGTTACTGGTTACAACAAACAGAGCAAATGCAGGGTCAATTCTCCCTTCAGGATATGAGAGATCAGCTCGCAACATACTTGCCAGAAGGTGTTCCGCCATACACAGAGAGGCATCTGAAACGTCGCCTTGTGAAGCAGTTTGGTGAATGTGTATGCGTTGCACAAAATGAAGGGAAAATTAACATACTTATATTCAGAGCTGCTGCAGATAACATTTTACATCAGTCATATATTGATGCAGACAACCTATGAGACAGTGAAGACACCCTAAAACAGATAAAGCTGATAGGTGAAAAAATTAGGGAAGATATCTTGAATATAGAACATGGTAATGACACTTATCCAAGTCCATCAGAATTTGAATTGAGTGAATTAGAAATTGATGTTCTGTCATCCTTAGGTCTATGTATATCTATCGTATACTCAGATTCTGCAGTTTGAAAAGAGTACAGCTGTTGGAAAGCGAGTGGATTCATTAATATCCGGTCTAGTTGAAGTCAGCAAAGGGGGCGGTTTCTGTCAGTGAGTAGCTGATAACTTTGACTATAATGAAGATACCAAATCAGGGCATGATGCCACACATGTAATGGGTATAATTGCATGTCAAACTGAGACTTCATGTGAGCGTACACCAGAACCAGTTGTTAGACAGAATCCTTCTTCAGCAGATATAATGCAAGATGGGAACTTCAGTTCAATCATCAAATGCTACAAGCGTCCTTTGAAATCATGCATGTCTGATGTTAAGATAGGAACTCTTAGCACTACAGACATTTCCACACGTAAATGTCAAATAATGGATACCCTGTGGCTGTTATCGAGTAGGCTTTCACCGAGTCCACCAACCTGGCAGGGGTTCATGTCCAACATAAGTAAAGGAGAGTACTGCTGCACAAATGTGGTGTTCAACTCTATGGTACCTTTGAACCCTTCAACAGATGAAGCTGTTTATAGTACTATGGTATATGTAAAACAGCAGGCCATGAAAGTCGGGATGTGCTGTGCAACACTTACCTTTGACCAACCATTGTATTTGAGTGCTTGCAAAATCAAGCAAGACAATCAGAATGAATTCAAGAACATGTTCTTGCGGCTGGGAGGATTCCATTTACGTATGTCTTTCCTTGGTGCAGGGTGTAAACTAACGGAGGACCGTTATATTGAAGAGTTGTGGGGTACAGTGTATGCCAAAAACTCCTTACCTAAAATGATGGAGGGCAAATCTTATACTAAGACGCTAAGAGCATGCCTTTTAACAAATGCAGCACTTCATCTATTATTGTTTGAGCCTGAAGTTAGCGATGCTGTGGACACTGACTTGTCAGAAGAACTAGCAGAACAATCGAGCAGTGGTGTTCAGAATGTAGATGTAGACTGCCGTATGGACACTGATAATGAAGCATCAGATTGTATGGACATGATTAACAATGATGATGATCATCATCAGGTTCATATGTCAGATAGAAATCAGAATGGCGAAAGCAATTTCCAAACAACTCCTATGCCAGGTAGTGGTTGTGAAGATCAATATACTGTTAATGAGGAACCTGTGGAAAGTGATAAGATTTGGTCACGTTTGAAAACATTCTACAGCTCCGTATTAGCTGGTGAAATCTGCTTGGCTGAAATAACTGCAAATAAAGATCTGATTCAGCTGCATGAAGAAGTGATTAGAAAAAAAGAATCTCACGAATCCAACCGAACGGCAAAGCTATGGCTAATGTTTATGGGCATGGTTGAAATTACAATGCTTTTCATTAGAGCTGAAAGAACGGGTTGCTGGAAGTTACATCTTTTGGCTATAGAGAGAATGTTACCTTTCCTAGCAGCTGCAGGTCACAACAACTATGCAAAATGTTGCCGGTTGTATCTTCAAGATTGTCAGAATTTATGTGAATGTTTGGAAGATCCAATACAAAATGGAGAATTCGCGATAAGAAGGAAGGAGTGGAACCTGGTCAGATATGAGCATAGAACAATAACTGATGAGATCAGGGAAGACTGTAGGTGGACTCATCAATATTACCCACAAAGACTCTGCAAGAAACATTTGGTTACTCACTGCACATGTTGTTGCTATGTACACTGATGCTCTACGTTTCCTTACCAGTAAGTTTACTGGGTCCTGGTCAGAACAACATAAAGAGATGCATCCAGGAAACATTAGAAAGGATTCGGAAGACATGGAACCCTTCAAGCAATTCCTTTTGAGGAACAACCCATTCAGATCTGGCCAAGATAGTGAGCTCAGGAACATTGCAACTGGAGTAGTAGCTGATGAGCGCGTCAATGTAGATAATGCCCTACAAATTGGGACCACAATCCAAGAAAAACTGAATGAGAGGAAATTTGGCGATGTAAAGTTTAAGAGGGTAGAACAAGCTAAAACATTTGCTGCCATGCGAAAGCCCCTCAAAATATCTGGTGATGAAGTCCGAATGTCATCACAGGAGCTGTACCATCGATTTGTGTCCATGTCATATGTCAATGGTTGCCCTCCTGACAAAAGTGTGTTTTCACATGAACTTGCAACTGTATCGCCTGCAAAGATGACGGGAGTATGAGGAAAGCAAATAAGGCGGATATGGCTAAATGTATACTTGAGATGGATACAGAAATCACATCAGAGACAGTTGGACCAGCAGATAAAGTGCTTGATGGATTTTGGATGCATATGTGTCCTCTGTTGTCTCCCATTCTTCATATGGTCTTTCTCTTTGGGTAGAGTTTGACAGCTATGAAGTGGCAACAACAAAAGATCAGGAACAAAAGCGACGGCGAAAGGAGAAAATGTTCCCAGATGTTGTTGTGGAGATGAAAACACCAATACCTGGAGACAAGAAGGTATTTCTTGGAAACAAAACGAACAAGCAGGGTTTGATCAAATTATTATCTCAGCACATTCAGAAGGCAGGCATCCTTGTAGAGCATGCTGGTGAAGAGGGTGATGCTGATGTCTGCATAGGTAAGAAGGCAATGGAATTGGCAAAAACATATGAAAATGTTGTTGTTGTTGCTGATGATACAGACATTCTGATAATGTTGATCCACCACACAAATTATTGGAAACATGTTTATATGCAGACCAGACAACATACCATTGCGATTAAAGTTGCAAATGAGGTGTTAGGGAGAGAGATGTATATGTGTTTGCCATTTGCTCATGCTATGTCAGGCTGTGATACAACATCTGGAATGTATGGCGTGGGGAAACTGAAGCTCATGAAATTGCTCCAGTCATCACAGCAGTTATGCGCAGATGCGCTGGTCTTTGGTGACACAGAAACACCTAAAGAAGTGCTTCTAAAGGTAGGAGAAAATTTTGCAAAGAATTTGTACATAGGGGGAACCAATGCTGAAGGACTCGATGAACTGCGCTATTTAAATGTGGTATCATCCAAATATGTACCCTTTGAGAGAATGTCATAGGTGGCATAGCTATAGCAGAGCTATGTACTATCACTCGCTACGTGTACATCACCAAGTAAGCACATGGCGTCATCTTCAAACGATTCTCCAAAAGGAAGAGTTCGGATACAAGATTGAAGGTGATGCCGTAGTGCCGGTAATAACTGATAAAGCAGCAGCACCAGCAGATATATTGGCAGAGATCAGATGCTCATGTAAGAGAGAGCGTTGTGTATCTTGTACTTGTGCCACAAGAGGAATTCCATGCAGCATACACTGCAAATGCGAGGGGCAATGTATAAATTCTCATATTGAACTTTAGCAGATTATTACTTGGTGGAGCCAGCCGTAATTTGCTGACTCTATGCACCATGCATAATTTTAATTATATCTGCCATCCTGACAGGTGAATTATGATGAATAAATTACCATAATAAGCATGTGCTATTCTGTAAAAATAATATCAGAATTCAATTCCTTGACCCCAAAACATTAACTTTAGAAGCTTCAATCGCCACTCTAGCTTATATGGTAACTGAACTATCGAGAAATGTCCAATTTTCAGCCATTTTGGCGGCCATTTTGACGTTTTCCCGCCATTTTGAATAAATTACCATAATAAGCATGTGTTATTCTGTAAAAAGTAATATCAGAATTCAATTCCATGACACCAAAACATTAACTTTAGAGGCTTCAATCGCCACTCTAGCTTATATGGTAAATGAACTATCTAGAAATGTATAATTTTCGGCCATTTTGGTGGCCATTTTGACGTTTTTCCGCCATTTTGAATAAATTACCATAATTAACATGTGTTATTCTATAGAAATAATATCAGAATTCAATTCCTTGACCCCAAAACATTAACTTTAGAGGGTTTAATCGCCACTCTAGCTTATATAGTAACTGAACTTTCTAGAAATGTATAATTTTCAGCCATTTTGGCGCCATTTTGAATTTTTGCTATAAAAGCATTTTCTCGAATTGGGATTCATGGGGAATTTTTTGTGGTCTTAATTTAGATACAATGGAAGAGTTCTGGGCAAAAATCTGGTTGTTACTTAAAATGTCCGGGTCCATTGTCATTTCTTACTGAACTACTGTCAGATCAAACACATTCCATGTCGCGATTATATAGGCCTACTCCTGGTGAAATTGCGATGCCTGGGGATGGAGAATATAGTCTCTCAAAAGAAGACGGTTGGAGATTGTCAGAATCGCATCTAAACGTGATTATCAGCTCAGAAACCTTAATGGCATTGGTTTCTGAGTTATGTTGATACTTACATAGGAACCATCGTGAAAGCATTATCGATACATATCCTGATATATTTGGCTGGCTTTGGGCGGGATGTGCGTGCGTGCGTGCGTGCGTGCGTGCGTGTGTCTTGTACGTGCGTGCGTGCGTATGTGTGGTGGTGGGGTTGGTGGGTGGGGGAGGGGGGTGTTAGCTTTTGGGCTTAGGTAGCGCGATAAGGTTGCCTTGGCCTACAACATCGATTAGAAGGTAGTTCATAAAGGCTGAATTAATTAGGCACGTGATCGGTTTTGAGATAATGAAATAATAACATCTTTTAAGAGTTCGCTGATACGCCGCAGATTGTTATTGCGTTCGCTGTTTAGTTTGATGCAGTTTTCACTCTGGACCCTTTCATAGATACGTAGCGGTAATGATTTCTGCTCGGCTAATAGTTTGATAGGGTCATCATCCATTGACATACCGTGATGTCTTTGAGAACTCCTGGTGCTGGTGACTGATGATACCATACATTGGAATATTTTGGTTAGAGCTTAGTTTGGATCGAAACTGACGCCGATCTTAGGTATCTGCTCCCCAATGAGCTTTTTGTATGACATTTGGGTGTCAGTGTCGCTGATGAGCTTGAGTAGGTTGTAGTTTCCGTTATGGAGAACATAACTTTCCAGTCCTTCGGGAAGCTATGGATTCGTTGATCAAAGATGCACTTGAAAAAAAGACTACGTTTATACAACGCAACCTGTGTATCCTTGATGGTGTATAATTGTAACAACTGGGCAGCTCCAAAGGTAGCGCTAGATAAACTTGATGCCTGTTGACAGCAAACACCTACGCGCCATCACAGAACACCGATGGCCAGACAGCATAATTTCCAACAATACACTATACAAGATGTGCAATACATCGCTGCTGTCCGTAAAAGTCGCCCAGCAAAGATGGTTTTTGTTTGGCCATGTGCTAAGGATGCCAGAAGACACCACAGAGAACCTAGCAATTCTCTCTTCTGGGAACCAGCAAATATAAAAGCCAATGAGAGAACGTCATTGCATAAATATGTTAAGCATGATGCGAGGTGACCTGAAGAAAGCAGAACTCTGTACACTCAGATCAAGAATGGACCTACGAAAGCTAAATGTTTGGGCTGAGGACAAGACACAGTGATCAAATGCCAAGAAGGACTGATTACAGCTGCAGGATGTGTCTACTACTACAGCCGCAGTATACAGTAATCATACAGCGTACATTGTATATCAACATGCCGTGGTAAATTGCTCAAAATTTCATGAATTTAACATTTAACAATAAAAGAGTGGCATATCGCAATATTGGAAATGTATGTAATCTCATTTCATATCGGCCCACATCTGTGTTTTCTCAGGAATATATGGCGGACATATGCTAGGTGTAAAGTCTCCAAGTGGTCTCCTATTCTATGATTGGCAAACTACTGGCTTGGTATGTAGAATTGAAATTACGCCGAAACACGTAAGTTCAAAGTATTGGCTAATTAACAGTTAAGTATGTAATTCGTGCTTTGGACCTTAACGTTAAGTGATTACGCGGTGTGATAAAAAGAAAATAGCGAAAATACCTTTTAATAAAACTTTTCGATCGAATTTTTCTGTAACTTGGAGATATTTTAAGCATTTCATCGATAGATTTGGTCAAGAATATCAAAATAATCGCTTATTAAATGTCCCTTTGGAGGCCAAGAGCAAACTTTTTTTAAATTTACCACTTGGATGCTAGGCTCAGTTACCTAGCCAGTCATTCCGCTGATAAATTAAAAAAAAAGTGTTCTCTTTGCCTTTAATTGGTCATTCCTCACGACCACTAAAAGCCGGGTTTGACCGGCTTCGTCATGAAATAATTAACGGTAAAGACGTGGTTGGAGAGTTATAATTTTGGCTCAACCACTTAATTCACCTTTCCAGAGTATCCATCCATCCATCCATCATCTGCCATCGTATGACGTCATAATCAGCTCAGCGCCTGTATGATGACGTCACAAGCATTACCTCCCAAAGGGTTCCATATAGACCGTCATCAAATCTCAAACAGTCCAACACGTTGTAAGAATTGTATGTTTTTGTAATTCTTTGCTATTTAATAAACATGCTGTTGAATATTTTGAAACTAATTTAGGCAGCAACAGCACCCAGTAAAATTAGTGTCAAAATATTCAACAGCTTACCAGTGTATTTTTTTGGAAATTGATAGCCAGGTTGTACAGAGATCGATCGATCCAAACACGAGCGAGGTGTGGGTGGAGTTTAGCTAGAGATGGGAAGGGCATGGCTAAAAATGGAAAGTTCCATTCTGAATACCATAATGTTGCATCATGTGTTCCCAAATTCAAAAAGGCTTTTCTCTAAACCTCAAGAGCAACATCCAACCCGTGAACATTGTTTTCCTGAGACTTTTTGCATATTTACCAGTATGCAGTGAAATATTAGTGAGTAGCAAGTTTCGATATCAACAAATTGCTGAGATCAAGTCAGGTCACGGAAGGTCATGGAAGAATTACCAAGGTTTATAGTCGAGATGCAAGCAGACCACTGCGCGAAATGGCACACCACATTAGAGATGACAATGTCAGGCCTTTTGACCTTTGACCACGTCCCATGAAAAAAACATCTGAAGACAAATATCCAGCTGTGGCAGAGTCAAACATAGCTCGAACCAAAATATGGGGTCAGGGAGATGTATGAAAACAGAATATTATTTGCACGAATACTGCTGATCTCCAAATATGGTATGATGCATATAGCGATTCTCTGTCATTGCATGGTTGTTGTTTTCCGCAAAGGAATTGCTGTGTCCAGTGTTCTGACAAATGTTGTTTGATGATGAGCGCACGTGCATAAGGAGATGGGAGATGAAGATGACCATTTCTGAGGATCGAGAAAAAGCAGTTTAATACAGATACAAAATTGGTCTTTGTTGATGGACCGGTAGAGGTGTTGCCAATGGAAATGTCATATGGAGTGTGTGACTTGTTTCATCTGTCAATGCCCTTCACAGCTTGTCTACTCCAGAGTACATCAAACAGAGCTATGAGGAAGTATATGCAATTTTTGGCGAGTATGATGCGCAAGATATCCTGAGAATAACGGCTGCTACACACAGACGATGAGGCGGCCATACATGCAAGAACAGATCATATCTATGACGCCAGTAACATATCAAACACATCAATAATGGAACGTCATGTCGACACAGGATGGAGTTAACTAGGTGGATAGCAGGAAAACTACTCGTATATTGATTAATAAAAAGAATGCGCACAATGAACCTTTCCATTTTTAGCTATGCCCCGCCCATCACTAGCTAAGCTCCACCCACACATCGCCGTGTTGGGATTGATCGATCCCCAAATTCCCTAGCTATCAAATTCCTGAAAACTATACAGGGAAGCTGTTGAATATTTTGTAACTAATTTGACTGGGTGCTGTTGCTGCCTATGGCAGCAACAGCGCCCAGTCAAATTAGTTTCAAAGTATTCAACGGTATATTTATTAAATAGTAAAAGCAAACAATTTGTACAACAACGCATAAACCGTCTTCAAATATGCGTTCGTGACGTACTTATCAACGTCATTCATGACGTCATTCATTATGATGTCATTGCACACATCACACAGTTCATTATGACGTCATATGATGGGTGGGTACTCTGGAAAGGTGAATTGGGTTTAGGAAAGGCTAAGCACACACACGCACGCGCATGCACACGCACCGCAAAATGATATGTGATACATTGAGAGTGATCACGGAGAGAGCGACACAAATCAGCATAGGGCTGAAATAGAGATTCATTTCCCAGACACTCTCACACAAGCGATACCTCCACAACATATGTTGTAGTACATCATTTGTGACAGGAATTAGACTTAAGCTATCACACTGAGACCAATCGACGACTTTCTGGGTTCTAGAAAGTGGCACGCTCGTGCAGATTATAATGTAGTTGTAAAACATTATTTTACTTTCTATTCTCTGTATTTCAGATTTTCTGGAGTGATAATGGTGAGCTGGTTTGTATTGCCACAGATGATTCATTCTTCATACTTAAATATAACGCTGATGCTGTTGAGAATGCTAAAAAATCGCCAGGTCTTATCACTGAAGAGGGCCTTGAAGAATCATTTAACGTGAGAATTAAACTACCATAGCTAGTGCGGGCTGGTTGATACTTGGGCCCACGTGTCCCTCTCCCTCCCCTCCCCTCCACGACCCCTCTACCTCTCCCACAACCCCCCCCCCCAGCCTTCAGCTCCGCCCCGTCCATCTCTCCATCTCTCTCTCTCTCTCTCTCTCTCTCTCTCTCTCTCTCTCTCTCTCTCGCTCTCTCTCTCTCTCTCTCTCTCACACACTCTCTCTCTCTCTCTCCCTCCCTCCCTGCCTCCCTCCCTCCCCCCCCCCTCTCTCTCTCTCTCTCTCTCTCTCTCGCTCTCGCGCTCCCTCTCCCTCCCCTTCCCAATCTCCCTCCCACCCACCCCTCTCCCTCTCCCTCGCTCTCCCTGCCCTCCCTCTCCCCCTCCCCCCTCTCCCCCACCCCACTCTCTCTCTCTCTCTCGCTCTTACTCTCCCTCTCTTTCCCTCTCTCTCTCTCTCTCTCTCTCTCTCTCTCTCTTTCTCTCTTCTCTCCCTCTCTCTCTCTCACTCTCAGTTCGCCATGATGATTTGATTGTTCACACAAGTCACGTGATTTGCTTGTATTTAACCCCTTTTGTGCTAACTTAACCCTGTATTGGTCAGGTCAGCCAAAACGCCATCTGTAGTGATCTTGAGAAATGTTAATTTGCAGGCCAAGAGAAGACTATTTCTGAAATTTTACATCTGGAAAGACTGGATTGGTCTGCTGAGCCAGTGATAGCTTAAGATAAATGATGTCTTGGCCAGCAAATGGACAATGGCTATGAAAAGAATGAAGGATTCCGGTTTCATAGTCAATCATATGAAGTGATAATTAATTACGCGATATGTAGTCTGTCATCATAACCAATTACGTCATGAATGGCGTAGCTAAGTTTGTCACGGACTAAGCATTGTTGTACGAAATGTATATCTTTGCTATTTAATAAACATGTTGTTGAATATTTTTGAAACTAATTTGACTGGACGCTGTTGCTGCCATATACTGCAACAACACCAAGTCAAATAAGTTTCAAAATATTCACCAGCTTACCTGTATAGTTTTCTGTAAATTGAGATTCAGAGAGTACAGGGATCGATCGATCCCAATACAAGCAACGCGTGGATGGAGCTTAGCTAGAGAGGTGCAGGGCATGGCTATAACTGGATTCCTACATTTGTAGGGTCCATATTAAAAAAAATAACCACCTTAACCCCCAAAAATTGCTCTAAAAGGTTTTTCAACGGTTTTCGGTAAGTTTTGGTGTACTAAAGAACATACTGAAAGTCTATCACAATCTGACTATCGGAAAGTCATTATTTTCAAAATGGTGTCCAAGATGTCCGCCAAAACCATAAAATGACCATAAGTCCTTAACTATTCATACTAAACTGGGGATTTTGGTCTCTACCTCCAGGTTCATGGTACGTAGCATCGCATTAAGACCAGGTAGAACACGATGGGGTTATTAAATATATGAGAAATCCAACACGGCGTCTAGGATGGCCGTACGGCGTTAACTATTCATACTAGACTAGTGATTGTGGTGTCTACTCCATGTGTTGGTGCCTAACAACATACTATGACCAGGTATTACAACCAGGTAAAATTCCATGGGTTTATAAGATGTGTAGGAAATTCAACATGGCATCCAAGATGGCCGCCAAAAACATATACATTGCCGGCAGTTATTAACTGTTCATAGCAGACTACTAGACTGGTTATTTTTTTGTTTCCCTCTAGATGTTGGTCATTTAGCAACCAATTTTCTCCTTTGAGGCACTGTTGAACCAAGAAAGGTTAAATCGCTTACTGAAGAATTCTATTCCTGGTTTACAGGTGATTGAAGAAATAGAGGAGAGTGTGAAGATAGGATTGTGGGTTGGAGATTGTTTCATCTACACTAACAGTGTAAACAGACTCAACTATTATGTGGGAGGAGAAATCGTCACTGTTACTCATCTAAACAGGTATTTAGAAAAAAAATAGTAAATGAAGAATTCAAACCATAGACGCTATATATCATCCATCATGTGAAATGTACTTCAGTCTCCTCAGTCTATCCAAATATCTGCCACAGGGCCGGTTCATGGTGAGAGCAGGCTCGGATTAGTTGTGCAGGCCTCTGCATTAAGGCTGGGCAGTATGGCGTACTGTCAACCCGGTGACGGTGTCAATTTTCAAACCGGTTTCAACCGTATATCGGTTGTATGGGGTGAGTGGGGCCAGTGATGAGTGTGTATGGTTATTGTACGTAATATTCTATAGATAAGTCTGCGTACACATGGGCAGACCAATTAAAAATAGAGCCTTTGTTTCATGCTAAGAATAAGCTTTTCTCCATCTGGTATCGAAGGAGATCTTGCGAGACACGAATGATGGAACGACGGTTTTAAGGCTATTCGGCAATGTTGGCTATTGGGCCAATAGCTTTCCAAATATAAGTTTTTGCCAAATTATTAATATTTTACAAATCGGTCTGCTTACGTCCCAGTCACTTCCAGTTTGTAATCGGATAGGCCTACAACCAGCTAACAATGTTTAATGATTTGCTTTGAATGTTTTGAAACTCATTTCACAGTATTGAAAAGATTAGCTATAATGATTGCTTTAAAGTTGAAATACTAAGATTTCACAATTCACCTTTCCAGAGTATCCATCTATTTTCTGACGTCATATGACGTCATAATCAGCTAAGCGGCGTGTGGGATGACGTCTGGTCATAACCATTACGTCATAAATTATTTTACTTGGTCCGTCTTTAACTCTTAATAGGCGACACGTTGTACGAGTTGTATGTCTCTACTATTTAATAAACATTCTGTTGAATATTTTAAAACTAATTTGACTGGCCCAATATTCAATAGCTTACCTGTATAGTTATCTGGAAATTGATAGTCAGGTAGTTCAGAGATCGATCGATGTGTGGGTGGAGCTTAGCTAGAGATGGGTTCTCTGATTATCAATTTTGGGATTGAATAACTCTTTGGTTAATTAAATGGCAGCTGAAAAAACTGCAGAACAGATATCACACCAAAATACTCTATGTCCACACACCCCGTAAAGATATGAAAAGATTTGAAAATCGTAATCATTATAATGAAGACTGGATGCAATGATGGCATAGAATAAATCTGTATAGAGTTTTATTGACATCGGATAAGCCCTTCGTGAATTAAATATCCATTGAAAAGCTGTAATATATTACCTAATTCTAGATGCAAAATAAGCTTCGTCCAAAAACTCGTAAAATATGGGAAAGATTTGAAAATCATTTCAATTATGATGGGAGTAGATGCAATGGTGATATAGATAGATCAAATCTGTAAGTTATTTGGATTGCTTTGTCGAGATCCTTCACTTCGCTATGGGCTCGACAATAAACAAAGTCCAAACCACGTGAAAATTTGGAAACAATTTGACAATCATTTTCTTTATGATGGAGTCCGAATGTAATAATGACAAATCTGTACAGCTTTATTGTGTTCGGATAAGTCCGCGATGAACTAAATGCCCATGAAAAAACTTTAACATAAAATTTACCTAATTCTTGCAAAATAATCTGAGTCCAAACCCCGTAAAAATATGGACAACAAATTTGAAAATCTTTTTAATTAAGATGCAGACGGGATACAATGATGGTATAGATAAAATCTGTGGCGTTTTTTAAGAATGGATAAGTCATTGATGAATTAAATGTTAACTGAAAAATGTTAACGTTGAGCTAATTCTTGGTCGGACGTTGAGCGACGAACGGCGGACGTCATTTGGATCGCTATGTCGAGATTCTCCGCTTCGCTATCATCGTCCTATCGCATGGTCTCGACCTCCCACTAACGCTCTCGTATCGAGTCCTGTGCTTGCACGCTTTTGATGTGTGCGCTAAGTTCGCGAAACTTCATAAATGAGGTCAATCAAATTCCTAATAAAATTGCTCGGTTATTAACATCCTACTAATATACTGTCAATCACATGGATTGACATTCGTGTCTCGCAAGCTCTCCGTCGATGTTGGCACGAAGCTATGCCTCTATTTTTAGATTTATAGCGAGATTGAAGTAGGCAGAAATCTGATTGGCTACCTGGAAACTGGCAGTCAACATAGCGAGAAATCGCAGGTTTGCAAGTACGGCCTCGAACAGCGAAGCGATGTGGGTGGGCGTATGTTAGTACGATGAAAATACTGATACAGTTTGGTACACAATTTAAAACATCTAAGGATCTTACAAGGTATATCGGATTCAGATACAGTTCATGATCCGCATAACTTGATTCCGGTCTTAAGAATTAAAAAGTCTTTCCTATGTGACAGAACCTCGAGGACCAGGCTTTGGAATCCCTGATTGCTCTTGTTATAGTTAGGTCTGTCTTATAGAATCAGTATCGTGTAGGTTAACAAGGCGGATGCCGAACTTAGGACACTCGCTAGATCCTGGTCCAGTTTCGACCATAATGGTGATGGGCTCCTTAGGTTATGGGGCTGTGGGATTGGACCACATCGGTCTTATTCAGTGCAGCTCAGAAATAATGTGCCGCTGTTGAAGATAATTGGATTGGAAGACATCGTTGCCTAATGCAGCAATGTCTTCCAATCCAATTATCTTCGAAATATTCAACAGAACATTTCTGTTATATCGTGTTCAAAATTGTTTTCTTTTGAAAACGTTTGATTGATCTATGAGTTATACTATAGGTGTGGCCGTGCGGTATCTATGCATGTAACTTGAAGTTATGCACGGTCCCCAAAATTAAGACAAAAAAAAAAATTGCTATGTCCTCTTTTTGGTTTTTGGGACCCCCAGGAAATTTGGGATGGGGTGGGGTGGGGGTGGAGGCTATACAAATGCACTTGTTGCACTTCCTAAGTTCGGCCCTGTGCGGATGTCAAGAGACAATTGTGACTCTGCTTATAAGAGCTTATACTTACTTACAGGGTGATGTATTTGCTAGGTTATATTTCCCATGACAATCGACTCTATTTGGGAGACAAAGACCTGAATGTCGTCAGCTTCACGCTGCTTCTGTCCGTACTTGAGTACCAGACTGCCATAATGAGACGTGACTTTGAGACGGCTGACAAAGTGCTACCAACAATTCCGCGAGAACAAAGAAGCCGTGTTGCTCACTTCTTAGAAAAGCAGGTGTGGTATCAAATGTGCTGTGTTCATTCTGTTTCTAAGCAAATACTTCCAGCTGTTGGTACCTGATTCGTGCACCCGATTCCGATTTGTTACAGGAAATTCATGTTTAATTTTAATGTTCGCATGATGATTGATTTGTAGTTGGTAGTTTCCTGTAGGAATATGTGGGTGGGGCGCCCCTGGGTCGCTTTTAAATGATAAATTAAATGACATGGTTTTTTTAATTCGTTGTTTTCTTTTCATGCTTCTTTTAGTCTGTATGCCAAATTGGACAGATCATAATTAAAGAGTAGCTATGAAATAAAGACACTATGGATTCGGATTGGAATAGAGTCAGGGTACGGTAAACATGCATTGTGATTTGTGGATATAGTTTCATAGGGGAATTGTGACGTCAGGTGAAAGTATTTTTTTTAAATCTCAGTCATAATCCTTATAGAATCAATATTAACTCTGTTAAACATTTATGATATTATCATATTAATGGTCTGACTGCTGCAAGCCACGAGACAATAATTTCAATGGGCAGTAACTCTGATCTTGCTGAGTATTTTGAAAACAATTTGACTGAAAGTTGTTGGTTGATTACCCACTAACAACTTTCACTCAAATTGTTTTCAAAATATTCAGTATATCCAGAGTTAAACCGCATGGAAAATGTAGTCTGCAGAAATTCAGCAGGAAGATAGTTAATTGATGGTTACTTACTTAACTGTCTCACTGCTGCCAGCCAGCATACAATAAGTTCAATAAGTAAATACTCTTGACTTGCTGAATATTCTGAAAACAATTTGACTGAAAGTTGTTGCTGGCTTAGTCACCAACAACTTTCGGTCAAATTGTTTTCAAAATATTCAGCCGGTCCAGATATATAACCCCTGGAATATGTCGTCTGCAAAAACTCACCAGTCAGCCGGTTAATCACATCCTCACATACACACTCTGTATCCCTCAGGGTTTCAAATCACAAGCCATGGCGGTAACATGTGATTCTGACCACAAGTTTGATCTCGCTCTACATACGGGAGAACTACGAATTGCATATGACATTGCCAAGGAAGCAGAGGTATGGACGTATTTGATTGTGTGCATGTGGAGTCGACTAGAAAATGTTTGATATATTTAATATCTTACTTGAATAATGATTTTAGAATTATATAGATTTCTTCTAAAGAACATAAACGTTGATAACACAGCTTACTGGGTCAGTACTGAGCTAATATCGGGCATTATTGGCCCGGAACAGGTCCAGTGACCTGCCTTATCAGTGTAGTGGCTAGATAATGCAATAATCCCCTTTAGTAAATAGATGTTTGGTTTTTAAATAAATTTAAAATAAATATATCACTAAAGGGCAGGATAGGGAATAACGCCACTGGATAGTTACAGCATATTGTTTCTGAGTAGGCCTATGACAATTTGTTGCTATTGAAATCGTAAGATATTCCGACCATTGCTAATTATCATTGGATATTATCATTGGATATTTTTCATTTCTCTTGGCCCGCTATTGGGCAGTATGGCCCGGTATTGGGCCTTTACGGCCCAGTATTGCCCCAGTACCCAGTGTTATCGAGGCACTGCCCTTCGCTATGTTTCTCTGTTTATTATTGGCAGTCTGAGCAGAAATGGAAGCAGCTTGCAGAGCTCGCAATATCCAAGTCACAGTTTGGTCTGGCACAGGAATGTTTGCATCAAGCACATGACTTTGGTGGTCTGTTACTTCTCGCAAGTTCCGCGGGTAATGCTGAGATGGTGGCTAAGCTTGGTGACACGGCAAAGTCAACGGGACAGAATAATGTCACATTTTTGTCATATTTCTGTCAAGGAAGGTAAATTGTATGGGTAACGTATCGGGTACCAGATCCTAGATCAGCTGGTCAAGAATGCGCCAAACACCTCTAATGAAAGATTACACTTGGTACTCCTCAGTTTTCAAACAGTTCTGTAGAAGTGATATTTACATTACATATGTCTGCATACACGTCGATCTACTACAAATAAGGACGCACACACTCACGCGTGTTCTCACATACCATGACCTTTCTGATTTCACACGCGTTCATCAGGTTTTGCTGACGCACATCTTTGTGCCACGATCAACAAGAACAATCATACATTTCTTCACATTGTAAAATGGTTTTGAATTATTAGGATTTTTTTCAGGTACATAACCAAATCAGAATCCTAGTGCAGTCACATCCTTTCTTGTGCTAAAATTTGAGGCAAATCAGACCAGCAGTTTTTAATATATCAAGATCTAGAACTTGATCCAAACCGGGCCCCTTTTTTATCTGGATCACAGCCGAATTCTGACAACCCGCTAAGAGCATCTGTTGTATCCAAATCTAAGCTAAATCCGATCAACAGTTTTTAACATACTGCTCCTGTTCTCAGTCAATCATATAACGCCATAATCAACTATGTGGCATATAGGGTGACGTCATAATCAACTACGTAGCTAAATTCGCCACGAACGCTTAATGGACCTTTCCAGTTTATCCATCAATCATATGACGTCATAATCCACTACAAGACGTGTAGGCTGACGTCATAATTAATTAAGTCATAAATTACATAGACAAGTTCGTCACGAACGCTTAATTGATGACGGACCAAGCGTTGTTGTACGAATTGTATGTCTTTACTATTTAATAAACATGCTGTTGAATGTTTTGAAATTGATTTGACTGGGCGATGTTGCTGTCATTTGCTGCCTAATGGCAGCAACAGCACTCAGTCAGATTAGTTTGTGAATGTTTAACAGCTTACCTGTAAAGTTTTCTGGAAATCGATAGTCAAGGAGTTCGGGGATCGATCGATCCCGACACAGGCGACGTGTGGGTGGAGCTTAGCTAGAGATGGGTGGGGCATTGCGAAAACTGGATTCCTCCATTACAAACCGGGGGTAATAGTCAGTCCTATTTAAGCCGCAACATTTGAGCTGTGATCACTGGCACCAGTCAGATACACCTACATCACTGGCACGAGACAGATACAACTACATCACTGGCAACAGACAGATACAACTACATCACTGGCACCAGACAGATATAACTACATCACTGGCACCAGACAGTTACAACTACATCACTGGCACCAGACAGATACAACCACATCACTGGCACCAGACAGATATAACTACATCACTGGCAACAGACAGATATAACTACATCACTGGCACCAGACAGATACAACTACATCACTGGCAACAGACAGATACAACTACATCACTGGCACCAGACAGATACAACTACATCACTGGCACCAGACAGATACAACTACATCACTGACACCAGACAGATACAACTACATCACTGGCAACAGACATATACAACTACATCACTGGCACCAACCAGGCAGATACAACTACATCACTGGCACCAGACAGATACAACTACATCACTGGCAACAGTCAGATACAACGACATCACTGGCACCAGACAGGTACAACTACATCACTGACACCAGATAGATACAACTACATCATTGGCACCAGACATATACAACTACATCACTGGCATCAGGCTGATACAACTACATCACTGGCAACAGACAGAAACAGCTACATCACTGGCAACAGACAGATACAACTACATCACTGGCAACAGATGGATACAACTACATCACTGACATCAGACAGATACAACTACTGTATTTTATTATTTTTGTTGTGTATTGATTCTCGGTGACATATTAGCGGGATGCTGAATGAATGTTTATTTGTAGACTGAATGACTGCTTGGATGTTCTCATTAACACTGGCAGGTTTTCTGAGGCGGCTTTCTTTGCGCGGACATATCTACCAAGCCAAGTCTCCAGGTCAGTGATGCATCCATCTCTGTTTATCTTGATAGCTGTGAACCAGGTGTCCATATTGTTAAGTATGCTAGGAGCTAATAAAATAAATTATGGTGTTTAGGTGACGGGGGAGTATGCGAAAGCTAAACCGAATAGAGGGGGGAGGTCAAGGGTCCTCCCCTAAAAATTTTGAAATCTACGGTAGATGCTTTGGGATACCATCTTGGGCGTTTTCTGATGGAAATTTTAATTCGTGTCCATCGCTGTTAAATTACAAACAGTCTATAGTGTATGCTTACACCCCTTTCCCATTTTAAGATATGAGCCAAATTGGACGGGTATTTTCCGAGATATCCATGAAAATGGGAATTTCATCCGATCCCGATCATAGTTGTTTTGTCCGGATCATAGCCAATGTCTGGAAATCCTCTTGTTCCTTTGTTGTGCTAAAATTTGAGCCAAAGCGGATCCGTAGTATTTTTGTAACTTACTGACTAAATAAGAGACATGAAGCTTTATGGACATTTCCAGGTTTATACATCCATCATATGACGTCATAATCAACACGGGACGTGTAAGATCACGTCATAATCATGATGTCAAGAATGACTCGATATAGTCTGTCTTTAACACTTAATAGTCCGAAACGCGTACGAATCTTTAACATTTAATAAACATTCTGTTGAATATTTTGAAACTAATTTTACTGGATGCTGTTGCTGCCATAGGCCGCAACAGCGCCCAGTCAAATTAGTTTCAAAATATTTAACAACTTACTTGTATAGGCCTAGTTTTCGGAAAATTGATAGTCTGAGAGTTCGATCGATCCCAACGCGGAGGAGGTGAAGGTGGAGCTTAGATAGAGATGGGTGGGGCATAGCTAAAACTGGAAAGGTCCATTTGAGCTGCTACGTTCTGCTAAAAATATTCATATGAACTGACATTGTCTACTCGCTTCGGAGACAAATAAACATGTCCTATTTAATTGATTGAAGGGTTGTCAAGTTATGGAAAGTGAGTTTGGCAAAAGTGAACAAGAAAGCCGCTGATGCACTCGCTGACCCCACTGACTATGGAAATTTATTCCCCGGTCTCCAAGAAGCACGCAAGGTGGAACAGTATCTTCAGCCGCAGAGGTGTAAGCATGTGCCTGCCAATGCTTTTCCAAACAAACAGGTAAATTATAGGCTGCTTAGCGCAGTCTGAACGTACAGTTTACAACCCCGTCGTGTCAAACGCGCCTCAAAGCGCCAAAAATGTTACTCATGTCAGTGAGTGAACCTTTCTAAGTTTATTCATCTACCATATGACGTCATAATCAACTATGTGGCGTGTAGGGTGACGGCAAATGCATGACGTCATGAATTACTCGATATACTCAGTCTTTAACGCTTAATAGTCCGACACGTTGTACGAATTGTATGTACGAATTGAATTATAAACATTCTGTTGAATATTTAGAAACTAATTTGACTGGGCGCGGGCGCTGTTGCTGCCGTAGCACCCAGTCAAATTAGTTTCAAAATATTTAACAGCTTACCAGCATAGTTTTCTGGAAATTAATAGTCAGGGAGTTCAGAGATCGATCGATCCCAACACGGACGATTTGTGGGTGGAGCTTAGATAGAGATAGCTATAGCTGTAAAGGTCCTTGGTCCCTTCATAGTCAAAGATGTTGGAAGGAAATACAATCTTTTCCTCAGTGAGTGTCCGATTGCATGCAAAAAGGCTATTTTTGTCAATTTACCAACAGTTTATTGTAATGTATGTGTATGAAAATGAAATACTAAGCTACTAAAGCTTCAATGATTGAATGGGGATAATAACTTAACCCTCTAACCATATGCAGACCAGACATGACAAACACTCGATATTGTAAGGAATAATTGTGTTGTTGCTGCCATAGGTACCGGTCAAATTAATTTTCAAATATTAAACTGTTTTGCTGTGCAGTTGGATTGAAATTGAGATCGTGTAATGACAATTCAAGGGTTAAAGTACTAAGAAGACATACTAGGAAACACAATGTGGGGACATTACATAGAGATAGCGTGTTTATTAAACAGTAAAAACATACAATTCGTTCAACAATAGTAGTATATAAATTAAGGCTGCCAGAACAGAAGACTGCCAGAACAGAAGACTGTCAGAACAGAGGATCGCGGATCGGCGGCTACTCGACAATAGATTTTCTTGCAGCACAGTAATATATGCACATACATTCCACACATTCTAACTCGGGATTGTGCCCCGAGACAATATGCGATGCGCTTAAGCACACAAAATAGCCAAAGGCCTAAACTAACGCTTAAAACTATCTCGCTGTTGTTATCTGTTAGATGCAATATGCCAGTATATCTGTAGGTCTGTGGCTAATAACTAGGACATACCGTCTTATCTAGGCGGCGTTATAGCATAGCACACTAGTGATTGAATGTCAGTGGTCTGTCTGTCATGCTGTTCTGTTCTGTCAGTTTCATGGTTTGTCTGTCTGTCTGTCTGTCTGTCTGTATATATATATACGTGACTACGTGTTTGTCTGAGCAGCCTCGCTCTGGAGAGCATAGGATACGTTTCCGCAGGTCGGGCAGACAGACTATATATATATATGAGGCTGCTAAGACAAACACGTAGTCACGACCAGTGTCACATCAGCATGAGGGGATTACCCACAGGCCCTTCCAGCTGCCTTGGCAATGCTCACTTGGCACAACGTTAAATTGCCTACCATCTGCACCATGACAGACTCTAGCATGTTCACAAGTGACACAGAGGATCTGGTGCCGCATCGGCTGCAGACAACCACGTCCAGACCTTTCTACGCCATAGAGGTGGCAGCCAGACTCAATTTCCTCACATGGGTGAAATCGATCGTAGATATTTTTCGGCAGATTGTCGTGGAAGGGAGTGTACTGAGGCTCGTCTCGGAAGGTGGCCCGCTTGGCATCTAATATCATGGCTGTCGTTAAGGCAGCCACCACAGGCATGAGCAGTAGTATAACCAGCATCCTTTACATGGAGGGTTAAACCGAACAAGGTGAACCCATCGAGAAATATCTGTGTCAGATCGAGCCCTGTGCTATCCTCGATGCCGATCTTCATGCCTTCAGGGGCAGGTCTTAGCTCCTTCACTTTACCACCAGCTAGAATCCGCAGCTCTAGCACAATATGGGTTGTTTGCGGACTTGTGAGCCCGACACGCTCGAGCAGCTTCACTGAGCCCTTCGCCTTCGGGGAGTGCGACACACCCTCAACCCATAAAACACCCTCCTGAATATTGATAGCTTCCTCTGGTCCATCAAAGGGGCGACGCAACAGGAGCGTTCCTCCAGTGACCCCAATCCTATGACCCACTGCAACAATGGTTGTACCATCTCCTATATAGGTCAGGAAAGATGCCCCCCTGTTATAAAGCTTCCGGACCATGCCATCTTTCTTCACAACAGTAGAGAGGAGCGTGACCTCCAGGTCAATAACGCCTGGAGGTCTATATAGTGGCACCCACGCTCGCCAATTACCACCAGGTCCAGCGCGGTACCACACCACGTTCTTTTCGAAGCCTACATGCAGCTGTTTAGCCAGGGTCAACACCACACCATCATGTGACATCGGTGGCGCATGCTTCACAGTCGGCTCTATGACATGAAAGCTGAAATCAGCGTCCAAAGTGTTAACATCCTCAACCTTGTCCAGTGACCGCTCTATCAAAGGGCGGAGGATGAACTTCTTCCTTGGGAAATCATAGCGGAACACTATTTTGTCCCCATCCCTCTCTCGACCCAGACGTTCCTTCGAGACATCCTTTAGGTCAGTGAGCAGCTCTACACATTCTCCACCGACGGGTATATATATGTACCTACCGCAGCTGACTGACTGATGTAGGGTTAGACATGATAGAATATCTGCTAGGAGCCACCAGCAAACTGTGGACAGCGATCAGACCCAACATGTTCACCCACATAAATCAACTGTTTGACAGATCCACCATTAGTCCATATGTCAGCATGGATGGTCTGTCGGATGCCCAATTAGCGTTTACGCTGCTACTACTTATTGACCTATCATCATGATATCATATCAGACCTATCAAGCATTCACCAAGATGTTGAAAGAGGAGATAGAGGAGTAGCCACACACCTTCTCCGGGATGGTAGATATAGTGGTACAGGAAATGCATTGTTGACAAGAAGGCGAGCGACTGCAGCGGATGAGCTGGTATGAACAGAACGCCAGAGAGGCAAGGAGACAAAGGGACTACAACTCTGTCCAAGAATGGGAGAGCCTCATCCAGCTGGAAGAGGGCGTTGTAGGGCCTAACTTGGATGACGAGTGTGATGAGTCTGTAGAAGTCTTGCAGTGGGAAGAGAAGTATAAATCCAAGAAATTCCACCAACAGTGGGCGTACTATCAGAGTGACAAGGTGAAGTTCCAGATGTCATGTCTGCGAAAGCAACTGGCCCCTGATATTATGCTGGATGAGGGTGTTTGAGGGAGGTGTCTTGTTGCACACCAATAATGACTCATCAGCTGGTCCCACAGGTGATGGCACGAGCTTAAGACCTAGGTATACCATGGCTAAATTGGAGTGGCGAAAGCAGCCTGAACTATATCCCGCCCTGGCAGCTGAGGAGGGTGGTACAGTCCAGGGCTGGCGACTCCAGCAGATTGACACCATCAGACAGAATCTCGTCCACGAAACACAAAAGTACCGCAGAACACGCAGGCGATATAAAACAGCCTACAACAGTCTAGCATGCACAACCACAGTTGCGGGTGTGATTGGAGCCAGTGCTGGTGTGGCCAACGTTGCCACCCTCTCTATAGGGGTATGTGCTATCGTCGCTATCCCGCTGGGTGGTGTGATCCTTGCCACTACTATCCTGGCCACCGGCTTAGCGGGTGGACAGCGTCAGATCACCAGGAAGCTGGAGAAGCATGCTAAGTATGTAACACTAGCATAGAGCAGCCTACGGGCCATCGAAGAGACTGTCAGCAAAGCTCTCGAGGATGGGCAGGTTAGTAATGAAGAGTACCACCATAAATTGAAGCTCCAAACCCTGTACCACACAGAGAAATCCAAAGTGCGCCAGCAATACCTCAAAGGCTCCAGCAGGCGGGTGGACATGGAGGAGTTAAAAACGAGATGCTGTGGCAGAGCCGCATTGAAGATCTGTACGGTGCCAAATAGTATGTTGCGTCCATGGCATTCCCGATGAACCTCACAACAATCGACCAGAGCCAACTGCCCCTCCTGGGTACACTCTGGACCCACTCAAGAGCTGGACTACGTGATCTCCTGGATGACATACCGGACCTAACACCTATTTCGATCACAGTCGATGGGCGTTCCAGCATCAGCTTCTCCATCAACCCATGGTCACTGAGCAACCTTGCTATCACCATCAGGAATGTGAAGAAATCCCATACCTCGATGGCAGGCCTCTCGTTCTGGAACAAACAGCTGAACTTTGCCGCGTGGTGTGTCACAGCAGGATGCGGCATCAGTGTGGGTTTGCTGCACTCCTATTCTGGTACCCCCCGAAGCTGTGCTCATTGCCAGCTGTCTCAGATTCCATGTGTACTACACGGTGAGATGAATCCTCCATGAGCTAGGCACAAGCTTGCCTGATACGAATGATTTCAACCCACAGCCCGCGGGAACCGATAGCTACAGCCTCTCAGCAGCCAGTAGACTCCAGCGAGAGTTCAACGCCCACTCAGACTACTTGTGGCATGGTGGTGACAACAAGAGCCTGGGGAATTATGTATGGTGACCCGAGATGAGACTACTCAGGCTTCCCCTATCAGACACCAGGGAAAATCGTCCGTCGGAAGACAGCGACGTTCTCATTCGATCCAGACTCAGAGCCGGGAGCGAGGGTGCAGAATATGCACATAACCAGCATCAGGCAAGACCACTCAGATGCCTGGAAATACTTTATCCCACACACAACCTCAGGGCTTACATCAGCGGGGATCGTTCGAATCAACCAGTCCTTAGAAGCATTATGTTATTGTCTTCTGATGGCCCAGACCAAGCTGCTCACTCTATAGCTGAAGTGAGCGGCAACGAGGTGCACACTGTGTTCAGCAGTCTTGTCGAGGATATGATCATCATTGCAGACCCTAGCAGCCTGATTGCCAAGTTCCAGCAAGCCGTACAGAAGGCCCACCGCCAGCTAGACTTTGCCAGATCTCCACACCTGCGGCTATTCCGAGCAACCTGATTTTGAATATTGAGGGCCTGGTGGTTAGGGGTTATAAACATGATAGTCGAGGGAAATTCCTCCGGTTTCCACTTTGGGTACAACACTGACATTAACTTGGCCGCCCATGTCATCCCAATCCCCATGACACAAGCATCCCAGCAAGCAAGTGCTACTGTTATTCTGATGCACAGAGTGCTGCAAAATCTACCCAAACCCTATGAGGAACCCCCGCCCGTCAAGTGCTAGCACTGGGACATTAGCCCTACAAGTGGTGTCAGGTCTGGCAACACGTCCAACAGATACTCCCGATCCTTGTAGAATCCCTTAGCATGCAGGAACTGCTCGACGATACTGCCGCCAATAATGAGGTATTCGACGAAGCAGATCTGCCCCTTACCAAATCCTATGTAGAGCTTCACAGCTGTCAGCTCCTCTGTTACCTCAGCATTAGAGCGCTGAGCGAGCTCATCTGGTGACTTATTCTTGTAGCCCTTCAATTCAGTGCAGAAGCCGTCATAGTACTCGAGGCATAGGTCCATGGTTTAAGCCGCTATGCATAGTGCTATGGATATTCCTGAATACCAATCTAAGCAGCTGACAGATGCAGACTGGTTAGAGTTGCTTAGCGCTTTAGAGGTAGAACATACACGTTTAAATGCGTTGTATACTCAGCGCTTAAACAATGATGTCAATGGTACAGATTGTAAAGCAACTCCCGGAGAGCCGCGCGAATCTCCAGAAGGTGGAGAAGCTACTCAAAAGCAAGACCCAGAAGCTACTGGCACAGGCTAAGCCACTTGTCATTCATGTCGCCAGTAACGTGGCGGCGAATGTGGCTGTGGTAAAGATGACGGGTGGTAATGAGGCTATTCCTGCTGCTGGAGCTGCTGTCCTCGCTACAGTGGCGAGTACGGTTGTCGACCACTGTCTAGGTATAACACATCCGATCCCAAAGATCGCCATCGGTGGCGCCTCCTATACTGTTGCTGGCAAGATTATGGGCGAACGCATACCTCTAATGGAAGCCGTGGTTCTAGGGCTAGCGACAAGTGCTATGGCTGAGATCATCGTGGCCTATGTCTAGCTTTAAGACGGGTATATATAATGGAAGCCTGGCAGGTCCATGAGACAACAGTAGCCTATGAGGCGTGGCCAGCTATGCCAGAGTTGGTAGCGCATAGTCAATCACACGGACTGAGGATTTCCAATGCCCAGAAATGGTGGTTAGCCCACAAGGCATGCCCCTGCAGTGAGGGCCAGTATCCTGAACACTGCTACCTATTTCCTTGGCCCACCGCATAGTCCTCCTACGCCCATCTGTGTCCGTGGTTCCCACTGGATATGACTAGGTTTAAGCTGTTATATATACCCAACAATGTCACTATCACTTACAGACCTAGAGAACAAAGAGCTATGTGATCTCGCTCACTTGGGCGAGGCACGCCTCGGTTCACAGTACACTTTTGCCGCTATCTCCTTCCTAGACTCCGCTGAGAATGGAGCCTCAAAAAGAGTTGTCATAGCTGGGGTGGAGTGTAGGGACAAGCTCCTACCTCCTCGAAAAGCCCCATACAGCGAGCGCCTCAAATAGCCTCTGATAACTAAGTTCCTATCACTTGCCTTCCCGTGGCGAAGGTGTTTTTACTGAAAGTGAGGGTACGAAAGGCGGGAAGCTGGCGCCTTATAACCAGCAGCTTCGGGTAGGTAGGACTCGTCAGCCTTGAAAGGCAACTTACCTAGGAGAAGGACAACTCTGATTTCACACCCGGGCAGGCTGAGCTCATTAGTCTTGACAGACAGTCAGCACAATAGAGGGACAACTCCAGACTCCAAACCAGGGTAGATCTGGCTCGATAGTTTTGGACAACAACAGTTCTAAGAGAAGGAAAACTCTGAAGTAAAACCATTTCCACCTAAGACGGAAGGCATCGGCCCATGTGGCGTGGAAATTGAAACCGGATGTCTATGTTTTTACCGATAAATATGGCTGTGCAGACTACTCTTGATCGTTGTGGTGTCATCTTTATGAGTCGTGGCCAGGTAAGGACGGCTCCTCGAAGGGGTCCAACCCAAATGACTGGCGACTCTGACCTGACTGTTACGGTCAGGGAAGGGCAGAGTATTGCTACTGACCTCCAAACATCGCAGATCATCAAAATCATGCAGTGGAATGTTGAAGGACCTCGCAATAAAAAGGGTGAACTTCAGCAATTTCTGAGTACCAACAAAATAGATGTTTGCTGCATTCAAGAAACATACTTAAGCGATGCCCATCGTTTCTTCATACGTGGTTCTGCAGCGTACAGACATGACAGAGCAAATAGACCAAAAGGAGGCATCATCACACTGGTAAAGAACAACATACCTTCAGAGAGCTTCAGAATTCAGGTGCTCTTGACACAGAGTACCTATCAGTTAAGCTAATACTCCCTGGCAAACACATGACTATTGTCAACCTTTACTCTCCACCAGACAGACAAATCCAGTTGTAAAATATCACACCCAATGACAATAATTCGATGATAGTAGGCGACTTCAACAGCCATTCACCTAGTTGGGGTTACGATAAACTTGATGGGAAAGGAGATGAGGTAGAACATTGGCTAATTGATCACAGACTCATTCTCACTAACTCACCTGATGACCCTCCTTCTTGCTACTCTAGAGCATGGAAAACCACCAGTACACCTGATTTGGCAATAGCGTCAGAAGACGTAGAGACGGTCAGCTAGGAGGAAGCGACCACAGGCCTATAGTACTACAAAGCAGTACACCATCCTGCTCTGCAACCGTTACAACTGCACCGAGCTGGAATTACAAAAAGGCAAAGTGGGAACGCTTTAAAGAACTGACTAACACGAATTGTAGTAACTTATCCTTTAACAACAATGTGAATGCCAATGCCAAGATGTTTAATGACGCCATTGTAAATGCTGCAAAGAGATCCATACCAAGAGGAAGAAGAAAACACTACAAGCCTTACTGGACAGAGCAACTCCAAAATCTCCATGATCAGCTCTCTAAAGCATGGGATGATATGGAAAATCAACCAACCAATGAGAACATCATCATTCACAATAAACTAAAGGTTGAATTCATCAGAAAGAAACTTAAGGAAATGAGAACAAGCTGGAAAGAGAAGACCTCATCTTTAAACTTAGAGAAAGACACCACAAGACTGTGGAACCTCACTAAGACACTTAATGAAGACAACTGCAGCAGAAGCAACCCTGTACTAAAGGTAAAAGGTGAACTAACCACAGGCAAACATGCTGCCAATGCTTTTGTGGACCATTACCTTAAAGAACGTATTGTTGACATGCCAAGAACTAGAATAAAACAAGTTCGCAAAGAGACAAAGGAAAAGCTGCAAAATCAACTGCCAACGGAAATCATGAGCAATGAGCTATCAATCGAAGAACTAAAGGCTTCCATAAAAAAACTCAAGCCAAGGAAAGCTCCTGGAGCTGATGGTGTAACAAATGACATGCTAAGGCATATGGGATCCATCGCTCAATCAACTGTCCTCCAGATTTACAATCAAAGCTGGACTGCTGGGATTGTCCCATCCATTTGGAAGGAAGCTCAGATCACGCCTATCCCAAAGAAGAACAAAGACAAACTAGAAGCAAAAAGCTACAGACCGATCAGCCTGTTAAGCTGCCCAGGAAAGCTTATGGAAAGAGTGATCAACAGAAGACTACTATGGTATTTGGAAAGGAACTCTCTGTTTACAACAACACAATCTGGTTACCGGTGCCACCGAAGTACAGAAGACCAGTTATTATATCTGACCCAAGACATCGAGAATGCTTTTCAAGAGAAGATGAAAGCTCTGGCCGTATTCTTTGATCTTTCCCAGGCTTTTGACAAGGTCTGGAAAGAGGGCCTCCTGTTCAAACTTATCAATGCTGGAATCTCCGGAAAGATGTACGTCTGGATTCAAGACTTCCTTTTCAACCGAAGTGCAGGTGTCAAGCTAGATGGAATGATCAGCAAACAGGTAAAACTGAGAGGAGTACCTCGAGGAGGGGTCATTTCTCATACACTATTTCTAGTTTACATTAATGACATCTCTAACACCATTCCAAATCATGTTAAGAATATGCTGCATGCAGATGACCTGGAAATATGGACCAGCTCAGAATATATAACAACAGCCTCCTATCGAATCCAAAATGCAGTAGATAGGATTAATACGTGGACTGCAGACTGGGGCCTCCAGATCAACAAAACAAAAACATCAGCAACTCTGTTTTCTCTGTCACCAACCAAAGAATCAGTCAAAATAAAACTTGGAGATCAGACATTACCCCAGAATGACTCCCCAATCCTTTTTGTAGTAAAACTGGACTCGAGGTTATCTTAGAAACCCCATATTGAGAAGATCTTGCCGGGAACCATGTGGGGAGCCAACAAAAAGACCCTGAAACAGGTTTACACAGGTGCCGTGCGACCAATCCTAGAATGGGGCTCAAGCTCATGGAGTACCGCAGCCAAAACCAACAAGGCAAAACTAGACAAAGTACAGAATATGGGAATGAGGATGATCCTTGGAACAACCAAAAGCACACCCATTGAAGAAATGGAAAAGACTGCTGATTTGCAGCCACTGGAGGAGAGAAGATGCTTAAAGATTCTCACAGAAGGTGAAAAGTCTAAAAGATTAACGAATCATCCACTCCATCAGATCCTCCAAGAAAAAACCAAGAACCGGCTCAAAAGGAAAAGTCCGAATCATCTCATTACAGACCTACAAAAGATTCATAGCTCCACCATTGGATCTTCTTGTGAAGCAGTTGAACTAATCTCACTGGAAGACTGGCTACAAGAACAAGCAAATCTCGACATACGAACAAAGGTGCCTGGTATCTCATCCAAAGAACAAAGCCCTGCTGAGATGAAGATCCTGACATTAGAGATGCTTGATGACCAGTACCCAGACAGTATTTGGACCCAAGTCTACACTGATGGTTCCTCCGACGAAGCGATCCGAAATGGAGGAAGTGGTGTTTTCATCAAACACATAGATGGCATCACAGACACCGTATCTATCCCTGCAGGAGACAGGTGCACTATCATTCGTGCTGAAGTACGAGCTCTGCTAGCAGCTAGTCAAAACATCAAGTCCATGCAAAGCTGTCCAGCTAATGTTGTGTTGCTGACTGATTCCCTTTCTACTCATCACACACTGGACTCTGCAAAGCCCGAAAATATTATCAAAGATCTAAAACATTCTCTTTGTACCTTGAGCAAACAAACAAATCGAAACTTCAATAGATTCCAGCCCACTGCGACCTTTCTGGCAATAAACAAGCTGGCCTACTAGCCAAAAATGGCAGCAGACTCCCACAGCCAATCACTGCCACTTCATACCAGGAAATTAAAACCCTTTTGAAGTCCTCCTTCAAGTCCACATGGAGACAAAGAAACCAAGGCTATGATCCATTGAAAGATTCCATCAACACGCATGACAGAGAACAACAGACACAGATCATTATGCTCAGGACTGGACATTGTCGCCTCAGAGCACATCTGAAGAGAATCGGAAGAGTCGACTCTGCTCTTTGCCCATGTGGAACAGCAGATCAAACACCAGAACACGTACTTCAACATTGCGACTGTTTTGCTGCAGCACGTGAAGAGGTGTGGCCCAGTGGCGAAAGCATATAAACCAAACTCTGGGGATCTGGAGACGACCTGAGGCTGACCAACCCCTTTGTCAGCACCACCAGACTGGAAGCATAAACACAGCCATGGAACGCAGAAGAAGAAGATGAGAAGGGAGAACCTCGAGAGATCCGAGGTATCATCCCAGCCAGAGATCTCATCAGAAGCACTGACACATTAGTACAATCGGCCATCAACAAGACCAAGACTGTATACAAGAGGATGGACATCAAAGACAGCGCAGTGATGCGATGTATGCTCGGAGTCGATGAAGCTGGTGACGTCAAGGTTATGGCCAAGTCCTATGCACAGAACCTGGTTAAGGATCTCCTGAAACTAAGGAGCTCATTCCAACAAGGGGAGAATCTCAAGGTGGGCACCCTCGACCTGAGCCATATCATGGTGGATGGCCAAGCGAATGCAACAGCAAAGCTCCAACTACCCGAGGTGATGAAGTCGGAATTCTTTGGCCTGCTGTTTAAGATCAGTTGCTCGAGCTTGCATCATACAGATACTCGAGGTACTAGACACTTCGGGCACTGACACAGGCCCTCTGCATTACCTTCTCAGCTGCTGTTGGGATTTCATGCTTGACGCCTCTATCGTATCCTTCATTTCTGCCGGCGGTACAATGCTACCCACACTGCAGGCAAAGGAGCAGGTACAGGAAGTACTGCCATTTAGTCTCCCAGCTATAGACGAGGCTACGGCTGAAGAGCTGCTGACCATCCTCTAGGAACATGTCAGTGCCATACAGCAGTAGACCGGATGATGCCGGTCAGGTGGTGCTGATCATTGCCCCATCAGGACATAGGAAAAACATATTGCTGCGGGCCCTGCTCGCCGAACATCTTCAGTCTCGATACATCCTCCCGGTGTCCGACTCCGCCCCTGAAGCGGTCGACATTAATGAACAGTAGTACAATGGTCCAATCACTAAGACACACAACCTGCAAGCACTGATGGAGAAGCTGCTCGCAGCTCGACTAACTGAACCATTTGTTCTAGTTATCGTTGACCCTGCGATGGACCAGAGAACAGTCACATACCTCAGCAACATCACCAGACACATTCGGCACACCAAGATCACTGTATTCATCCTCTTTCAGAAGTACACCAGTGAGATATCGCCAGATAACCGGCACAATGTGAGGCTCCTGTACTTTAGCTCAAAGAGTGGTCGTGCCCTGCTTGTGACGATATACGACAGCCCGACCCCTAAGGAGACCAAGCAAGACTTCATCGCAGGCATGCAGAAGGTCGCAGATCTATACTTCTTCATCTTCAGCAACAAGGAGACAGGGGAGCTCGGACACTTCAAGCCCTTACTGGAAAAGGCTCAGAACTTCAGCTACAAGTTGAATTCAGCCAGGATGCTCACATGTCAGTCGGGTCAGTTGGGTCGTCCGTGGTCGCTGCTACTTGAATACGGAATATGCCAGCCCACTTTCCGACCGCTAGTAGATCTTTGGATCAACCCTACTGCTCATGGCGAATCTGTCTAACCACAGCCTTGCGCACACCCTGTGCCTTCTTGACTTTCTGTTCATCCGACCACTTGATGGAGTACATCTTCGGGCGCAGGCCAACAAACTCCTGGATTGGCAACCTGGCACACTCATCCTTCATCTTGCCCAGGACCTTCTTGTTGGCAGTAATGTGTAGCGGGTGTGTTACTAGGTAGGCGCTTGTGTCATAGAGGTACTTCTCGTAGCCATATCACTATAGACATCCTCAGTCTGGATCTCCAACAAGAAGCTATCTGTGTCAGTGTACAGGAGCACACAGTTGGCACCATATAGTTGCTTCAGCTGGTTGTAGTATAAGTTATACATGAGGTGCTTCGAGAGGTCCAAGATGGACATTCCCATATAGACAGGGCGGTTCAGCAGCAGGCTCGTCCTGTACATGTAGAGAGTAGCTAGATCATCGAAGACCTTCGCCCAGGAGAAGTTGGGCTTGACTATTAGGTGGTGCAGCGTGTCCTCCTCGTTGGACTGGACCAGCTTGACATCCACTTGCTTGCGCAAGTTCTCCATGGTCTTACCGAAGACAGGGTTATTCATCAGCCTGTAGAGATCATTCTCAAAGTCGCTGTTGGCCTTCTTATGGAGCTCTGTGTTGAGTCGGATGTAAGGCTCCATTCATGGCGACTGATTGAAGCGTAGAACCCTGTGCACCTTCTTCAACCTCATACCCAGGCTGAGGTAGAGCTTCAGGTTGTGGTAGTGGAGAACATACTGTTCTTTGAGTCTTAGGTTAGGCACCAGTTTTTCTGCTGCTGTCTCTGTTATCGACTCGCCAAATGCACACTGATACTCTGGGAGCCACTCCCCCTTCACCTTCATCCATTCAGGGGCCAGCGAGTAGGCATTGTGCATGTCATACAGCTCTTGTGAGTACGCAAGGTCAACCTCTAGGATGTAGCCCTTTTTATCATCATCAGGATGTTGTGTAATCTCTTTGACATCAATGCCCTCCACCCACTCAACCACCACCACCCACCCCCAGTCGGTAGGTGTTGGCTCATTGCCCAGCCATAGAGATTGTTAGCGTCCAGATTCATCACGTGGCTTGTTGGCTGTTGTGGATTATAGCCAGCTATGTATGGGTTGTTTGCCTTAGCATAGCATTTACTGACCATTGATACACCACCCTGCATCCTTTCTCTATGGAGAGATGCATGTCGTAGTCAGTGAGAAGCTCCAGCTCCACACCTGTCTTCCTTAGAAGTGCATCCCAGCTCACACCCGGGCTTGTGTAATAGTGTGCTGGGTCCAGATGATACTGCTGGAGGCATGTGATGCGGAAGTTCTCAAAGACATCTGCAAGGAGCAGTGTCAGACCGCAGATAGAGGTCATGATAGTCTCCCATGGTCTCGCAGCCAAACTGGGCCCAGACAGCCTGTGCGTGGTTGTAGTAGCTGTCAGATATTCCCTCACCATAGAGTTTACTGTAGAAAGGAGCTTGAGGTGGGAGAGAGGTCTCATTGAAACGGTGCCACCCATCCATGTGCTCATAGAGGTATACACCTTTATGGAGCAAGAGCTCATGCTTGGCAGTGTTAGGTTCATACTGTTTTGTAAGTGGGAACGTTGTGGAACTAGCTACCCGCGTGTCAAGTGATGCTGGGAGGAACTGGGCCGAGTCAATGAACCGCAGCCGATGGAGGCTGAAAGAGATGTACTTCTCCATATTGTTGGGGATGCAGTTGATCTGTCCATCTGTTTGGGAGATGGCCTGCATGATGAGGTGAGAATCATACCCATGTAGGTTGTGGAACACGACCGGGATGGTGGTTGTCCTAGAGTGGAGGTGCAGCTTTAGATTACACACATTGTGTGCTGCTCCCTGGTAGAGAACAGTGATGTGGCAGTGATCTCTGATGCTGTCCCCATCTAATGGTATGTCGCACACATGGCAACTGACCACGGTTTTATGAGCATGTTGTGTTTTCTGTGTGCTGCTCTGAGCCGGATTCACCTCTGGCCCCTCAATCTTGGCTGTTAAGGCTTCAACGTCGGCATAGATGATGAATGGCACCTTGAGTTGCTTGTGGTGGTTGGTGTACTGTAGCATCTTCCTGTCCTCTGTAGGCATTCCTATGCGCATTGGTCTGTCACTGATGCCAAGCACTCTGGTTTGTGCTTGATGAAAATGTCTTCGCAAGAATAACAGTGGAGACACATATCGCAGAAGTCCTTTCTTCCTTTATACCGACTCTGATCATAAAGATGATTCAGGGCCTTAATCCAGGTGTAGTGTTGCTTGCCGCCCTTCTTGATAGGCAGCAGATTTGTCCTTCAAATGACGGGATCAGCCTCACTCAGCTGAGGTGGGTAGACACCCTTGTCATGCCCGAATACATTAAAGACCAGACCATTCTGCCGCTCAACCTGGTGGAGAGGGGTTGGAGAGTCGTTACCGCTGAAGTCAAGTGTGTCCCAGTGATCTAAATACTTCGATGTCCGCTGGGGATTACTGTCTGCAGGATAAGCAGCAGCCAAGAGAGACCAGCGAAGGCAGTGGTCATCATATTTGTTCTGGACATTAACCATGGAACGTTTTCGCTTAATCGAAGCAGGGAGATCGATGTAAGACCCACCACGTAGCGGTTGATATCTGGCAATGTTGAGGTACAATGCATCAACATGGTCGACTGCCAAGCCAGACCCCTCGCGGGTGTAGTTCTCAAGGTCTTGCAACACCTTGGCAATGGCCTCCTTCACAGCCTCGCTAATATTGCGTGCCTTCAGGATGGCATGCTGCTTAGACCAGATCAGGGGATTTGTGGTGATCTCTGTCCCATCATTCGTCTCCTTGTGGATGGTGATCTTGAGAACAAGGCAGAACTTCACCCCCTTCAGGTCGAGGACCTCTTCCACCAACTTCCTCTCGATCTTGTCCAGGTTTTTATCCAGAAAAGCTGTTGGACTTTTTTCCCTATGCCCAGGAAGTTCCAATCACCGCAGATAGTTCTGGATTGCATGTGGAACCATCACAAATCCTGGGGGTATGTCCCTCATTTCCTGGATTATAGCATCAGGAAACCTGTCGATCTCCTCATCTGCGAATTTGGGTGGGGTTTCTAGTTCTGTTGGGGGGGGGGGCCTTCTCGGAAAGGATAGCTGGGGTTGGCTTCTCGGGAGTGGTTGGTAGCTTCCTGCGTGGGGCTGGGGTTGGCTTTTCGGGAGTGGTCAGTAGCTTCCTGCTTGGGGCTGGGGTTGACTTCTCGGGAGTGGTTGGTAGCTTCCTGCGTGGGACTGGCGTTGGCTTCTCGGGAAGGAGAGCTAATAAGACCCTGCTGCAACAATCTCGCCAAATTTTGAAGTACTTCATCAATGTCCATAACAGATGTGTGTACCTATCCCGTTGCGTTTCCGTAATATAGGGATTTTTTGTATCACATGCTGGTGGGGGCCGGCCTGGGGGTGCCAGACAGACAGACAGACCACTGACAGACAGACATACAGTCCACTGGCATTCAATCACTATATAACACCACCTAGATAAGACGCTATGTCCTAGTTATTAGCCGCAGACTTACTAATAACTGGCTTATTACATCTAACACATAACAACAGCGAGATAGTGTTTTAAGCGATTGTTTAAGGCATATCGCATATTTTCTCGGGGCACAATCCCGAGTTAGAATGTGTGGAATGTATGTGTATAATTACTGTACAGCAAGAAAATGGCCGAACGTATCTCTGTTCTAACTGCCCACCTCCCCCCCTGTAGCCACCGATCGGCGATCCTCTGTTCTGACAGTCTTCTGTCCTGGCAGCCTTAATTAATATACTACTGCAATGTTTAGTCTGCCATCAATGAAGAGTTCGTGACGAGAAAGTTGTAATCGATTATGACGTCCTCCTACACATCAGGTAGTTGATTATGACGTCATATGATTGATGGATAAACTGGAATCCTCAATTAAATGCACAAAATTACCGTAAACCTAATGAGAACATTAAAAATGAATATTTACTACAAAATTAATTTTTATTTTTCTAGTCAAATGAAGAGCGATGTGCTTTGGATGAGACACGGAAAGCAGAAGCGAGTGGTGAATTTACCTTCCTGGAAGAGTTAGAACACAGGGTGAATGTCAGGCATAGTCAGCAAGAACATCGAGATTTATTGCCTTGTGTGTCTGAGGTAAAGAACAATGTTTACCTAGTTCACAATTTGAACCCAAAATTTCTAGATCTCAATTTCAATGTAGTCCGTTGAATATTTTGAAACTAATTTGTTTGGAGCTGTTGCTCCCAATGGCAACAGTTTCCAGTCAAATTAGTTTCAAAAGATTCAACAGAATATTTATTAATTTGTCAGTTTTCGAATTTGGCATTTCGATATCAAAGAGTGAATGAATGGTTGAGTCGAGTTATACCAAAGCATATACAACTACACAGGACGGATATCTAAGGTTTTGTGACCATAGAAACAAAATCTTTCTTTGTAGTTCATTACGTTGTGTAAAGTAGGTCACAGTTGACTGTATTTCAAAATTCTGTATGCATCTTCTGAAAACAACTAATCTAGTTTTCTTCCAGCCAGCAGTTAATGACTAGCGTTTTAACGGATTTGCCCTTTTTCGGAAAATTCAAGATGGCTGCTGAAGGAATTGACCAATCAAAATTCTGTATACAGGTTCTGAAGCATACCACTCTAGGATCATTCCAACCGAGTTTGATTTAAATCGTTCACGCGGTTAATGAGTAGCCTTTAACTGATTTCTGGAAATTTAAAAAAAGTCCAAGATGGCCACCAGCAAAAATTGACCAATTAAAATTCTGTATACAAGTTCTGAAACCTACCAGCCTAGTATCCTTTCAGACAAGTTGCCCAAGCAGTTAAAGGTGCATATTCACAGCAAAATGACTGAAAATAAGATTGTTCCAATTGTATACTTTTAGAGGCTTAAACTGTGGGCGTAGATGTAATGAAACGAAATAAATCTTAACATATTATGATCCCATTACGTATAAATTAATAAAAAAATTTAAGTTGTGAATTTTAATTAGGGTCTCGTGCCTCTATTTCAGTTTCTAACGTAAACAATTATGCTAATTTATATGGAATTAAATCATCACATGCTAAGATTTAATTAGTGTCATTACACATAGGCCCACAGATTAAGCCTCTAAAAGTATACAATTTAATTTTCAGTCATGTTGCTGTGAATATGCACCTTTAATGAGTAGCGCTTTAAACAATTTCTCGCAATTTTTGGGGGTAAATTCAAGATGGCTACCGACAGAATTGACTGAAGCATCCGCCAAGTGGAGGAGTCGGTTTTTAACAGACTTCCCGAAATTTTTAGGGAAAACCCCCAAGACGGACTCCGGAAAAATTGACCAATCAAAATGTTGTATATAAGTTCTGAAACCTACCACCCTAGTATCCTTCCAGCCAAGTCTGGTTGAAATTGCTCCAGCAGTTAATGAGTAGTTTTTTAAGTTTTCGGAAAATTCAAGATGGCCGCTGAAGATTCTGTATACAAGTTCTGAAACATACCACTTTAGGAGCCTTCCTGTCGAGTTTGCTTGAAAGCGGCCAAGTGGTTAATGAGGAGTTGACTTTTAACTGATTTCCAGAAATCTTTGGAAATTCCAAGATGGACGCCAGAAAATTTGACCAACCAAAATTCCCATTAGAGATGTTGAAGCCTAGCAGTATTGAATTAGTCCATCCAGGTTTTGTTGAAATCGGGCCATGTTTTATTGGATGAATAGCGTTTATAATGATTTCCGGATAATTTTGGGGGAAAAAAGATGGTGGCTACAAAAACTGACCAATCAGGAGTCTACCATCATAGGATCCTTCCAGCCAAATTTGGTTGAAATCGGTCAAATCATAAAGGAGATGCGATTTAACGGACCGACGGACAGCCATTATGGCCAGGTGGGCTACAAATTACAGACTACAGACAGGCTGATAGGCCATAGACAGACAACTTGAGACAATTTGACCGACACTGAAATGATTACTGTAGGCCTCTACTTTCGAACTTGGGATGTTAAGAAAAACAACTAGATAAATAACCACGAGGAGTGTACAAATACAGATCTGCTCACAATTTCATTCTACAGTTAATCTCATAAACTCCAGAAAAGATCAGCCCAGCTAAATGTCAAGTCTTAAACCTAATGGAGGAATCTACTTTTAGCTATGCACCACCCATCTTTAACTAAGCTCCACCCACACCTCACCCGTGTTGGGATCAATCAATCCCTGAACTCCGTGACTCAATTTTAATAAAACTATACAGGTAATCTGTTGAATATTTTGATACTAATTTGACTCCAACTGCACCCAGTCAAATTAGTTTCAAAATATTCACCAGCGTGTTTATTACATACTAAATACAACACAATTTGTACAACGCTTATTCCGTCATCAATTAAGTGTTCGCAACGAACTTATCTACGTTATACCCATACGTGATGTCGTTAATTATACCGTCGTCCGACACGTAGCTGATTATAACGTCATATGATTGATGGATAAACTCGAAAGGTCCATTATTATATACGGGTACATTTTCATTGCAATGTATTCTTACCTTTAGGCTATTAAATTTTTTGTTGAAATGGCATTCATTTACACTATTTTATTAACAATTAACAGAATTCAAAGATGGTACTGGCAGTGAGATCATCAGTGGCGTATTCATGTTACGCCGAGAATGAGTCAGTCAAGAAATTGTGCCTGAGCGACTTCACAAGGGACTATATTCAGATCTCTCAACTCACCCATTTAGCGTTGGATTCACAAATTCAGCATAAAAATAGTCCGAGTCTGACCCTATGACAGATAGTAGGATATACTGATCTTAATCCTTAATTTATTCAACTAAAATTATATTAATTTATACGGAATGATATCGTCATATGTTAAGATGTATTTCATAAACAATTTAAACCTGAAAAAGTATAAAATTTTATCTTTTTATGTTCAGGCATTCTGAATGGGCATGGGTATGACTGTTGGCCTTTAAATAATTTGATATTAATTTATCTGGAATCTGTTACTGCTAAATTTCAATATATTCAATACGATATATGGGGAGAAAGACGGCACCTTCACGCCGGTCTCCTCCGTAATTACCAACTTTGTTAGGAAACTAAGTCATCAAGGATTGCGGGCTGACATCCACATACAGAGGCAACTCTGATTATGTCAAAACTTCTCCATTCAAGAAACTGTGCTCGACATCCTCCGACGACGGGATCTTCCCAGGAGCTTATCATAGATACGTGGAATGTACGTGGTCTGAGCGCAACATCAGAGGCAAACCTTAGGTGCAGACTGTGAACACTATAACATCGATATCACATGCAGTCAAGTGACACACTCAGAGCAGCAACTACAGACTATAAGCTAGTGCTCATGGAGCAAAAACACGCCACATACCGGGGTTTAGGCTTCGTAATCGGACCAAGGATCTTGGACCGTGTCATTAGTTTTGGATACGTCATGCATGGGATTGTATGGAGAGGACACACACAACAGCAATGGAGATGAAGTGGTGGCGTTCCTCAGTTCCAATGGCCTATTTGCCACAAATACGGCTTTCAAACACCCATACATTCAACAGACAACATGGACCGGAAACATTGCTGATCGCAAAGCCTCAAAAGGTTCTGGGACTACAAAAGCTGTCTTCAACCAAATACACTTCATACTAAGCATCATAGGAATGTCGAGTTATCTAGGTCAAATATGTCAAATTTGACCCTAAGGTTATTTCAAGGTCATGACCTAGAAAGTATGGTTATGCTATGGAAGCAAATCTAGGGGTTATAAGGCTCAACAGTTTATGGTGTTTGGACGAGCAAGTCAACTCAGGTGTTAATTTGACCTCTATGACCTCAAATGCCTGTTAATGATAAGTACCAAATTTGTTGATGACAGGAGCAGAAGTTTCAAATTAACAGGAAATCGCCCAAAGTGGTGTAAATTAAATGGCTCGAATGATTAGTATCAATGGATAAGAATTACAGGGATATTGCCGCTGTAGATTTTATATCAGGACACCAGATCTATGCGATATAGGAAGGATTTCGAATCAATGCAAACGATTCCGGATTTAATGAAAGAAATTGAGGAGATAGGACAGGGTATGGATATGGCTGTAACTCAAATTAGATTATTGGGATTGACTAATGGCAAACAATGGTGATGATCTTTCTGGATTAAACTTAAAGCTCACATGTCTCTGTTTTTTGGCCAAACCTAATCAACAGTATTCAGATATGTATGACTTGGTCAAAGTTGCGCGTTGCTCAGTCACCACCAAAGCTTCTCATTAACTGACCACAATAATATCATTGATCTATCTAATGATGTTGAAATCGTAATGAGAAAAATTACGACCGATCATATCCAGATATACATCGATTCGAATTCTAGCAGTTAAGGTTAAACAGTTCCAATCTCTTTTTCAAAAGACAAGAGCTGATTAAACTTCTTTACCAGAACCAGAAAATCCGTCTATCTGGGAATGATACTATTTGATCGTTAATCTGCATGCGGTAGAGAAGATTCTGTAAATGAAACTATGAAAACAGAAAAAACTTTAATCACTCATTCATTACATAGATGATAGAAAACGGAGTAAATGAATTGATATTGATATAGTATGAATGGAGTAATGAACTAACGCTGTATTTATTATATTTTAAAACCGCCAGTGATGCGTTATAGGTATGGATATAGAAACTGAATAAATTAATATGTAAATAAAAGGAAAGAAAATTATTTGGAAATCTGATGATTGAAATTTTAATCAATCAGCCCTTAGTTTTCATTACGGGTTA
The DNA here is from genome assembly GCA_034401795.1 of Chaetoderma sp. LZ-2023a. NCBI lineage: Eukaryota > Metazoa > Mollusca > Caudofoveata > Chaetodermatida > Chaetodermatidae > Chaetoderma > Chaetoderma sp. LZ-2023a. The sequence goes on from CM067359.1 coordinate 91,668,580, forward strand.
ATTTATTAAAGAGGCAATCATCAAATAGCATAGCAAACTTATAATCAATTTGAATGGATATTTTAATTCAAGAATTATGCGTTACAAGTTCAATGGGATTTTAATAGCGAATTGACCATTAGTCGGTAGGATAATAATAATGAGATTTATTGGGTAATTCAAGACTGATGAACCACTCAACCAATCTAGAACGTTATGAATTGGTTGATTGGTTACTCAGGGCTTGGAACTAGAAACTAACCACGTGTATATGATGATTACTGAATGATTGTTGGTTATTTGAACTTGGACAAATGACATAATAACAACAAAATGAAACAAATATTCAATCAATTTAAATAGAAATATTTCAAAAATAAGTATGAAAATTTACTTATAGAATATTTTGAAATTTGGTTACATAAGTAAAAATCTGGACAGTCTCTGCACCTCGCGAGTTGGTCGGGGTGTATGGTAAATAATTTTGAAAAATCACAGTTAAAACTTAGATACCTTGAATATGCTGAATACAGAAATCCGGTCACAGAATGAAGGCGAACAGATGAAGATCCGATCTGTCGTGGCACCGGGAGTGAAGACACACGTGAAGAAATGGATGATGAAACCGGAAGAATGTTCTGTATTCCGAAATAGGAACGGTAAGGTCGAAAGCACTAAGATGATCCGAGATATTGAATTGAGAAGAGCTCGAAGACACTGAGATGCTTCGTGTGATAACTCGGTTTAGTTACCGATACAGAAGATCGAGGCCGAAAGATGGTAGAGAATCGAAAAGATGACAGCAATCACTAATAAAGTCTGAACATTTCAGAAGGATGAAAGCGTCATGAAGATGACGAGATTGATGATGTCACAGGTAGAAAAGATAGAGTTCTACCTACTTAAACAAGGTACCACTTGTTTTGGGATTTGGTCTGAAGGTGATGAGATTGATGACGTCACGGGTAGAGAATTTAGACTACTACCCACCCAAGCAAGGCACCCGGTTCCGCTTGTTTTGGGATTTGGTCTGAAGGTGATGCGATTGACGACGTCACGGGTAGAGAATTTAGACTACTGCCCACCCAAGCAAGGCACCAGGTTCTGCTTGCTTTGGGATTTGATTTGAAGACGATTAGATTGATGACGTCACAGGTAGTTAAAATCGACTGATGGCTCATGACGATGATTACATTGAGACGATGACAAAGACGAGACGACACAGGCGCACTATTACGTTAACATTTTTACATGGTAAGTTCGTGGACTCTTGAAAATAAGCGGCTCCTAGATGACGTGTGAGCCGCTTAGAGATATGTTTCGAACTGATATGTGGGAGTTGACGATTTTCCCACCAATACACTGTCACGTGATTGATGAACGAGCACATGTTTTGCTGTATAAATGCGCCGACGTTCATATAATGCCTAAAGATGGTGACAATCTTATCATATACAAATTTGATAAAACTCATTGGAAAATAGAATCTCAAAAATAATAATTATACAAGAAAAGTTAATTATAAAATTAAATTGACCAATATAATAAAATCTAGAGGCCCTATTTTCCAATCATAATGGCACCAATCATGTGCAATGAATGTGTCATGTTAATTTCAAGTAATATTCATGCCTGGTCTACCGTACAAACACCGATTGATCAATAGTTCACCGAGTTACAGTGGGACGTAGGCTGCTAGGACAAATCGAACAATTCTATACTCTGTGGTAATCAGTTACAGCCAACAGCCTAATTAGCATATGAATTGGGAAATACCCAATCAGATGTTTATTTCATGATCATAGGTATGAAATACATGGACAGTGGAGCGCGATTAAATGATAATACTGGATTAACCCATCATATCCATGTTCCCTAAATTAATTAAATTATGAATAGTCTGACGTCACACATATACTGGGACATCACACATCATACTAAGCAAAACCCCTACTTCGGAATGCTCATTCACATGGAGGTACAGACCTCAATTCTGACCATAAGCCAGTCATTACACGCCTTCAGATGAACGATCTCTATTTAATATATAAACGCCATACCAGGCAAGAGGGTAGAGTCAACTACAACCTACCCAAGCTCATCAGTGACACTGACACTCAAATGTCATACAGAGGCGCTTGGGGGGCAGATAGCTAACATCGACATCAGCTCCAATCTAAACGAAGTCCTAAACAAAATATTGAAAGCTACGGAATCTTCAGCTACCAGCACCCTAGGTGTTCCTAGAAACAAAGAAACTAGGTATACTGACGCCTGTCTAGTACTAAAACTGTCAGCCGAGCACAAAACGTTATGGCTGCGCATCTATCAGTGGCCAAAATGATCACCGCACCAAACTATGCCGGGAGCGCAATAACATTCTGCGCTACATTAGCGAACGCTTAAAAAATCTTGCTATTCAACGAGCAGACTCCCTAACAGATGAAATCACTGCCAGGGATGACTGTCACAAAATGTTTCTGGCAGTCTGAGCCCTAAGAGTTACTGACTACACACTGCTACTCACTGTACACAACTCTGAATGACACTATCGGGACTGACCAGGGAAAAGCAGAGGCGACTCGAGAATGGTTCACGGTACAGTTCACTGACCACGATGATGAGCCCTTGCACCGGTTCTCAGGAGACCCCAGCCCATTACAAACAGCAATTAAAACAGCAGAACTTAAGAAGGCACTTAAAACCCTGAAAAATGGACGTGCATCTGGACCTGATGGCATGAGCAATGAACTATTCAAATATGCAAGTGACATTATCTCAAAACCGATCACGTACCTAATCAATTCAGCTTTTATGCACCACCTTACCATCAACGCTGTAGGCCAAGGCATCCTTATCGCACTACCCAAGCCCAAGAAGCCACCTGGTCCACCAGCCAATCTGCGGTCCATTGTTCTCCTCAACAGGATACAGAAAATCCTATCCAATGTCACTCTAAGCTGCATCCGAGACATGATCGGTGACTTCACCGGATCATGTCAGTGGCTACAAACATGGACGCAGCTGCGCAGACATTGTATTGTGTCGGTAGTCATGACCAAACACTGACATTTCCACAAAATGGGCATTGACGTCACGAGCCTTCGACACAATTACATGCTCAAAGATCCTAGATGTACTATGCCCGGCCCGTTGCAATGAAGATGAGCTACGACTAGTGAGACTACTGCTTGCAGATACCAAGCTGAGTGTATGAGTTAAGTCAGTGAAGTATGTAGAATTTGAGACATTAATCCGCTCCGCATAGAGAGATGGTCTATCTCCGGCGCTTTTCACCCATTACTTTGTTGCTTCATTGAAATCCGAGTGGGAGTTCCACAATAACAAACCCCCCAGTATCCATAATAGGTATGCCGCTAGAGATGGAAAATGCCGACGATGTGGACTTTATATACGAGGAAAAGAATCCCCATGACAAACTTCTCCAAACAACTCCAAGCAAACTCAAAATTGAGAATATCTTTATGAATGAATCCAAAACAGAGTTCACCCATATATACCTATGTACAAAGCATGAAACTACAGAAAATGACATCGACTTTGTGGCGGCGAACCATGGAGGAAAAGTAAAATCCTGGGCTCACTGCTTTGCAGTACTGCTGCATCATGCGGAACATAGCTTTCCAGTCCTTCTGGAACCTATGGATTCGTAGATCAGATGCCTTTGATAAAAAGGCTACATTTATACAATGCAACCTGCGTATCCTTTATGCTGTATAACTAACAGCTGAGCAGCTCCAAAGGCAGCTCTAGACAAACTCGATGCCTGCCACAGCAAACACCTATGCACTGTGGTGCTGGCGGTATCCCGCAGTTCCGTAGTTCGTGGCTGCCTGGCTAGCTGATTCCCGCCGTTTCTACGGACGCCCAGCAGTCGTACCTTGGAATCCGAACTGTGCACATCTGCCGCTGGTTCCACGGGCCGATTCGAGACCTCTGTTGGGTGAGTAACCTTTTATACATAGCTAAGTTACTACAAATGGTGTCAGGAGTACTTTGGGCCCTAAATTAAAAATTGTTATTAGTTATTTCTAAATTCTACTCACGATTTTGCTGTTAAAAAAGATAGAATTCTCGGAAATATAAAGACTACTCTAGTCCTGCCCGAACGTCAATTTTACAGACTCTTGCCGCAATTTTGATTATTTTATAGTTATTTTTGTATGATTTCAAGTTCAAGATTATTTATTTTGATATAGAATATACATTTACAGTTTCACAACAGGTAGTCCACCAAAGGCAGAGCCTATGTGGCGGTGGACCCCTACATATAACATATAACAACAATATAGGACATGAGAATACTGAATACATAAGGTTAACATGTTATAGTCCTATTTATACATATAGTTAACTGTCTCGCTGCCAAGCCTCTGCAGTCTACATTTTCCGTGTAGCCTAACTCAGGGTATGCGGAGTACCTCTAAAAAAAAAAAAAATACTCAGCCAATCCAGAGTCATTGCCAATTGGAGTTATTGTCCGCTTCCAGCAGTCCAACAGTTAATAGACGTATGACAACTTACATTTTTACAGGGAAAGACATGACAGAGGGATGTGTGCTTATCTTGCTTAAGTTAATAATTCTATATTACATATTCTTATTATCAATGACAAAGTATTAATTTTTAATTTTTTTTTAGGCTGTGATGGTAGAGGTAGTTGTTTGGTAGTTACCATTATGACAGATATTCTTATTCTTATTATTATTTGTTCCGGTGACTGGGTGCAAGTATGAGAATAGCATGCCATGATGGTGAGTGTTTTCCAGAGTCTAGTAGGTTTCTATAATCTTCTTTTTGATATTCTGCTTAAAGTACTGTAGCTTTATGATGTCTGCGTGTGCTTGTGTCTGTATTATTCCATAACTGAATTGCTTTGTATGAGGGTTTTTGTTGTGCTGCTTTTGTTTGGTGGTGTGTTGAATGGAGGTTATTTCTTGTTCTTGTGTTGTGAGGATGCAATTGTGTATTGAGCATAAAAATGTTAGATAAGGATGAGGGTAAGTTGCCATTGTGGAAGTCCCTTAAGATTGTGTATAGTTGGAGCCCTCCTATGTCCTCAAGTTTTAAGACCTTTTCTGATTTAAAGATATCCTGGCCACCTGCTGTTTGTGAAAATAGTTTAATAGATTGCTTTTGCAGAGATTTTAGGTTTTTTAGTCTAGCTTGAGATGTATTAGTCCAGATAGCATTGCAGTAGGTGATGTGAGGAAGTATCATTGTGCAGTACAGGTTTTTAATAATATTAGGTGTTAGATAGGGTTTCAGTCTGCGAATGATGCCAATGCTTTTTGCTACCCTTGTAGTAATAATTTCAATATGCTTCTCCCATGTTAAATTTGTGTCCAGATATACTACTAAAAACTTAGCATATTGTGCTTCTTGAATTATCTGGTTGTCGATATAGAGGTTTGGGAGAGCAATTTCTTTTAGTTTCTTAGATTTTGTGAATAGTATATAATTAGTTTTTGATACATTTAAGGACAATTTGTTTACTTTAAACCAGTCTATTAATTTCGCCATTTCATTATTGACATTTTTGTATAGAATTTCTATATCCTTGTGGCTGCAGAAAGCATTTGTGTCGTCTGCAAAAAGTATTAGTGAGAGATGTTTGCAGACTTTGGGTATGTCATTCATATATAGGCAGGGGCCCAAGAACTGAACCTTGGGGAACACGACAAACTATATTTTTGTATTCAGAGATAGCCCCATTGAATTGTACACACTGTTCCCTGTTTGACAGGTAACTCTGTATCCAGTTCAATGCAGTATCTCTTATTCCATAGTATGCAAGCTTTTGCAGTAAAATTGTATGATCAATTGTATCGAAGGCTTTGGAAAGATCCAAGAATACACCTAGCGTATGTTTATTATTCTCAAGGGAGGTTGATAATTTTTCTATCATATCCACAATAGCAAGCATAGTAGTGTTTTTCTCTGAAACAATATTGAGAAGGATATATGATTGAGTTTTTGTTTAGATATTTAGTAATTCTACTAAAATACAGCTTTTCTAAGAGTTTTGAGAAAAGTGGAAGTACCGAGACTGGCCGATAATTAGTAAAGTCAGATACATCTTTAGCTTTGTATATGGGTGTCACACGTGCAACCTTTAATCTTGATGGAAATACTCCCTGTGTAAGTGAGAGATTACAGACAAGTTACTGCTTCTTTTACAAATGATTTTCCTTTTTTGTTTTCTTTTTCTATATAGAAAATAGGTAAATGGTCTGAAATTTAACAATCACAGATGATAGGTGAGTTATAGTTAAATATATATTATTTATTTATACTATAGCATGCAAATGTCGGGTATATAGATTAATATACTTTACATACATACGTCATATATGTCATAAATTCAAGATTCAATGTTATTTATTTGAACTGTAATGAATTGAGGTATATTTTCGTGCTAAGTTTCTATCATCTATGTCAGTATTCAGTGGAATGACAACCCTATAGTTTCTGGATTGTTATTGTTAGTTGTCTTCAGTGTCATATGTACGCGATTCTGAGCTGTAATTTAACCGTCGGTTTTTGGATATTTCTTTATACTTTAATTACAGTTCAATTTCGTTGTTTATTTCAGAATTATTTGAAATAAAGAAGTGATATAAATCACTGTTGTTGTTATTATTATCATCATTATTATTAACTTTTTGAACATTAGAGGGTAATCTCCCTTCTAATCAACAAATATGTTTCAATTGTAATATTAGGTTTACTAATTACACTGAACACTATTTGTTTTGGTCTTTTTTCTTGTTATTATTAATTCAAAAAGTTCATAATCACATTGCTAGTTACTCCGTTAAAACACTACTCAGCTTATGCCTTCTTTTCAAGTTAAATCTGAGGAGTTCTTGGCTCGCACCCAGTTTTCATTGAATCAATCCTTTACCCACAAAGCAATTTTGTTGGGTACAAGTAAAGGTTTCATTTTGAAGAGCTGATCAAACTGGGTTTGTTGAGTATTGGTGTAAAAGCGGTGGTACTAAACAAGACTTGGTTAATATTTTGCAGTCGAGAATAGCCAGCGCCGTTCAGAAATTTCACCGTATCGTTTTCTATATCTGGGCCGGAACGTGCGACCTTACCGAGAAACGAGGCGACGGTTTTGTCTATTTAAGGACGGCCGATGATGAACTCGCGGTAGACCGCATTTGCCAACACTATCAACAGGCGATGGACATAGTAAGGCATTACAGCCAAACGGTGAAATTTATCGATATTCCGGCGTATTCTCTGGTCCTGTATAATGAGCAACTTCACCATTTGAATCCCTGTTCCTTCAAAGACCAAGAGCTGCAACTGCATGACCAACTCTCTCTTCTCAATGATAGAATTGAGAAAATTAATGCAGATATTGGTGTACACACCATCAAATGCAGTGTAGAGTTAATACTCCGTAAAAAATCTAGTGCACGTAAACGCATCCGTTATCATTATACTTTCGAGTTTCTGAAGGATGGTTTGCATGCAGGTACGCTACTGAATCTGGTTTGGCTTCGGAAGATTCATTCAGAAGTTCTCCGGAGTTGCACCACCATCACTACTCAGTGAGTTATATTTTTCAGTAAGCATACGCTTACGACTTATTTCAGTAAGTGATATTACTTTTTTAGCGAATATTAATTTCGCTTCCTTGGTATAAATCAACAGGTGACCCATAATGATGAAACCGTTGTGTATTAACACTGCAACCTTGGAGGAACTTAGTGCACTCCATAATACTGGTAAAATTCGAGCTGCTGGCATAGTAAGTTTTCGTGAGTCCAGAGGAGGTTCCATGTCCCTGGCCGACATTAAGGCAGATTCTGATCTGCCTGCCACAGCTGCAGTCCTTGCACGATTGCTCCATGCTGGGGATGTCGTATTCGACATCAATGATGAAGGCGCTGTTGGTGGGGTCGACTCGCACACAAGGGAAGAATCCCTGGAAGAGCAAGTAGCTAGACTGAACATGGAACTGCTAGCTCAAGGTATCAAATACAAGGCACTCCTTAACTCAACTAATCAACAAAGGGGTGATCAGACCCTAGTTGATAACCTGGCTCCTAGGGGGGTATATACCCCTAGAGAACCTGAGGGAGTCGCGATCAGTTTCTCACCATGACACTAGGACGTCATCACCAGTTCGTAGAGCTTACTTGGATGGCGCTTCGTACAATGACTCTAGAATGTCATCATCCGGTCATAGAAGCTACTCTGATGGTCTTCCTCCACCTAAAATGTCAACTTTTGATGGAAAATGTGTGGAAACCATTTTTCATACAGTTTGAGCATACTGCTACAAGGTACCGTTGGTCTGATACATATAAATTAGACATGCTCATCTCAGCTTTAAGGGACAAGGCCTTAAAGTTTTACTGCATCCGTTCTGTGCAAGTCCAGAATGATTACTTTAGTTTATGTGACAAATTAAAGTTGCGATTCGGGAAGAAAGATCTGCCCCACATCATCAGAAGAAAGATGCAAGATATTCGACAAGAGGGTAACTCTTTAGAAGAATTTGCAGATATCATTCAGGTTACCCTGATGCCTCAGAGAGTTTGGGCGAGACAATTGCCATTGATGCATTCCTACGGGGTGTTGAGCATAAACGAGCCGCTCTGATAGCTATGGATAAAGATCCGAGCACCCTGGAGGAGGCTGTACAAATGGTCAATGCAGCTATCCATAATCAAAGATTGATCATGGGTTCCAGAAGACCTGAGGTTCGAAAGGTCCGTTTTCCGGACGATGCTTCTGGTTTGATGGAGGCAGATAATCCTGAGCAGTTGAGAGGCATAACGGCTCCAAGCAGGATAGATAAATTGGAGAAAGATGTCGAAGGACTTAGGAAGGATATGGCGGAGATGAAGGTAGATGTTGCTAAGATTTTGAATCTTATATCTGGTCAATTCGGTCGAGGTCGGTCTCCTCCAAGAGGGAAGGTCGTTTCATCTCGTTCCCCTTCTCCTCCTCTCAGATCGGGAGTGCTTTAATTGCAATTTAGAGGGCCATTTTTCCCGTGAGTGTCTGGAGCCGAGGCATACACTGTCGCCATCACCTTCTGCTTCACCGAGATCTTCGCCTGTGCGATCATATGATGTTCGCATGTATGAGTTTAATCGTGACCCTATTACACTAGTCATTCCCATTAAAGTAAATGGTGTTTCCGTTGATGCAGTGGTGGACACTGCGGCACAAGTGACAGTAATTGGCAATTTCTTTGCAAATAAATTACCGTACCCTTTAAAGAAGTTGGAGTCTATTACATTGTAAGGTGCAGGTAGAGACAGTATTATCCCTGCGGAAAGTGTTGAGCCAGTCACAATTGCATTAGGCTCTATGATGTTCAACTGGCCAGTCCTTCTTGCCAATATTAATGATCCGATTATATTAGGCCTGGATTTCTTGAAGGCACACAAGGCCACCATTGATCTGACTAGACTGTGTCTGACAATTAATGGAGAACCGGTTCAAGCATCAATATTGAGAGCTCATGGGAAGGAAGCCCAAGTAGCTCGGGTAACATTGAAGCAGAAAGTGGTCGTTGGTCCTTTTGAGGCCGTGAAGACCACAGGTGTTCTGGATCAGGAGGTACAGAATGATGTTGTGCTCCAGCCCTCATCTAAACTGGAGGGTCTGGTAACACCTCATACAGTGGCCACTGCCAATGATTCGCAGATTCCTATTTTGTTAAGGAACCTGTCGGCCCAATATATTACTCTGGAACAAGACCACAACCTTGGTATTGTCACAGAAATTGAGGAGGTTTTAGACCCTAGAACAGAATTTCAACTTGCTGGTAATCCCATAAACCAGGACGGTTTACAGACTTCTACAGCCACTGAGGTGGACATCCCTGTGTTCTTACAGGAGCTGTATGAGAGGTCGACATCGGGTTTATCGGAGACGCAGTCTTCGCAAGTTAAATCCATGTTAATCGAGTATCACGATGCATTTGCAAATGATGATCTTGATTTGGGTTTGTTCAAGGGGATAAGAGACATAAGGTTGACACAGGTAATGCACAACCTGTTCGTTCTAAACTTAGACGAACTCCTCTTGGTTTTGAGAATGAGGAAGAGAAACACCTTGCGGAAATGTTACAGAAAGGTATCATAGTTCCGTCAAAATCTGAGTGGTCATCAGCCGCGGTATTAGTTCGGAAGAAAGGCGGTACCGTGCGGTACTGCATCGATTTTCGAGCTCTGAACAGTCTAACTCGCAAAGACCTTTACCCCCTACCAAACATTGAGACATGTCTGGATGCACTTGGTGGTGCTAAGTTCATCAGCACACTTGATATGGCAGCCGGGTATTGGCAGGTCGAGGTTGACCAAGCGGACCGCCACAAGCTCGCATTTATCACAAGATATGGGCTCTTTGAATTTGTCCGGATGCCATTTGGTACGTGCAACAGCCCAGCTACCTTTCAGAGGGTTGTTCAGCTGGTGTTGCAAGGTCTTAACTGGTGCAAGTGTCTTGTGTAGTTAGATGACGTGGTAGTGACAGGGACTGACTTTGACAGTCATATGACCAACTTGAAAGCTGTCCTTTCCCGATTCCTGTTGCACAACCTAAATTAAAACCTAAGAAGTGTAATCTGTTCAGTACAGAACTCTGTTTCTTAGGCAAGTTGGTGAGTGATAAGGGAATCGCAGTTAAGCCAAACAATATGGAAAGCGTCGCTAATTGTCCTGTTCCTAAGACCAGGAAAGAGCTGGAATCTTTCCTAGGGTTCATGAATTACCACCGGGAGCCCATACAGGGTTTTGCTGGTATTTCTGCTCCTCTCTCTGCACTTACCAGTTCCAAAGCAGAGTATGACTGGACTCTAGAGCATCAGGTAGCTTTCAAAACACTGGATACTGATGCTTCAGAGGCTGCTATTGGTGCAGAGTTATCCCAAATTCAGAATGGGAGAGGTGCTTATTGGTTTTGCGAGCCGAACGTTGACACCGGCTCAAGCGTAAATATTGTGTTACACGCAGAGTTGCTGGCCGTGGTAGCATTTACTAGGCAGTACCATATGTACTTGCTAGGACGGTCATTTATTGTGCGGACTGACCATCACAATCCCACGTGGCTGCTCAGTTTCAAGCACATCGAAGGACAACTAGCTAGATGGCTAGAAGAACTGTCCCAATATAATATGACGATGCAGTACAGGCCCTCTAATGCTGATGGTCTATCACAAGTTCCAAGTGATTCTTCACCTTGCCACTGTTATAAAGCTGGCCAATCTCTTAGTTCATTACCATGTGGTGGGTGCAAATATTGTACCAAGCTTCAGCAGCAATGGTCTCAATTTGAACAAGATGTTGATGATGTAATTCCTTTGGCTTTTCAAACCATAAGGGCCCTTCAACTGAGTAATAATGACCTATCAGACAGCGACGATCCAGATGGACTGCTGAATGGTGTCCCCCAAACAGACCAGGTTATCGGAAGGTCACACTGGTTAGACGCATTCTTTTCGGAAGATCTAAGGGAGCGTCAGTTGGAGGATCCTGATCTGAAGACAGTTGTATCATGGATTGAGCAGTCACACACACCTTCTGATGCGGAGCTATATTTAGCTAGTCCAGCTGTCAAGCTTTGGTGGGCTCGTTGTGATCAATTGATTTTTGTCGATAGCATTTTGCACTATCTCTGGGTAGAAGCAAATACCACACAGAATCTGCTGGTAGTCCCATAGTCTCTCCAGAAGCTGGTTTTGGAGAAGTGTCATGATTCCAAGCTTGCCAGTCACATGGGTGAGCAGAAGACATTAGAGAGAGTGAAGGCTAAATATATCTGGCACGGATACTCTCGTGATGTGGTGGCGTATGTGAAATCCTGTCGGATTTGTAGCTGTAGCAAAAAAGCTTCCATCCGACCTAGAGCTGCTCTGGGCGAGTTCCATGCTGGTTTTCCCTTGGAACGGGTACATATGGACATTTTGGGCCCCTTTATCACATCTGCACTGGGAAATAGATATGTGTTGATGATCATAGATCAGTTCACTAAATGGGTTGAGTGCTATGCGCTCCCTGAACAAGGGGCAGAACTGGTAGCCGAAACGTATGTGGAGCGTTTTGTCACCACATTTGGCTGTTAATATTTCTTACACACCGACCAGGGTCGTAACTTTGAGAGCAACCTATTTAAGGAACTGTGCCATCTACTGGAGATTTCAAAAACACGCACCACAGCTTATAGACCATGTTCCAATGGACAGATTCAACGTATAAACCATACTGTCTTGCCGTGTATACGGTGTTACCTGCAAGAGCATGACAGACAGAAAGATTGGGACAAGTGCCTTCCTTTCATCGCTGGAGCTATACGATCTACTTTAAGCCGACAGACGGGGTATACTCCCAACATGATGATGCTTGGTCGAGAAGTACTACAGCCTATTGACATAATGTGCAAATGCCCTGTGTCTGCGACTACAGAGAATGCCCCTTCAGATGCCAGTGACTTCGTCCAACAGTTACAGCAAACGTTGCATGAAACTCATGAGATAGCACGGGATAACCTTAAAATGGCTCAGAAGCGCCAGAAAAAAAGAGTATGATCTACGTTTGCATGAGGGTGCCTATCATGTTGGTGATGTAGTTTATATTGCTAATTCTGCAACTAAAATAGGCCAGTCCAGTAAACTACAACCTCCTTGGACTGGTCCATTTATTATTTATAAAAAGTTGTCAGAAGCACTGTTTGGTATCAAAAACCAACGCCGGGAACTAGTTGTTCACCATGATAGATTAAAGCTGTGCAGAGATCGTGATTTACCGCTCTGGATATTGCGAATGAGACGTGCTATAAGCTCTGAAGATCATGGCGATGATGATGACTTATTATCCTCCGATAATGGCCTTAGGTTATCTGATGATAACCGTGCTTCCATTTTTGAAGAGGATTCGGATGAAACCATTCCATATGGTATTGATCCATCCTCATCAATTCTGCATAATGATCTAGATGCTGTTTTGAGAGATGACCTGGATATCGACTCAGTTTTACCCGTCCCACAAACACAGCATCACTCTCCTAGGCGCATAAGGTGTCAGGTCCGAGGAGAAATGCATAACACTTCCCCTAGGCGCATGAGGTGTCAGGTCCGAGGGGAACCGCATCACACTTTTCCCCCTAGGCGCATGAGGTGTCAGGTCCGAGGGGAAATACATCACACATCTCCTAGAGATGACCAACTCCAAACTCACACCATTCAGAGTCGAACAGGAAGGCAGTGCCGTCTTCCCAACAGGTTCCTAGATTATGAAATGTATTAGAATGATCTTTAAGCATTCGTGAATTAGACTGTGTAAGTCTTCATGGACCCTACTTGTTCACCTGAATAAACGTTCCTCTGGTTTCGTCTTATTACGGATTCATTTGGTCATGATATTGTTGCGGACTGCAGTTAGCTTTTCAGTCGTAGTACAGTACTACACTAGTAATGTGATAATGTACAATGGTAACAGTAATTCAACATTAAAAGAATTACAGTAATCCAGATGATATGAAATTATGAATTCAAATTTTAACATTCTGCATGACACTGAAGACATTCAACTTGTCCGGAAAACATTTATAATCATTGGCTTATGTTCCATTTCCATCTTAGCTTTAGTTTCAGCAATAGCAAAATCGTGATGTTCTATTCTTTGTAAGTTTTTGGGAAACTAAATTAGTTGGACACATAAGCACATTGTGGCTTTTTCCAGCAATAATACTCCTTCAGATACCAAAAACCAACAGGGGTCCATCGCTGTATGACTCACAGAACGCGTTATTATAATTACGCGTTTTTCAAATGACGCGCGAATAATTGCGCATAGTAATGCGTGGTTATATTTACGCATTTCTTGATCACACATTACAAATATGTGTTGTCAAATGATGTGTAAATTGTTACACATTAATCATACGCATTGTATTGTTAACTGTATTTATTGTCCGTCATGACGTGTGGTTATAATAATGCTCTCTGTTTATGTGTATATGGATTAAATCCATGTACACGCTTTTATAAGTATATGCATCATATGTTGTGATGCAAACTCATCTATGTATAGTGAAATTCAGTTTAGGTTAGCTATTTAATGCCAGTTCTACATTTGTCAGCTCAGATATTTTATAGGGTAGCTTATATATATTATATATAGTTTTATTAGGTCAGCACAGATATTTTATAGGATAGCCCAGGTATATTAATTCTACATAGGTCAGTTCAGATATTTTATATTAGGCCAACATATTATATACTGCCATACCTAGGTATTTCCTTTATTAAACGTGTAGCAATTACATGTTAAAATGATGCAATGATGCATTACTCTATAATGCATAACTCATGCATATTTATAATGTGCATTACTCTATAATGCAGAAGTCTTGCATATGACAGCATATTTAGAATATGCATTTAGCAAAGACTGCATAAATCGTACAGATGCATTTCTTGCGCTTATCATTTCATAATGCGCGTTTCTTTCTTCTGCTGTATTATCCGTTCCGTTTTAGCTTCATTCAGATATCTTTATTGTGATAGGGACAGTGGTTTTCCGGATTTCCTAAATTTGTGGATTCAGATCCGTTTCAATTATATAAGAGGTATATCATAAATGTTAACGTTAAAAATGTTCACAAAATTTAAAAATATGCAATATTCATAGGTTTTCCTAGAATCTCACATATGTTAATTTCAGATAACACTTCCACTAAATTCATGTGAGATTATTTTTATTACTTCTTTATCAATTCGGCAATTCCGTAAATTCTGTCAGTTTTTTGCTGTGGTGGAAAACCACTGTCCTTAATGTTAGTTAGGACGCTATGCTATTTTAAAATCTGTAACGATGGCCCTCGTCCGGCAGCTGTTGATCTATCCATCTGTTTTATTATTAACAGCTCATTCTTTCTGGATGGATCAACACCTATGGGAAATTTTTTTTTTAATTGGTAAATTCAAATTCTACATTTAGCAGTTGAGCGTCAATGCCTGTGTGTTTTCTATGGTATGTAAATTTTTAAGGATTAGATTTTTAGATAAGATTTTTAATTAAATAACCATGTTTTTATAAACGGGGGAGAGTGTGGTGCTGGCGGTATCCCGCAGTTCCGTAGTTCGTGTTTCGCGGCTGCCGGGCTAGCTGATTCCCGCCGTTTCTACGGATGCCCGGCAGTCGTACCTTGAAATCCGAACTGCGCACATCTGCCGCTGGTTCCACTGGCCGATTCGAGACCTCTGTTGGGCGAGTAACCTTTTATACGTAGCTAAGTTACTACAGCACCATCACTGGACACCCATGGCCAGACAGCATAATTTCCAACGATGCGCTATACAAGATGTGTAATACGTCGCTGCTGTCTGAGTCGCCCAACAAAGATGGTCCGTTTGGCCATGTGCTAAGGATGCCAGAAAAGACACCAACACAGCCTTGGAATTCGCCCTACTCGGAGCCAGCATATACAAAAGCCAGGAGAGGACGTCATTGTATAAGCTGCTAAGTGTGCTACGAGGTGACCTCAAGAAAGCAGGACTCGGTACAGTCAAGTCAAGAATGGACCTGAGGAAGCTAAGGATTTCGACTGAGGACAAGACACAGTGAGCAAAAGCGAAGGACTGATTGTAGCTGTAGAATGTTTCTACTACTACAGCCGCAGAATACAGTAATCATACATATAGGCATAGCTATAAATTCTTCACTTGTTATCTGACCTCTAAGTCAAATGAAAACATATGGTATGTCATATTTGAGGGGTAAATGGCTGACAGTACCTGAATTGTATGTCTTTTCTGAATTTACTATTTAATAAACATTTTGTTGAATAGTTTGAAAGTAATTCGATTGGGAGGTATTGCTGCCATAACAGATTCCAATCTAATTCCTTTCAAAGTAGTGTTTCATAAATATTGGTAGGTTTAGACTGGTCAGGAAATCTCAGTATCTCTTAAATGCTTGATCAGTTGGATCGAAATCTGAATGTCAGTGATCTGTTTTTCACTTGCTTTTATACTGTCGGTCCATGTTACAGTTGCTCTTTGGTGTAACTGGGATGAGGGAAAATCTGGTTACGTGTAACCAGAATTTCATGTTTGTAGTCATCTGATGACCATAGGTTTCCATTGTTGTTGGATAGCCTTCAAGTGGTGATTCAGATTTATGGCATGTAGTTTTACTCATCCGAGAAACTGAAATTGGATTTGGTTATCCATTCAGAATTTGGGTTATAAGTGAGCGTATCTTATTTCACGTTTCTACGTGTCAGTTCCTGATCTGTGACCAACCATGGTTTCTGTTCATTAGGCATTAGGTAAGTGACAGTTTCTGTGAGGCAGGTTTCAATAAAGACATAACTGTATAGTTTGTCGTCTGTCGTCCCACTGGTTGGTGGGATACTGCCCTCTGGTATGAGTATCACAAACCGCAAATAACTGTGGAAGAAGTCCACTATCTCCCAGTTGTGGCATCTCACAAGCATAATCAGCCATTGGCGAGGGTGGCTCATGGGTCTGGTCAGCTGTTGGATCGGCCCCATGTTTTCGATCACTGGCTATGGTGTTGTGGTGTCTTCTATCAATTCCTGGTTCTGTGTTCCAGGTGGTTCGATGGCAGATATGTTTTCTGTCACGGCTGCCTGTCTGTGGCGGGACATGTATTCTGAAGGTGAAGTAATCTACTATGTGGACTACTCTACTGTGCCCGGCTGGCTGAACCAGTTGATAAAATTGCTCAGCTTCAATGACATGGTGCGTTTTGCAATGGCCCTTGTTCTCTTCAAGTCATGTAAAGTTGATCTTGCAGTAGCTGTTGCTCCAAAAACCACATAGCTTGTGGATGACTCGAACGTGTCTCCGTAGCCCAGTGCGTTGGGCAAATCGTGCATTGCACTAAATGTACCTAAAGTCACTGATACAGGTAACACAAGCTGTTGAATATTTTGAAAAGTAATTTGACTGGGGGCTCTGGCTGCCTATGCCTAGTGAAATTAATTTCAAAATATTCATTCCACAATGTTTAACTTATTAAATTGTAAATTTATCAAAAAGATACAATCTGTACACGGAAGTGATGGAATATTTGATGTTTATGACAGGGCTATACGTCATTCTGATTGATTCTGATTTTAATGACGTAATCGATTATGATGTCAGATACTCAAGCGACAGGTCAGATTACTCGATAGAAAAATCTCTGAACTAATCAAACATCACAGGTACATGAAAAGAAACAAGAAACACAGATTGAAATCTTTCTCCCATTTAATTCACTTTCATTATTGTGATAGACTCCCAATCATTCATATATGTACAAACAAAACAATGAGTAATATTAAGATCATATGCACTCGTGATATACATATAGCTACAATGACACAGGATAACGTTAAACATCAGCAATGTACAGTACCACCTCTCTTCAGTGGCCACCTTATGGAGCGAGAATAACTACACACTATATGTCTGTCGTCTAACCCTTTGACCGTTGAATGTTTTAAAAAAATTCTATTTTCTCATAGAAAATGTCCATTTGCAGACCAAGAAGTCTATTTTTGAAAATTTACCAATTGAATGACTGGCTCGGTTATCGAGCCAGTCATTCCAGTGGTAAATTTTCAAAAAAAAATTTCTCGTGAGCTGCAAATGGACATTTTCTATGAGAAAAATTGAATTTTTTTCACTGAAGCTGTTATTGAATGATACAAGTGTTAAGAGGTTAATAGAGGCGTCTAGGCTTGCGCTATTACATAAGTAAATCGAAAATCGAGATTATTTTTTAAATCGTGAATTTATATGATTAAAAATTAAATAATCGAATAATGATGAATAATTTCTTCTTCATAAGATATTGCAAACCCTATCTCTTAGTTACTCTTTAATGTGATCGGTCAGGAAAATTGACATTGTGCTCGGTGAATGTAAGGGAAGACTATTTTTGAAAATGTATCACTAGAATTCTGGCTTGAGCATCGAGCCAGGCATTCCAGTGATATGTGTTCAAAAATAGTCTTCTCAAAGCCTGCAAATGGCTTTTTTCTGAACAAAATTGCGGCTTTCGTCACTGATATGCCCTTGTTGTTATGCCTGTGTATTTGTACCCTGACTGATTAATTGAGTAATCATGACTATTCTTAAATAATCGATCATGATCATTCACAGTAATAATCACACACGCCTAGATGCATCCATTTCTAGCTTTGCCCAGCCCATTTCTAGCTAACTTCTGCCAATTTCTAGCTATGTGCTATACGTGTTTCAGACGATTTAAAATTTGGAACACGAATGCCCAGAATTTATATTTCGAGCTAAGTATACATTTAAGTTGTTGAATATTTTTTAAACAACTTTGACTGGCATGACTGAGTGAGGGATGTTGATGCAGCAGCATCTCCAAGTAAATTTAGTTTCAAAATATTCAACAGAATATTTATTAAATTAGAAATTCATCATACAGTACAGATCTTAATTAGCTTTACTGTTTGACGAAGCAAAAACGAAACAAAAATGTGTCTTTTTCGCGTCTAGTGTTATGCCAAATTTGTCTTATAACGGAAAGGGAAGCAATTTACAAAATCTGCAAACCTGACATTGGGTTGTTCTCGATTTCACTATTTCATACATAATATGTAACCGAAAATCTCCGCTTTTACATAAACATGCACATGCGTACATAGTTGTTTTACCCGTGCCTGGGGTGCACTCAGGACCGCGAAAAACGTTTTCCGTTATTAACTGAACACTGCACCGCGTAGAACGCGCACGTTCACCGAACATTCGCCTTCCTGACACACTCCAGGAGTATCCGAGTACGTAACATTATTACCCGTTTTCGGCAACGGGTATCACCGTCTGATTGGTCGAGAATACACGCATATTTAATCAGATTTAGCAAAGATGGCGTCAACTGTTTAGAAAATAACATATTTTTGTGTGTGCAACTCATCAATCTACGCACATTTCGTCTACGCCACAGACTAAAAAGTAGACAGACAACACGGAATAACGAAACTGCCAATCAGAAAGTGTGATGCCTATATATTTGACCGCTTCGGCATCTTAACTCGGGCTTATTACTGACAGTGCTTGAAGTTAGTTATCTCGAAAATTGTAAACGAAGACACGCATCAATGATCGAGTTTATCGGATTGTTTATCTTCAACAGGGGTAAACGAAATGGATATTATATATATATATATATATATATTTTGTGTCTGCGGCTCTCTTGCGACAATCAACAACTCTCATTATCGGTGACATCACATTTACTAAAACAAGAATGATAATGCAGGTTACTGGGACAATATTGGCCTAGTAACTTGCATTATCAGGAAAGTAGGCCCCAAATCTAAACCAATGAATTATCACATTTTACCCATTTGAACCCGAAATCCCAGAATTCCACTTTTAGTCATTATATAAGTATGATGTTGAATATTTTGAAAGCAATTTGACTGGAAACTGGCTTTCAGTCAAATTAGTTTCAAAATATTCACCAGAATTTTGACACATTCTAACAAATTTATTATTTTCTCTTGTCAGTGAAGTACTCCCTTGTTGGAGGCGATATTCCCACCCTGTATTATATTCATAGAATCACAATGACGTCAGCACAATCAAATTTCCCATAATACCCTGGGAGATACGCCATTTTCAGAGGGGCGTATTTATCATTACGAGCAATGGGCCGTTAAATGACGTAGATAAGTTCGTCAATCTTCACAGACACTTAATTGATGACGGATTATATGTATTCTATTTAACCCTTTAATGGACAAATTTGGTGAAGAAAATTTTAATATCCACTTATTGAATGTCCAATTAGAGGCCAAGAGAATACAATTTTTGAAAATTTATGACAAATTACTGGCTCGGTCATTGAGCCAGTCATTTGTGGTGAATTTTCAAAGATTCTATTCTCTTTGCCTGTAAATGGACATTCCACAAGGCCATAACAGAGGCCAGTTTTGGTTGGCATGACCGTTAAAGGGTTAATAAAAATGATGTCGAATATTTTAAAACTAATTTGACTGGGAGTTGTTGCTGTCAAATCAACAGCTTACATGTATAGTTTTCAGGAATTTGAGATTCAGAGAGTACAGAGATCGATCCCAATGCAGGTAAAGCTTGGGTGGAGCTTAGCTAGAGATGCTAGGCGGGGCATAGCTAAAACTGGATTCCTCCATTGGGCAAAACTATAAGTAAGACTGAGCGGTGGTAGTGAACACCTGACCTAGCACTGTAATAGTAGCATGACAAAATAGCATTCTATCTGTGTGGGTACAAGTACATTATGTAATAAATTATTAAAAAGTGTACCAACACAAATACTGATAGAATGCTACATGTATTTTGACATCATGATACTGGTGCACTGCCTGGTCAAGTGTTTACTATCAACACTCAGTCTCACGGCAAAATAATAAATTAGCTACTATAATCTCACTCTGTACAGCGTACATTGCGGATAGTGATATTCACTATACCACCACGTACCTCACCGATATTTGCTAGAATAAACCAGCACGATTACAATCATGCCAGTTTATTCATTCATTTTGTTGGGTGACGTGAATGGTGGTACAGTGGTACCTGATAAGCATGCTGGGTTATTCATTAACATTTCTGGGTGGCATGCAGGTTGGTTACAACTCAGGTGATGTGAAGTTTGAAAGAAAAAATTCTATGGAAACTAGTAAAAAAATGTTTAAATTTCATAAACAACAAAACAGCCCGTAAGCCTATTTATACCTGGAACCGCCTCAGCTGCTCTTTGAGAGCATCTAGACTTCAAAGTTTTCCGGTGGAGAGTTGGTGTTTCCAGGTGAGTGACCGCTGAGGACAGTGAATTGTGCATGTTAGGAGAGTGAAAGACTGATTCAAGTGAGACCACCAATGACCGATAGGAAAATATCTATTTGCAGGACAAGAGAAGACTATTTTTGAAAATTTATGACTGGAATGACTGGCTCGGTTATCGAGACAGTCATTCCAGTGATAAATTTTCAAAAATAGCCTTTTCTTGGTCTGCAAATAAATATTTCTCAACACCACTGCAGAAACCAGTTTTGGATGATATGAGCCAGGTTCTGCCAATCTGGTTGCTTAGTGGGGTGAACTGTCCCACTTCCTCAAGAAATCATGGGCCATTTTGACAAATGTTGGAACAAGTACATACATGGAAGATATCTATGTCCTAAAATCCATTAGGCCAATGAACCATGTGTGAAGGTAATGATTGGATGGTGTGAATTTTACAGCACTAAATGGTGCAAGGGCCCTGCCTCCGCAAAACCCTGCATGAGTGTTAAAGCGTTATGTATATGATGTCATAATGAATTACATCATATGTAGGCTGATGTAGCTAAATCTTTTGAACTTTTAAGAGTCAGTTGTACAAATTGTATGTCTTTACTATTTAGTAAACATTCTGTTGAATATTTAACAACAGACCCCAGTCAAATTACTTGAAATTAGTTTCAAAATATTCAACAGGTTAACTGTATCTATAGTTACCATGAAATTTGGAATTCAGGATTCAAAGTACATACTGATCCCAACACACGGTCGCACAGGGCATAGCTAAAAGTGGATCCATCCATTAGAAAATCTAAATTTCTGTTTTATCCTCATGCCAATTCCAGCTTTTGTTATATTTAACCCTTTCACCGACGGGTCCTGAAAACAATGTGGCATGTTAAATGATGGTGGTAGCCTAATTTCTCAATCCGAAAGAAAACTGAATTTTAGTATGATGACGTTGAATTAATTACCTACCTACCTTTAAAATCTCCTCGAGTCTTTTCTTTATCTCCATGTTTTGAAAAAATTAGGATACATTTGTCTCCATTCATTCAACATGCTATCTCCACCCAGTTGGGTGGAATTCAACCAAATTTGGTATGTGGGTTATCCATATGATTGTGGATTGGCTGACAGCATTTATTTTATGTCGTCAGAGATTGGGGCCTTCTAGATTTATCTAGATTTTCCATAGTCCTGCCCACACTCTCGCACATCATTTGACACCCTCTCAATAGTTTTAAATTAAGCCAGATGAGCCACTACATTTAGATAGGACTAGTGATTACTAGATTCTACTATAGCCTTTCAAATCTTTGCAGACCAAGGGAAGACTATTTGTTAAATTTTACCACTGAAATGACTGGCTCAATTATCAAGCCAGTCATTCTACTGGTAAATTTCCAAAAATAGTCATCTTGATCTGCTCACAAGAGGAATTTTTTTACCACCTTGACTATTAATGGGTTGACATGTCAAATTGTTACCATTGGGTTGGTTAGTTACAAGTTGTACTAGCCCTGCTCAATTTCTGCTAACCTCGCGCTCATGTTAATTTTAACCGCTGCTCTCACAGATCATTTCCCCTTATGACCTCCAGATTTTTCACAGCGATCCATGCCAGTCTCTGTGTAATGCAACTCCTCCGAAAGCGGTGGATGGAATTCAAACAAATGTTGTAGGTTACTATAGAGTGCAAGAGGCCATTTTTATCTCAACTACGGAGTAAAATAACCTATTGTGATACCATGCACATCGCCGGGCGGCGTCTAATTTGCGTTTAGCTCAACTTTTCTGTTTATACCTCATGTTTGGTTGATCATACTGGTCCTAAACTTGGACACATGCCTCCTTATAATGACACGGCATCACACAATGATGTTCTGGCCAAAAGGTCAAAATCACTGATATGCATGGCAACCATTTGCTGTCCGCCATCCATCCGTCAACTTATGTTTAAAAACCAGATGGTTGCTGTTGACAGCAGATGGTTGCCATGCGTATCAGTGATTTTGACCTTTTGGCCAGAACATCATTGTGTGATGCCGTGTCTCATACATACATTAAGAATTTGGCGGATTTCAAACTAATTTGGCTGGAAGGACCCTAATGCTTTTGGCTTCCGAACATGCATACAGAATTTTGATTGGTCAATCTTTGTGTGAAAATCTTTGACTTTATGAAAAATTTAGCAGAAATTGTCAAAACGCTACTCCTCATTAACCGCTTGACAGATTGCAACCCTAGTTGGCTGGACATAAATTGCCAAAATGCATATTCTCCATAACCGCTTGGTGGATTATATCCAAAAAGTGGCGGAAGGATTCTGTACATGTAGTTGGCTCTAGAACTTCCATTCAGAATTTTTTTTATAATTCTGTGCTTAGCAACAACCATCATTAGATGAGATATTTTAACAGTTCGCCTCTATGTCCGCCTCATCTCAAAAGAAAAATAGGAAGTGGAAATAAGATACGGGTATACAGGCAACCTGCTGAATATTTTGAAAAGTTTTGATAGATAGA
Source organism: Chaetoderma sp. LZ-2023a (assembly GCA_034401795.1). NCBI lineage: Eukaryota > Metazoa > Mollusca > Caudofoveata > Chaetodermatida > Chaetodermatidae > Chaetoderma > Chaetoderma sp. LZ-2023a. The sequence continues at coordinate 91,691,896 of CM067359.1, forward strand.
TAGGTATGTACATACTCAGTATATTTTATAGGCAGCCTTTTTTGACATAGTAGCAGCCTTCTCTGCTGACAGCCCTTATTGCCATACACCGTCCAGAATACCGTTACAGGCCCTTGGGGCCCCTTGTTGATAAGCCTTCTAAATTTATTTTATGTTTGAAGTCAATCATCAGAGTTCATTGCTGTCATGAAGTCGAGATTCATGGTTGCATTGCAGCCACATTTCTGGTATTACATTTGGCTCCTCCCCTGGGGTAGTGAACGTGGTCGATTGCTATGACACGCCATCGACCAATCTAGTTATCACTTACTTTCCATCGTCAGATAGATCCAAGTTATCAGAGATTGTAACCCACAGCCTATAATTTTTCTTTTGATCACTTCCAGGGTTGTTAAATCTTAATGTATGATCACACAACCTCCTTTATTAAAATTTGAGCAAAATCTGACCAGTTTGTTTCCGATATATCCATAGATTAAAATTTGTAACCAATCTGGATCCAACTTGGTCTTTGTCCAGATCACAGCCAAAGTCTGGAAATCCTTGTTTAGGTTATGTTGCTTTTTTACTGTCGTCTAATAGCACACAACTGTCAAAGCGTCATGAGATAGTTCAACCAATCAGATTTGCCATTGATGGCTTTTCCAACAATATCTTTGCCAATCAAAGATAACGAGGTTAAATATATACGCGATGACGTCATCAGAATGGAATGGTGTTCCAGTACAAGACGATTGTCCATTCGGCATTAGATATATCGAGATTTTCACTATAAAACGCAGAAATTAGACGAATCCCGCGAAGAAACACTAAATGAAATACATCTTCTGATAAATCCAGCCACAAATTGACGTAAACAAGTTAAAATCTGTTGTACGAATCGCTCAAAGTTTGCTAAGCACGCGAGATACATGTACGGAGAAAACATGTACTGATAAGCGGGTCTGCCTAGACTAGGAACCGAGTACCCGGTTGCTTCTAGCCATAGGACTCGTCGAAAGAACTGGAGAACCGCGGTTGGAATTGATGGCATGTTTACTTTATCGTAAAATTTTCAAACGCTATCAAACGCGTAGGGCAAAAGGTTAAACCTGTCATTCAAAATGTCAAGCCCATAGTGTCAAAATTCTAACCCGTCAAGATAAAATTCAAGATGCAAGACACAGGTCTAAGCAAATCACTACGAGAAAATGACGGGAAAATGATGCCATACAGACGCGTTTTAAACGAGCTTTAGGAGGCATTTAAGTAAAGCTAACTAAGATCTGTACTGTACATACAAGTTGCATAATTTGTGACAGAAAGGCGTTTCAATTTTTCTGACAGAAAGGCGTTTCAATTTTTCTGACAGAAATACATGATTTTGATTGTGATGTCAGCTGACATGTGACATAATTGACTATGACGTCAGATATTTGAGTGACACAGAAGATCCCTCAATTAAAGCCGCTTGTTATAAGAAATGACACTTTTTGACAACTAAAATAACCCTTTACTGATCAAGCCGAACATAAATGGCTTCTGTAGTCCTCTTGAGCAATATCCATTTGAAGGCCAAAACTATTTTTGAGAATGTACCACTGGAATGCCTGGCTCGGCTACTGAGCCATTAAGCCATTATGTTGCAAAATAAACTTCTCTTGGTCTGCAAATGGAAGTTACTAGCAGACATTTAAACCTTCCTGACCAAGTGCCTTAATTACCTTCAAATTGTCATTCTAAGAATTCCCGCTTAAAAATATTTAAATTGATTCCAACTTGCATAGAAAGTTGATGGATCTTAGAAATGAATCCCTTCATTGACGACATAAATGATTCTACTTATTAATGTCATTAAATCTTAGGAAGTCATCTGACATCATATTGCAATAATATTTTAGCTAGAATAGATTACAGAATAGATTATTCTATTCATGTTTTTAAACATACATGTAGATTTCTTGATGAATATTGCATCTTTTATGACAAAATATCAATACGCGTTGCTATATGCGTTATAAATTTGAAAACATTTACAGCTCACTTTTTTAATAGAAAAGCATTTGAATTATCTCATTTATAAATGATGTCAACCACAACCGCATCCTAAACTTTTTAGTAAGTATTGGAAGAAAATGACCTCAATTCAGATTCAACGATCTCCATAGAATATGATTCCGCTTTCTCAGACATCCTGAGGTCTGTGTGCCACATACAGCATATACATGTATGTTACAGGTCTCGTTTTAGATACAAGACAGTAAGGACACCACGGTAAATAAACAAAAATAGATGTGTATTTAAATATGAATTTATAAATACTATATATACATTGGCAAGGATGCCAGTTCCTCCTTCCTCAGTCTGTATAACCAATCTGTTAACCAGATTTTTTGTGACAACACAGACTGCAAAGCGTTATCAATTCTGTTGTAATTTTGAAAACAATGTTTCTGCACGCTGTCGCTGCATGTTTACATGATTATTTTAGAAAATGTAGCATTATAATAGTTGGCTCGATAACAGAGCCAATCATTCCAGTGATACATTTTTTTAAATTGTCATCTCTGCCTACAAAGACATTTAGTTAGCTTAAATTTGGATTTTCTTGACTAATTGTGACCATTACCTTTTCAGATAATGTAGGAATCCAGTTTATCCAGCAATCACGTGACTTCATAATCAACTACGTGATGTGCAGGACGATGTCGTAATCAACGATGTTATGGAATGTAGATAACTTCGTCACAAATGCTTAATTGATCACGGACTAAGCATTGTTGTATGAATTGTATGTCTTTACAATTTAATAAACATTCTGTTGAATATTTTTAACAGCACCCAGTCAAATTACTTTCAAATAATTTAACAGCTTACCTGAGTAGTTTTCGAGGAAATTGAGAGTCAGGGAGTTTAGGGATCAATCGATCCCAACATGGGTGAAGTGTGAGTGGAGCTTAGCTAGAGATGGGCGGGGAATAGCTAACACTGGATTTCCTTCATCACATCAATATATGCTGTGACCTTTTTGCTCTCTAGGTAGATGGCACTGAGTAACTAAAGGCTCATTTTAACCCTTTCGTGACACAAAACCGGTCAAAACCGACCTCTATAGTGGTTTTCGGTAATGTCCATTTGCAGGCCAAGAGAAGACTATTTTTGAAATTTTACCATTAAAATGACTGAGCCAGTCATTATAGTGGTAAATTTTCAAAAATAGTCTTCTCTTGGCTTGAAAATGGACATTCAATGAGTAAATATTTTTAATTTAGTCATTAACGGTTTAACAAAGCATATTGTTAGCTGAAATTATTCTGAAACATGCCAGACAAAGCTCAGAAAGAACAGAATTTGTTTCAGTATCTCCAACGCCATCAGTGAAACATAAGTGACTGATACTTTTGTGTAGTGTAGCAGCTGAACCATTTGTGCCCTGAATTTACATAATCTAATATTTGGATATAATTATACAGGAATATTTTGAAACTCATTTGACTGGAAGTTGTTGCTGTCATAGGTAGCAATAGCTCCTAGTAAAATTAGTTTCAAATTATTCAACCTACATGTATATATTTCTTACACTATAAGTGATACTATTCAGTCATGCGAGTGCCATTGATAGCACTATAGAAAGGAGGTACATGTAAGTTACTTCAGTAGCTGTTAATCATCCAGTAGATCGTCCACGTCCAGATTCACATCCTGAAATGCACAACAATGTAAACCATCAATGTAACCATCACATTATACAACAAAGCCTGCTTGCTATTCATAGAAATTTGATAGTGTTGCTGAAAAGCTGTTGCAATTTAACCCTTAACACTCTGATGTCAAAACTTTAAATTTTCAAATTAAATTTTAAAATGGTATTCATTTTTCAACAAATTTGGTGGAAGATGGCGCTGTCGTAGACAGCAACATCGTCCACCAAAATTGTTGAAAAATATACACCAGTTTCTTTGCTATTGACACAGTAAAAGATAGAATATTGACATCAGAGAGTAAGTGTTAAAACAGATATTGTGGATATCTCATGTCTCATGTACATGTCCGAGAATACAACGGACAAACTTCTGCACAGACATAACAGCAAAGGAATATCAATGACGAAAGCTGCAATGGTGTTTGCCAACATACATTCGCAGGCCATGAGAAGACTTTTTGAAAATGTATTGCTGGAAGGTCTGGCTCAATGGTTGAGCCAGTCATTCCCATGATACCTTTTCAAAAATAGCTTTTTCTTGGCTTGCAAATAGACATACATTCGCTGAGCAAAAAGCATTAGAGTAACTATTAACAGGTTTTAAAATATTTTATGCAGTAGAAATTATTCACGATTAATTGATTATGTAATTTTTGATCATATAAATTCACGATTAAAAAAGTAATCATGATATTCGATTTAATACTCCAACAGGTATTCTTTCTCTTTCTACAATTTTCATTCAAAATAGAGCTGAATAACAAAGTGACATTTTCCCAATTGGGACAGTAAATGTCTGTTAATTTCTTGTAACAACTTAGGCAATATACTGCATAAGAATGTAATTACTCATAACTGTTCTTTAACCCTTGAACACTCATATCAGCCAAAAACGGCTTCTGCAGTGGTCTGGAGAAATGTCCATTTGCAGACCAAGAGATAGTGTTGGGAATTGGTAGTATTTTTGCGATTGATGATTGGTTTTATATACTAACCGATGATCAATTAATGATTGATCATAACAGGTTCTCATTTTTTACACATTTTGAATGCAGTAATTATAGCATGATCAAGGATAATTACTGCTTTCAAACCAAGTCGCAGGTACGACAGATTCTTAGTAATTTAAGAAATAATCTGTTGAATATTTTGAAACTAATTTGCCTGGAAGCTGTTGTTGCTTGCTTTGAAATTAACATACTATATCAGTGCTGAAAGAATTAATGTCTTAGACTAAGGAGTAACACTATAGTTGTAACAATTAAATTAAAATTCTTTTCCGAAAGGTATTCGTTTTCTAGCTTGACCAGTTAAAATATATTAATAATGTCCATTTATAAACGACCAAAATCGATTTCTGAAATCATGATTGATCGGTTGGTTGAACACGCACACCAATCAATCATCGATCAAATTGATTAATCAGAACAAAACTACCAAGAGAAGACTACTTTTTGAAAATTTACTTTTTGACTGGTTATCGAGCCAGTCATTCAAGTGGTAAATTCTAAAAAATAGCCTTCTCTTGGCCTGTAAATCGACATTCACTAAGCTAATATTTTGCTTTTCTTGACCAAATTTAGCCATTAAATGGTTAAAGGGTTAACCCTTGATGTTCAAATGTATTAAACAATTATACAGGTAAGCTGTTCAATATATTCAATATTTTGAAACTAATTTTGACTGGTACCTGTTGCTGCTAGAATTTGCCGCTTTGTGGTCCAATTAATATTTTGAGAATCACCTTCTGCTTATACTTACATTTTCATCAAGGTTATCATCTATGTCCAAATTCTCAAGATCTAACTCAAGTTCTTTTTCAATATCACTGACTATGTTTTCTATGCTGGGTTCTAGAGCTGGGGTGGAGGAAGCGGGCTTCTCGACTTCTTTCTCTGGCGGTAGCGCATCAACATTAGGTACCTAAAAGAAACAAAATAGTGCTTTGTATTTGTTTGATTTTATAACTAGAAACTGAGTGTAAATGTGAGATACATCGAGCCGTGACACTCAGCTACTTTAACACCCCTTAACACTCAAGTCGGCCAAAAATGGCTTCTGTAGTGGTCTTGAGAAATGTTCATTTGCAGACCAGGAGAACACTATTTTTGAAAACTTATCAGTGAATCAAAAAAGCATCCACTTTTGTTTCTACGAGAATTGATAATACTTACCAGATGTACTATTATGATAATGTCTATTATCTAGTCTAGCTCAAAATAAACAATTAAAACTCTGCACTCTCCATGGTCCTGCCCATACTGTGTCTGGGAATTACCATAAGCCTCCAGGTACCGAGTCAATTCCCAACTACGGTCAGATTTGTCTTATATTTGTCTTGACAAACAGCGAAAGCAGCTCAGCCTCACCTCAGCGGGGTGGCTGAGAGAGGCCATAGTACATCTGGTACGTATTATCAATTCTCGTAGAAACAAAAGCCGATGCTTTTTTGATTCTACTTCGAATAATACTTACCAGATGTACTATTATGATAAACTCCGGATTTCGACAGCCAAGAAACTCCGGTGGGAGGTGAGGCTCGAAACAGCTCTCATCTCCTATCCGACAGAGAAGGTTGTGAAGCGACTAAGAACCCCAGCATGCGCTTGGGTCCCGTCATTTGACTCATAGCGCTAAACTTTCATGGTTTAGACCGCGCTCACCCCACCCCACCCCACCAGCATTTGTCCGCACAAATTCCAGAGGGCTGTCAAAAAGGGAGGCAACCCCCACCCGACCGGTTTCAGCCCAAGTCTCAGCTAGGGCAGTCCAGGAGAGTGCAAAGAATCTACAACTTCTAATTTTGAAAAAAACTATCAGTATTTTGATTAGATTTTCAAATTTGAATGAGTCGTTTGTCTGTTGCAATGAATAAGATACTCTTGAACCAGACTTTTCACTTAATCAGTCTGGGAATTCGGCTGTAAGTAAATTAATATTAGTCACTTAAACTAAGAAACACTCACCATTCTGAATACTTGGTCTTTCTTGATAACGCAGGAGCTTCGCCCAATCCACGGTCGTTCACAGTCCATATGCATCACCAGTGTCAGTGCCTGTGGAAAAACCTTACGAAGTATGTGTTAAGAGTGGTCGGATGTGGCTTTAACTGAGATTCGACAAATTGGCGACTGCTACCGGATTAAGTGCGCTGGAGATATCGCGAAGGTAGAAATCAGTAAATGACGACTCGACATGCCATTGTGCTACAGACATCACCTCCTCTAAAGAGACACCCTTATAAAAGGCAGCTGCTGCTGCTAGTGCTTTGCGATTTGATGCGACATCTGAATAGCATCGACTATCCAACGACAAATAGTGTCTTTCGAGGCGCAAAAATGATGAGCTTTGAGACATAACCACAGACATTTCTGGTCATCTCTCCACTCCTCTGTACGTTTCTTATACATCTTCAGACATCTGACAGGACACCAAGCAGAAGAGCGTGGGTCATGCCTAACTAAACTTGGCAAATTGATCGGCTGTCCTGGATATTTAAATGACTGATTCTTTGCCAGGAAACAAAGATGTGGTAATAGTCTTAAAACCTGCACCCGTAAGGACAGAACGGTCTTGTTCGGGAGAAAGCGCATGAATTTCGCTTCTCCTTCTCGCAGATGCTGCTTCAACCAAGAACACTGACTTAATAGTCAACAGGTTAATAGCTATGGATCTAATTGGTTCAAAGGGAGCATGCCCTAAAACCTGTAGAACAAGAGATAGATTCCATGCTGGGATAGGAATTGGCTGTCTAGGTCGCAGATTGCTCATTCCTTTAATAACTTCATTCAAGGTGTCGTTCTCCACTCCTACTAAGGCCAGACTGGGAACGACTGAAGCTAATGCAGACTTATATGCTGCTAGAGTTGAAGAAACAAGTTTGTCATCCTCATATAAGTGACATAAAATCTGCTATGTGTTGAACAGATGCAGAAAAGGAATTAATATCTCTTCTCGTGCACCATTCTGCAAATTTGTTGATTCTATAATTATATGTTCTGTTGGTTGACCCTCTTCTGGCTGAAGCGACAAATTTAGCTGCTTGCTCAGAAAAGCCATCCTCAATTGCTCACTGCTTGATAACATCCATGCAGTCAATTGGAACATCTCCGGCCTGTCGTGGAGATACAGACCCTTGTTCTGAAAAATCAGATCCCATCTGTCTGGAAGAGGGATTGGATTGCAGACCAGAAGGTCCAGCAGATCCGTAAACCATGGTCGGCCTGGCCAATGAGGGGCGATCAGTAAAACTTGGCAAACGCCCTCTCTTATCTTTGCCAGAAGTTTTGGGATGAGAATCATTGGAGGATATACGTACATTCCTTTCCAACTTATCGCCAGTGCGTCTACTGCTAGAGATGATCCGGGATCGGTGACACAGATGTGACCATCTGTGCATTTCCTTTCATCGCAAATAGATCCACATTTGGCTCGCCCCAATGTTTGAATAGAACCTCCGCTACCGACTGGTTGAGCTGCCATTCCGTCGGACAACAAACCGTCCTTCGACTGGGAGCATCCGTTAGGATGTTCAATATTCCTAGAATGTGTGCTGCCCAAAGAATAACACATTCCCCTCTTAGCACCACAGCAGAAGGTTCCATATCATCATGCACAAATCAGGTGACCTTGTCCCGCCTTGGTGGTTTAGATAAGACACCACTGTGGAGTTGTCAGTCCTTATTAGGACAATCTTGTCTTGAATTCAGCTCTCGAATTTTCGAAGTGCTAATGCCACCGCTAATAATTCTTACATTTTTATGTTTCTGCGCATTGGTCCGATCCCATTCCCCTGACAGATCAGATCGTCCAATACTGCTACCCAACCAGTCGTCCATGCATCTGTGGTTGAGGAGGTTGTAGAGAAACACCTCGCCGGAGATTCTGTTCTGATAAACACCACTGAAGATGGAATATCAGTGGTTATTTTACTGGAATCCTTAGAGATAACGAATCCGTTCTCCGAGACCAAATTGACATCAAATACATCTGAATCGGCCTGCGCCTGAGTGCCGCATAAGGCACCACCGTCTTCAGGGATACTAGCAAACCTAGTACTCTGAGAAATTGATGCGTGGCCAGATAGGCTCCTAGAGAAATTGACCCCAGAACTGCAAGCAAACTCTTGACTCTGCCAGAAACCCCACACCGTCCCTGAAATTGAAAAGAATTCCCAGATACACAAACTCCTGGGATGGAGTTAATTCTGATTTCTCTAGATTGACAATCCATCCTAGGGCCTTTAGTAGGGCCAGGACTACCTGAAGATTGTTGCGCAGTGACTGGATTCCCTGCCTTCAGCAGCCAGTCATCTAGGTAAGTATGAACAGCTATGTTTCTCCTGCGAAGATAAGAAGACAGGGCGAGAACCACTTTGGTCAGAACGAACGGTAATGCATTGAATCCCAGACATTGTCTTGGAACGCAAAGCGAAGGCATTTCTGAAAAGGAAGTGACATTGGAATATGAAAATGTGTCCTTCAGTTCTATCGATACTGCCCACAAGCCATTTCTCAGCCCTGCCATCACCGCAGCCACAGTCTCCATCTGAAATTTTGGTGAAAGAAATTTGTTCGGCGGTTTGAGGTTGAGAATCAGGTGCGTTTCGGAACAGGCCCAATGGGCCTGTATTGCTCACCTGGAACATTGGCATTTCAACTAATCTTACTTAAGTTTTACATCCATCAGTGTCACTTCCAATGACTTTCAGTCAAATGATTTAGTTTTCGAGATATTGACAACAATCTCTGGACTGAGCAATAATTTCAATTTTCAAAAGCTCTTGACTTGTTGAATATTTTGAAAACAATTCGACTGAAAGTTGTTGGCGGCTTAGCCACCAACAACTTTCAGTCCAATTGTTTTCCAAATATTTATCAGGTTCAGAGAAATAACCTTTGGAATATGTCGTCTGCAAAAACTCAGTCAGATGGTTACTAGAGGTTTAAATACAATTTGAAGAAAATGGTCTCTAAAGGCAGGTAGATGGTCTTTATAGCAGGTTATTCCCCACCACCACACAATCCATTTAACACATGCACATCTGGCTGAATCACCGAGTTAGCAGCAGGGCTAGGGTGAGCTGGAGTTGATTTAGAAAATAATTTGACTGAATCATTGCTGCCGTAGGCAGCAACAACTTTCATTGCTGCCTAAGGCAGCAACAACTTTCAATCAAATACATTTCAAATATTTTTTAGCATAGATGTCAGAGCACATAATACATATCTTAAATATTTTTGCAGTATTGGAAAGGTTAATCTGTTAATTGGAATTTAATATCTAGTTTGGCAATAACATCTGACATGGTGATAAATCAATGGACGGTGGGAACAAACCATTATTTGCCCTATTAAAGTGAGACTGCAAATATTTAAGGAGTGATAACTCTGGCATTTGACGGCCTATCAGTTTCATTTTCACAACGGGGATATTAGATGGCGTCATTAGCATTATGACCAAGTTTGGTGTCAATCCGTCAAGAAATAACAAAATGAGCCGCCATTGTTGGTGACGGACAAACAGATGGATGGACGGACATACAGAAGACGGATGGGGTTATCGCTATACGACAGCTGACTGACAAGTAAGCGGAGTTAAGAAAACCAATTTCGGCTTCAAAATCCATCAAATAAAAAAATTGAATATGGCAGCCAAACACGCTAAAATTTGATTGGTCCACGGCGGCCATATTTTTTACCTATCAACTTCCCATGAACAAACTTTAATGGCCCTTAGTCCATAATCATATCCCCAGAATTTCAGCCCGATCCGTTCAGCGAAACTAGGTCATCCAAGATGGTCGCCGAACCATTTGGCCAATCAAGTTCCTTCGAACAAACTTGGTTCAGCTCTTGCCCTACATGATATTTCGTGAGTTTTGAATCAATCCACCAAGCGGTTTTGGAGATGATTTTTAAAGCCATTTCCTAAAATCGGCCAAAATCCAAGATGGCCACCGGCCAAATCGGCTTTGTTTGAACAAACTTGGATCCCTATGCCCTAAGGATACTTCCTGCCAAATATAATTGAAATCGGCCCAGTGGTTATTGAGAAATCATTTAAAGGAAAAAGTTGACGGACAGACGGATGGATGCCGGACGGTCGCCATGGCATAAGCTCACTTGGCCATTCTGGCCAGGTGAGCTAATAGGCCCAGAGAGGAGTGATTGCGGAATAAATGAATCACATTCTTTTGCTGAAGATCTCTGATTTCTGAACAAATGACAAATTCCCTTAGAATCGCCCAAACACCCAAGTCCGAGTCGACGTTAACAGAACTAACAATTGACAGATGAGCCAGTCCGGTTCATAGCCGTTTCTTAGCCAATGACAGACTAAACAATCTTGCACGACCTGTTCCAACTGGTTTGAGAACAGCTGAAGTCTGCGTTAGGAATCTGCATACAGCTCATGGTCGATGTTGCATGACAAGACATTACTTCCTTTTGGTGAAGATTCTTGACTCCCTACGTTCCTGGCACCACCAGAACGGGTCTCGCCGGAAGCCTGTCAGAACAGTCCCCCACGGCCACCTCGCGGCTTCTTGGAAAATGATGGCCCGGAACCGCCACCACAGCTATCCTTATGGTCGCTGCCGCGTCCCGAGCCACAACTCTTCCTGTCATGTTCATACGGCCTCTTATTAGAGGACTTGTATGAAGATGAATGGCCAGGTCCCTGAGAACCGGATGCCCATGGCCAGAAGGGCAATCTCTGTCATTGCCTCTGCTGCTCCTTTCGGTGCTGCTTATAGGACTGTTGCAGCTGAGTCCTTTTAGTCGACTTCCACAACATGCCAGCAACCTTCTGCTCTGCAACCATGGACACAATCTTGGAGAGCCTGTCTTGCCGAGCCGCCAAACAAGCCCGGACCAATGAATGGTGCAGAAGACAATGCAGCCCTCATCTCTGGTCTTGGTTCTACGCACTCGAGAACCATTCTCCTCTGCTCCGCCAATGATCTGGTGATCACCCTTGCCAGGCAATACTGGGATAAGCGCATGGTCTCCCGAACAACTCCAGGAGCTGTCTCTGACACTTCCCCACCTTCCACCATGCAGGTCAGCATCCCCTGCAGGATGGTACAGCCATGCGAGAGAGCAGCCATAGCTGCTCTCGCCGCATCCTCAATAAGCGTTAGCTCATTGAACGCATCTTTGTTGGTCTGCGAAACCAATGGTCGAGAAAATTTCCCAGACAATGGCCTGTTCAGTGCTTCACGTTCCCCGACTGAAAGACGAGGAACATGGGCATACTGATGGCAGGCCTGCTCCAGAAAACGGACCCCACTCCTTATCCACCTAGGGGCCTTCGGTAGCGTGTACTCCGGCTGAACTAAACGGCACGCTGAGACTGCCAACATGTCAGAAGACTCAGTATCCAACGGAAGACTAGGCATGGCTGAAGAGCCACTTGACAGAGTGATAGCCGCATGCTCTGACATCTGCTCCATCGCGTTGAGATCCTTGGTCAGACGCCAACCCGAGACAGTCAGACATCCAGCCAAGAACCTGTACCCATTCAGCCTCGGTGCAGAACAATGACTCATCCATTAAAGGACTACCATTTTCATCCTCTTTCTCACCTTTGGATGAGAAGGCCACCGACGATCCATGCCGAGAGCTATGGACCAAACTTCCAATTCGAAGTGGGTCCATGGCTCGACTACTCGACGAATCGCCAGACACCGAATCACCGCAATCCATCGGCTCCAGCACGGGAGCCGGGACTACATCCGCTAATACGGCTGAGCATGTGACTTCGAGAGGCCCCATCATACCCGCATCCGTGATGCTGACGGGAGCCGTAAAAGATGACTCAGACGCCACTCCGGATAGAGCGAATTCCGGGTGGAAGATGCCCGACGGGACGTCGACATCTCCACTGGGCTGACAGACCCGAACAAAACCTGGGGTTGACCCGTGGGAAAGTCCGGAATCCATCATCTGAGAAAGCTCTGGCATACCCGAGTCTTCCATCAGAAGAATATCCTCCTCCTCCACCATCGGCTCTTGAGCCAGGCCGAGAGAAAAGTCAGGTGCATGTCCCTCCGCAGAACTGGCCAGACCACCGATTGGTTGTACTGCACCAGACTGCATCGACGGGACCGAGGACTGGAACGACTCGAACATTGCCTTAAATTGCGCCACCCAAACACCCATGGCCGAGTCCATCTGCTCATTCAGGCGCTCCTCCAATCCTTTAACGGACGCCTGATCCACCTTGTCCTTCGCGATCCTCTCAGCATGCGCACGTCGATCACGATCAAATTCATCCACTTACTCCGACGACCACTTAACACACATGTCGCAAGGACTACCAACTTTTCACTTAGCACAGGTGACACAGTGATGACCTGCAAACTTCCACTTCATGAAGCGGTTACAGCGTGAACAGAGGGTATCTGGCGGTGCCTTGCCCTGCCCCTTCACTTTCTGCAAACACAGAATAAGAATTAAAACGCTGCACTTGGTTACATGAAGACGAGAAATACGCACAACTTGATTGCAATCATTAAATTACTTAAAAACATTAACTTTCTCAAATTAATCAAGTTTAGGCAGGAAAATATTTGAAAATTTTTAGAGCGCAAATTTTATAAACACAACTTGTTGACTAACTAACGTTAAAATAACCAAGAAATTAAGACCGATCGCTACAAACACCATCGGCAATGAAGCGAGAGCTAAAAAATCGGCCTAAACTGAGGGCATAGATACGCTAAGCCAAAACAAAATGTTAATCATGGGCGCCGCCATCTTGGCTACAGGTGCATCCATCTTGGAAGGAACCGAGTCACCTCCAACAATGGCTACCATTTTAAAACAATGTGCCAATTTAAGGAAAATTCAGTCATTATGGCATGAATGTATAAATTCTAGATTGACACAACCTGCTCCTGCGAAGATTTCCCTTTTACTTCCATTAAGCCAGCGATCAAATCTTGCACAAGGTACTCAAACCGCAAAAATTCAAGCTAATTAGACTATTGAAACAAGAGGCCCAAGGGGCCTGTATCCAGAGTTGCCCTTATGCGTCCTTTTGTGCGTATATACGCATAAAAATGGCAGAGGGACGCATAAAAATTAACCCTCTGCGTCCCTGAGGGACGCAGTGAAAAAGTGTAACAGAAACTGGTAACTTTGCGTGTGCTTAATTATCGATTATATTATCGTGTGTGTATATTTATTTGTGCATGTTTTTACTTTAAAAAATATACCTAATGTATTGTGTGTTCAATAAAAACGAACTTACTGTGTTGTTTAAGACTATGATTTGTTGTAGGTTTTCTTGCACAACTCAATGTTGTTAATGTCCATAAATCAGATTCAACCACCACATTTAATTGTAAACACAATCCCCAAATCATCCTTAGTATTCCATTTGATCTAACATTTTTTTCATAAATAATGAGTTTACAAGCCTGATGATCGCCTTGTTTGGTCTACAAATTGCAAAAATACCCGCCATGTTTCTGTCTGTTGTGCTAAACGTCAGTGCGACGTGTCAGTATTTGATTGGATAACAGCGGAATCTCCCTCTAGAGGAACTGACGCTTGAGAAATCCAATACAACTGATCAAGCGTATACAAACGTGTCTCGGCGTCTTAACCCTTTCACAGCTCAGAACATTGGACAGATCATAACGTTGTTATCACTAATCTGCTGAGTATTTTGAAATTAATTTGTGCATGCATACTTGCCTAAAACAGCAACGACTCACAGGCAAAATATTTTTTCTATTTACTTATCAAAATATCTAAATGGATGAAGGAATATATGGAGGATATTGTGATATCTTTTACATTTGAATGGTCATTTGACGGATTAGCGGCGGTGTCTTTGTATTGATGTTTGAATAACGGTATCAATACCTGCAATAATCCGTTTTTTATTTAGCAATAGCGGCTGATTGATTGACTGATGGAGTAGTGTTTATAATGTTTAACAATACTCGATCGCTAGGTGTTCCCAATTTCTCAACTAAAAAGCTCAGCGATGTTCAACGATATCGTCGATCTACAGGTAGGCATACGTTAAAATATAGATTTTTTCCAAACAGCATATAGCTCAAAGCTCCACGATACAAGCTATATATATATATATACGATAGCAAGTGTATTGGATACACGCTAATGCGTTATCTATGCTTCAGCCAATCAGCAATCATGTTACATAGTTACTCCCTATGAATTAGACATATCCGGTTATTGGCTGATATATTTTCACTAATTACGCAGTTTAATCTGATTTATACAGATTATTTTTGATAAATTTTTGTTTTGTTTGATCTTAGCCTATGTATTCCACTATATTTAGTCATTCCAGTTACATTATAAAAAATACGCGTGCATTATATCGAAGTAGGTCAAGTCGTCCTTGAGCAAACTCGCCCCAGGTACTCGTAATTTTTCAATTCGTCCAAAGTCAAGTTATGGTTTAATAGAAAAATGAATGCAGTGGTCTTTGCTAATTACTAATGTAGTGGTCCTTGGAAATATTAATCATACAAGGTCGTCAATGTAGGTTGGTTGGTTTATCAGACAACAAACAAGTACAGTGCTTTAAGTTATTGTTTATTGACATGCAGGTCAAATGTTATTAGTTAAATATACAAGGCCCATTTCAATAGATCAATTTTAGCCACCATTGTAGATCACAGAATACATATTTTTGAAAATTTACCACTGGAATGACTGGCACAGTTTTCAACATGTTTAATAAAGTGCTTTATAATTAGATCAATGTGTTGTGTTTATTTTAAGAAAAAAACATGGGACCCCAATATTTCAGATGTTGTGGGCAACACTGCCTGTATCGCTCACCTTTCGGAGATCTTTAGACATTTTAAACTAGAGCCGACCTCCAGAGGATCCTTCTAACCAAATTTGGTTGAAATCTATCAAGAAACCAAGAAGATGCATTTTGACAGTTTTCGGTAAATTTTGCGCAAAATCTTAAGTTTTTTACCCCAAAATTTTTTATATAAAGAATCTGAAGAGAAATTCTATAGCCTACCTTCATATGATCCTTCTAGCCAGATTTGGTTGAAATCTGCCAAGGAGGAGTAGCGTTTTAAAGCAATTTGACAATTTCAGGCAAATTTAAAATAGAATCCAAGTTTTTTACCCAAAAAATTGAAATATCAAAATCTGAATAGAAGTTCTAGACCATACCACCGTATGATCGTTCTAGCTAGATTTGATTGAAATCTGCAAAGAAACTAAGAAGATGCATTTTGACACTTTCCGGTAAATTTGCAACAAAATCTAAGTTTTTTTACCCAAAAAATTGAAATATCAAAATTTGAATAGAAGTTGTTGAATATGTCGGTACGACCCTTCTAGCCAAATTTGATTGAAATCTATCAAGAAACCAAGACGATGCGTTTTGACAGTTTTCGGTAAATTTTGCACAAAATTTAAGTTTTTTACCCCGAAATTTGAAATATCAAAAACCTGAATAGATGGTCTAGAGCCTACCCCCATAGGATCATTCTAGTCAAATTTGGTTGAAATCCGGCACGCCGTTAAGGAGGAGATATATTTTAAAGCAAAAGTTGACGGACAGACGGACGGATGACGGATGGTCGGCATGGCATGGCCAGGTGAGCTAAAAACGTGACTGTATAGTCGAGCAAAATAGACGAATCTGACTGTAGTTGGGAATTGACTCAGTACTTGGAGGCGAATGGTAATTCCTGGACACAGTATGGGCAGGACCATGGAGAGTGCGGAGTTTTAATTATTTATTTTGAGCTAGACTAGATAATAGACATTATCATAATAGTACATCAGGTAAGTATTATTCGAAGTAGAAATGACTGTCTCCAGTAATTCCAGTGGCAATGTTTCAAAAATAGTCTTCCCTTGGCTTGCAAATGGCCATCCACTACATTAACCCTTTAATGGTCAAATTTGGTCAAGAAAACGTAAACATTTTCTGATTGAATGTCCATTTACAGGCCAAGGGAATGCAATTTTTGAAAATTTATCACTGGAATGACTGTCTCGGTTATCGAGCCAGTCACTCCAGTGGTAAATTTTCAACAAGGCAAATCAATAAATTCATGTATGCGCCCCGAAGGCATACTCTGCAGAGAAACTGAATGGATAACCCCGAAGGCACATGCTTCAGGGAAAGGTTTGGAACTGTGTCTCAGACACAGAGAAACGAACTTGAAATTGTCAATGAGATATCACAATATTAGGCCATCCTTAAATATTGTTGGTTTGGGGTAATGATGTTAAATCCACAATTTGGGGACTAGGAATGATTCGGTGGGCCATCAATTCTTTTGGTCTGGCGGGATTTGCCCTAACAAACTATTTGTTATGGATAGCTTAATAAAAGCAACATCTAAGTTTCTCGAAAATAAACACACTTAGACTTTGCTTGGCACCACATGAAAAATACATATAAAAACTATGTTCAAAATGAAAGTTTGGTGACCATATGCGAGTCTTGAAACTATGGCCCGGAGAAACATTTTCTGTGATATTCAGTCGACCATGAAAAGTAGGTCAGCATGACCTACTTTTCATACTGTGCAGACATTCTCCCTAAGATGCATCCACATACCAAGTTTGGTGACATATGTGAAAAAGTCTTGAAACTATGGCCCAGACAAACATTTTCTGTCATATTCAGTTGACCATGAAAAGTAGGTCAGCATGACCTACTTTTCATACTATGCACACCTTTCTCCCTAAGATGCACCCACATACCAAGTTTGGTGACCATATGTGCAAAAGTCCTGAAACTATGGCACGGACAAACATTTTCCGTGATATTCAGTCGACTATGAAAAGTAGGTCAGCATGACCTACTTTTGATACTCTGCACACCTTCTCCCTAAGATGCATCCACATACCAAGTTTGGTGAGCACATGCGTAAAAGTCTTGAAACTATGGCATGGACAAACAGTTTCTGTGATATTCACTCGACCATGAAAAGTAGGTCAGCATGACCTACATTTGACCTGCTTTTCATACTCTGCACACCTTCTCGCTAAGATGCATCAACATACCAAGTTTGGTGAACGTATGTGCAAGTCTTGAAACTGGCACGGACAATCATTTTCTGTAATATTCAGTCGACCATTAAAAAGTAGGTCAGTGTGACCTACTTTTCTACTCTGCACACCTTCTTCCTAAGATGCATCCACATATCAAGTTTGGTGAGCACATGTGCAAGTCTTGAAACTATGCCCCAGACAAACATTTTCTGTAATATTCAGTCGACCATGAAAACTAGGTCAGCATGATACTCTGCACACCTCCCTAAGATGCATCCACATACCAAGTTTGGTGACCATATGTGAAAAAGCCTTGAAACTATGCCCCGGACAGGTAGGTCAGCATGACCTACTTTTGATACTCTGCACACCTTCTCCCTAAGATGCATCCACATACCAAGTTTGGTGGCCATATGTGAGTCTTGACACTATGCCCCAGACTAACTTATATACGGTGAACACACGGACAGACGAACGGATAGATGGACGGATGGACAAAGCGGCAACTATATGCTCCCGCGAAATCTTTTTCGGGGAGCATAAAGATTGTATTCTCTTGCCCTGTAAATGGACATTCCACAACAGCATAGCAGAGGCTGGTATTAGAGGTGTAAGGATACTGAAAAATTGTATCGCGATACCCAGAATGTATCATGATATGTATCACGATACATTTTGCAGAGCTTAGATGTACACCAGATGCATCATCCTTGGCAAAGAGTACATATTATACAAATATGTAACGGTTCTATGGACTCCAGGAGGACTGTGTCTATTACTACTATGCAAAGTATTATTGTGAACCTGGTTTATTATTATGATCGAAGAAATAAAGTATGATTACTATCAATGAACTATATTAAAATAGTGGGGGATATTGCTTAAAATGCTGTCTGCGAATGGCCCGATAGTAGGTTACTGTGAATATAACCCGGAAGTTTTATAAAATAAATCGGCTTTGTTCATTTACATAGAGTAAAGAAATTATGAATGTGAAAATAACTGATTACCGTATGAGTGCATACAGGCGGATAGGGAACTAGTCTCTGATAGGGCACTAAGTTACATTGCAATCATCTCACGATATCAGTTTTTCTATCCGTTTCAATCTCTCTCAAATCAGTCAGATTTCAACAAAAGTATTATCGCCTCCCTTGTTATACAAGATGTTAGCAACCAGATTCAATCATTTTGCAAGATTTGCTGACATAAATAACGAGAATTGTCCTGGGGAAAATGACAACCAAATTTCTTTTTTGGCATCCATTTTGGACATTATAATATTTCGTGGTAATAAATATTTATTAGTTCTCTACAAAGTGGAGGCGAGCCGTTCACGGATTGGTTGTTTCAAGACACACCCTCTAATTTTCTTTGAACGGTCATAGACGTATATTGCCAAATTAACTTTTGTTGCGCCATGACTTAAATCATTTTAAAAACATTTGCGTAACTGACACAATTTGGGCAGGCCTTTCGGTAATTTTGTGTGCAATATTTTGAGTAATGTGTATTGGGATACCAGGAACCAGGCCAACATAGTTAGTGAGTGGAACAGACTGGCAGATTGTATAGTATTCAATATTCATCGCCTCGAGAATTTTCAAGCCTCAAATTGGCCTAAATAACATCTAGTAAGACAGCATAGCACACACTGTGAGTCTGTATTATGGCGGGAATAAAATTGCTATCATAAACAATACACTTTAAAGTCAAACAGATTACTTGGCTACGATCTTTAATGACGCATTTCACTAACTTCTTTATTTCAAACGTCCATTTTTTTTCTCAAGTCCAGCGAGTAATCGGTTATTAAATTTAGGCATTCAAAATCCACAGTATACCTACTCAATCAGAACTTCCAATCGTAATATGCTGTAATCCTACTTAGTAATGCACCCGAGTCCAAATTAAACGTCTGAGAATCAAAGCCCAGTACTCGTACAGATGCGCTATTCTAGAAAAGTATGTAGTATCACGATACATGTGTACGTGGATCGTAATCGTATCGTGTGACAAAGGATCATGATGCATCGATGCACTGATGGATTGTTACACCTCCTAGCTGGTATGACCATTAAAGGGTTACGTTAATGTTTAGGTTTACTGGAGCAATTCTGACTATTAAAGTGATTGGCAAGTTACATAATTATATGCAAATAGGAAATTCATAACAAAAATAATGACAAAATAATGGAGATGTCCATTTCTCGCTATGCAACGCCTATTTGTAGATAAGCTCCGCCCACTGATCTGTGTGGAATCGATTTGAAACCCCAATTCTCCCCAACTAACTTTCAAGGTAAGCTGTTGAATATTGTGAAACCAATTTAACTTGGGCTGTTGCTGCTTATGGGGGCAACAGCTTAAAGTCAAATAAGTTTCAAAATATTCAACAAAATTTTATTAAACTGTACATTTATCAGAGACATACAATTTGTATACATTGACACTTTGATTTTCACGAGAGCTATGTCATTATGATTGTGACATCACTTAAGCAGTAATGTAATGGATCTTTCCAGTTTTAGCTACATGTATATCTTGCCTGTCCCTAGTTAAGCTCCATCTTCATTTCTCCCATGTTGGGATGGAGCGATCCCTGACTTCCATGGCTATCAATTTCCAGAAAACTATACAGTTAAGCTGTTGAATATTTCGAAACTAATTTGACTGGGTATGGCAGCAACAGCGCCAGATAAATTAGTTTCAAAATATTCAACAGCATATTTATTAAATAGTAGACATACAATTCATACAACACTTAGTCCGTCATCAATTATGCATTCGTAATGAACCTATCTAGTATGTCATTCTTGTTTAATGGAGAGATCATATATGTCACATAGTTGATTATAATGTCATATGATTGAGTGATAAACTGGAAAGGTCCATTGATTATAACGTTAGATACTTGAGTGACAGATAAGATCTCTCCATTAAACAAGAGTGCCAAGGAGCCTGTATCGCTCACCAGAAACACAGGCATTTCAACTAAATAAGCCATCAGATATAAGTAGAACGCTAAGGAATTGATCATCAAGAAAACACCGGCCATGTTTCTTTAAGTATCAACTTCCTTGAACAAACTTTTCGGCCCTATCTGTTCAGCGGGTCTGAAAGTTATCCTAGATGTCCGCTAAAGCATTAGGCCAATCAAATTCCCTTGAACAAAAGGTTCAGATGTTGTACTAGATGACCATTCAAGTTTTGACTCGATCCCCCAAGCGGATTCGAAAAAGATGATTTTTATACGGGTTTAAAAAAAAAAATCGCCCAAAATCCAAGATGGCAGCCGGCCAAATTGACCGACTAGCTTCGTTTGAACAAACCTGTACCTCTTTGCCCGAAGGATGCTTTGCCAAATATACTTGAAATCGGCCCAGTGGTTCTCCGGAAGACATTTAAAATTTCCAATTGCTTTAGTACATGGGAGCTTTTGGCAGGAAAAAAGATCCAAGATGACCTCCAAACCTTTCATGCCAGGTGAGCTAACAATAATTAACAATCGTACCCTAGACTCTACTACAGGTGTTGGACTTTTCTCTTTCGTTTCAATTGCATCAGAAAACTCATCCACTGGTTCACTGCTCGCCTCTCTATCCGTGTCTCTCACTTCATCTATTTCTGAGACATCTGGCACATATGTAAATTCGCCGCTCGCTTCAGCCGTCTGCATTTCTTCCACCGGGGATCTATCAGAATTTAACTGAAATACAACAGTTAGCCCATTTAAACACATTTTTTATTTTAACATAGTGTGTCCTTTTGCAGACCAAGAGATTAATTTTTTTAATTTATCGCTTGAATGACTGGCTCGATTATTGGCTGGCATTCCAGTGATAATCTTTCAAAAATAATCTTCTTGGTCTGCAATTGGACATTTCTCCAGACTGCACTCCACTGTTTTGGCCAGTTTGAGTGTTAAAGGGTTAACGCTCGCAATAGTCAAAAGCAATACAAATCCAGTTTTCCTATGCCCCTCCCATCTCCAGATAAGCTCCACTTGGGAATATTTTTTAACTAATTTGACTGGGTGCTGTTGCTGCCTGCAGAAAAAGCACCCAGTCAAATTAGTTTCAAAATATTCAACAACATGTTTATTAAATAGTAAAGCCATACAATTCGTACAACAATGCTTAGTCCGTCATCAATTAAGCATTCGTGAGGAACTTATCTAAGTTTTTCATGACATCACTGATTATGACATCATCCTACGTCGCGTAGTTGATTATGACATCATATGATTGATGGATAAGCTGGAAAGGGCCATTATTTGAAACCGACAAAATATGCTGATGAATATTTAACCCTTACCATTCTGAGGTCAATATTCTACCTTCTACTGTGTCAATATCAAAGAAACTGGTGTACATTTTTCAAAAGATTTGATGGAAGATATTGCTCATTACGAGTTCATCTTTTAATTTAATTTAGATTTAAAATTTTGACACTCAGGTAAGGGTTAAACCCTTAACGTAACCAGAAAAAGAAAACCATAATGGCTCAGAAATACTTGAGGGTACATGTACACTCTCAGCTGTGTAGTTGTTTAACATAGATATAAATTATTAGTAGGCTTGCGCGATTATTGCGTTGAGTGATCGCGATCGATTATTTAAAAATAATCGTGATTACTCGATTAATCAGCTTGGGTACAAATTACCAAGACATAACAACAAATGAATATCAATAACGAAAGCTGCAACGGTGTTGATAAGTTATTTGCAGGGCAAGAGAAGACTATTTTTGAAAATGTATGACTGGAATGGCTGGCTGGCTCCTCGAGCCAGCCATTCCAGTCATACATTTTCAAAAACAGGCTTCTCTTGCTCTGCAAATGGACATTCATTCACTAAGAAAAATGCCATTTTTCATTCATGAAAAATGTCATTTTTCATCGATTATCGCATTAAAAAGTAATTAAAATTTAGAATTTGAAATATTTTAAGCAATAGAACATGTTCACAATTATTCGATTATTTAATTTTTAATCATATAAATTCATGATTTAAAACATAATCGCGATTTTCGATTTAATCACGCAATCGCACAAGCCTAATTATTAGCGCACACACGCGTACATGGAAGTTAACTAGAGACCTGGGAATGTGCATGTTGAGCCTATGGGGCATTTTGAACAACTACATTTTACGTCATTATTCTCAGCAGGGTTCATACAGATGGAAGGTTTTCTTATTCAAGGACTTTTCAAGGATTTTCAAGACTAAAAAAGTTGATTTCTCAAGGGCTCAGAGCCAGGATCCTGGACGAAGTGAGGATATGACACTGACGCAAAATTTTGACAGCTTAACTTCAGAACTTTTAAAATTAGTTTGAATTTTGGAACTTACTCGGTTCCAGATGGATTTTGCCAGTCAAATTGCCAATTAAATTTTCTTAAATCTTTATTTATCAGTACGTGAACGTTTTGCAGACAGTAAAAATCACATGGGAGGAAATGTTGATTTTCAAGGGATTTTCAGGGCGGATGGGTGAAAATTCCAGTACTTTTCAAGACAAATTTCAAATCCAAGGCTTTTCAAAGCAGATGCCAAAATTCAAGGGTTTTTCAAGTTTGTATGAACCCTGCTCAGATGTCCGACATGATTCATCGGATCACCAAGTCTAACTATCCTCTGCTTTGCATAGGGCTCGACTAACATCTGTCTTTAGCAAAACCTACTATGATGATTCCTCATCACAAGGCATACATATCTTTGACTCTTTGTTATTAATCCATAACTACAACATCTAAATTCCAAAACATTACTGGAAAAATGTTGATTATTTTGAAAACAAACCGACAAATCCATGCTCAACGATTTCATTCAAATTATTTCCAAAACTGTCAATGTAAATTACTGAGGATTACCACCTGTTCGGCTAGTTACATTTCTACTTACTATTAAGCTGGGGAAGGTTTTGGCTGGCACACGCATACACCTTTGCGGTTTCAGGAACTGTTCCACCTTGCACGTTTCTTGTAGACCGGGAAACAGATTCTCATAATCAGCGGGGTCAGCGAGTGCATCAGCAGCTTTCTTGTTGACTTTCGTTAAACTCGCCTTCCATAACTTGACCACCCTTCAAGGAATTATAACGGACATTCAATATACGATCGTGTTCTTGTTGGCTACATTTTATAATTTTAACCCTTCTTGTGTCAAGCCTGCCGAAACAGCCTCTGCAGTGGTCTTGATGAATGTGCATTTGCCGGCCAACAGCTGTTTTGAAAATTCACCAATGGAATGACTAGCTCGGTTACCGAGCCAGTCATTCCAGTAGCATATTTTTTGTAAAATTGGAAATTGACTAAGCGAAAACATAAATTTTCTTAGCCATTAGTCGTTACATGGTCAAGCCGGCCAAAACGGCCTCTGCAAAGGTCTTAAGGAATGTTCATTTGCGGGACAACAAAAAGCTAGTTTTGTAAATTTCAGTGGCAACTACAAAAAGAGTTTTATATCGACCTGCAAAAACGGTAACTTTCTTGAAAGATTTTTCATTGTACATGTATAAACAAGCCTTCAATAGAATGTCATTGTTATTAAATTGTAAATACACCTATGACATGTAATTCATACACTTCCATGACAGACTCTTTGTTTACATGTACCTGATGGACATATGTCATTTTGATTGTGACGCCAGCTAACGATTGACATTATGAATGAATCCAGTTTTAACTATGCCCTGCCCATCTCTAGCTAAGCTCCACCCACGCTTTGTCCATGTTGGGATCAATCGATCCCTGCACTCTGTGAATCTCAATTTCCAGAAAACAATACAAAATGTTGAATATTTTGAAACTGATTTGACTGGGTGATGTTGCTGTATATTCCAACCACAGTGCCCCGTCAAATTAGTTTCAAAATATTCAACAGAATGTTTATTAAATAGTAGACAATTCGTACAACTTGACGGATTATTAAGCATTTAAGACTAAATCGCATAATTCATGACATAATCGCTTATGGCACCACCCTACATGTGACGTAGTTGATTATGACATTATATGATTTATCGATAGATTCCTCCACTGGTTATGACATCAAATATTTGAGTGACAGATCAGATCCTGGTATTGTGATTCTGTGCTAAGATAATGGCTCCCATGTAATATAAAGTTATCAACCGATTTATTAAATCTGCTTTTGAAGTCGTTAAAGTTTAGTCAAAAACATATTTACTAAACTTTGACAATACTCGTGACATCAATCCTTTGAACCCAGACTTTATCTTAGGGGTGATCATCTCCACCCTGAATGAAAAGACAAGGAGAAAGAATCTTTTTTTAAAAACTAGATTTTTACCATAAAGTGAGTTAACCGCCTGAGTCCAAATGGTTAAATGTGAGCTCGTTTGTGATTATAGAACTATATAATGAATGGGTTGAAAGATGGATTGATGTGTAAAGAGCTCACCTAGATACTTGGCTTGGAAGATATGTTCTTGCAAAGAAAGCCGCCTCCGATAGCCTGCCAGTGTCAATAAGGACATCCAAGCAATCATCTAATCTAAAAAGAAGAGGCATTCAATTGTTTAACACACTAAATCATTTTAAAATGGCTTTCACAATGGCCTTGAGTGCATCGAGTGATATAGGGGAGCTACTTCGACTAAGAAAAAATAGATGACCTCAAATATGTTACCGTTTTTCAGATTTATCCGAAGATATTACCTTTACTACCTAACTGGTGCGACATGTTACATAATTATACAAATTACCTTCCTAGACAGAAATATGACAAGAATGAGACATTATTCTGTCCCGTTGACTTTGCAGTGTCACCAAGCTTAGCCACCATCTCAGCATTACCCGCGGAACTCGCGAGAAGTAACAGACCACCAAAGTCCTGTGCTTGATGCAAACATTCCTGTGCCAGACCAAACTGTGACTTGGATACTGCGAGCTCCGCAAGCTGCTTCCATTTTAGCTCAGACTGCGAATAATAAACACAGAGAAACATGGCGAACAAAATTAAATCATATTCCATAAATTGACAAACAATGCCACCAAGCACATATATTCAATGTCAACAGACTCTTATCATTAATTACTCCTGATGTAATATATTTGATTATATATGTATGTGTATTGGAGACACGGCTATAAGACATATGTCATGTACATTATATATGTATGTGTATTGGAGACACGGCTATGACATATGTCATGTACATTATATATGTATGTGTATTGGAGACACGGCTATAAGACATATGTCATTATGTTATATATGTATGTGTATTGGAGACACGGCTATAAGACATATGTCATGTACGTTATATATGTATGTGTATTGGAGACACGGCTATAAGACAATGTTATATATGTATGTGTATTGGAGACACGGCTATAAGACATATGTCATGTACGTTATATATGTATGTGTATTGGAGACACAGCTATAAGACATATGTCATGTACGTTATATATGTATGTGTATTGGAGACACGGCTATAAGACATATGTCATTACGTTATATATGTATGTGTATTGGAGACACGGCTATAAGACATATGTCATGTACGTTATATATGTATGTGTATTGGAGACACGGCTATAAGACAATGTTATATATGTATGTGTATTGGAGACACGGCTATAAGACATATGTTATATATGTATCTGTATTGGAGACACAGCTATGACATATGTCATGTACATTATATATGTATGTGTATTGGAGACACGGCTATAAGACATATGTCATGTACATTATATATGTATGTGTATTGGAGACACGGCTATAAGACATATGTCATGTACGTTATATATGTATGTGTATTGGAGACACGACCATAAGACATATGTGATGTACGTTATATATGTATGTGTATTGGAGACACGGCTATAAGACATGTTATATATGTATGTGTATTGGAGACACGGCTATAAGACATGTTATATATGTATGTGTATTGGAGACACGGCTATAAGACATGTTATATATGTATGTGTATTGGAGACACGGCTATAAGACATGTTATATATGTATGTGTATTGGAGACACGGCTATGACATATGTCATGTACATTATATATGTATGTGTATTGGAGACACGGCTATAAGACATATGTCATGTACGTTATATATGTATGTGTATGGGAGACACGGCTATAAGACATATGTCATGTACATTATATATGTATGTGTATTGGAGACACGGCTATAAGACATATGTCATGTACGTTATATATGTATGTGTATTGGAGACACGGCTATAAGACATATGTCATGTACGTTATATATGTATGTGTATTGGAGACACGGCCATAAGACATATGTCATGTACGTTATATATGTATGTGTATTGGAGACACGGCTATAAGACATATGTCATGTATCTTATATATGTATGTGTATTGGAGACACGGCTATAAGACATGTTATATATGTATGTGTATTGGAGACACGGCTATAAGACATATTTTATATATGTATGTGTATTGGAGACACAGCTATGACATATGTCATGTACATTATATATGTATGTGTATTGGAGACACGGCTATAAGACATATGTCATGTACGTTATATATGTATGTGTGTTGGAGACAGGACTATAAGACATACAGTATAGATCTTAGTTAGCTTTACTTAAACGCATCCTAAAGCTCGTTTAAAACGCGTCTGTATGGCGTCATTTTCCCATCATTTTCTCGTAGTGATTTGCTTAGACATAGCGCGTTTGGTAAAATCTCAATAAGCACCATGAATTTTATCTCGACGGGTTGAAATTTTGACACTACGGGTTTGACATTTTGAATGATGGGTTTAACTTTTTGACCTACGCATTTGGTAGCATTTGAAAATTTTACGATAAATTAAACGTGCCATCAATTCCAACCACGGTTCTCCAGTTCTTTCGACGAGTCCTATGGCTAGAAGCAAACGGGTACTCGGTTCCTAGTCTAGGCAGAACCGCTTATCAGTACATGTTTCCTCCGTACATGTATCTCGCGTGCTTTGCAAACTTTGAGCGATTCGTACAGCAGATTTTAACTTATTTACGTCAATTTGTGGCTGGATTTATCAGAAGATGTATTTAATTTAGTGTTTCTTCGCAAGATTCATCTAATTTCTGCGTTTTTATAGTGAAAATCTCGATATATCTAATGCCGAATGAACAATCGTCTTGAACTGGAACACCATTCTATTCTGATGATGTCATCACGTATATATTTAACCTCGTTATCTTTGATTGGCAGAGATATTGTTGGAAAAGCCATCAATGGCAAATCTGATTGGTTGAACTAATCTCATGACGCTTTGACAGTTGTGTACTATTAGACGACAGTAAAAAAGCAACATAACCTAAACAAGGATTTCCAGACTTTGGCTGTGATCTGGACAAAAACCAAGTTGGATCCAGATTGGGTACAAATTTTAATCTATGGATATATCGGAAACAAACTGGTCAGATTGCGCTCAAATTTTAATAAAGGAGGTTGTGTGATCATACATTAAGATTTAACAACCCTGGAAGTGATCAAAAGAAAAATTATAGGCTGTGGGTTACAATCTCTGATAACTTGGATCTATCTGACGATGGAAAGTAAGTGATAACTAGATTGTTTGGTCGATGGTGTGTCATAGCAATCGACCACATTCACTACCCCAGGGGAGGAGCCAAATGTAATACCAGAAATGTGGCTGCAATGCAACCATGAATCTCGACTTTATGACAGCAATGAACTCTGATGATTGACTTCAAACATAAACTAAATTTAGAAGGCTTATCAACAAGGGAGCCAAGGGCCAGTAACGGTATCCTAGACGGTGTATGGCAATAAGGGCTGCCAGCAGAGAAGGCCGCTACTATGTCAAAAAAGGCTGCCTATAAAATATACCAAGTATGTACATACCTATCTATCTATCTATCTATCAAAACTTTTCAAAATATTCAGTAGGTTGCCTTTATACCCTTATTTAATTTCCACTTCCTATTTTTCTTTTGAGATGAGGCGGACATAGAGGCGAACTGTCAAAATATCCCATCTGATGACGGTTGTTGCTAAGCACAGAACCATAAGAAAAAGTTCTAGAGCCAACTACTGCAGAATCCTTCCGCCAAATTTGGATATAATCCACCAAGCGGTCATGGAGAATATGCATTTTGGTAATTTATGTCCAGCCAACTAGGGTTGCAATCTGTCAAGCGGTTAATGAGGAGTAGCGTTTTGACAATTTCTGCTAAATTTTTCTTAAAGTCAAAGATTTTCACACAAAAATTGACCAATCAAAATTCTGTATGCATGTTCGGAAGCCGAAAGCATTAGGGTCCTTCCAGCCAAATTAGTTTGAAATCCGCCAAGCGGTTAATGTATGTATGAGACACGGCATCACACAATGATGTTCTGGCCAAAAGGTCAAAATCACTGATATGCATGGCAACCATCTGCTGTCCGCCATCCATCCGTCAACTTATGTTTTTAAACTATTTTGTTGACCTTTTGGCCAGAACATCATTGTGTGATGTTGTGTCATTATAAGGAGGCATGTGTCCAAGTTTAGGACCAGTATGATCAACCAAACATGAGATACAAACAGAAAAGTTGAGCTAAACACAAATTAGACGCTGCTGGGCGACGTGCATGGTATCACAATAGCTCATTTTACTTCGTAGGCGAGATAAAAATGGCCTCTTGCACTCTATAGTAACATACAACATTTGTTTGAATTCCATCCACCGCTTTCGGAGGAGTTAAATTACACAGAGACTGGCGTGGATCGATGTGAAAAGTCTGAATGTCTTAAGGGGAAATGATCTGTGAGAGCAGGGGTTAAAATTAACGTGAGCGCGAGGTTAGCAGAAATTGACCAGGGCTAGTACAATTTGTAACTGACCAACCCAATGGTAACAATTTGACATTAATGGTCATGGTGGTAAAAAAATTCCTCTACTGTGAGCAGAGCAAGACGACTATTTTTGGAAATTTACCAGTAGAATGGCTGGTTCGATAATTGAGCCAGTCATTTCAGTGGTAAAATTAAAAAAATAGTCTTCCCTTGGTCTGCAAAGATTTGAAGGGCTATAGTAGAATCTAGTAATCACTAGTCCTATCTAAATGTAGTGGCTCATCTGGCTTAATTTAAAACTATTGAGAGGGTGTCAAATGATGTGCGAGTGTGGGCAGGACTATGGGAAATCTAGATAAATCTGGAAGACACCAATCTCTGACTACATAAAATAAATGTTGTCAGCCAATCCACAATCATATGGATAACCCACATACCAAATTTGGTTGAATTCCACCCAACTGTTTGGGAGGAGATAGCATGAATGGATGGAGACAAATGCATCCTAATTTTTTCAAAACATGGAGATAAAGAAAGGACTCGAGGAGATTTTAAAGGTAGGTAGGTAATTAATTCAACGTCATCATACTAAAATTAAATTTTCTTTAAAATATGACACTGTTACTGTGCAGTCATTTATCTCAACCATGATATCTCATATTAAAACAATCCTACCATCCGTTAAGAAGATCATATATTTCAGTGATGGACCAGCTGGTCAGTATAAAAATTGCAAGAACTTTAGCAATATATGTCACCACCAAAATGACCACGGACTTGATGCAGAATGGCATTTCTTTGCAACTAGCCATGGGAAAAGCCCCTGTGATGGCATTGGGGGAACTGTGAAACGCCTAGTCACTCGAGCCAGCTTGCAGGCAACAGTAAAGGATCACATTTTGACTGCAATGTATAACTGGGCTTCAGAACACATTCCTGGGGTTAAATTTTTCTTTGTTTCTGATAACGATGTTGCAGATAATGGAGCCAGGTTTGAATTAACTTCACGATTTGATTCAGTAAAGACTCTTTCAGGCACCCGGTCGCATCATTGCTTTATTCCTGTATCCGAAGTCGAATTGAAGATGAAACGGATCTTAGCTGATAGTGATTTTACTATGGGCACCCTTGGTGAGAAACAGCCATCATCACTTCATAGTATCCTGCCTGATTCTCATCAACATAATCAGTTGCAACCTGGAAAATATGTAGCATATATGTATGACAAGGAATGGATTGTTGGAAGTATTGTTGAGCGGTCTGATGAACACAGTGATGTACTTGTTGACTGTATGAAACGCTTCAGTAAAGGATTTCTCTCCTGGCCTTCAGTTTCACGAATGGATCAACGCTGGGTGCCATTTCAACATATCATTTGCTTGATTGGTGCTCCGGAACTACAAGGACACAGTGCTCGATATTATAAACTTTCACCGCAGGATTACATGCAGATTCAACAGAAATTACCAGCATTTTTGTAATATTTGCATTCATGACCATGTGAGTTTTTCTAAGCATTTATTTATATTCTTAGTAAGTTACATTGCATGTGGTATGTAGATGTGAATGCCTTTGATTGAGGCATTGATAATTGATAGTGCAATGTATAAATCAATGTATTTTTGGTTTGAAAGTGTTGATACGTTAATTAACACTTCATTTTGGTTGGTTCGATTTCTGGAAAATAGGGTAGATATCGAACTTTATTTCAGGTTGAAGCAATTGAGCCACAAAGTTATAACTTGGTACATATACAGCTAATATATGTATGTTAACCATATTCAAAGCTCCTGATGATAGGTAATTGCCCACATGGGTAAACCATCCCTAATATGAAGGCCAAATTTTCTGACTTTTTGTTCTCATCTGTTATGTGGACACCTGCCACACTTTAATATTGTACCTGATTCACATAAGCTTTCTTCTACAGCAACACCTATATGTACATAGTTCAAAACAACTTACATTTAGTGTTTGTGATAAAGAGTCAGGTAGTACTGGTTCACTGAAATCTGATAAAAATTGTTTTTGAATGGATAAACGCCCAACTTTAGAGTCCTCCATCTCTGAAACTGGCAGAGATATCCGGGAAATGCATCTATTAGGTGGCACAGCAAATTTCAGCTTAATATCTTCAATATTAAGAAAGTTATTAGCATTTAAAAATCCATCCAAACCACTCACTGGATTCGCGAGTGCAAAAAAAGTGCCACGCCCCCTAAAATCAATCAACCATAACTTCAAAACTAATTGGAATTTTGCAATGAAATTGTGCATGCAGGCACCATTTCCATATATGTGCATCTGGGTGAAATTTAATAAAAATCAGAGATGGTCACCCGGGAAGATTTTTAAATTCTGGGTGATTTGGTATGGAATGACCCTAAAGCTCCAGCTTTACAACCCTTTACTGTCCAATATTTGTCAAGAAAATGTAAATTTCTGCTGAACCCTTTAATGGGTAAATTTGGTCGAGAAAATTTCAATTGTTTCATAAAATGTCAATTTGCTGATCAAGAGTATTCTGGGAGCCAGTCATTCCAGCGATAAATTTTCAAAAATAGTATTCTCTTAGTCAGCAAAAGGGCATTTCTCAGGAACACTGCAGAGGCTGGTTATGGCTGATTTGACCATTAAAGGGTTAATAAATGCCCATTTGCAAGCCAAGGCAATTTTTTAACATTTAGAACTGTAATGATTAGCTTGGTTATCAAGCCTGTTAATCCAGTGGTAAAATCTTAATGTAGTCTTCTCTTGGCCTGCAAATGGTCATTTCTCAAGACAATTTGATTTCAGAGGCTAGTTTTGACCACTCACCGAGTCATGGTAAAAAAAGTAATTCTTGTTCTGCATATGGACATTTCTCAAGGCCACCACAGAACATGTTTTCACCAGCTAGAGTGTTAAAGGGTCAATTGCTAAAATGTACAATTCTTATAACAGTGACTAACTACTAACTCTTGGTATGTTATTGGTATATCTAATCGTGTTAGTTAGAGCTAATTCAATATAACAAACTTTAACAGTTAATTAAATTCAAACGGCACAAATGATCATGGTGAATGCACCAAAATAGCCCAAACTTCAGGGCAAACTCCTTGTCACTGATTGGAGAAGTTCACTCAATCTGTAGTGTACCAGCTTCAAGTTCATCTTCAAGTCTTTCCAGTAGTGGTGGCTTCCTTATCGTCAAACATGTCATCATCAGAAGATTCACTGTCCCACACATTAGCTGTCTCACCATCACTATCAGTGTCTGATTCCACGTTTACAACGCCACGATGAGTGATATTTGGTTTAAAATATATGGCACAATATATAGCCAGTAATATACTATATACATGTACTGTTAGGCCCTATGACCTGACAGCGGCTGTCATGGTCAAACGCCGCCCTCAGACTTTAGCGCAGAAATCAAACACATTATTCATAGTTTCGCACATCCGGGCATCTTGAATTCGGCCGCCATTAAAGTTGGGGAAAACTTACTACATGCTAAAGAGGACTGCCCATACAAACTCATTGTTTACATTTTCCTTGATGTTCAAACCAGTAAATCCTGTGTCTGAGTATCTGTAATAACCCTGTCAGGTATCAGAAAACATGAAATCATGAGTGAATTTCGCAGTATATTAAATAAAATGTAATTAAGGTTTAACGGCCCATTGCTCGTAATGTTAAATTAGCCCCTCTGAAAATGGCGTATCTCCCTGGGTATTATGGGAAATTTGATTGTGATGACGTCATTGTGATTCTATGAATTTTCTTGACAAATATTGGACAGTAAAGGGTTGTAAAGCTGGAGCTTTACTTACCTTTAACTACCTTGTTCTGCTGTTCACAGTGGGGGAAAATTCTCAATCCTTGTTCCACTGAAGATCAAAGAAATGATGAAAACACCATACAACCTTTACTTACATACAGTAAATAAGTCAAACCAGGTCATTTTGGATTTGATTAAATTGTTTATTCATTCACTTAAAAAAGTTTAGTCATTGTTATTGAATGCTGCCATATTGATATAATGCAGAGTTTGCTCAAACAATCACCAACACAGACAGTAGCGCAAACCACCACTCATTAGCAACATGAGTAATATTATATAGGACCAAGATTAAGTTTACTTTACTGTTGATTTTGAGATTTGTATTGTTATCGATGATCAATAACAATACAAGTCCAGTCTCTAGAACAAAAGTAAACTATCTTGGTCCTATATAATATTGCCCATGCTGGTGATCAGCGGTGTTTTATGGTTATGCTACTGTCTGTGTTGATGAATGATGTTGCTGGTCACAGGTCATATATTACTGAGTGGTCTTTCAAATTTTTGTCCTACTGTTCCAGATTTCGTACGTTTATTTATGCAACATTTGTTTGTGGTCTGGCTATGTTTCAACAGTAGCTGAAATAGAAAGTGAAACAAATATGATTACACCTGGAGTTATAAGCATTACATAATGGAGCTTTCCATTTTATCCATCAATCATGATGTCATAATCAACTACATGATGCATAAGGATGACAACATAATTAATGACATAATGAATGACGTAGATAAGTTCATCAATCGTCACAGACACTTAATTGATGACGGACTATATGTATTCTATGTAACCCTTTAATGGACAAATTTGGTGAAAAAGATTTTAATATCCACTTATTGAATGTCCAATTAGAGGCCAAGAGAATGCAATTTTTGAAAATTTCTGACAAATTACTGGCTCGGTCATTGAGCCAGTCGTTTGTGGTGAATTTTCAAAAATTCTATTCTCTTGGCCTGTAAATGGACATTCTACAAGGCCATAACAGAGGCCAGTGTTGGTCGGCATGACCATTAAATGGTTAATAAAAACGATGTCGAATATTTTAAAACTAATTTGACTGGGAGTTGTTGCTGTCATATCAACAGCTTACATGTAGTTTTCAGGAATTTGAGATTCAGAGAGTACAGAGATCGATCCCAATGCAGGTAAAGCTTGGGTGGAGCTTAGCTAGAGATGGGCGGGGAATAACTAAAACTGGATTCCTCCATTGGGCAAAACTATAAGTAAGACTGAGCCGTGGTAGTGAACACCTGACCTAGCACTGTAATAGTAGCACGACAAAATAGCAATCTATCTGTGTTGGTACAAGTACATTATGTAATAAATTATTAAAAAGTGTACCAACACAAATACTGATAGAATGCTACATGTATTTTGACATGATACTGGTGCACTGCCCGGTCAAGTGTTTACTACCACCACTCAGTCTCACGCCACAACAATAAATTAGCTACTATAATCTCACTTTGTCTGAGTACAGTGGTACCTGATAAGCATGCTGGATTATTCATTAATTTTTCTGGGTAGCATGCATGGTGGTTACAACTCAGGTGATGTGAAGTTTGAAAGAAAAAATTCTATGGAAACTAGTAAAAAAATATTTAAATTAAATACTTCAAAGTTTTCCGGTGGAGAGTTGGTGTATCGCGTATGTCAGGAGAGTGAAAGACTGATTCAAGTCAGAGCACCAATGACCGATAGGAAAATATCTATTTGCAGAACAAGAGAAGACTATTTTTGATAATTTATGACTGGAATGAGTGGCTCGGTTATCGAGACAGTCATTCCAGTGATAAATTTTCAAAAATAGCCTTTTCTTGGTCTGCAAATAAATATTTCTCAACACCCCTGCAGAAACCGGTTTTGGATGATATGAGCCGGGTTCTGCTGATCCGGTTGCTTAGTGGGGTGAACTGTCCCACTTCCTCAAGAAATCATGAGTCATTTTGACAAATGTTGGATCAAGTACATACATGGAAGATATCTCTGTCCTAAAATCCATTAGGCCAATGAACCATGTGTGAAGGTAATGATTGGATGGTGTGAATTTTAGAGCACTAAATGGTGCAAGGGCCCTGCCTCCGCAAAACCCTGCATGAGTGTTAAAGAAAATTTAATTTTAGTATGATGACGTTGAATTAATTACCTACCTACCTTTAAAATCTCCTCGAGTCCTTTCTTTATCTCCATGTTTTGAAAAAATTAGGATACATTTGTCTCCATCCATTCATCATGCTATCTCCTCCCAAACATGTGGGTGGAATTCAACCAAATTTGGTATGTGGGTTATCCATATGATTGTGGATTGGCTGACAACATTTATTTTATGTAGTCAGAGATTGGTGTCTTCCAGATTTATCTAGATTTCCCATAGTCCTGCCCACTCTCGCACATCATTTGACACCCTCTCAATAGTTTTAAATTAAGCCAGATGAGCCACTACATTTAGATAGGACTAGTGATTACTAGATTCTACTATAGCCCTTCAAATCTTTGCAGACCAAGGGAAGACTATTTTTTTAATTTTACCACTGAAATGACTGGCTCAATTATCGAACCAGTCATTCTACTGGTAAATTTCCAAAAATAGTCGTCTTGCTCTGCTCACAGTAGAGGAATTTTTTTACCACCTTGACCATTAAAGAGTTGACATGTCAAATTGTTACCATTGGGTTGGTCAGTTACAAATTGTACTAGCCCTGGTCAATTTCTGCTAACCTCGCGCTCATGTTAATTTTAACCCCTGCTCTCACAGATCATTTCCCCTTAAGACCTCCAGATTTTTCACAGCGATCCACGCCAGTCTCTGTGTAATGTAACTCCTCCGAAAACGGTGGATGGAATTCAAACAAATGTTGTAGGTTAGTATAGAGTGCAAGAGGCCATTTTTATCTCACCTACGAAGTAAAATGAGCTATTGTGATACCGTGCACATCGCCCAGCACTGTCTAATTTGCGTTTAGCTCAACTTTTCTGTTTATATCTCATGCTTGGTTGATCATACTGGTCCTAAACTTGGACACATGCCTTCTTATAATGACAGAATCACACAATGATGTTCTGGCCAAAAGGTCAAACTCACTGATACGCATGCAACCATTTGCTGTCCGCCACCCATCCGTCAACTTATGTTTAAAAACATAAGTTGACGGATGGATGGCGGACAGCAGATGATTGCCATGCGTATCAGTGATTTTGACCTTTTGGCCAGAACATCATTGTGTGATGCCGTGTCTCATACATACATTAACCGCTTGGCGGATTTCAAACTAATTTGGCTGGAAGGACCCTAATGCTTTCGGCTTCCGAACATGCATACAGAATTTTGATTAGTAAATTTTTGTGTGAAAATCTTTGACTTTATGAAAAATTTAGCAGAAATTGTCAAAACGCTACTCCTCATTAACTGCTTGACAGATTGCAACCCTAGTTGGCCGGACATAAATTGCCAAAATGCATATTCTCCATGACCGCTTGGTGGATTATATCCAAA
The DNA here is from genome assembly GCA_034401795.1 of Chaetoderma sp. LZ-2023a. Classification (NCBI taxonomy): domain Eukaryota; kingdom Metazoa; phylum Mollusca; class Caudofoveata; order Chaetodermatida; family Chaetodermatidae; genus Chaetoderma; species Chaetoderma sp. LZ-2023a. The sequence goes on from CM067359.1 coordinate 91,728,728, forward strand.
TTTGGCGGAAGGATTCTGCAGTAGTTGGCTCTAGAACTTCTATTCAGAATTTTTTTTTATAATTCTGTGCTTAACAACAACCGTCATCAGATGAGATATTTTGACAGTTCGCCTCTATGTCCGCCTCATCTCAAAAGAAAAATAGGAAGTGGAAATTAGATAAGGGTATACAGGCAACCTACTGAATATTTTGAAAAGTTTTGATAGATAGATAGATAGATAGATAGGTATGTACATACTCGGTATATCTTACAGGCAACCTTTTTTGACATAGTAGCGGCCTTCTCTGCTGGCAGCCCTTATTGCCATACACCATTCAGGATACCGTTACTGGCCCTTGGCCCCCTTGTTGCTAAGCCTTCTAAATTTATTTTATCTTTGAAGTCAATCATCAGAGTTCATTGCTGTCATGAAGTCGAGATTCATGGTTGCATTGCAGCCACATTTCTGGTATTACATTTGGCTCCTCTCCTGGGGTAGTGAATGTGGTCGATTGCTATGACACGCCATCGACCAAACAATCTAGTTATAACTTACTTTCCATCGTCAGATAGATCCAGGTTATCAGAGATTGTAACCCACAGCCTATAATTTTTCTTTTGATCACTTCCAGGGTTGTTAAATCTTAATGTATGATGACACAACCTCCTTTATTAAAATCTGAGCACAATCTGACCAGTTTGTTTCCGATATATCCATATATTAAAATTTGTACCCAATCTGGATCCAACTTGGTTTTTGTCCAGATCACAGCCAAAGTCTGGAAATCCTTGTTTAGGTTATGTTGCTTTTTTACTGTCGTCTAATAGTACACAACTGTCAAAGCGTCATGAGATTAGTTCAACCAATCAGATTTGCCATTGATGGCTTTTCCAACAATATCTCCGCCAATCAAAGATAACGAGGTTAAATATATATGCGATGACGTCATCAGAATGGAATGGTGTTCCAGTTCAAGACGATTGCCCATTCGGCATTAGATATATCGAGATTTTCACTATAAAAGCGCAGAAATTAGACGAATCCCGTGAAGAAACACTAAATTAAATACATCTTCTGATAAATCCAGCCACAAATTGACGTAAATAAGTTAAAATCTGCTGTACGAATCGCTCAAAGTTTGCAAAGCACGCGAGATACATGTACGGAGAAAACATGTACTGATAAGCGGTTCTGCATAGACTAGGAACCGAGTACCCGTTTGCTTCTAGCCATAGGACTCGTCGAAAGAACTGGAGAACCACGGTTGGAATTGATGGCGCGTTTAATTTATCGTAAAATTTTCAAACACTACCAAACGCGTAGGGCAAAAAGTTAAACCCATCATTCAAAATGTCAAACCCGTAGTGTCATAATTTCAACCCGTCAAGATAAAATTCAAGATGCGTATTGAGATTTTACCAAACGCACTATGTCTAAGCAAATCACTACGAGAAAATGACGGGAAAATGACGTGTTTTAAACGAGCTTCAGGATGCGTTTAAGTAAAGCTAACTAAGATCTGTACTGTAGAAAACATTGGCTAACACAAACCGATGGCTGAGAGATGACCAAAGGCATATGTGCTCCACCCCCCCTCCTCTTGGGAGGAAGACTGAATGACCTCAATGTCCCATACGCTCTCTACGTACAAGTGCCATGTACTATAGGACATAAAACGAAGGCTTCATTTTCGTATACTCTCAATATTGAATCACATACAACACGTACCATTACCATATTAATAACGAAGGGTCACGTGACATTTACAAAAAACCATGGACAAACACACACAAGACTAACCTTGTGGAAGATTGGTGCTGTCATCATCTCCCCATTGTTGAAGACTGATGCAGCCCATAATGTAGATGTTTCCATTGATTAAATGTGAAATATATTAAAAAAATGAGGATACCTCATCAAAATATGTACACCTAGATTAGCTTTTCAAAATCGATACGGCGAGAGGATTCGAGGTGTCACGGAGATAATGGTCGGTAAAACTTGACTCACAGTGCCACTGAGCTACTGACATAATGTCATCCACAGGTACCCCATTAAATAGGGCAGTGGAAGCCACTACACCTCAGACACTGTGAGCCTTGACCATGTCAACTTGTTTACCTGTGGCGGATTTATGGCAAAATTGAATACACTCTACAATCCACCTGAAAATGGTGTCCTTTGACGCCCTGCCATGGGGTTCAATATATGACAACCATAACGCTGTTGGGTCCGTCCGCCAATCCTGAGTACATTGTTTGTACCAGATTAATGCTCGGACTGGACACCATATTTTGAATTAGGATCAAACCTAGTCAAAGCTGGTAAAATTATAGGTTGACCCGGATATTTCAGACTGGTTTTTCGCCATGAAATTTATCCTGGGTAGAAGCCTAAGGCCTTCCCCTGTAACCACAAAACGGTCTGCCTCGGCTGACAAGGCATGAATCTCACTTCTACGCCTAGCCGAGGCCGCAGCAATTAAAAATACAGTTTTAAGCGTCAACATTTTCATAGAAATGGAGCTTAGTGGTTCAAATGGCCTATCAGCTAGCACCTGAAGCACTAGTGATAAACTCCAAGACTGAATCACTGGGGGATTCCTTGGTCTTACATTGCCCATGCCTTTGATTAAAGTATTTAATGTATTTACTTCATCACTTCCCCTATTAGCCAAGCAAGGGATAACTGTCATTAAAGCTTACTTATAGCCAGCAATAGAGTTAGGCTTGAGGCTATAGGCATCATACAGGTGACAGAGGAAATCGGCTACTACCTGAATAGATGAATCCATTGGATTAATACATCTTTTTGAGCACCATTCTGCAAATCTGTTGATTTTATAATTATATGCTCTGGAGGTTGACCCCCTCCTGCCTTTTGCCATGAACATGGCTGCTTGCTCAGAAAAGCCCTCCTTAATTCTAGATTCCTTGACAACATCCACGCAGTCAATTGGAACATTGACGGATTGTTGTGAAGGTTCTTGCCCTGGAAGATAATATTGTCCATCAGAGGCAGAGGAACCGGATTGCAGACCAGAAGGTCCAGCAGATCCGTATACCATGATCGGATTGGCCAATTTGGGGCGATCAGAAGCACTTGGCATTCCTCTGGTCGGATTTTCTGAAGAATCTTTGGCATCAGGATTGCTGGAGGGAATGCGTATGCATACATTCCCGCCCAACTGATAGCTAACGCATCTGTTGCGATAGCGCTCAGATCTGGAATCAGAGAGACGTACGTCGTCATCTTCGCATTCCTCTTCGTTGCGAATAAATCTATGTTGGGTTTCCCCCAGTGGTTGAACAGACGATCCGCCACACATTGATTTAGTTGCCATTCCGTAGGTAAAACACTCATCCTTCGGCTCAATGAGTGTGCTAGCAGATTTAACCTTCCCAGAATATGAACTGCTTTCAAGGTAACCCTGTGATCCAGGCACCAAGAAAGCAGTTTCCAAGTCATCATACAGAGACTGGGCGACTTCGTTCCGCCCTGGCGGTTTATGTAAGTCACTACTGTTGAGTTGTCTGATCGAATTAGAACACTCTTGCCCTGAACTTTCTGTAAGAAATGTTCCAGGCCCAGGACCACTGCTCGTAATTCCAGTAGATTGATATGTTCCTTTGACTGTTCCAGATTCCAAAGCCCTGATATCGTGGATTCTTCCAGGCAAGCTCGCCACCCCTCCATCGATGCATCTGTATACATCGTTAACTGAGGGTGAGGAGGGGTTAACATTACCCCCGCAAGGAGATTCTCTGTCTTCAACCACCATTGAAGGTGATGAATTAGAGGCTCCAACACTGACACGCTTGAGTCCAGTGAATCTGTACTCTGGGTCCATTGTGTCATGAGAAATAACTGGATCGGCCGCCTGCGTAAGGCCACCTGAGGAATGACTGGTTCCAGAGAAACCATCAATCCCAGCATTCTCAGATAAACCCGTGCCAGGACATGACGACTGTTGCACACTGACTGTATTACTGAGATGAGTATCTGTACCCTCTCCTGAGTAGGATAAACATATCCTATCTCCAGATCGAAGAACATTCCCAGGTAAACAAACTTCTGGGATGGAGTCAGCTCCGAAATTCCGAAAATTTATTATCCAGCCTAAAGCTGTGAGTGTTTTCAAAACTATCTCCAGATTTGCTGATAAACTTTCCTGGTTGTGTGCTTTTAACAGCCAGTCGTCTATGTACGTGTGGACTGCTATGCTTCTCCTGCGGAGGTATGCTGTTATCGCAAGAACGACCCTGGTGAAGACTCGAGGAGCCGTAGAAATTCCAACGGGTAACACCCTGAATTCCCACTGTCTGCCCTGGAATGCAAATCTCAGGAAGCGACGGAAACTCCTCGCTATTGGAATGTGGAAATAAGCATCCTTCAAATCTATTGAAGCTGTCCACATTCCCCTCTCCAACCCTGCCAACACCGATCTCACAGTTTCCATTTTGAAACTGGGTGTGTCTATGAACTTTTTCTATGGCTTGAGGTTGAGAATTGGTCTCCACCCTCCAGTGCTTTTCGTTACCAAGAACACGGTTGAATAGAAGCCCGGGCAATTTTGTGCCGGTTGAATTGCTTCCTTGAGTATGAGGGAATTTATTTCCTCCTCTATACACAACCACTGATCTGGATCTCTTGGAATTTGAGTCCAGACCGGCACCAGAGACAGTCGTGATGGTGGGCCTGTTATTCAGTCGGGATGATACCCGACTGAAAGCCATCGCAAGACTAAACGGTCCTGAGTCAACCGTTCCCACTCTTGCATGTGGTTGGCCAATCGGCCTCCCACTTGTCCACCTAGGGAGAGAGGTGGACATAAGGAATGCAAGTGGCACTGTCTCCTGGTGCAGATGCACTGGGGTAGCTCTTACTGTGGTAATCACCCTGTCAGGTATGATTACCACGACCAGATTCTCACGCACCACGGCCCGTACCGCTCGCACCTCGGTGTGCGGGCGGCTGCCTGGCTGGCTGCGCCAGAGGAGCCTGCGCCCCCCCCCTCGCTGCTGGCCGAAGCGCACGCGGCCGTTGCCGACGCTGCGCTGGTGGCTGGCCTCTGACCTAGCCACCGCCACCTCGAGCCTGCAGGGGATGATACGCAGGGGGAGCCGCACGAACGCGCTCTCTACGGAGCACTTCAAATTGCTCACGTAATGCCCTCTGGTTATTGACCAGGGTAACCGTCTCCTGGAGATGCTTACATCCGTCACCTCCAAAGAGACCAGGACCTGTCATAGGCGTACGCAGCACCCTATTATACAAATCCTGGGAAGGGCACAAGTTATCAAGAGCAAATGTGCGCCTCGCCCGGATACTCCTGGTTACAGACCAGGTTAAACAGTCCAAAGCCAAGTTAATTCCATCTTGGATGGCTCTCTGGACAGTCACCGGACTAGGCTGACGTAATGCGGATGCCGTTACTACCCCTTGTAACAACTGTGAGACATGCGAAAGCGCTGAAAGAGACGCCCTCGAACTCTCTTCCGCATCACGTAACGCGGTGTTAGCCGAACGCAAAACGTTCGAACACAGTGCTCCCTTGTCGGACCGTGTATCTTCACCCAGCGCAGCACGGTCATCCGTGCTTGGCTTCGGTACTACACTGTATAGCTGATATTGATCAGCTGTAATACGGCACCACTTTGCCATTTCGCTGGGGGCCTTTGCTAAACATCCATGTGCCTTAATGGACGTCCCCGCCGCAGTGAACATATCAACAATATGATCAGCTAATGGCAAAGATGGCATATCGGTAAGTCGGTTTTCCTGCCAGCCACGGGCGCTGGTCCCGTTCACTGGCCGACTGATCCACGGCAAGATCTGGTCTGACGTTGATTAGCCACTGGCAAGTGTCATACCAGGCTTCCTCCGTGGCCACCTGCGAATGCTCTACAAGACGAGGGCCTTCGTCATCCTCCTGAGCAATCACAGGTGTGTATGTGGCTGGAGGAACTGAAATGCCTGGCAAGCCAGAGAAAGCATGCGGGCCTGAAAGAACAGGCATGCCAAACTAACTGGCTTGACCAGGAGCAGGCGCCGTGGTATTGCGTGGGGAAAATTTCGCCACACCACGGCCCTGGCCAGCACCTGCTACACCATCGGCAAGCCGAGGTATGCGGTAAAACTGGCCATCAGATCCAGCCCGGGCTACCTTCTGCGCCGTGAACGCTACTCCTGCGTGAGTAGTACCGTGGACAATGTCGCCCGTGTTCCCGGCGAGGGGTGCACGTACGTCAATGTCCATAGCCACGGCGCCAGAAGGAGAACCCAGCAGATAATCCTCTTTTTCCTGGCCAGAAAGATTAGACTCCGGGTCAGCAAAGAATGCTAACCCGGACTGGCCAAGAGAGGTACCATAGGAGGAACTGGTACCTGCAGGGTGCGGATAATCCTGGCCTGATAAGCAGGCAGGTTCCACCGACACCTGACCACAAACAACCGGCGCGGCAACCCTGCTGCCAGTGTTTTTACCGCAGATTTCACCCTCTATTAGGGCCACCTCTGAATCATGGTCGAAAACTGATAGGTCCCTAAATAGTACCAATTCAGAGGCGGGGATTATCTGCTCCGGAGCAGATGAAGAGGACAACAAAAGATTTGGACCAGGAAGCATGCCACGAAGCAACTCTGGGACCAAATCTTTAATTGTCCTCTTCATCTCTCCCATCATCTCAATACGGAAGGCCTCCATATCCATAGCGGACGAGGACTTCCTCTTACCCTTCTTAGCAGAAGCCTCTTTCTTAATTTTCCTCTCCTCCTCTGGAGCCTTCTCCCTGGCCTGCAATGATAGAAATTCAGACATTAGCTCGCCCCCCCCCCCCCACCCCCACTTTTTACAGATCTCACATTTAAGCAATGGCCCACATGGGCTGCACTGGGAGCATATTATCCAGGATAAACCTTCCACATGAAGGACAACCAGGCCTCTGAAACACAGCAGAGGACGAAGACAACGAGTATTACAGATATTGAATTAGAACTCAACACAAAATAAACAATGAGGAAGGGGCCATAAAGACCCAAGCTAATAATAATAATAATAAATCAGCGTCGGACAAAACTTTTAACTGATAGTAAGGCGCAAGGCTGATTATGACGTCATAACTTCAAAAATAAGAAGTTAAATCGATCCGAAACAAAACCTCCAGGTGTAAGGACGAATTGTAATCATATCCAGAACATCCTAACTAGACAGGATAGTTTATACAGACTATACAAACATCAGATAAACAATGATAAATGGTAGTAAGATTTTATAAATATTGTCAAATATAATTGAAATGCCTCATATCATAACCAGAGTACCTGAGTCTTTAGCATAGACAAACCATCTGATCTGATGTACCGGACGCTCCAACAACATTATGACCTCTAAACTCTCTCCACCTTAAAGGGGAAGGAAGTGGACCAAGAGGGCAAAGTGAGAAGACCTTTATCCGAGGCCTCCAACTCACTGGGAAAAGATTTTTGGTTAGATAACCTAACAATGTTAGTAGGAAATGGAACCTTGGTGGAGAGAAAAACAAACTCTCTGATGATGTGATGTCCTAAACAATCATAGGTAGATACCTGTGGACATAAACACAGAGAGATTAGCATTTCATAGCGCCATTTTGAAATAAACTACTTATTTTAGGCGCTTATCATGATAAACGCGAGTCCCGGAAACACATTACAACGGGATAAAATCACTAAAATATACTAGAAGTCACCTGATGGCTAGGTCCTGGGCGCTCCTCCGGCGAATTAATACGCTCTGCCATATCCCACAGGTTGTATAACACTCCTAATATATGATTTAATGACTTAAATAGCTCAGAAAGCATGTGTGAACCCTTTGCCAATAAATTAGCAAAGAGGAAGTACTAGTCGGCTCATGCGCGGTGGTGGGGCTGGCATCCGCCTGACTGACTTCTGACTACCTGCCCAGTAGGGGCACCTTTCTTTTTTAATCTGAGTGTTTTATTAAGTGAAAGCCGATATTTAGCAATATCAGAGAGTACAGTACGGACCTTAGTTAGCTTTACCGTTTGACGAAGCAAAAACGAAACAAAAATGCGTCTTGAATGCGTCAAAACCTCGTAGCATTTCCAGGCGTGGCCAAACACCAAACGCATTTTATTTATTTTATAGGCGCGTCTAACGGAAAGTCTAACCCGTCCTACAATATGTTAAACGTATCATGAAATATTTTAAACCCGTCACGGAAAAAGTCAAATGCGCAATCAAATGTATTCATTAACGCTACAAAGATTCTTACTACGCGTCATTAAACATAAAGTGGAATCGGTCTATAGTCTGTCAAGGACCCGTACATGTAAATTTAAATTGCAATTGGAGCCGTATATGTATTAAGTACATGCACCGCCTTTAGCATTTTTGTGGCTGTAAATGATAATTGTCGAAATGTCATCATCGTAATCAATCCTAATTTTGTATAAAATGGACGTGTGTGAACTCCGCACCTGGGTATTCTTTACTGAGTATGAAGCTAATGTGCTGACTGTGCGTATATTTTAATAAATTTTCAATCCACAACTTTCTTTTGAAATCTGGATGAATAAACCAAGATATTCTCTGAAATGGGTTTATTACAATATAGTCCAATTTGAGCCGACGTAATAGGCATAACTTTTTAGAACAATATATGCACCAGTTGCAGCTAGTGTGTTATGCCAAATTTGTCTTATAAAAGGAAATGGAAACGATTTACAAAATCTGCAAACTTGACATTCGGTTGTTTTCGATTTTGCTATTTCATACATAATATGTAACCGAAAATCTCCGCTTTTACATAGACATGCACATGCGTACATAGTTGTTTTACCCGTGCCTGGGGTGCGTTCAGGACCGCGAAAAACGTTTTCCATTATATACTGAACACTGTATCGCGTAGAACGCGAACGTTCGCCGAACATTCGCCTTCCTGAACTCACTCCAGGAGTATTCGAGTACATAACGTTATTACCCATTTTCGGCAACGGGTATCACCGTCTGATTGGTCGAGAATACACGCATATTTAATCAGATCTAGCAAAGATGGCGTCAACTGTTTAGAAAATAACATATTTTTGTGTGCGCAATTCATCAATCGACGCACATTTCGTGTATGCCACAGACTAAAAAGTAGACAGATAACACGGAATAACGAAACCGCCAATCAGAAAGTGTGATGTCTATATATTTGACCGCTTTGGCATCTTAACTCTGGCTTATTACTGACAGTGCTTCAAGTTAGTTATCTCGAAAACTGTAAACAAAGACACGCGTCGATGATCGAGTTTATCGGATTGTTTATCTTCAACATTGTTTTTTCACGACCAGGACGAAATGGATATTATATCTATATTTTGTGTCTGCGGCTCCCTTGCGACAATCAATAACTTTCTCATTATCGGTGACATCACATTTACTAAAACAAGAATGATAATGCAGGTTACTGGGCCAATAGTGGCCTAGTAACCTGCATTATCAGGGAAGTAGGCCCCAAATCTAAACCAACGAATTACCACATTTTACCCATTTGAACCTGAAATCCCAGAATTCCACTTTTACAGTCATTATATAAGTATGATGTTGAATATTTTGAAAGCAATTTGACTGGAAGCTGGCTTTCAGTCAAATTAGTTTCAAAATATTCACCAGAATTTTGACACATTCGTAACAAATTTATTATTTTCTCTTGTCGTTTGAAATTGTTAATGCAATAGTAGAAGTACTCTCTTGTTGGAGGCGATATTCCCACCCTGTATTATATTCATAGAATCACAATGACGTCATCACAATCAAATTTCCCATAATACCCTGGGAGACACGCCATTTTCAGAGGGGCTAATTTAACATTACGAGTAATGGGCCGTTAAACCTTAATTACATTTTCTTTAATATATTGCGAAATTCACTCCTGATTTCATGTTTTATGATACCTGACAGGGTTATTACGGTAACTCAGACACAAGATTTAATGGGTTGAACATCAAGGAAAATGTAAACAATGAGTTTGTATGGGCAGTCCTCTTTAGCATGTAGTAAGTTTTCCCCAACTTTAATGGCGGTCGAATTCAAGATGCCTGGATGTGCGAAACTGAATAATGTGTTTGATTTCTGCGCTAAAGTCTGAGGGCGGCGTATGACCATAACAGCCGCTGTCAGGTCATAGGGCCTAACAGTACATGTGTATATAGTATATTACTGGCTATATATTGTGCTATATATTTTAAACCAAATATCACTCATCGTGGCGTTGTAAACTTGGAATCAGACACTGATAGTAATGGTGAGACAGCTAATGTGTGGGACAGTGAATCTTCTAATGATGACATGTTTGACGATGAGGAAGCCACCACTACTGGAAAGACTTGAAGATGAACTTGAAGCTGGTACACTACAGATTGAGTGAACTTCTCCAATCAGTGACAAAGAGTTTGCCCTGAAGTTTGGGCTATTTTGGTGCATTCACCATGATCATTTGTGCCATTTGAATTTAATTAACTGTTAAAGTTTGTTATATTGAATTAGCTCTAACTAACATGATTAGATATACCAATAACATACCAAGAGTTAGTAGTTAATCACTGTTATAAGAATTGTACATTTTAGCAATTGGCCTTTAACACTCCAGCTGGTGAAAACATGTTCTGTGGTGGCCTTGAGAAATGTCCATATGCAGAACAAGAATAATTTTTTTACCGTGACTCAGTGAGTGGTCAAAACTGGCCTCTGAAATCAAATTGTCTTGAGAAATGACCATTTGCAAGCCATGAGAAGACTACTTTAAGATTTTACCACTGGAATAACAGGCTTGATAACCAAGCTAATCATTACAGTTCTAAATGTTAAAAAATTGCCTTGGCTTGCAAATGGGCATTTATTAACCCTTTAATGGTCACATCAGCCATAACCAGCCTCTGCAGTGTTCCTGAGAAATGCCCTTTTGCTGACTAAGAGAATACTATTTTTGAAAATTTATCCCTGGAATGACTGGCTACCAGAATACTCTTGATCAGCAAATTGACATTTTATGAGACAATTGGAATTTTCTCGACCAAATTTACCCATTAAAGGGTTCAGCAGAAATTTACATTTTCTTGACAAATATTGAACAGTAAAGGGTTGTAAAGCTGGAGCTTTACTTACCTTTAACTACCTTGTTCTGCTGTTCACAATGGGGAAAAATTTTCAATCCTTGTTCCACTGAAGATCAAAGAAATGATAAAAACACCATACAACCTTTACCTACATACAGTAAATAAGTCAAACCTGGTCATTGTGGATTTGATTAAATTGTTTATTCATTCACTTAAAAAAGTTTAATGTCATTGTTATTGAATGCTGCCATATTGATATAATGCAGTTTGCTCAAACAACCACCAACACAGACAGTAGCGCAAACCACCACTCATTAGCAACATGAGCAATATTATATAGGACCAAGATTAAGTTTACTTTACTGTTAATTTTGAGATTTGTATTGTTATCGATGATCAATAACAATACAAGTCCAGTCTCTAGAACAACAGTAAACTATCTTGGTCCTATATAATATTGCCCATGCTGGTGATCAGCGGTGTTTTATGGCTATGCTACTGTCTGCGTTGATGATTGATGTTGCTGGTCACAGGTCATATATTACTGATAGTGGTCTTTCAAATTTTTGTCCTACTGTTCCAGATTTCGCACGTTTATTTTTGCAACATTTGTTTGTGGTCTGGCTATGTTTCAACAGTAGCTGAAATAGAAAGTGAACCAAATATGATTACACCTGGAGTTATAAGCATTACATAATGGAGCTTTCCATTTTATCCATCAATCATGATGTCATAATCAACTACATGATGCATAAGGATGACAACATAATTAATGACATAATGAATGACGTAGATAAGTTCATCAATCGTCACAGACACTTAATTGATGACGGACTATATGTATTCTATGTAACCCTTTAATGGACAAATTTGGTGAAAAAGATTTTAATATCCACTTATTGAATGTCCAATTAGAGGCCAAGAGAATGCAATTTTTGAAAATTTCTGACAAATTACTGGCTCGGTCATTGAGCCAGTCATTTGTGGTGAATTTTCAAAAATTCTATTCTCTTGGCCTGTAAATGGACATTTCACAAGGCCAGTTTTGGTCGGCATGACCATTAAACGGTTAATAAAAATGATGTCGAATATTTTAAAACTAATTTGACTGGGAGTTGTTGCTGTCATATCAACAGCTTACATGTATAGTTTTCAGGAATTTGAGATTCAGAGTACAGAGATCTATCTCAATGCAGAAGCTTGGCTAGAGATGGGCGGGGGATAGCTAAAACTGGATTCCTCTCAAATTAGCTACTATAATCTCACTCTGTCTGAGTACAGCGTACATCGCTCATAGTGATATTCACTATACCACCACGTACCTCCCCGATAATATGTGTTAGAATAAACCAGCATGATTATAATCACGCCAGTTTATTCATTCATTTTGTTGGGTGACATGCATTGTGGTACAGTGGTACCTGATAAGCATGCTGGATTATTCATTAATTTTTCTGGGTGGCATGCATGGTGGTTACAACTCAGGTGATGTGAAGTTTGAAAGAAAAAATTCTATGGAAACTAGTAAAAAAATATTTAAATTTCATATACAAAACAGCCCGTAAGCCTATTTATACCTAGCCTCAGCTGCTCTCGGAGAGCATCTAGACTTCAAAGTTTTCTGGTGGAGAGTTGGTGCTTCCAGGTGAGTGACCGCTGAGGACAGTGAATCGCGCATGTCAGGAGAGTGAGACTGATTCAAGTCAGACCACCAATGACCGATAGGAAAATATCTATTTGCAGAACAGGAGAAGACTATTTTGGAAAATTTATGACTGGAATGACTGACTCGGTTATCTTGGTCTGCAAATAAATATTTCTCAACACCACTGCAGAAACTAGTTTTGGATTATATGAGCCGGGTTCTGCCGATCCGGTTGCTTTGTGGGGTGAACTGTCCCACTTCCTCAAGAAATCATGGGTCATTTTGACAAATGTTGGATCAAGTACATACATGGAAGATATCTCTGTCCTAAAATCCATTAGGTCAATGAACCATGTGTGAAGGTAATGATTGGATGGTGTGAATTTTAGAGCACTAAATGGTGCAAGGGCCCTGCCTCCGCAAAACCCTGCATGAGTGTTAAAGAAAATTTAATTTTAGTATGATGACGTTGAATTAATTACCTACCTACCTTTAAAATCTCCTCAAGTCCTTTCTTTATCTCCATGTTTTGAAAAAATTAGGATACATTTGTCTCCATCCATTCATCATGCTATCTCCTCCCAAACATGTGGGTGGAATTCAACCAAATTTGGTATGTTGGTTATCCATATGATTGTGGATTGGCTGACATTTATTTTATGTAGTCAGAGATTGGTGTCTTCCAGATTTATCTAGATTTCCCATAGTCCTGCCCACACTCTCGCACATAATTTGACACCCTCTCAATAGTTTTAAATTAAACCAGATGAGCCACTACATTTAGATAGGACTAGTGATTACTAGATTCTACTATAGCCCTTCAAATCTTTGCAGACCAAGGGAAGACTATTTTTTTAATTTTACCACTGAAATGACTGGCTCAATTATCGAGCCAGTCATTCTACTGGTAAATTTCCAAAAATAGTCATCTTGCTCTGCTCACAGTAGAGGAATTTTTTTACCACCTTGACCATTAAAGAGTTGACATGTCAAATTGTTACCATTGGGTTGGTCAGTTACAAATTGTACTAGCCCTGGTCAATTTCTGCTAACCTCGCGCTCATGTTAATTTTAACCCCTGCTCTCACAGATCATTTCCCCTTTGAGACCTCCAGATCTTTCACAGCGATCCACGCCAGTCTGTGTAATGTAACTCCTCCGAAAGCGGTGGATGGAATTCAAACAAATGTTGTAGGTTAGTATAGAGTGCAAGAGGCCATTTTTATCTCACCTACGAAGTAAAATGAGCTATTGTGATACCGTGCACATCGCCCAGCACCGTCTAATTTGCGTTTAGCTCAACTTTTCTGTTTATATCTCATGTTTGGTTGATCATACTGGTTCTAAACTTGGACACATGCCTCCTTATAATGACACAGCATCACACAATGATGTTCTGGCCAAAAGGTCAAAATCACTGATACGCATGCAACCATTTGCTGTCCGCCATCCATCCGTCAACTTATGTTTAAAAACATAAGTTGACGGATGGATGGCGGAGAGCAGATGATTGCCATGCGTATCAGTGATTTTGACCTTTTGGCCAGAACATCATTGTGTGATGCCGTGTCTCACACATACATTAACCGCTTGGCGGATTTCAAACTAATTTGGCTGGAAGGACCCTAATGCTTTCGGCTTCCGAACATGCATACAGAATTTTGATTGGTCAATTTTTGTGTGAAAATCTTTGACTTTATGAAAAATTTAGCAGAAATTGTCAAAATGCTGCTCCTCATTAACCGCTTGACAGATTGCAACCCTAGTTGGCTGGACATAAATTGCCAAAATGCATATTCTCCATGACCGCTTGGTGGATTATATCCAAATTTGGCGGAAGGATTCTGCAGTAGTTGGCTCTAGAACTTCTATTCAGAATTTTTTTTTATAATTCTGTGCTTAGCAACAACCGTCATCTGATGACATATTTTGACAGTTCGCCTCTATGTCCGCCTCATCTCAAAAGAAAAATAGGAAGTGGAAATTAGATAAGGGTATACAGGCAACCTGCTGAATATTTTGAAAAGTTTTGATAGATAGATAGATAGGTATGTACATACTCAGTATATTTTATAGGCAGCCTTTTTTGACATAGTAGCGGCCTTCTCTGCTGACAGCCCTTATTGCCATACACCGTCCAGGATACCGTTACAGGCCCTTGGCCCCCTTGTTGATAAGCCTTCTAAATTTATTTTATGTTTGAAGTCAATCATCAGAGTTCATTGCTGTCATGAAGTCGAGATTCATGGTTGCATTGCAGCCACATTTCTGGTATTACATTTGGCTCCTCCCGTGGGGTAGTGAACGTGGTCGATTGCTATGACACGCCATCGACCAAACAATCTAGTTATCACTTACTTTCCATCGTCAGATAGATCCAAGTTATCAGAGATTGTACGCCACAGCCTATAATTTTTCTTTTGATCACTTCCAGGGTTGTTAAATCTTAATGTATGATCACACAACCTTTATTAAAATTTGAGCAAAATCTGACCAGTTTGTTTCCGATATATCCATAGATTAAAATTTGTACCCAATCTGCATCCAACTTGGTTTTTGTCCAGATCACTGCAAAAGTCTGGAAATCCTTGTTTAGGTTATGTTACTTTTTTACTGTGGTCTAATAGTACACAACTGTCAAAGCATCATGAGATTAGTTCAACCAATCAGATTTGCCATTAATGGCTTTTCCAACAATATCTCTGCCAATCAAAGATGCCGAGGTTAAATATATACGCGATGACATCATCAGAATGGAATGGCGTTCCAGTTCAAGACGATTGTCCATTCGGCATTAGATATATCGAGATTTTCACTATAAAACTCAGAAATTAGACGAATCCCGCTTAGAAACACTAAATTAAATACATCTGATAAATCCAGCCACAAATTGACATAAATAAGTTAAAATCTGTTGTATGAATCGCTCAAAGTTTGCTAAGCACGCGAGATACATGTACGGAGAAAACATGTACTGATAAGCGGGTCTGCCTAGACTAGGAACCGAGTATCCGGTTGCTCCTAGCCATAGGACTCGTCGAAAGAACTGGAAAACCGCGGTTGGAATTAATGGCGCGTTTAATTTATCGTAAAATTTTCAAATGCGTAGGGCAAAAAGTTAAACCCGTCATTCAAAATGTCAAGCCTGTAGTGTCAAAATTCTAACCCGTCAAGATAAAATTCAAGATGCGTATTGAGATTTTACCAAACACGCTGTGTCTAAGCAAATCATTACGAGAAAATGACGGGAAAATGACGCCATACAGACGCGTTTTAAACGAGCTTTAGGATGCGTTTAAGTAAAGCTAACTAAGATCTGTACTGTAGTAGGGAGGTAAGTATACTCTTGAAGTGAAATACATGTACTGTTAGGCCCTATAACCTGACAGCGGCTGTTATGGTCATACGCCGCCGTCAGACTTTAGCGCAGAAATCACACATTATTCATAGTTTCGCACATCCGGGCATCTTTAATTCGGCCGCCATTAAATTTGGGGAAAACTTACTACATGCTAAAGAGGACTGCCCATACAAACTCATTGTTTACATTTTCCTTGATGTTCAAACCATTAAATCCTGTGTCTGAGAATCTGTAATAACCCTGTCAGGTATCAGAAAACATGAAATCATGAGTGAATTTCGCAATATATTAAGGAAAATGTAATTAAGGTTTAACGGCCCATTGCTCGTAATGTTAAATTAGCCCTTCTGAAAATGGCGTATTTCCCAGGGTATTATGGGAAAGTTGATTGTGATGACGTCATTGTGATTCTATGAATATAATACAGGGTGGGAAATCGCCTCCAACAAGGAAGTACTTCTACTATTGCATTAACAATTTCAAACGACAAGAGAAAATAATAAATTTGTTACAAATGTGTCAAAATTCTGGTGAATATTTTGAAACTAATTTGACTGAAAGCCAGCTTCCAGTCAAATTGCTTTCAAAATATTCAACATCATACTTATATAATGACTGTAAAAGTGGAATTCTGGGATTTCAGGTTCAAATGGGTAAAATGTGGTAATTCATTGATTTAGATTTGGAGCCTACTTCCCTGATAATGCAGGTTACTAGGCCAATATTGGCCCAGTAACCTGCATTATCATTCTTGTTTTAGTAAAGGTGATGTCACCGATAATGAGAAAGCTATTGATTGTCGCAAGAGAGCCGCAGACACAAAATATATATAATATCCATTTCGTCCTGGTCGCGAAAAAACAATGTTGAAGATAAACAAGCCGATAAACTCGATCATCGACGCGTGTCTTTGTTTACAGTTTTTGAGATAACTAACTTGAAGCACTGTCCGTAATAAGCCTGAGTTAAGATGCCGAAGCGGTCAAATATACAGGCATCATACTTTCTGATTGGCAGTTTTGTTATTCCGTATTATCTGTCTACTTTTTAGTCTGTGGCGTACACGAAATGTGCGTAGATTGATGAATTGCACACACAAAAATGTTATTTTCTAAACAGTTGACGCCATCTTTGCTAGATCTGATTAAATATGCGTGTATTCTCGACCAATCAGACGGTGATACCCGTTGCCGAAAACGGGTAATAACGTTATGTACTCGGATACTCCTGGAGTGAGTTCAGGAAGGCGAATGTTCGGCGAACGTTCGCGTTCTACGCGGTACAGTGTTCAGTATATAATGGAAAACGTTTTGCGCGGTCCTGAACGCACCCCAGGCACGGGTAAAACAACTATGTACGCATGTGCATGTCTATGTAAAAGCGGAGATTTTCGGTTACATATTATGTATGAAATAGCGACATCGAAAACAACCGAATGTCAATTTGCAGATATTGTAAATTGTTTCCATTTCCTTTTATAAGACAAATATGGCATAACACACTAGCTGCAACTGGTGCATATAAGTTATGCCTATCACGTCGGCTCAAATTAGACTATATTGTAATAAACCCATTTCAGAGAATATCTTGGTTTATTCATCCAGATTTCAAAAGAAATTGTGGATTGAAAATTTATTAAAATATACGCACAGTCATCACACTAGCTTCACACTCAGTAAAGAATACCCAGGTGCGGAGTTCACACACGTCCATTTTATACAAAATTAGGATTGATTACGATGATGACATTTCGACAATTATCATTTACAGCCACAGTAATGCTAAAGGCGGTGCATGTACTTAACACATATACGGCTCCAATTGCAATTTAAATTTACATGTACGGGTCCTTGACAGACTATAGACCGATTCCACTTTATGTTTAATGACGCGCAGTAAAAATCTTTGTAGCGTTAATGAATACATTTGATTGCGCGTTTGACTTTTTCCGTGATGGGTTTAAAATATTTCATGATACGTTTAACATATTGTAGGACGGGTTAGACTTTCCGTTAGACGCGCCTATAAAATAAATAAAATGCGTTTGGTGTTTGGCCATGCATGTAAACGCTACGAGGTTTTGACGCGTTAAGGACGCATTTTTGTTTCGTTTTTGCTTCGTCAAATAGTAAAGCTAACTAAGGTCTGTACTGTATGTCATGTACGTTATATATGTATGTCTATTGGAGACACGGCTATAAGACATATGTCATGTGCGTTATATATGTATGTGCATTGGAAACACGGCTATAAGACATATAAGTACGTTATATATGTATGTGTATTGGCGACACGGCTATAAGACATATGTCATGTACGTTATATATGTATGTCTATTGGAGACACGACTATAAAACATATGTTATGTCCGTTATATATGTATGTGTATTGGAGACACGGCTATAAGACATATGTTATATATGTATGTGTATTGGAGACACGGCTATAAGACATATGTTATATATGTATGTGTATTGGAGACACGGCTATAAGACATATGTTATGTCCGTTATATATGTATGTGTATTGGAGACACGGCTATAAGACATATGTTATATATGTATGTGTATTGGAGACACGACTATAAAACATATGTTATGTCCGTTATATATGTATGTGTATTGGAGACACGGCTATAAGACATATGTTATATATGTATGTGTATTGGAGACACGGCTATAAGACATATGTTATATATGTATGTGTATTGGAGACACGGCTATAAGACATATGTTATATATGTATGTGTATTGGACACGGCTATAAGACATGTCATGTACGTTATATATGTATGTGTATTGGAGACACGGCTATAAGACATATGTCATGTATGTCCTATCATTCATCCATTTGAAAAAAAATAAATACTATTTAAAACAAACTAATTCTGATTAGGATCAAACATCTATTTAAATATTTTGAATCTAATTTGACTGGAAGGGTCGGGTTCTTGTGTTATTAGGTATAATTATTTAACAGTATATAAATCTATGTAAACCAACTTCCTCGAGCGCACCTGAACATTTCAGATATTTCCCATACCTGTGATTCCTTGGCAATGTCATATGCAATTCTCAGATCACCAAGATGTAAAGCTAACTCAAACTTGTGCTCAGAATCACACGTTACAGCCATGGCTTGAGATCTGAACCCCTGCAATACAATGTGGTAGAAAGATTAGAGTGCTGGATTGAGACCTGAACCCCTGAAATACAATGTGGCATAAAGGTTAGAGTGATGGCTTGAGTTCTGAAACCCTGCAATACAATGTGGTATAAAGATTAGAGTGATGGCTTGAGATCCGAAACCCTGCAATACAATGTGGTATAAAGTGATGGCTTGAGATCTGAATCCAGTGTCGGTTCTTTTGCAAAGCTGAATAATAACAACATACTGGGCGTGTCCGCCCGTGGTGGGCGTGTTGGTCCAGGGAAAGGGCGTCCCTTATCCTGCTCGGTTTGTGCCTATAGGCTCCATTGGGTGGAGCTGGTGTATCCAAAGATATTCTTTCTGTGTTCTCCATGACGTGGAGTTTTCATCGTCCAGGTCTGATGAGAATACCTATGGCGGTTTGATATCAATCTGAGATGTCATTGGATTCTGAATTCAGAGGGGCGTATTTTCCCCTACATACTTATGGATGGTTATTGTCGGTTCTGCCATTTTTGGCGGTTGGGCAACTTTTTTTGGCGGTTGTGGTCAACTTCACCGGTTGTAATCATTACCGGTTGTTCTTTGGTGGCATTCGGGTCTGGGTAGACCTGGCGGCTTGCGTGTCCGAACCTGCTGAGTTTAGACTCAGTGTGGACAGCGGAGGTATTGTGATTATCTCCGTTTCCTGTGGCAACAGTTTGCTGGATGAATCAATTGTGAAATGATAGATAATAACAACGTAGTCAGTTATATGAGCTACTCGTCGAAGGTTGTTAAGCCTACATGTAATTTGATGTAACGCTTAAAATGTTCAGTGAAACCAAATGTTAAATGGAAAACATACCACTCATAGCACACAGATACATACTGGAAATAAGAAACAAGAGGCCTTGGGCCTCTGCACCATTAACATTTGAAACATTTGCATTTAAATAGACATGATGGATAATTCTCAGAAAATCCAAGATGACCATGAAAAAATAGACCAATCCGGATTCTCGATTGATATTTGAAGCCTACCATCATAGAATTGTTCCAACCAATGTTTGTTGACATCGGGTCATTGAGCACCATTTTCAAAGGGTTCCAGAAAGTTTTCAGGAAATCAGATGGCCATCAAAACTTTGACCTATTAAAATTCTGAATAGACACTCTAGAAGAGGCTATCACTAAACGATCCTTACAGCCAAATTTGGCTTAAATTGACCAACAGGTTAATGAGGAGTACCGCCGTAACCCTTTAATGACTAAATTTCTTCTAAAAATTAAAATATTTACTTATTGAATGTCCATTTGCAAGCCAAGTGAAGAGTATTTTTGAAAATTTAACAATGGACATTCCCCAAGACCACTTCAGAGGCCGGTTTGGGCTGGTTTCATCATGAGAGTTAAACAAATTAGCATTTTCTGGAAAATTCAAGATAGCCACCCAAAAAAATCAAGCAGTCAAAATACTGGAAACAAGTTCTTAAGCGTACCAGACTAGGGTCCTTCCAGCAGAGTTTGGTTTGGTAATGAGGAGTAGCCTTTTAAATGATTTCCAAAGATTTTCGAAAAATCCAAGGTGGCCAGTGGAACAATTGATCAATCAAAATTCTATATACATGTTCTGAATCCTACCACCCTAGGGTCCTTCCAGCTAAGTCTGATTGAATTCACCCAAGCAGTTAATGAGGAGTATCGTTTTAAACGATTTCCAGCCATTATTCGGAAAATTTAAGATGGGCACCGAACAAATTGACCAATCAAAATTATGTATACAAGCTCTGAAGCACACATCGCTAGGGCCCATCCCGCCATTTGCTTGAACTCGTTCAAGCAGTTACTGAGGAGTAAGTAGCCTTTTAACTAATTTCACAAAATTTTCAAAAAAATCCAAGATGGCCAGTGGAAAAATTGACCAATTAAAATTTTGTATATACAAGTTCTGAAACCTACCAGCATAGTATCCTTCCTGCCAATCTGTTTGAAACTGCCCAAGCAGTTAATGAGTAGCGGTGTAAACAAATTCTTAGCATACCGTTCTAGGGGCCTTCCAACCGAGTTTGCTTGAAGTCGGCCAAGTGGCTAATGAGTAGGCTTTTAACTGATTTTCAGACAATCCAAGATGGCTGACTGAAAAATTACCAATCAAAATTTTGTACACAAGTTCCGAAACTTAGTATCCTTCCAGCCAAGTCTGGTTGAAATTGCCCAAATAGTTAATGAGTAGTGTTTTAACCGATTTCCCACCATTTTTCGGAAAATTCAAGTTCTGAAGTATCCTATTCTAGGGTCCTTCCCATTGAGTTTGATTGAAATCGGTAAAGTGGTCAATGAGTAGTAGTAGGCTTTTAACTGATTTCCAGAAATCTTCAGAAAATCCAAGATGGTCGCCCAAAAAATTGACCAATCAAAATTCTGTATACAAATTCTGAAACCTACCAGCCTAGGATTGTCCCAGACAAGTTTGATTAACATTACTCAATCAGTTAATGAGGATTGGGCATTTAAAGAAAAAGTTGACGGACAGATGACAGACAGATAGACAAACAACAAACAGACGGATGGCCGCTATGGTATAAGCTTACTTGGCTCTTCGGGTCAGGTGAGCTAATAAGACGTTAGCTCTTACCACTTTGATGTCAAAATTCTCTCTTTTTACGGAGACACAAGTGAACATACTGGCATGTACATTTTGGAAACAATTATGGTGGAAGGTGTTGCTGTCTAACACAGCAACATCTTCCATAATTGTTAAGCATCAGTTTGTCTTTGAAAACAAAATTAAAAAATTAATTTTTTTTGTCAGAGTGCTAGGAGTTAAGAGCTTCCAATAATAGCAAATTTAATATCCTGTGTACCAAATGATTTTGAGAAAGGATGTAAAGCCTCCTAACAACCAAGAATGAAGCAGTGACAAGGAATCGAACCCACAACCGCCGAAGGTGCCTATAAGCATCATATCCCACAAACGTTTCCAACACACCAACGCGCAAGACCTCTTGCAGCATTGGTGCGGTGTTAGTGTTTGTGGGACATGATGCTTGCGTTTTTGCCGGTTGTGGGTTCTATTCCCTGTCCATGCCAATATACTGTAATGGCACGACTACGTGTATAACTAAGAATTAAGAAACTTCCATTTGTCGGTTGTCTTGGTGATTAATCCAATCAGGGATCGATTTTACTACTAACCCGTTAACCCGAGGATAGTAAAATTTCATACAGGTTAGTAAAACTACACCTGCACTAAACTGTATGGGTTAGAGATGTTCTGCTACATGTACCTTCATTCAATGCTTTATAGTTTATCCTCAGTATGTTTAGCCAAGCAGTCAGCTGTAACGGTAGTCATATTATTAACCGTTTCAACAATACTAATCGGATGAAACAAATTTGTACAATCTTAAACAAATATTTTGAAATTAATTTGACCGAAGCCGTTGCTGCTTTAGGCAACAGATTTCAGTCAAGTTATTTTCAAAATATTCAACAATTTGCCTGTATGGGTGCCTTGGAATTGAGTTTTATAGGGATCCATCGGTGAATGGATTACAGAAGTGATCAGCTTTGAGCTTACAAACATCGGGTTAGGGAAATTTGTTGCGGGATAGTAAAATCAATCATGCACTACCCATTTCCCCCTCCCCCCTGGATTAACAGAAAAAATCCTTAAAATCTACCACTGACAATGCCAGACCTGTTTTTCTAAGAAGTGAGCAACACGGCTTCTTTGTTCTCGCGGAACTGTTGGCAGCACTTTGTCAGCCGTCTCAAAGTCACGTCTCATTACGGCAGTCTGGTACTCGAGTACAGACAGAAGCAGTGAGAAGCTGACAACATTAAGTTCCTTGTCTCCGAGATAGAGACGACTGTCGCGTGGAATGTAACCCAGCAAATACATCACTCTGGAAATAAACAGATGAGTATGTGAAGACACTTTTCCCACTCACAAAGATACTGTTGGGATAAATTCGAAAAACAATTGAAAGCATGTGTAGTTGTCATCGTTGTTTGCCATGTTTATATATAAAAATAATTCAATGATAACGACATTAATTGGAAGAAATTGTTATTCATTATTAAAAGAGATGTATTTCGCATACACGAATACAACGACTGTTTTAGGCCGTCGAGACGCTATTGTTCAAACACATGTCAACATACAATTTAACACTTTAATGATCGAATTTACTAGGAAATTTGTACTTTCTCATAGAAAATGGTCCTTTGCAGGCCAAGAGGAAAACTATTTTTGAAAATTTACCACGGGAATGACTGGGTCCGTAAGCGAGCAGTTATTCTAGCTTTAAGAGTCTTCTATTGTTCTGCAATTTATGGACTTTTCTCAAGCCTACTGTATAGACGTTTTTTGCTGATTTTACCATTACACGGTTAAAAATGTACAACAATCTGATAATGGAGGGATCTGATCTGTCACTCAGCAAAATGTATCTGATATCATAACGGTAATTAAACACTACTTGTTACCTGATGTCAGTCACAATGATAGACCACTATCACAAAGGTGGTAAATAAATATGAATTATACATCTTTGATTAATTTACGATTTACTAAACATTCTGTTGAATATTTTGAAATTAATTTGACTGGGAGATGCAAAAACACGCCCAAACTCCCAATGAAAATATTCAGCTAACATGTGAAGTATTTGATTATGCCATCAGATACTCGCATGCCAGGTCAGATACTTGCATGCTGGGTCAGATACTCGCATGCCTGGTCAGATACTCGCATGCCGGGTCAGATACTCGCATGCCGGGTCAGATACTCGCATGCCGGGTCAGATGCCTCTCTCGTCATGAGACATGTAATCAGTACTCAGTGCTGTTCTCTTACACGTACCTGTCCAGGTGCGCAACAGTGACGATTTCTCCTCCCACATAATAATTGAGTCTGTTTACACTGTTAGTGTAGATGAAACAATCTCCAACCCACAACCCTGTCTTCACACTCTCCTCTATTTCTCCGATCACCTGTAGATTTAGAGAAAATACTGATAAACTGATAAAAAGACAACAAAGACATGGCAGGTATTAGGTATATGGACCAGGTAGGAATCCCAACTTCTTTGGGCCAATATGTTGGGGAAATAGTTACTTTATTCAGCCGAATATTGGTTCTTTAAAAAAATTATTTTCAAATATGAGCTCTGGGATAGTCCATATCATGTTGATAGTAACTGGAATTGGTTAATTAACAATTATTATTGCAGGAATTGCTAGGGACTTGGCAAAGGGTTATATTTGAAAGAATGGAAAATATTTACTTTGCTCAAGGAGTGTTTTTTTCAACATGCACAAAGTGCATCTAAAATTTGAATTTTGCCTGCACACCCAAAAATCTACATGCACATAAATTAATACTTTCACCCGACACCTATGAATTCTCTATACCTCAGTTTCAACACAGCCATATAGGAAGTGTTGAATATTTTGAAATTAATTTGACTGGAAGCTGTTGATGCCTAAAGCAGCAACGTCTTCCAGTCAAATTAATTTCAAAATATTCAACAGAATAAGTTTTATATCGTAAAGAATTTTTTTTTTTCAGGGATTTGTCGGAGAGGGTTGACATTATAGCTTATCAGCCAGAAATTTACATGCACCCTGTGCACCCAGTATTACAAATTTACCTGCACCAGCCATTTTTTTACCTGCATTGTGCATGTCTATAGGGCCTTATTTTGACCCCTAGTTGTCAGACAAGTGGTAATGAATGACAACTTTCTTGCCTCAATCCTTGGATCTTCATTTGTTATCAATGTCCAGCTCACTTAGTCACACGAACAATTTTAAACAGCAATGCTTGACTTTTAAAACATATACACCATTACATCATTTGGATTAGTGATTGGAGTAATCAAAAAATCAGATTACTAAACTAAATGGTCAAATTTATAATTACATCACTCGCCATGTGGCAACACCATCGAATTTGCTGTTTATACGTAACAACTTTATTCCACCTCTGAGTGATGACAGTAAGCAACTATGGGCATCTGGGATAAAGAGCTCTGAGTGATGACAGTAAGCAACTATGGGCATCTGGGATAAAGAGCTTCGAGTGATGACAGTAAGCAACTATGGGCATCTGGGATAGAGCTCTGAGTGATGACAGTAAGCAACTATGGGCATCTGGGATAAAGAGCTCCGAGTGATGACAGTAAGCAACTATGGGCATCTGGGATAAAGAGCTCTGAGTGATGACAGTAAGCAACTATGGGCATCTGGGATAAAGAGGATCTGAAATGAGGTCCCATTTAATATCACAACTGAGTCGAAAATTTTCCAATAAAGTCAATCGCTGAAACCTGTTTAAACACACCATTTTGACCCGTTCGCATCACTCGCTAGGAGGTCTGACCAATACGCCACAAAGAATAGTGACAAATAAAACATCATTATTTCTGACTTGAAATTACTTTTAATCCAACTTTTAAAACTTCTGCGTCTATGATACAAATTTGCAAACAAATTCCATAACTAGGTAGTATATATATATATATATATATATATATATATATATATATATATATATATATATATATATACACCTGTGCAAAAGTTAAGCACCAGCAAAAACAATAGAACGTAGAAACATGATGGTACAACTAGGCTGCCATACTTTTTGTCCCCGCGTTAGCTGACATAATTCCAAGTACGAAATGCACATGCATGCATGACTTCACGCCGCTTGATGTCCGTGCGTGGCGGGAAACAGCACACGTGTTCAGTTATGTAAAAGTCCAGTTTGAGGTGTAGAACATTACATACAGATTGAGGCGACAAGATTAGGAATTTTGTGTTCATGACCGTGGTTTATTTGTACAGAGAGAATTAGCTCTTGATTGTGAACCGCTATGGCAAGACGAAGGTTAAGTGATCGTGTGAAATGGCAAATCATAGGCATGCATACCACTGGTATGTCATGCAGAGAGATTGGCAGACAGCTGAACATTAACCATACTGTAATCAGTCGTTTGATTGCAAAACATGGGCAAACTAACGAGGTGAAGGACAGGCCTAGATCTGGAAGACCGAAGAAGACTACTGCCCGTGATGATCGAGCCCTAGTACGCCTTGTTAGGAGATCTCCATTCACCAACAGCAGAGTGCTCAGCCAGCAACGGGAAACGCGCAATAGAGTGTCAATGTCTACCGTCAAAAGGAGACTGCTGCTGGCATGAAGGCTAGGAGACCTGTCAGACATCCTCTCCTCACTGCACACCACAAAGAGGAGCGTCTGAGGTGGTGCAACGAAAGAAGACACTGGAACATGAGATCCTGGAGATGGGTACACTGGTCCGATGAAAGTCGGTTCCTGCTTCATGCCACAGATGGTCGAACTCGTGTATGGAGGTCCAGACGCACGGCGTACGACCAACGTAACATCATGGAAGAAGTTCCATTTGGTGGAGGTTCCGTTATGATATGGGGGTGCATCTCATTTGATTGTAAGCTGGATCTGTTGACTGTACCTAGAACACTAAATGGACAAAGATATCAAGATTCCATACTGGATAGAGTTGTGGTCCCTCATTTTGTAAATCATGCACCTGGAACCCACCCTATATTCATGGATGACAATGACCGACCACATCGTGCTAGAGCTGTGCATGAATACCTCCGCCAGAATGCCATCGAAACCCTACCATGGCCAGCAAGGAGCCCTGACATGAACCCTATTGAGCATATCTGGGACATTCTGGGAAACATGGTGAGGAGGGATCGTCCTGTGCAGAACCTACAGGAATTAACAGACGCACTCCATCTTGAATGGCAACGAATACCACAATGGCGTATCAGTCGGTTGGTGACCAGCATGAGACGTCGTGTCCAGGCCGTCATCCAGGCACAAGGTGGATATACCCGGTATTAATAATGACAGTCTCAAACTCGTGCACAGATGTTAAACTTCGTTTTCAGACACCATTAATGACAATCTAGCCACGTGTGTCAACTGTAGGGCAATAGTTGTCAGTTGTGTCAACGTAACCATATTCAGGCCTCGTTTTCAAGTTCAAACAAAAACATACAGTGTTTCCCCACCATCATAATCAGCATTCCTCTAGTTGCATTATTACCTCTTGCACTAAGATGGATGGGTACATAAATGTTTATGCTATTGCTTTCTTCATAGCACATGAATATACCCTCACATGTGCGTAAAAATAGGGTGGTGCTTAACTTTTGCACAGGTGTATATATATATATATATATTAGAAAATTTAAATCAACAACAATACATATCCTGGCGTGTTGCCATTTTTGCCGTCATCGCCGGTATGAAACATCTGCGGTGTCACATGGCATTTGGGATTATTACGCGTTATCAAATACATGAAAATATTTCTTACGCCTTATCTAGCCAATGAAAATCTTTCATTGACTATTACACGTGTGTTGATATCTAGAATTATTAAACAGGCTGAAAGCCGTGTTTATATGATAAATTAATTTAATTCTCACATCAAACGATTCTTCAATTCCATCTTCAGTGACAAGATCTGGCGATTCTTTCGCATTCTCAATGGCCTCAGCATTATATTTAAGTATGAAGAATGAATCATCCGTAGCAATACAGACCAACTCGCCATTATCACTCCAGAAAATCTGAAAGACGGAGAATACAAAGCAAAGAAAATATAAGTGCTTTATACTTCAATGAGGGACAGGAATTTTCAAGAAGATATGCATCACATCTTCTCTTACTGTTATTCTACCTTGCACTATCATAGAGTCACATACAGTACAGCTCAGACATATCCTAATGTGTTTCAAAGCAAAAACAGAAACATGTTATGCACTTAGTACAATGTTCTACATCATGTAAGACAGGTGCTGAGTAATTTGGCCAGAATCAAAAAAGCATCCGCTTTTGTTTCTACAAGAATTCTTAATACTTACCAGATGTACTATTATGATAATGTCTATTATCTAGGCTAGCTCAAAATAAACAATTAAAACTCTGCACTCTCCTGGTCCTGCCCACACTGTGTCCGGGAATTACCATAGCCGCAGGTACCGAGTCAATTCCCAATCACAGTCAGATTCGTCTTATATTTGCCTTGACAAACAGCGAAAGCAGCTCAGCCTCACCAAGGTCCCAAATCATCATACACAACTCCGGTGATCTCGTCCCCCTTGGCGGTTCAAATAAGACACCACTGTTGAGTTGTCTGTCCTTATTAGGACAATCTTGTCTTGAACTAAATTCTCGAACTTTCGAAGTGCCAATACCACTGCTAACAGTTCGAGAACATTGATATGTTTCTGCGCATTGGTCCGATCCAATTCCCCTGACACTGACTGATCGTCCAATACTGCTCCCCAACCTGTCGTCGATGCATCTGTGAAAATGGACATCTGAGGTTGAGGAGGTTGTAGAGGAACACCTACGGTAACCGCCGCGGCCCGAACCGCCACCCTTCCTGTCATCCTCATACGGCCTCTTATTAGAGGGCTTGTATGAGGACGACCGCCCAGGTCCTTGAGATCTGGATGCCCGATGGGCTTCACGGCCAGAAGGACGGAAGGGTGATCTTTGGCGCTGCCTCTGTTGCTCTTGCCAATGCTGCCTGTAGGACTGCTGCGGCCGTGTCCTCTTAGTCAACTTCCACGACTTGCCGACTACTTCCTGTTCAGCAACCATTGACGCGACCTTGGATACGGCTTGTCGTGCCGAGCCGCCGAACAAGCCTGGACCGATAAAGGGCGAGGAGGCAATGCAGCCCTCATCTCCGGTCCTGGTTCTACACAATCGAGAACCATTCTCCGTCGCTCTGCCAATGGTCTGGTGATCACCCTGGCCAGGCAATCTTGAGACAAGCGCATGGAATAACTCCGGGAGCAGCCTCTGGCACTTGTCCACCTTCCACCGTGCAGGCCAGCATACCCTGCAGGACGGTACAACCGTGCGAGAGCGCAGCCATGGCTGCCCTCGCCGAATCTTCAATGAGCGTCAGCTCATTGAACGGATCTTTGTTAACTTGG
Organism: Chaetoderma sp. LZ-2023a; assembly: GCA_034401795.1. Lineage (NCBI taxonomy): Eukaryota > Metazoa > Mollusca > Caudofoveata > Chaetodermatida > Chaetodermatidae > Chaetoderma > Chaetoderma sp. LZ-2023a. The sequence goes on from CM067359.1 coordinate 91,757,970, forward strand.
GAAACTAAGGGACGAGAGCACCCCTTAGATTTCCCAGCCAACGGCCTATTCAGCGCCTCTCGTTCCCTGACGGAAAGCCGTGGAACCCTGGCATACTGATGATAGGCCTGCTCAGGAAAACGGACCCTACTCCTTATCCCCTTCGGGGCTTTGGGCAGCGCAGACTCTGGCTGGACCAGACGGTATGCCGCAACCTCCAACATGTCGGAAGTCTGCGTGTCCAAAGGGAGTGTCGGCATGGCCGAAGAGCCACTTGACCGAGCGCTAGCCGCTCGCTCTGACATCCGTTCCATCACCGGATCGCGCTGAGATCCTAGATCGGATGCCAACCCGAGACGGTCGGACATCCAGCCAAGAACCTGCACCCATTCAGCTTCGGTGCAGAAAATGGATTCGTCCATCAATGAACTACCGTTTTCATCTTCCCTTTCACCCTTGGATGAGAAGGCCACCGACGATCCATGCTGAGAGCTATGGGCCACACTTCTAATACCATGAAGCGCGTCCATAGCCCGACTACCAGGGGCACCGGTGTCCAACGAATCGCCGGACACGGATTCACCGCAGTCCATCGGCTCCAGCACGGGAGGCGGGACCACGGCCGCTTTCACTACGGCAGGTGTCGGCATTCCGAGAGGAGCCACACCTAACGCCGCCGGGATGCCGCTAGGAACCGCAAAACACGGCTCCACCGACAACACGGGTTGCATGAAATCTGGATGGAAAATGCCCGACGGAACGTCGACATCACCATCCGCTTGGCAGACCCGTACAAAACCCGAGGGAGATCCCTGGAATGTACTGGGCATAGCCGTCATCGAGATATCCGGCATGCCGGAATCTTCCATCAGAAGATCTTCCTCCTCCCCCGTCGGCTCTTGAGCCAATGACAGAGAAGGGGCAGGTGCCCATCCCTCGGCAGAACTAGAAGGACCACCTAAAGGTTTCCCTGCACCAGCCTGCATTGTCGGGACCATGGACTGCAATAACTCGAACATTGCCTTGAACTGGGCCACCCATACGCCCAGTGCTGAATCCATGCGAGTATTCAGACGACCTTCCAGTCCTCTCAACGACGCCTGATCCAGCTTGGCCGCCTTGTCCCTCGCGATCCTCTCCAAGCGCGCACGTCGATCGCAATCAAATTCCGCCTCCATCTCCGATGACCACTTGGAGCACACATCACAGGGACTTCCAACCTTGCACTTTGCACTTAGCGCAGGCCACACAATGATGGCCTGAATACTTCCACTTCATGAACCTGTTGCACTTCTGGCACGTGTCCTGGTTCTTGGCTTTCTGCGAACACAGAGAAGAATTAAAACGCTGCACATGACAAACGATGATGAGCAATATGCACAATTGACTTGATTGTAAAATAAATTACTTAGAAAACATTAACTTTCTCTTAAATTAATGATAATCAAGCCATAGGCAGGAAAATATTTGAAACTTTTTTAAGTGAAAATTAATAAACACAACTTGGAAGTTAACTAACGTTAATACAGCCAAGAATTAAATGCCGATCGCTACAAACACCCTCGACAATGAAGCGAAAGCTAAAAATCGGCATAAACAGAGTGCATAGATACGCGAAGCCAAGCGAAATAAACATCAAGGGTGCAGCCATCTTGGCTAAGAGCGCATCCATCTTAGAAAGAACCGAGTTGCAAGAGAAAGAACCGAGTACCCGGATTAACACTAAAAAGTTAACGGGTACCGAGCGACTACAACAATGGCTACCATTTTAGAATAATGTGCCAATTTAAGGAAATTTCAAACAGTCATTATGGCACGAATGTATAAGTTCTAGATTGATACAACCTGCCCCTGTGATGATTTCCCTTTGTCTTCCATGATGTCAACAATAACGCACTCCAACAACGCTTAAATTCAGTTAAAATTGGAAATTGTTGTGTATGATGATTTGGGACCTTGGTGAGGCTGAGCTGCTTTCGCTGTTTGTCAAGGCAAATATAAGACGAATCTGACTGTGATTGGGAATTGACTCGGTACCTGCGGCTATGGTAATTCCCGGACACAGTGTGGGCAGGACCAGGAGAGTGCAGAGTTTTAATTGTTTATTTTGAGCTAGACTAGATAATAGACATTATCATAATAGTACATCTGGTAAGTATTATTCGAAGTAGAAAGGCCATTTCCATTTTTAGCTATGCCCCGCCCATCTCTATCTAAGCTCCACCCACACCTCGCTCGTGTTAGGTTCAATTGATCTCTGAACTCACTGACTATCAATCTCCAGAAAACTATACAGGTAAACAAACCATTGAACATTTTGGAACTAATTTGACTGGGCACTGTTGCTGCCTATGGCAGCAACAGCGTCCAATAAAATTAGTTTCAAAATATTCAACAGCATGCGTATTAAATAGTAGACACATACAGTTCGTACAACGTGTCTGACTATTAACAGTTAAAGACGGGCCAAATAGAAGCATTTATGACGTAATGATTATGACATCATACTACACGCCGCTTAGCTGATTATGACGTCATATGACTTCAGACTGATAGATGGATACCCTGGAAAGGTAAATTGGATTGGAAGCCATTGCTGCCCAGGCCATCGTTGCCTCTTCCAATCCAGTTATGTTAAAAATATTCAACAGTATATTTTATTTTGTTTTCAGACCCTTCTAAGTTATTTCTGAGCTCTACTGTAGGATTTTGACACTCTTAATTCATTACTATATACATACATATACATGATGTGTGCACTATTAATTATAATGTATCAGAAGCAATACATGAAATAAATACAACACTAAGCTAGATTTACAACACAAGACAGAAACATAACCAAAACAACCATCCATACGCTGATCAGCCGGAGATAATCACTTACAGTACAGATCTTAGTTAGCTTTACTTAAACGCATCCTAAAGCTCGTTTAAAACGTGTCTGTATGGCGTCATTTTCCAGTCATTTTCTCGTAGTGATTTGCTTAGACATGGTGCGTTTGGTAAAATCTCAATACGCATCTTGAATTTTATCTTGACGGGTTGAAATTTTGACACTACGGGTTTGACATTTTGAATGACGGGTTTAACTTTTTGCCCTACGCGTTTGGTAGCATTTGAAAGTTTTACGATAAATTAAACGCGCCATCAATTCCAACCGCGGTTCTCCAGTTCTTTCGACGAGTCCTATGGCTAGAAGCAAACGGGTACCCGGTTCCTAGTCTATGCAGAACCGCTTATCAGTACATGTTTCCTCCGTACATGTATCTCGTGTGCTTTGCAAACTTTGAGCGATTCGTACAGCGGATTTTAACTTATTTACGTCAATTTGTGGCTGGATTTATCAGATGTATTTAATTTAGTGTTTCTAAGCGGGATTCGTCTAATTTCTGCGCTTTTATAGTGAAAATCTCGATATATCTAATGCCGAATGGACAATCGTCTTGAACTGGAACACCATTCCATTCTGATGACGTCATTGCGTATATATTTAACCTCGTTATCTTTGATTGGCAGAGATATGTTGGAAAAGCCATCAATGGCAAATCTGATTGGTTGAACTAATCTCATGACGCTTTGACAGTTGTGTACTATTAGACGACAGTAAAAAAGCAATATAAGCAAAACAAGGATTTCCAGACTTTGGCTGTGATCTGGACAAAAACCAAGTTGGATCCAGATTGGGTACAAATTTTAATCTATGGATATATCGGAAACAAACTGGTCAGATTGTGCTCAAATTTTAATAAAGGAGGGTGTGTGATCATACATTAAGATTTGACAACCCTGGAAGTGATCAAAAGAAAAATTATAGGCTGTGGGTTACAATCTCTGATAACTTGGATCTATTTGACGATGGAAAGTAAGTGATAACTAGATTGTTTGGTCGATGGCGTGTCATAGCAATCGACCACATTCACTACCCCAGGGGAGGAGCCAAATGTAATACCAGAAATGTGGCTGCAATGCAACCATGAATCTCGACTTCATGACAGCAATGAACTCTGATGATTGACTTCAAAGATAAAATAAACATAGAAGGCTTATCAACAAGGGGGCCAAGGGCCAGTAATGGTATCCTGGACGGTGTATGGCAATAAGGGCTGCCAGCAGAGAAGGCCGCTACTATGTCAAAAAAGGCTGCCTATAAAATATACCGAGTATGTACATACCTATTTATCTATCTATCAAAACTTTTGAAAATATTCAGTAGGTTGCCTGTATACCCTTATCTAACTTCCACTTCCTATTTTTCTTTTGAGATGAGGCGGACATAGAGGCGAACTGTCAAAATATCTCATCTGATGACGGTTGTTGCTAAGCACAGAATTATAAAAAAAAATTCTGAATAGAAGTTCTAGAGACAACTACCGCAGAATCCCTCCGCCAAATTTGAATATATTCCACCAAGAGGTCATGGATTTTGGCAATTTATGTCCAGCCAACTAGGGTTGCAATCTGTCAAGCGGTTAATGAGGAGTAGCGTTTTGACAATTTCTGATAAATTTTTCATAAAGTCAGACTTTCACACCAAAATTTACTAATCAAAATTCTGTATGCATGTTCGGAAGCCGAAAGCATTAGGGTCCTTCCAGCCAAATTAGTTTGAAATCCGCCAAGCGGTTAATGTATGTATGAGACACGGCATCACACAATGATGTTCTGGCCAAAAGGTCAAAATCACTGATACGCATGGCAACCATCTGCTGTTGGCCATCCATCCGTCAACTTATTTTTTTAAACATAAGTTGACGGATGGATGGCGGACAGCAAATGGTTCCATGCGCGTATCAGTGATTTTGACCTTTTGGCCAGAACATCATTGTGTGATGCCGTGTCATTATAAGGAGGCATGTGTCCAAGTTTAGAACCAGTATGATCAACCAAACATGAGATATAAACAGAAAAGTTGAGCTAAACGCAAATTAGACGGTGCTGGGCGATGTGCACGGTATCACAATAGCTCATTTTACTTCGTAGGTGAGATAAAAATGGCCTCCTGCACTCTATAGTAACCTACAACATTTGTTTGAATTCCATCCACCGCTTTCGAAGGAGTTACATTACAGAGACTGGCATGGATCGCTGTGAAAAATCTGGAGGTCTTAAGGGGAAATGATCTGTGAGAGCAGGGGTTAAAATTAACATGAGCGCGAGGTTAGCAGAAATTGACCAGGGCTAGTACAATTTGTAACTGACCAACCCAATGGTACCAATTTGACATGTCAACTCTTTAATGGTCAAGGTGGTAAAAAAATTCCTATACTGTGAACAGAGCAAGATGACTATTTTTGGAAATTTACCAGTAGAATGACTGGCTCGATAATTGAGCCAGTCATTTCAGTGGTAAAATTAAAAAAATAGTCTTCCCTTGGTCTGTAAAGATTTGAAGGGCTATAGTAGAATCTAGTAATCACTAGTCCTATCTAAATGTAGTGGCTCATCTGGCTTAATTTAAAACTATTGAGAGGGTGTCAAATGATGTGCGAGAGTGTGGGCAGGACTATGGGAAATCTAGATAAATCTGGAAGACCCCAATCTCTGACTACATAAAATAAATGTTGTAGGTAGGACTATGGGAAATCTAGATAAATCTGGAAGACACCAATCTCTGACTACATAAAATAAATGTTGTCAGCCAATCCACAATCATATGGATAACCCACATACCAAATTTGGTTGAATTCCACCCAACTGTTTGGGAGGAGATAGCATGATGAATGGATGGAGACAAATGTATCCAAATTTTTTCAAAACATGGAGATAAAGAAAGGACTCGAGGAGATTTTAAAGGTAGGTAGGTAATTAATTCAACGTCATCATGCTACTCATGCAGGGTTTTGCGGAGGCAGGGCCCTTGCACCATTTAGTGCTCTAAAATTCACACCATCCAATCATTACCTTCACATATGGTTATCTTCCATGTATGTACTTGATCCAACATTTGTCAAAATGACCCATGATTTCTTGAGGAAGTGGGACAGTTCACCCCACTAAGCAAACCGGATCGGCATAACCCGGCTCATATCATCCAAAACCGGTTTCTGCAGGTGTTGAGAAATATTTATTTGCAGACCAAGAAAAGGCTATTTTTGAAAATTTATCACTGGAATGACTGTCTCGATAACCGAGCCAGTCATTCCAGTCATAAATTTTCAAAAATAGTCTTCTCTTGTTCTGCAAATAGATATTTTCCTATCGGTCATTGGTGGTCTGACTTGAATCAGTCTTTCACTCTCCTGACATGCGCGATTCACTGTCCTCTGCGGTCACTCACCTGGAAACACCAACTTTCCACCGGAAAACTTTGAAGTCTAGATGCTGTCCGAGAGCAGCTGAGGCCAGGTATAAATAGTCTTGAGGGCTGTTTTGTTGTCTATGAAATTTAAATATTTTTTTACTAGTTTCCATAGAATTTTTTCTTTCAAACTTCACATCACCTGAGTTGTAACCACCATGCATGCCACCCAGAAAAATTAATGAATAATCCAGCATGCTTATCAGGTACCACAATGCATGTCACCCAACAAAATGAATGAATAAACTGGCATGATTATAATCGTGCTGGTTTATTCTAACAAATATTATCGGTGAGGTACGTGGTGGTATAGTGAATATCACTATGAGCAATGTACGCTGTACTCACACAGAGTGAGATTATAGTAGCTAATTTATTATTGTGGCGTGAGACTGAGTGGTGGTAAACACTTGACCGGGCACTGCACCAGTATCATGTCAAAATACATGTAGTATTCTATCAGTATTTGTGTTGGTACACTTTTTAATAATTTATTACATAATGTACTTGTACCAACACAGATAGATTGCTATCACAGCGATCCACGCCAGTCTCTGTAATGTAACTCCTTCGAAAGCGGTGGATGGAATTCAAACAAATGTTGTAGGTTACTATAGAGTGCAAGAGGCCATTTTTATCTCACCTACGAAGTAAAATGAGCTATTGTGATACCGTGCACATCGCCCAGCACCGTCTAATTTGCGTTTAGCTCAACTTTTCTGTTTATATCTCGTTTGGTTGATCATACTGGTTCTAAACTTGGACACATGCCTCCTTATAATGACACGGCATCACACAATGATGTTCTGGCCAAAAGGTCAAAATCACTGATACGCGCATGGAACCATTTGCTGTCCGCCATCCATCCGTCAACTTATGTTTAAAAAAATAAGTTGACGGATGGATGGCGGACAGCAGATGGTTGCCATGCGTATCAGTGATTTTGACCTTTTGGCCAGAACATCATTGTGTGATGCCGTGTCTCATACATACATTAACCGCTTGGCGGATTTCAAACTAATTTGGCTGGAAGGACCCTAATGCTTTCGGCTTCCGAACATGCATACAGAATTTTGATTAGTAAATTTTGGTGTGAAAGTCTGACTTTATGAAAAATTTATCAGAAATTGTCAAAACGCTACTCCTCATTAACCGCTTGACAGATTGCAACCCTAGTTGGCTGGACATAAATTGCCAAAATCCATGACCTCTTGGTGGAATATATCCAAATTTGGCGGAAGGATTCTGCGGTAGTTGTCTCTAGAACTTCTATTCAGAATTTTTTTTTATAATTCTGTGCTTAGCAACAACCGTCATCAGATGAGATATTTTGACAGTTCGCCTCTATGTCCGCCTCATCTCAAAAGAAAAATAGGAAGTGGAAGTTAGATAAGGGTATACAGGCAACCTACTGAATATTTTCAAAAGTTTTGATAGATAGATAGATAGGTATGTACATACTCGGTATATTTTATAGGCAGCCTTTTTTGACATAGTAGCGGCCTTCTCTGCTGGCAGCCCTTATTGCCATACACCGTCCAGGATACCATTACTGGCCCTTGGCCCCCTTGTTGATAAGCCTTCTAAGTTTATTTTATCTTTGAAGTCAATCATCAGAGTTCATTGCTGTCATGAAGTCGAGATTCATGGTTGCATTGCAGCCACATTTCTGGTATTACATTTGGCTCCTCCCCTGGGGTAGTGAATGTGGTCGATTGCTATGACACGCCATCGACCAAACAATCTAGTTATCACTTACTTTCCATCGTCAAATAAATCCAAGTTATCAGAGATTGTAACCCACAGCCTATAATTTTTCTTTTGATCACTTCCAGGGTTGTCAAATCTTAATGTATGATCACACACCCTCCTTTATTAAAATTTGAGCACAATCTGACCAGTTTGTTTCCGATATATCCATAGATTAAAATTTGTACCCAATCTGGATCCAACTTGGTTTTTGTCCAGATCACAGCCAAAGTCTGGAAATCCTTGTTTTGCTTATATTGCTTTTTTACTGTCGTCTAATAGTACACAACTGTCAAAGCGTCATGAGATTAGTTCAACCAATCAGATTTGCCATTGATGGCTTTTCCAACATATCTCTGCCAATCAAAGATAACGAGGTTAAATATATACGCAATGACGTCATCAGAATGGAATGGTGTTCCAGTTCAAGACGATTGTCCATTCGGCATTAGATATATCGAGATTTTCACTATAAAAGCGCAGAAATTAGACGAATCCCGCTTAGAAACACTAAATTAAATACATCTGATAAATCCAGCCACAAATTGACGTAAATAAGTTAAAATCCGCTGTACGAATCGCTCAAAGTTTGCAAAGCACGCGAGATACATGTACGGAGGAAACATGTACTGATAAGCGGTTCTGCATAGACTAGGAACCGGGTACCCGTTTGCTTCTAGCCATAGGACTCGTCGAAAGAACTGGAGAACCGCGGTTGGAATTGATGGCGCGTTTAATTTATCGTAAAACTTTCAAATGCTACCAAACGCGTAGGGCAAAAAGTTAAACCCGTCATTCAAAATGTCAAACCCGTAGTGTCAAAATTTCAACCCGTCAAGATAAAATTCAAGATGCGTATTGAGATTTTACCAAACGCACCATGTCTAAGCAAATCACTACGAGAAAATGACTGGAAAATGACGCCATACAGACACGTTTTAAACGTTCTAGAGACTGGACTTGTATTGTTATTGATCATCGATAACAATACAAATCTCAAAATCAACAGTAAAGTAAACTTAATCTTGGTCCTTTATAATATTGCTCATGCTGCTAATGAGTGGTGGTTTGCGCTACTGTCTGTCTTGGTGATTGTTTGAGGAAACTCTGCATTATATCAATATGGCAGCATTCATATGTAATAACGCTATGTACTCGAATACCCCTGGAGTGAGTTCAGGAAGGCGAATGTTCGGCGAACGTTCGCGATCTACGCGGTAGTGTTCAGTATATATAACGCACCCCAGGCACGGGTAAAACAACTATGTACGCATGTGCATGTCTATGTAAAAGCGGAGATTTTCGGTTACATATTATGCATGAAATAGCGAAATCGAAAACAACCGAATGTCAGGTTTGCAGATTTTGTAAATCGCTTATATTTCCGTTATAAGACAAATTTGGCATAACACACTAGCTGCAACTGGTGCATATATTGTTCTAAAAAGTTATGCCTATTACGTCGGCTCAAATTAGACTATTGTAATAAACCCATTTCAGAGAATATCTTGGTTTATTCAACCAGATTTCAAAAGAAATTGTGAATTAAAAATGTATTCAAATATACGCAGTCATCACACTAGCTTCATACTCAGTAAAGAATACCCAGGTGCGGAGTTCACACACGTCCATTTTATACAAAATTAGAATTGATTACGATGATGACATTTCGACAATTATCATTTACAGCCACAAAAAAGCTAAAGGCAGATACACATACGGCTCCAATTGCAATTTAAATTTACATGTACGGGTTCTTGACAGACTATAGACCGATTCCACTTTATGTTTAATGACGCGTAGTAAGAATCTTTGTAGCGTTAATGATTGCGCGTTTGACTTTTTCCGTGATGGGTTTAAAATATTTCATGATACGTTTAACATATTGTAGGACGGGTTAGACTTTCCGTTAGACGCGCCTATAAAATGAATAAAATGGGTTTGGTGTTTGGCCACGCCTGGAAACGCTACGAGTTTTGGACGCGTTAAAGACGCATTTTTGTTTCGTTTTTGCTTCGTCAAACAGTAAAGCTAAATAAGGTCTGTACTGTAGCAAATTTGAAGCGAAGTTTGCGATGGTTCTCTAAAATTTAAGCTTAGGAAGCTAATCCAGGCAGACACATGGATGCATGCAGAGATTGAGCACTTGTTTACACATGTTCTGTTGTTACCGCCCATGAGTCATGACACTTTAACACTCATATCAGCCAAAAATGATTTGTTTAACCCTTTAACCCACTATTTGGTAGAGAAAATTTAAATTTTCTCATAGAAAATGTCTATTTGTAGACTAAGACAATATTTGAAAATTTACATTATATACAGTACAGCTCAGAGTTAACTTAACATAAAATGTGTCTGCAACGTGTGCATGACGCGTACATAGCGGGTCTATTTTAAAATAATATCCGCTTTTAAAAGCAATAAAGCAATATCTTAACGCCCACTTTGACTTTTAAATTAATAAAACAATGTCTGGTTCATGAAATATAGTGAAATTAGCTCCCTGACTATTTATAATGTTAACTTTGACGGGTTTATTAAGGCACTATTTATCATCTAGCTATGTTATTGCTATGTAGAGGGGGGTGCGGCGATTGCTCATTTCCTCGGCCTGGTTCCCGAGTGAGGCAACAACAATGTGTTATACTCGGCTACATTACATTGCAATATAGTGAATCCGAAAGCTACCGAATGTCACAAGAAGAAAATCATTAAATCACCACGGGCGTTTTATTTCCGCGAAAAGCCAATGAGATATCGGTACATGTTACAGCTTTAGGGGCGCATAGTATTTCATAACTAGCCCTGAACTCGCCTTTTTTCGTGTAGAGCACCAATGGAGATATTGCGGTAGCGAAAACGAATCTGCTAATTTGTGCGTCATATTATCAATAATAACCACACCATCTGCATGTTTTAATAAAAAGCGTCTACATTAGTCGAGCATTGGTACACATAAGGTACATGACATTTTAAATTCATAATTTTGCGTTTATTCGATGTCTGTTCACCGCGAACACAGGTGATGCGTAGAAGTCATAATGAAGTTGCTTACAGTACAGACCTTAGTTAGCTTTACTGTTTGACGAAGCAAAAACGAAACAAAAATGCGTCTTTAACGCGTCAAAACCTCGTAGCATTTCCAGGCGTGGCCAAACACCAAACGCATTTTATTTATTTTATAGGCGCGTCTAACGGAAAGTCTACCCTGTCCTACAATATGTTAAACGTATCATGAAATATTTTAAACCCTTCAGGGAAAAAGTCAAACGCGCAATCAAATGTATTCATTAACGCTACAAAGATTCTTACTACGCGTCATTAAACATAAAGTGGAATCGGTCTATAGTCTGTCAAGGACCCGTACATGTAAATTTACCTAGCAATTGGAGCCATATATGTGTTAACCCTAAGGAACCTACGAGCCGTCTAGACGGCGCGCAAAAAGCGTACAAATAAACCTACGAGCCGTCTGGACGGTTTTCAATAAACTTGCCTAGAGACCTACGCGCCGTCTGGACGGTTTTAAGAGCACCAGTTTTCGATCGCTAAATACGCAAGCATTACGGGCGTTTTATCCAATCAAACGTAGCGTTACATTACGGCAGATGACTGAATTTTATAAATCCACTGTTGATTGGTTAATTCAGTTTGTTTACAAATTTCTACGGGAAAATATAAATAGTTTTCTGTGAATGAAATTCCTAGCGTAAAATCGTCAACGATAGCGTGTCGATTCCTTTATTTAACCGAGTACTCGATTCCTTGATGGCCGGAATCGCTTAGTGAGAATGTCTAACCTAATTTATAATTGCGTCGGTAAAATATTACATACAGCTGAACAGCTACACTGACGCCTACACAATTTAAAGTGTGCATCCTTACATAGCTTGCCCATTAATACCATTATATCACACCCGTCATTTAGCTTCTAGGGAGATATTGGCCTGCATCTACGGTCTAATTTCTGTTCCTCAATCATCTATCATGATACCGCATGTTACGGGGCTGCTACTGGGTCAATACGGGCCCGTAACATGCATTATTAAAGTAATGCCAGTCATGAGACATATTAGCTCTTTGAAATCACCTTTGTTGACTGTTCCAGTTTTATTTCCGTTTTCTATTGTTCTTTCATCTTGTAAATGTTTCTCCTCTTTTTTTCTTCAGGATCATATGGCGAATGGACAGTTATCTGGTTGAGATTTCATGAAAATGATGATTCTGTAATTCTATCTTCTGCACTATTTTATTAACCTCTACCATTCTGTCAAAATTTTAAATTTTCAAATTAAATTAAAAGAACTGGTGTTCTTGTCTCAACAGATTTGGTGGAAGATGTTGCTGTCATAGATAGCAACATCATCTACCAAACCAAAGTTGTTAAAAAATGTACACCAGTTTCTATTAGTAGAAGTAGAACAGTACCAGTTTTCCAGGCTATTGGCACATTAAAAGATAGAATATTGACATAAGAGTGGTAAGGGTTAAATCTGATGCGCTTGATGTAAATCTACTGTACCATTTTATTTCGATTCACTTATTGTATAAGCTGCCATTGTAAACTACATGTATGTCAAATACAGTTTCTTCTATGTAAGAGTGTCATATTACTTAGTAGGACTGGTGATTAAATTGTTGAATATTTTGAGATCGATTGGACTGGAAGATGTTGCTGCATTAGGTGACAACATGTTCCAGTGGTAAAGCTTGCGTATTAAAGGGTTGAATACTGTATTATTTGTAAGCTATCAGTGTAAATATCAAATAAAGTTTACTCGAAGTGAGAGGGAGAGAGAGAATCTCATCTTAGGTAATCAGACTGGACTATGTATAGTAGATTTGTTGAATATATCGAGTCCAATTTGATTGGAAACTGGTGTTGTTTTGGACAACAATAGATTCCAATTGAATTTGTCAAAATATACTCAACAGATTGTTTCTTTAGATTGCAGGTACTTTTGATCTTTATTGCTATTCATTCCTGGATTATTACCCTTGCCCTAAGAGGAAAGGGTATTATGTGTGTGCATGCATCCAGTATTGCATCTAAAAAACTACTGATCCGATTCGTTTAAAATTTTAACACAACAAACCAACATAACCTATACAAGAGTTTCCAGACTTTGTGTGATCATACATAAAGATTTAACAAATTTGGATATGACAAAAACGGTAGGGTGGTCTCGGCGGTGGTTTACAATCTCTGATTACTCCTGTTCATAATGTTATTTATCAAGCATCAAGTCTTCGACAATGATGGTAAGTGAGTGATAACTAGATTGCTTGGTCGATGACGCATTATAGCAAATCCCCATGCTCACCACTTTGACCTCTTTACCCATCCCATCCCTGGGGGAGTCTCCTCTGCACTCCATAATCACATACCAAATTTGTTTTAATTAGTTTCATTACACAGAGACGAGTGGATTGATTTGAAAAATCTGGATGTCATCAGAGGAAGTGATCTGTGAGAGCAGGAGTTAAAATTAACATGAGCCAGAGGCTAGTAGAAATTGACCAGGGTTAATACAATGACCAGCCCAATGGCAACAATTTCATTTGTCAACCCTTTAATGGTCATGGTGGCCAATGAATGCCTCTGCTATGATCTTAAGAAATGTTGATTAACAGAGCAAGACTTTTTGAAAATTTACCACTAGAATGCTCGGTAATTGAGCCAGTCATTCCAGTTGTAAAATTTCAAAAATAGTCTTCCCTTGGTCTGTATAGAAAATTTGAAGGGCTAAAGTAGAATCTAGTAATCACTAGTCCTATCTGAACATAGTGGCTCATTTGGCTTAATTTCAATTCATGGAGAGGGTGTCAACTGGTGTGCGAGAGTGGTCCATGAAAAATCCAGAAATCTAGATAAATCTGGAAGACTCCAATCTCTGCTTACAATAAATTTCCTTTTCAAAACATGGAGATAATGAATGGACTCGAGGAGACAAGGTAGGTATGGGGATAATGAATGGACTCAAAGAGACAAGGTTGGTAGGTATAATTAATTCAGTCATCATACTAAAATGTAATTTTCTTTCGGATTGAGAAATTAGGCTACAACCATCATTTGCCATGCCACATTGTTTTCAGGACTTGTCACGAAAGGGTTAAACATAGTAAAAACTGGAATTGACAAAGGGAAGGAGAGCAGAAATTTAGATTTTCTAATGGATAATTTTTTAGCTTTGCCCCGCCCATCTCTACATAAGCTCCATCGATGATTTGCACGTGTTGGGATCAGTTTATATACTTTGAATCCTGAATTCCAAATTTCATGGTAACCATAGATACAGCTAACTTGGTGAATATTTTGAAACCAATTTCAAGTACTTTGATTTGACGGGAAACTGTTGCTGCCCAACTCACCAGGTCAGCAAAGGCAAACTAATTCTAAAATATTCACCAGCTTTCCTTTATAAATTATAATTTTTCCCCATTAAAATGAGATATGGGCAATTCATCTCTTACCTTTATCTTGTGCACGTTACATTGTGTAGATTTCACTCTGCTGTCGCCGCTACTCACATAACAAATTCAGTTGACATTTTGCCCCTCCCCCATCAGCCTCTTCCGACCCGAGCAGTGTCACAGCCTAATGTATTAGGTTGTCTCACATTCTACACCCATAGGGCCATGATATGGTAAATCACCAGATTTGGTTATATTCCTTTAACTTTGACAGTCTTCCATCAACCCTATACCCCCCCCCCTCCCCACCCACACCCCTCTGGGAATGGAGCCTAGTGTAAATGGTGTCTCCCAATCCACAAGCATATCGGTAATTTACACAATAATTTTGATTGAATTCTACCAAAAGCTTTCTGAGGAGATGGATGGACAGACACACAGATGGAGGCGATTGTAATATCCCTGCAGTTTTTTCAAAACGTGTGGGTATAATTAAGAGATTAAATTTAATTTATTGATATTTGATTCAAATCCCACCCAATCTCAAATGATACATAGAGCTTATGTGAGATGCACATTAGCTGAGCCCTCAGGAATACGGTTGATAACAGTCAGCAGTCGATCCAGAACAGCCGCCGGCATAGCTGTCAGCCATTGATGTGTGTAGTAGCCGATCATGTTTCGAACGTACATCATCATGTTTTAGTTCAAATATACTGTTTCCATAAAAGAATTTGATTATAGAGTAACACAGGTCATCAAATTTTTATTTTTATAAAATCCATGTTAGTAAATCCATTAGGCGTAGCAGGAAAAACTGAGTCCGTTTAGAGTTTAGAAGCCATCGCCCATCAGTCACGTGCAAAAAATAGGAAGGATAAATTAGAAATATCCAAATGCTAGAAGTGTTATATTAAGACTAACAATCCAATTTTTTCATGAAAATTTAAATTTTCTCATAGACAATGCCCATATGCAGACCAAGAGCAAGTCATTCCAGTGATACATTTTCAAAAATAATCTTACTTTGGTCGGAAAATTTACATTTTCCTCGACAACTGCAGCAGTTTTGGTCTGACTCAAATGTTAAATGGTTAACAATATACATGTACGGCGCAAGGTCATAGGGATATACTGTATAGTCCGAGTCTGCTCTGACTCAACCCTTCCCAGTGACAGATATTTGGACAGACTGTCACAGACTGACAGTCTGTCCAAATATCTGTCACAGGGGCAGGTTGAGTCAGAGCAGACTCAGACTAAGGGATATACTGGTAAACATTATGACCCGACAACGGGTGTTATGGTCATACACCACCCTCAGATTTTAGCGCATAAATGAAATGAATAATATAATAAATGGTGGGCATATATCGTCCAAGGAGGGAGTATGACTACTAGTTACTGGATTAACCTTTTCAATCGACAAGAGCGAATAATAAATTTGCTACGAAATGTTTCAAAGTTCTGTTGAATATTTTGAAACTAATTAAACTGGCTAAGGCAGCACCAGCTTCACATTGGATTCCAAATATTCAACATCTTACATTTATAATGACTGTAAATGTGGAGTTCTGGAATTTCAGGTTCAAATGTGACAATTGTTTTTGATTTTGGGCACACAAGTTTATTTCAGGGCCCCGGTTCTCTATATCTTTGATCAGAGGATACTGGCCACACAGTAAATGGTGATAGAATGTTTGTAACCAGGGCAATAGTGAAATATTTGTTTTCTAAGGAATTATTTGTAAGTTCCAGTCATCAATGATTATTAGTAAATGTGCTGTTACTTGTAAGTTTTCAGTTACTCAATGACTAATTTAACCGAGAAAGTTATAGATTGTGTTAAGAGAGCAGCTGAACCAAAAATATATAAATCAATTTCGTTTACCTCTGGTCGCGAAATCACAATAAGGTTATAGATAAACAATCCGATAATCTCAATCATCGATGCGTGTCTTTCAACTCTTTGTTTACAATTTCCGAGATAACTTACTCTTCAAATTACTAGCATTAATTAGGCCGAGTTGAGATGCGAAAGTTGTCAAATATATCGGCATCCCACTTCCCGATTGGCAATATCGTTAATCTAGTGATCTGTCTACTTTTTAGTTTGTGGTGTACAAGAAATATGCATAGATTGACATATTTGAACACACAACTATTTTGCAAAACAGCTGATCGTCACCGTGTCGCCATCTTGCCGGAAAAATTAATATTCATGTATTCCCGACCAATCAGACGCGTCAATCTTATATTACGCGATACGGTGTTGCCAATAACGGGTAATGAGCTTGGTACTCGTATATTATATACAGGTACAATTCTACAAATTCCTGTCGTTCTCTGGCGATCTTTCACGATAAACGATTCCTATTTGGGACGCCGCTACGAAAAAATGTCCGATGCTATAGAATCTTAGTGTAAAACATTCGCGTTCGCTTTTTAAACGGCTGAGTGCACCCAGTAATGCTACATAGCATAAAATTTGCCATTTATTCGCTGTCAACGCTGAGAAACCCTGGTATGTGTTCGATTATGTATAAAGGAATTATTCAACATTGAATGAGGCTTCCCCCCCAAATCATGACCAGAATTTCTTGAAATCTTACGGTACCATGACATAATATAATTGTCATTTTCACATCTTATCGGATGAAAACCTTCACGAAACTTTGGTATCTGTTAGTTTTAATACCATTGTGATTAATTTTATCAATGGCATTTGTAAAATTAAAAAAAAATTCGATAAACTTTGCAAAAATAGACCAATGTATTTATCCTATAAGGTGTGGCCATTTTGAGAGGCACGTTGACTAACTAAAATATATTTTATTCATACAAATTTTATATGTACTTAAAGGTATTTTATTGCCCTTTCTAATGATATATAGTTTTATATATAGTAATCTGTGACTTTGCCAAAAATAGTTAATATAGTTGGCATGGTAGCACTACGCCGCTATCACTCCACTACCGCTAACAGGCTAGGTTTCTAAGCAAGTTTCTAGCTTTTGGCTGTAGGGTTTCTAGCACTTTTTTGTAAATTCTTGGTAGGGCCCAGAGGGTTAAGTACATGCACCGCCTTTAGCTTTTTTGTGGCTGTAAATGATAATTGTCGAAATGTCATCATCGTAAGCAATCCTAATTTTGTATAAAATGGATGTGTGTGAACTCCGCACCTGGGTATTCTCTATTGAGTATGAAGCTAGTGTGATGACTGTGCGTATATTTTAATAAATTTTCAATCCACAATTTCTTTTGAAATCTGGATGAATAAACCAAGATATTCTCTGAAATGGGTTTATTACAATAGTCTAATTTGAGCCGACGTAATAGGCATAACTTTTTAGAACAATATATGCACCAGTTGCAGCTAGTGTGTTGTGCCAAATTTGTCTTATAATGGAAATGGAAGCGATTTACAAAATCTGCAACCCTGACATTCGGTTGTTTTCGATTTCGCTATTTCATACATAATATGTAACCGAAAATCTCCGCTTTTACATAGACATGCACATGCGTACATAGTTGTTTTACCCGTGCCTGGGGTGCGTTCAGGACCGCGAAAAATGTTTTCCATTATATACTGAACACTGTACCGCTTTTGCGAACGTTCGCCGAACATTCGCCTTCCTGAACTCACTCCAGGAGTATCCGAGTACATAACGTTATTACCCGTTTTCGGCAACGAGTATCATTGTCTGATTGGTCGAGAATACACACATATTTAATCAGATCTCGCAAAGATGGCGTCAACTGTTTAGAAAACAACATTTTTGTGTGTGCAATTCATCAATCTACGCACATTTCGTGTACGCCACAGACTAAAAAGTAGACAGATAACATGGAATAACGAAACTGCTAATCAGAAAGTGTGATGCCTATATATTTGACCGCTTCGGCATCTTAACTCAGGCTTATTACTGACAGTGCTTCAAGTTAGTTATCTCGAAAACTGTAAACAAAGACACGCGTCGATGATCGAGTTTATCGGATTGGTTATCTTCAACATTGTTTTTTCATGACCAGGACGAAATGGATATTATATATATATTTTGTGTCTGCGGCTCTCTTGCGACAATCAATAACTTTCTCATTATCGGCGACATCACATTTACTAAAACAAGAATGATAATGCGGGTTACTGGGCCAATATTGGCCTAGTAACCTGCATTATCAGGGAAGTAGGGCCCAAATCTAAACCAATGAATTACCACATTTTACCCATTTGAACCTGAAATCCCAGAATTCCACTTTTACAGTCATTATATAACTATGATGTTGAATATTTTGAAAGCAATTTGACTGGAAGCTGGCTTTCAGTCAAATTAGTTTCAAAATATTCACCAGAATTTTGACACATTCGTAACAAATTTATTATTTTCTCTTGTCGTTTGAAATTGTTAATGCAATAGTAGAAGTACTCCCTTGTTGGAGGCGATATTCCCACCCTGTATTATATTCATAGAATCACAATGACGTCATCACAATCAAATTTCCCATAATACCCTGGGAGATACGCCATTTTCAGAGGGGCTATTTAACATTACGAGCAATGGGCCGTTAAACCTTAATTACATTTTCTTTAATATATTGCGAAATTCACTCATGATTTCATGTTTTCTGATACCTGACAGGGTTATTACAGATTCTGAGACACAGGATTTAATGGTTTGAACATCAAGGAAAATGTAAACAATGAGTTTGTATAGGCAGTCCTCTTTAGCATGTAGTAAGTTTTCCCCAACTTTAATGGCAGCCGAATTTAAGATGCCCGGATGTGCGAAACTATGAATAATGTGTTTGATTCTGCGCTAAAGTCTGAGGGCAGCGTATGACCATAACAGCCGCTGTCAGGTCATAGGGCCTAACAGTACATGTGTATATAGTATATTACTGGCTATATATTGTGCCATATATTTTAAACCAAATATCACTCATCGTGGCGTTGTAAACGTGGAATCAGACACTGATAGTAATGGGGAGACAGCTAATGTGTGGGACAGTCAATCTTCTGATGATGACATGTTTGACGATGAGGAAGCCACCTCTACTGGAAAGACTTGAAGATGGTACACTACAGATTGAGTGAACTTCTCCAATCAGTGACAAAGAGTTTGCCCTGAAGTTTGGGCTATTTTGGTGCATTCACCATGATCATTTGTGCCATTTGAATTTAATTAACTGTTAAAGTTTGTTATATTGAATTAGCTCTAACTAACATGATTAGATATACCAATAACATACCAAGAGTTAGTAGTTAGTCACTGTTATAAGAATTGTACATTTTAGCAATTGGCCCTTTAACACTCCAGCTGGTGAAAACATGTTCTGTGGTGGCCTTGAGAAATGTCCATATGCAGAACAAGAATAATTTTTTTACCGTAACTCAGTGAGTGGTCAAAACTGGCCTCTGAAATCAAATTGTCTTGAGAAATGACCATTTGCAGGCCAAGAGAAGACTACTTTAAGATTTTACCACTGGAATAACAGGCTTGATAACCAAGCTAATCATTACAGTTCTAAATGTTAAAAAATTGCCTTGGCTTGCAAATGGGCATTTATTAACCCTTTAAATCAGCCATAACCAGCGTCTGCAGTGTTCCTGAGAAATGCCCTTTTGCTGACTAAGAGAATACTATTTTTGAAAATTTATCACTGGAATAACTGGCTCCCAAAATACTCTTGATCAGTAAATTGACATTTTATGAGACAATTGGAATTTTCTTGACCAAATTTACCCATTAAAGGGTTCAGCAGAAATTTACATTTTCTTGACAAATATTGGACAGTAAAGGGTTGTAAAGCTGGAGCTTTACTTACCTTTATCTACCTTGTTCCGCTGTTCCCATTGGGGAAAAATTCTCAATCCTTGTTCCACTGAAGATCAAAGAAATGATGAAAACACCATACGACCTTTACTTACATACAGTAAATAAGTCAAACCTGGTCATTTTGGATTTGATTAAATTGTTTATTCATTCACTTAAAAAAGTTTAATGTCATTGTTATTGAATGCTGCCATATTGATATAATGCAGAGTTTCCTCAAACAATCACCAAGACAGACAGTAGCGCAAACCACCACTCATTAGCAGCATGAGCAATATTATAAAGGACCAAGATTAAGTTTACTTTACTGTTGATTTTGAGATTTGTATTGTTATCGATGATCAATAACAATACAAGTCCAGTCTCTAGAACAAAAGTAAACTATCTTGGGCCTATATAATATTGCCCATGCTGGTGATCAGCGGTGTTTTATGGTTATGCTACTGTCTGTGTTGATGAATGATGTTGCTGGTCACAGGTCATATATTACTGATAGTGGTCTTTCAAATTTTTGTCCTACTGTTCCAGATTTCGTACGTTTATTTTTGCAACATTTGTTTGTGGTCTGGCTATGTTTCAACAGTAGCTGAAGTAGAAAGTGAAACAAATATGATTACACCTGGAGTTATAAGCATTACAGAATGGACCTTTCCATTTTATCCATCAATCATGATGTCATAATCAACTACATGATGCATAAGGATGACAACATAATCAATGACATAATGAATGACGTAGATAAGTTCGTCAATCTTCACAGACACTTAATTGATGACGGACTATATGTATTCTATTTAACCCTTTAATGGACAAATTTGGTGAAGAAAATTTTAATATCCACTTATTGAATGTCCAATTAGAGGCCAAGAGAAAGCAATTTTTGAATATTTATGACAAATTACTGGCTCGGTCATTGAGCCAGTCATTTGTGGTGAATTTTCAAAAATTCTATTCTCTTGGCCTGTAAATGGACATTCCACAAGGCCATAACAGAGGCCAGTTTTGGTCGGCATGACCATTAAAGGCTTAATAAAAATAATGTCGAATATTTTAAAACTAATTTGACTGGGAGTTGTTGCTGTCATATCAACAGCTTACATGTATAGTTTTCAGGAATTTGAGATTCAGAGAGTACAGAGATCGATCCCAATGCAGGTAAAGGTACAAGTACATTATGTAATAAATTATTAAAAAGTGTACCAACACAAATACTGATAGAATGCCACATGTATTTTGACATGATACTGATGCACTGCCCGGTCAAGTGTTTACTACCACAACTCAGTCTCACGCCACAATAAATTAGCTACTATAATCTCACTCTGTCTGAGTACAGCGTACACCGCTCATAGTGATATTCACTATATCACCACGTACCTCACCAATAATATTTGTTAGAATAAACCAGCACGATTATAATCATGCCAGTTTATTCATTCATTTTGTTGGGTGACATGCATGGTGATACAGTGGTACCTGATAAGTATGCTGGATTATTCATTAATTTTTCTGGGTGGCATGCATGGTGGTTACAACTCAGGTGATGTGAAGTTTGAAAGAAAAAATTCTATGGAAACTAGTAAAAAAATATTTAAATTTCATAAACAACAAAACAGCCCTCAAGACTATTTATACCTGGCCTCAGCTGCTCTCGGACAGCATCTAGACTTCAAAGTTTTCCAGTGGAGAGTTGGTGTTTCCAGGTGAGTGACCGCTGAGGACAGTGAATCGTGCATGTCAGGAGAGTGAAAGACTGATTCAAGTCAGACCACCAATGACCGATAGGAAAATATCTATTTGCAGAACAAGAGAAGACTATTTTTGAAAATTTATCACTGGAATGACTGGCTCGGTTATCGAGACAGTCATTCCAGTGATAAATTTTCAAAAATAGCCTTTTCTTAGTCTGCAAATAAATATTTCTCAACACCACTGCAGAAACCGGTTTTGGACGATATGAGCCGGGTTCTGCCGATCCGGTTGCTTAGTGAGGTGAACTGTCCCACTTCCTCAAGAAATCATGGGTCATTTTGACAAATGTTGGATCAAGTACATACATGGAAGATATCTCTGTCCTAAAATCCATTAGGCCAATGAACCATGTGTGAAGGTAATGATTGGATGGTGGGAATTTTAGAGCACTAAATGGTGCAAGGGCCCTGCCTCCGCAAAACCCTGCATGAGTGTTAAAGAAAATTTAATTTTAGTATGATGACGTTGAATTAATTACCTACCTACCTTTAAAATCCTCGAGTCATTTCTTTATCTCCATGTTTTGAAAAAATTTGGATACATTTGTCTCCATCCATTCATCATGCTATCTCCTCCCAAACATTGGGTGGAATTCAACCAAATTTGGTATGTGGGTTATCCATATGATTGTGGATTGGCTGACAACATTTATTTTATGTAGTCAGAGATTGGTGTCTTCCAGATTTATCTAGATTTCCCATAGTCCTGCCCACACTCTCGCACATCATTTGACACCCTCTCAACCGAACCAGTTATTCCAGTGGTAAATTTTCAAAAATACTCGTCTCTTGGACTACAAATGGGCATTAACCAAGATGACTGTATTATTGTAGTGTAGATGGTACCGAGTTTGTCTGTTCGTAGCGGTATGTAGTCTATAGAAAACACCTTAAATTTTTCTTATTAGTCTTTATTTAAAGCGTGAGGGCCCCCCCCTTAATCGCGAGGCCCTAGGCTGTAGCCTAAGTAGCTTAGTGTTTAATCTGGCCCTGACCACGAGGTGGTCTAATAATGCATGTTAATTACTCTACTTTCAACTCACATGTTTCGGTGTAATTTCAACCCGGCGCACCAAGTCAGTCGTTTCCCAGTCATAGAATGCCAGGCCACTCAAACTTCGTACACCCAACATATGACCGCCATATATTCCTGTACACACAAATGCAAACACGGCTACAGTAAGGCTCAGATATAACTTTACATGATTCCAAATGTACTGTTGAATATTTTGGACTTTATTTGATTACCGTAAAACGCTCATTAGTAACCGCGGCTTCTAATAGGACTGTAAATTATTTATGTGCAAACCTGAGAAAGGGGGTGACTTCTATTAGGTATATTTCAAGAAAAAATTGAAAAAAAATGATACAAAAAATAACACGAAAATAGAGCATATTTTCACATTAGAAAATCTTACCATCTTACACCTATGCTTAATGCATACCTTATATCCATCATCGCGGGCATGAAATTATTAATTGGGAGCACCTAAATATTGTGCATACTTTAATAAACATTGTTTATTTCAGCAAATTTCGAGATAAAATGTCGTCAAAAAAAATAGAAATCATGTGATGTATTAGCTTCCACTATAGGACGAGTTTAGGTCGCTACTCAAGTAGCGCGAACAGCCTAATATTAGTACCTGGTTAGATTCTTGCGCAATCCACATATACATGTATAGGAGGGGATCATCAAGTAGCTACTTGAGTGACAGCGTAAACTCGTCCTATCGCAGAAGCTGATTAATACTCGGTAGAATCATCTGCATTTCACGGACTTAATATACTGGACTTCTATTAAGGATGCGATTATTATTAGGTGATATACAATGTACAGTAGAAGCTTTCCAATCAAATTAAGTCCACAATATTCAGCAGAAGATTTCTGACAGAGCTTAATATTGTACTAACATATTTCAGGTTTTTGTTTTGGAAACATGTAAACTTATTTTAGAGCTGGACTGTAACCTCTTCAAAGTGCAGCTGGACAGGTCGGATAGCTGACATATTCATCCAGAAATATTGCGATGAGAAACATGAGACTTTCCAGCCAAATTACTTTCAAAACATTCAACAACTTAGTCGTCAATGTATAGTTTTTCATGAATCAACCCATATTTTAGGGTTCACCATGTAAAGATCTCCGTGAAAAGCGAGTTTTTTAGAATAGAAATTAATGAAACAAGGTGCTTACATGTACTTCCACAGTCATAAAGTCAGGCCAATTGAACCACTTGACCCATCAAGTTCCTTCGAACAAACTTGGTTCAGCTCTTGACAATAATGATATTTCATGTTTTTTTAATCAATCCACCAAGCCGGAGATTTTTAAGGACATTTCTAAAAATTGGTCAAAATCCAAAATGGGCCAATCGGCTTCCTTTGAACAAACTTGGATCTCTATGCCCTAAGGTTGCTTCAAACCAAATATAATTGAAATCGGCCCAGTGGTTCTTGATAAGAAGTCGCTTAAAGAAAAAGTTGGTGGACAGCCAGACGGACACCGGACAATCGCCATGGCATAAGCTCATATGGCCAGAGATAATAAAAGGTGATGTTGTATATAAGACAGCAATGGCTTCCAAACAAATTAGGTCCAAAATACTCAACAGAGCATATCGTGTTCAAAATAGTACTAACATGATATGTACAGTAAATGTTGATATCAATGAGTATTAACCTTCCAACCCTCGAATTTGTTCAATAACATTTCAATTTTCTTATAGGAAATGTCCATTTGCAGCCCAAGAGAAAACTATTTTTGAAAATTTACCACTGGAATGACTGGCTCGATAACCGAGCCAGTCATTCAATTGGTAAAATTAAAAAAATAGTCTTCTCTTTGTCTGCAAATGGACATATCTCAAGACCACTGATGAAGCCATTTTTGGCTGATATGAGTGTTAAATGGTTAACTACATGTACCTTCAGCACCGAAGTCAGGTTTGAATGATTTGTGCTCCTTGAAATTTTTGAATATTTTTAAGGTACTGCTTCCTTCTCTGACCGCATACATAGATGAATCGTGGCTCCATACAAACTCCTGAGCTGAACCAAAGCTTTTGTTCCGCAGTGCCATAGCCGTGTATATTATGTATTCACCATCGCCACATACCACCACAAACCTAATACAAAAGAAAGTAGATCGCATCTCTGTGCATGCATACATGTATCTGTACAAGTCTATACAACTTGGAAACGTATCTTATAATCTTCAATGTACAAAATGTAAATCATGTCACTTAATTTAGTTCCAAGGTTTTTACACAATTAAATGTACCAGTCATACAATTTATTGCAGACTATCAAATAATGTTAATGTAATAAAAGCTGAGAGTGAATTACTATGCAAGGATAAAAAGATTTACACGAATATTTTTGTATAATTATCTGAATTAACAAGAGGCGCAAGGGGCCTGTATCGCTCACCTGGACCATAGGCATTTCAACTAGAATGGTCATTAACAATAAGTAGAACACTAATGAGTTGAGCAGACTTGTAACAAGAAAACATGGTCATTAACAAGAAGTAGAACTCTAATGAGCTGAGCAGACTTGTAACAAGAAAACATGGTCATTAACAATAAGTAGAACTCTAATGAGTTAAGCAGACTTGCAACAAGAAAACATGGTCATTAACAAGTAGAACTCTAATGAGTTGAGCAGACTTGTAACAAGAAAACATGGTCATTAACAAAAGTAGAACACTAATGAGTTGAGCAGACTTGTAACAAGAAAACATGGTCATTAACAAAAGTAGAACACTAATGAGTTGAGCAGACTTGCAACAAGAAAACATGGTCATTAACAAGTAGAACTCTAATGAGTTAAGCAGACTTGCAACAAGAAAACATGGTCATTAACAAAAGTAGAACACTAATGAGTTGAGCAGACTTGCAACAAGAAAACATGGTCATTAACAAGTAGAACTCTAATGAGTTGAGCAGACTTGTAACAAGAAAACATGGTCATTAACAAGTAGAACACTAATGAGTTGAGCAGACTTGCAACAAGAAAACATGGTCATTAACAAGTAGAACTCTAATGAGTTGAGCAGACTTGTAACAAGAAAACATGGTCATTAACAAGTAGAACTCTAATGAGTTGAGCAGACTTGCAACAAGAAAACATGGTCATTAACAAGTAGAACTCTAATGAGTTGAGCAGACTTGTAACAAGAAAACAGAGACCATGTTTCCTTATGTATTAACTCCTCTTGAACAAAGTTTAATGGCCCTTAGTCATCAATATCATATCTCCCCAATTTCGGCCCAATCCATTCAGTGGCTCCTTAGACGAAGTTGCTTTCATGAAAACCAGGCCACCGAAGATGGCCGCCCAACCATTTGGCAAATCAAGTTCCCTTGAACAAACTTGGTTCAGCTTGTGCCCTAAATGATATTTTAGGAGTTTTGAATCAATCGCTCAAACAGTTTCGGCGAAGGTTTTTAAACACATTTCTAAAAATCGATCAAAATCCATGATGGCTGCCAGCCAAATTGGCAGATCGGCTTCGTTTGAATAAACTTAAATCTCCATGCCCTAAGGATGTTAACTGCCAAATATAATTGAAATCGGCCCAGTAGTTCTCAAGAAGACGTCTAAAATTTCCCATTTCTTTAGTATGGGCACATTTGGTGGGAAAATAGTCTAAGAATGGCCGCCAAACCATTTATCCAACAGTTTTGAAAATGGCAAATTTGAGTTCAGAATATCCAAAAGCATATATAAAACCAATTTCAGCCTCAAAATCCATCAATTAAAAAAATCCCAATATGGCCGCCAAACAGGCTACATTTTGATTGGCCCACAGCGGCCATGTTTTTTGATGGATCAACTTCCCTTGAACAAACTTAAATGGCCCTTAGTCCCTAATCATATCTCCCAAATTTCAGCCTGATCTCTTCAGCTGTTCTGGAGAAGTTGTTTTCTGGAAAACTAGGTCATCCAAGATGGCCACCGAACCATTTGGTCGATCAAGTCCTCTTGAACAAATTTGGCATATCTCTTTCCCTAGATGATGTTTCATTAGTTTTGAATCGATTCCCCAAGCGGTTTCCGAGCAGATTTTTAAAGACATTTCCTAAAATCGGCCAAAATCCAAGATGGCCGATCGGCTTCGTTTGAACAAACTTGGATCCCTATGCCCTAAGGATGCTTCCTGTCCAATATAATTGAAATCGGCCCAGTGCTTCTTGAGAAGAAGTCGTTTAAAGGAAAAGTTGACAGATGGACAGACGGACGACGGTCGCCATGGCATACGCTCACTTGGCCTTTCAGGCCAGGTGGGAATAATCAGTCGTACTTAACCTTTTGTTGGTCAAAACTAGTCTCGCCAATGGTCAAGAGGCCAAGAAGCCTATTTTTAAAGATTTATCACTCTAGCGAACCATTCTAGCACTTGATAAACGTTCAAAAAAATAATTTCCTCTCGTCCTAAAAATGGACATTCATTAACCCTCTGACTGCTGAGTTTCTGCGGAGAAATATTCCAAGAGTGAAATTTCTGGACATGCCAAATATTTTGAAACCAATTTGACTAAAAATTGTTCGTAGCTAGGCCACCAACATTTGAGTCAAATTGTTTTCAAAATATTTAGCAGGTCCAGAGTTTTTGCTCATTGAAATTATTCTCTGGAGGCTTGCAGCAGCGAGGCAGTTAAGTATAAATATTAATTTATTGACTCCGTTAATAGATTTCTTCTGAAAGAAAATTTATCACTAATGGCGAAGCCAGCCAAAACCGAGCTCAGCAGTGGTCTTGTGGAATGTCCATTTGCAAGACAATCACAGACAATTTTTTGACAATTTACACATACCACTGGAGTGACTGACTCAGGAATTGAGCCACTCATTCTAGCGGTAAATATTCAAAAATACTTGTCTCTTGGCCTGCAATGAGCAAATATTCTGATACTCTGACCAAATTTAGTCATTAACCCATTAACCCTAGAAAATGGTCAGGAAAATGGTCAGGAAAATCTAAATTTTGTCATAGAAAATGTCCATTTGCAGACCAAGAGACTATTTTTGAAAATTTACAACTGGAATGATTTGCTCGATAACCGAGCCAATCATTCCAGTGATAAATTTTCGAAAACAGTCTTCTCTTAGTCGGCAAATGGACATTTCCTCTGAGAAAATTGAGATTTTCTTGAACAAATTCGAGGGTTAAAATGTTAAATATGTGCTAGGAACACTGACTAGGAAACATTTTGGAAAGTAGACCCTGAGAAGCATTTTCTTGCGACTTGCTTAGTCAAACCTCATCTGGTTAGTTTCAACATAATCCTAATTTGCTACTTTCTAGGGGTTGGGTGGGGGTTGGGCTTTAGACACTGTATATCTTTTGGCGGCTGCCGTGCCAAATCAATCCCTTACCCAGATTTAAATCAATCCCTTACCCAGATTCAAATCAGTCACGACCCGACTAATACCATCACACATGTCTTTATTTCATGACACCTCTCTCATAATTACCTTCCATTAGGATTGTGAGCAATGGTTTGAGGGTAGATCTCACAACTGCCCATGTCTTTTACAGCGAGCGGTAATCTTTCACCGTCCTTGATTTCTTGGTCAGCAATAGTCTTAATGTTAGCTTGTTGTACCTCAGAATGCTTGGCCCAGATAATCTTACCGCTAGAGTCCATAGACATTGCTGGCTCCTCTCGACCCAGCTAAAATGTGGGAAATATTGACAGTATATAAGCAGACTTTATTTAGTCAGCTCTGAAGATGAACATTTTTCAAATTATTCATCCACTTTCATTTTAGTTTTACTGAAACCAGGCTTATTATACTAACTTGGACATCAATAACTTGTACATCAATAACTTGGACATCAATAACTTGGACATCATTTAATTGGGAGGTGTTGCATGTGCAGTAGTAGGCTTGCACAATTATTTGATTATTCAGTTAATCGCTACTATTTTAAAAATATGTTCTTGGATGATAACAAATCAAATGTGATGTCGAATTAATTTCATAATATTCAACAACTTTCCTATACAATCGTTTCGAAAATATTCAACAGCTTTTTTGTATTTTGATTTTGAAAATGAGAGCCTGCCAGTTGAAGCATTATACATATCAGAGATCTGATAAACTTTGGCATTAACAGTATTTTAATACTTTGATTGGTCACGGTTGCTCATGAAAATAAAATACATACCTCTTCTTAGACAAGGTCAGTTTGATGGCCAAGAAAAGATTATTTTGAAAATTAACCCCTGACAGCTTGCTCAGTTATTGAGTCAGTTATTCCTCCAGTAAAAAATTTTAAGATAGTCTTCCAGTGGTCTAAAGCCCATCTCCTGCACCGGCTTTGACCATTAAAGGGGTATATACTTATTTAGTACAAATTATTAATCTATAAAATAGATAGTGCCGATGTGAATCTTTCTTGTGTTTGATCGTCTGTTAAATATCTTGAAACTAATTTGATGCTGCTGCCTTCCAGTCAAATTAGTTTTCAAAATATTCAGCAGCTTTCGAGTTTAACCCTTTAATGGTAAAGCCGGCCAAACTCGGCCTCTGCAGTAGTCTTAAGGAATGCCCGTCTGCAGGTAAAGACACGCGTATTTTCGAAAATTTACCACTGGAATGGCTAGCTCGATAATCGAGCCAGTCATTCCAGTGATAAATTTTCAAAAACACCTTTACCTGCAGATGAACATTCAATAAGGAAATATTTTAATTTTCTTGACCAAGTTAAATGTTGAATGGAATGTGAGCAGAACATGAATCTCTGACGCGTCCGTTACCTTGACAATAATGCTTCCCTCGTCATATCCTAATGCAACGTTGTTAGAGCCTTTCTGGCAAGTTATTGTCCACACTCGCTCTAGACCATAGTTCAATGTACTCTCCAGCCGGTATGTGTTTGCATGCCAGATACGGACTGTCCCTGTACAGAATAACGAGATATTCAATATACTCTACCGTGTAAAGATGTATATAATCTTCCATGTATATTTATCATGTCTTGAAATTGACACTATAATGACAGTAAAATGTCTTGAAATTGACACTAAATTGACACTAAAATGTTTTTAAATTGGCACCATATAATGACAGTAAAATGTCTTGAAATTGACACTAAATTTACATTAAAATGTCTTAAAATTGACACTATAAAATGACAGTAAAATGTCTTCAAATTGACACTAAATTGTCATTAAAATGTCTTGAAATTGACACCATAATGACACTAAAATGTCTTGAAATTGACACTAAAGTGAGATTAAAATGTCTTGAAATTGACACCATGACACTAAAATGTCTTGAAATTGACACTATGACACTAAAATGCCTTGAAATTCACACTATAATGACACTAAAATGTCTTGAAATTGACACTAAATTGACACTAAAATGTTAACTAAGCTCAGATGATTACCATTAACTGCATGCACTGTCTGACAGAGACTGATTCATAGCTTCACCTAGGTGTGTGGAAAAACATGTATTGTTGTTTGCATCAAGAGAACAGTCATCAATGACTTAAATATATAGCTTTTCCTTCCCCACAGTAACTACATGTACGCTTCTCAGAATGGAGTTTCCAAGTCAATGTCAGGGTTCATACACCTTTCTGTGTTTGAATTCCCATGACTTTTCATGACCAGAATTAGCAAATTCCATGCCTTCCAAGTATTAATATCGATCTGGGAGATTTATGATGTAGTTATGTACATACATTGTACATATTCTGCAAAATGTCTCAATATTGCGTCTTGCAACAACCAAGCCACACCCTTGTATTGATACGCAGTTGCCATAATTTTTATTGTATAGAAGCGATGGCGCAAATGCATGACAAGCGATTTCATTCATTTTTTATGATTACCATTTTACATGACTTTTCCATGGCCTATGATAAAAAATTCTGATTTTCCATGACTTTTCAGGTCTGGAATTAAAAATTTAAAATTCCACAACTTTTCAGGATTTCCATGACCAGTACGAACCCTGCAATGTATGCAATAAATGAATGGGTCCAGTTATTCAGAGATTAGCTTCCAATGAGAAGAATAACCGCTTTGCAGTGCTTTCACATAAGTTATTCCATGAAACAGTGCTATGTGAAGAATCATGAATACAGCACACATACTGCATAACAAGAATTCAATGGAATTAAATGCCTCACCAGTCTCTGTTTTGTCACAGTGACCTTTGACCGTGTGACCTCAATGTCAATGTGCTGCATCATCGACTAACATTATAGCTAGACATGTATCAATGTTTAGTTGCAATAGGATGAACAAAGTCTGATATATAACCTGAGACGTGTTATTGCCAAACGCTAAAACTTAACATTGAAAAAACAGATTCGTATAAAGGTCACAGTGACCAAGAGCTTGTGACCTAATTATGATCATGCCGTTTCCTAACAGGATAGTCAACCAAGTAGCCAAATCTAGTTGCAATAGGGTTCTCTGATACTGAAATATAATCTGAGAAGATTTGCTGAACTTGACATTGTTGACATCGTCGGAAGTGATACACATGTCTAGCTTTCTGCTTCACAGGCCAGTGAAAAAAATGACAATTTTGGATCTACAGTACAGATCTTAGTTAGCTTTACTGTTTGACGAAGCAAAAACGAAACAAAAATGCGTCTTTTTCATGTCAAAACCTCATTTTATTTATTTTATAGGCGCGTCTAACGGAAAGTCTACCCCGTCCTACAATATGTTAAACGTATCATGAAATATTTTAAACACGTCACGGAAAAAGTCAAATGCGCAATCAAATGTATTTAGTAACGCTACAAAGATTCTTACTACGCGTCATTAAACATAAAGTGGAATCGGTCTATAGTCTGTCAAGGACCCGTACATGTAAATTTAAATTGCAATTGGAGCCGTATATGTGTTAAGTACATGCATTGCCTTTAGCTTTTTTTGTGGCTGTAAATGATAATTGTCGAAATGTCATCATCGTAATCAATCCTAATTTTGTATAAAATGGACGTGTGTGAACTCCGCACCTGGGTATTCTTTACTGAGTATGAAGCTAGTGTGATGACTGTGCGTATATTTTAATAAATTTTCAATCCACAATTTCTTTTGAAATCTGGATGAATAAATCAAGATATTCTCTAAAATGGGTTTATTACAATATAGTCCAATTTGAGCCGACGTAATAGGCATAACTTTTTAGAACAATAAATGCACCTATTGCGGCTAGTGTTATGCCAAATTTGTCATTTAACGGAAAGGGAAGCAATTTACAAAATCTGTAAACCTGACATTCGGTTGTTTTCGATTTCGCTATTTCATACATAATATGTAACCGAAAATCTCCGCTTTTACATAGACATGCACATGCGTACATAGTTGTTTTACCCGTGCCTGGGGTGCGTTCAGGACCACGAAAAACATTTTCCGTTATTAACTGAACACTGTACCGCGTAGAACGCGAACGTTCGCCGAACATTCGCCTTCCTGAACTCACTCCAGGAGTATCCGAGTACATAATGTTATTACCCGTTTTCGGCAACGGGTATGATCGTCTGATTGGTCGAGAACACACGCATATTTAATCAGATCTAGCAAAGATGGCGTCAACTGTTTAGAAAATAACATATTTTTGTGTGTGCAATTCATCAATCTACGCACATTTCGTGTACGCCACAGACTAAAAAGTAGACAGATAACACGGAATAACGAAACTGCCAATCAGAAAGTGTCATGCCTATATATTTGACCCCTTCGGCATCTTAACTCGGCTTTTTACTGACAGTGCTTGAAGTTAGTTATCTCGAAAACTGTAAACAAAGACATGCGTCGATGATCGAGTTTATCGGATTGTTTATCTTCAACATTGTTTTTTCGTGACCAGGACGAAATGGATATTATATATATATTTTGTGTCTGCGGCTCTCTTGCGACAATCAATAACTTTCTCATTATCGGTGACATCACATTTACTAAAACAAGAATGATAATGCAAGTTACTGGGCCAATATTGGCCTAGTAACCTGCATTATCAGGGAAGTAGGCCCCAAATCTAAACCAATGAATTATCACATTTTACCCATTTGAACCTGAAATCCCAGAATTACCACTTTGGTTTCAAAATATTCACCAGAATTTTGACACATTCGTAACAAATTTATTATTTTCTCTTGTCGTTTGAAATTCTTAATGCAATAGTAGAAGTACTGCCTTGTTGGAGGCGATATTCCCACCCTGTATTTTATTCATAGAATCACAATGTCATCACAATCAAATTTCCCATAATACCCTGCGAGATACGCCATTTTCAGAGGGGCTAATTTAACATTACGAGCAATGGGCCGTTAAACCTTAATTACATTTTCTTTAATATATTGCGAAATTCACTCATGATTTCATGTTTTCTGATACCTGACAGGGTTATTACAGTTTCTCAGACACAGGATTTAATGGTTTGAACATCAAGGAAAATGTAAACAATGAGTTTGTATGGGCAGTCCTCTTTAGCATGTAATAAGTTTGCCCCAACTTTAATGGCGGCCGAATTCAAGATGCGTGGATGCGCGAAACTATGAATAATGTGTTTGATTTCTGCGCTAAAGTCTGAAGGCAGTGTATGACCATAACAGCCGCTGTCAGGTCCTAGGGCCTAACAGTACATGTATATAGTATATTACTGGCTATATATTGTGCCATATATTTTAAACCAAATATCACTCATCGTGGCGTTGTAAACGTGGAATCAGACACTGATAGTAATGGCGAGACAGCTAATGTGTGGGACAGTGAATCTTCTGATGATGACATGTTTGACGATGATAGAGGCCACCACTACTGGAGACTTGAAGATGAACTTGAAGCTGGTACACTACAGATTGAGTGAACTTCTCCAATCAGTGACAAAGAGTTTGCCCTGAAGTTTGGGCTATTTTGGTGCATTCACCATGATCATTTGTGCCATTTGAATTTAATTAACTGTTAAAGTTTGTTATATTGAATTAGCTCTAACTAACACGATTAGATATACCAATAACATACCAAGAGTTAGTAGTTAGTCACTTATAAGAATTGTACATTTTAGCAATTGACCCTTTAACACTCCAGCTGGTGAAAACATGTTCTGTGGTGGCCTTGAGAAATGTCCATATGCAGAACAAGAATTATTTTTTTACAGTGACTCAGTGAGTGGTCAAAACTGGGCTCTGAAACCAAATTGTCTTGAGAAATGACCATTTGCAGGCCAAGAGAAGACTATTTTAAGATTTTAACACTGGAATAACTGGCTTGATAACCAAGCTAGTCATTACAGTTCTAGATGTTAAAAAATTGCCTTGGCTTGCAAATGGGCATTTATTAACCCTTTAATGGTCAAATCAGCCATAACCAGCATCTGCAGTGTTCCTGAGAAATGCCCTTTTGCTGACTAAGAGAATACTATTTTTTTTAATTTATCACTGGAATAACTGGCTCCCAAAATACTCTTGATCAGCAAATTGACATTTTATGAGACAATTGGAATTTTCTTGACCAAATTTACCCATTAAAGGGTTCAGCAGAAATTTACATTTTCTTGACATATATTGGACAGTAAAGGGTTGTAAAGCTGGAGCTTTACTTACCTTTATCTACCTTGTTCCGCTGTTCACAATGGGGAAAAATTCTCAATCCTTGTTCGACTGAAGATCAAAGAAATGATGAAAACACCATACAACCTTTACTTACATACAGTAAATAAGTCAAACCAGGTCATTTTGGATTTGATTAAATTGTTTATTCATTCACTTAAAAAAGTTTAATGTCATTGTTATTGAATGCTGCCATATTGAGATAATGCAGAGTTTGCTCAAACAATCACCAACACAGACAGTAGCGCAAACCACCACTCATTACCAGCATGAGCAATATTATATAGGACCAAGATTAAGTTTACTTTACTGTTGATTTTGAGATTTGTATTGTTATCGATGATCAATAACAATACAAGTCCAGTCTCTAGAACAAAAGTAAACTATCTTGGTCCTATATAATATTGCCCATGCTGATGATCAGTGGTGTTTTATGGTTATGCTACTGTCTGTGTTAATGAATGATGTTGCACATATATTACTGATAGTGGTCTTTCAAATTTGTGTCCTACTGTCCCAGATTTTGTACGTTTATTTTTGCAACATTTGTTTGTGGTCTGGCTATGTTTCAACAGTAGCTGATATAGAAAGTGAAACAAATATGATTACACAGGGAGTTATAAGCATTACATAATGTACCTTTCCATTTTATCCATCAATCAGGCTGTCATAATCAACTACATGATGCATAAGGCTGACAACATAATCAATGACATAATGAATGACGTAGATAAGTTCGTCAATCTTCACACACACAAATTGATGATGGACTATATGTATTCTATTTAACCCTTTAATGGACAAATTTGGTGAAGAAAATTTTAATATCCACTTATTGAATGTCCAATTAGAGGCCAAGAGAATGCAATTTTTGAAAATCTATGACAAATTACTGGCTCGGTCATTGAGCCAGTAATTTGTGGTGAATTTTCAAAAATTCTATTCTCTTGGCCTGTAAATGGACATTCCACAAGGCCATAACAGGATTATAATCATGCCAGTTTATTCATTCATTTTGTTGGGTGACATGCATGGTGGTACAGTGGTACCTGATAAGCATGCTGGATTATTCATTAATTTTTCTGGGTGGCATGCATGGTGGTTACAACTCAGGTGATCTGAATTTGAAAGAAAAAATTCTATGGAAACTAGTAAAAAAATATTTAAATTTCATAGACAACAAAACAGCCCTTAAGCCTATTTATACCTGGAAACGCCTCAGCTGCTCTCGGAGAGCATCTAGACTTCAAAGTTTTCTGGTGGAGAGTTGGTGTTTCCAGGTGAGTGACCGCTGAGGACAGTGAATCGTGCATGTCAGGAGAGTGAAAGACTGATTCAAGTCAGACCACCAATGACGGATAGGAAGATATCTATTTGCAGAAAAAGGGAAGACTAATTTTGAAAATTTATGACTGGAATGACTGGCTCAGTTATCGAGACAGTCATTCCAGTGATAAAATTTCAAAAATAGCCTTTTCTTGGTCTGAAAATAAATATTTCTCAACACCACTGCAGAAACCAGTTTTGGATGATATGAGCCGGGTTCTGCCGATCCGGTTGCTTAGTGGGGTGAACTGTCCCACTTCCTCAAGAAATCATGGGTCATTTTGACAAATGTTGGATCAAGTACATACACGGAAGATATCTATGTCCTAAAATCCATTAGGCCAATGAACCATGTGTGAAGGTAATGATTGGATGGTGTGAATTTTAGAGCACTAAATGGTGCAAGGGCCCTGCCTCCGCAAAACCCAGCATGAGTGTTAAAGTGTTATGTATATGATGTCATAATGAATTACATCATATGTAGGCTGACGTAGCTAAATCTTTTGAACTTTTTAAGAGTCAGTTGGTCTAATTGTATGTCTTTACTATTGAGTAAACATTCCGTTGAATATTTAACAACAGACCCGAGTCACATTACTTGAAATTAGTTTCAAAATATTCAACAGGTTAGCTGTATCTATAGTTACCATGAAATTTGGAATTCAGAATTCAAAGTACATACTGATCCCAACACACGGTCGCACAGGGCATAGCTAAAAGCGGATCCATCCATTAGAAAATCTAAATTTAATTTTAGTATGACGACGTTGAATTAATCACCTACGTACCTACCTTTAAAATCTCCTCGAGTCCTTTCTTTATCTCCATGTTTTGAAAAAATTAGGATACATTTGTCTCCATCCATTCATCATGCTATCTCCTCCCAAACAGTTGGGTGGAATTCAACAAAATTTGGTATGTGGGTTATCCATATGATTGTGGATTGGCTGACATCTATTTTATGTAGTCAGAGATTGGTGTCTTCCAGATTTATCTAGATTTCCCATAGTCCTACCCACAACATTTATTTTATGTAGTCAGAGATTGGGGTCTTCCAGATTTATCTAGATTTCCCATAGTCCTGCCAACACTCTCGCACATCATTTGACACCCTCTCAATAGTTTTAAATTAAGCCGGATGAGCCACTACATTTAGATAGGACTAGTGATTACTAGATTCTACTATAGCCCTTCAAATCTTTGCAGACCAAGGGAAGACTATTTTTTTAATTTTACCACTGAAATGACTGGCTCAATTATCGAGCCAGTCATTCTACTGGTAAATTTCCAAAAATAGTCGTCTTGCTCTGCTCACAACAGAGGAACTTTTTTACCGCCTTGACCATTAAAGAGTTGACATGTCAAATTGTTACCATTCGGTTGGTTAGTTAAAAATTGTACTAGCCCTGCTCAATTTCTGCTAAGCTCGCGCTCATGGTAATTTTAACCCATGCTCTCCCAGATCATTTCCCCTTATGACCTCCAGATTTTTCACGGCGAACCATGCCAGTCTCTGTGTAATGCAACTCCTCCGAAAGCAGTGGATGGAATTCAAACTAATGTTGTAGGTTACTATAGAGTGCAAGAGGCCATTTTTATCTCAACTACGAAGTAAAATGAGCTATTGTGATACCATGCACGTCGCCCGGCGGCGTCTAATTTGCGTTTAGCTCAACTTTTCTGTTTATATCTCATGTTTGGTTGATCATACTGGTCATAAACTTGGACACATGCCTCCTTATAATGACACAGCATCACACAATGATGTTCTGGCCAAAAGGTCAAAATCACTGATACGCCTGGC
This sequence comes from Chaetoderma sp. LZ-2023a, assembly GCA_034401795.1. Lineage (NCBI taxonomy): Eukaryota > Metazoa > Mollusca > Caudofoveata > Chaetodermatida > Chaetodermatidae > Chaetoderma > Chaetoderma sp. LZ-2023a. Next base: position 91,795,726 of record CM067359.1, read on the forward strand.
AACCATTTGCTGTCAGCCATCCATCCGTCAACTTATGTTTAAATTTTCAAACGCTACCAAACGCGTAGGGCAAAAAGTTAAACCCGTCATTCAAAATGTCAAGCCCGTAGTGTCAAAATTCTAACCCGTCAAGATAAAATTCATGATGTGTATTGAGATTTTACCAAACGCGCTATGTCTAAGCAAATCACTACGAGAAAATGACGAGAAAATGACGCCATACAGACGCGTTTTAAATGAGCTTTAGGATGCGTTTAATTGGTTGAACTAATCTCATGACGCTTTGACAGTTGTGTACTATTAGACGACAGTAAAAAAGCAAAATAACCTAAACAAGGATTTCCAGACTTTCGCTGTGATCTGGACAAAAACCAAGTTGGATCCAGATTGGGTACAAATTTTAATCTATGGATATATCGGAAACAAACTACTTAGATTTTGCTCAAATTTTAATAAAGGAGGTTGTGTGATCATACATCAAGATTTAACAACCCTGGAAGTGATCAAAAGAAAAATTATAGGCTGTGGGTTACAATCTCTGATAACTTGGATCTATCTGACGATGGAAAGTAAGTGATAACTAGATTGTTTGGTCGATGGCGTGTCATAGCAATCGACCACGTTCACTACCCCAAGGGAGGAGCCAAATGTAATACCAGAAATGTGGCTGCAATGCAACCATGAATCTCAACTTCATGACAGCAATGAACTCTCGACTGATGATTGACTTCAAACATAAAATAAATTTAGAAGGCTTATCAACAAGGGGGCCAAGGGCCTGTAACGGTATCCTGGATGGTGTATGGCAATAAGGGCTGTCAGCAGAGAAGGCTGCTACTATGTCAAAAAAGGCTGCCTATAAAATATACTGAGTATGTACATACCTATCTATCTATCTATCTATCAAAACTTTTCAAAATATTCAGCAGGTTGCATGTATACCTTTATCCAATTTCCACTTCCTATTTTTCTTTTGAGATGAGGCGGACATAGAGGCGAACATGCAAAATATATCTCATCTGATGACGGTTGTTGCTAAGCACAGAAAAAAAATTCTGAATAGAAGTTCTAGAGCCAACTACCACAGAATCCTTCTGCCAAATTTGGATATAATCCATCCCAAGCGGTCATGGAGAATATGCATTTTGGCAATTTATGTCCAGCCAACTAGAGTTGCAATCTGTCAAGCGGTTAAGGAGTAGCGTTTTGACAATTTCTGCTAAATTTTTCATAAAGTCAAAGATTTTCACACAAAAATTGACCAATCAAAATTCTGTATGCATGTTCGGAAGCCGAAAGCATTAGGGTCCTTCCAGCCAAATTAGTTTGAAATCCGCCAAGCTGTTAATGTATGTATGAGACACGGCATCACACAATGATGTTCTGGCCAAAAGGTCAAAATCACTGATATGCATGGCAACCATCTGCTGGCCGCCGTCCATCCGTCAACTTATGTTTTTAAACATAAGTTGACGGTAGAGCTGGGCGGTATGACGGTAGTACCGTGAGGACCGCGGTATACCGTGAACCGATACTGTGACTGTTGCCATTTCCAAATACCGTGAATACCGTCCATAATGTTTGACCAATATTTGAGAAATATATTCATAAAATCTGACTTGACCAAGGGTAAATAGGTGCTAATAGTGCCAAAAATACAGGCATCCCTACCTATTAGCTGAGTTGAGGTGAAAGGGTCGTTGTAAAAACAAACGTCAAGACGTCAATTACAAAATAATGACAGGCAGAATTGTATGTCAAATGTACGTCTTGAAAGTCTCAAGGTAAAATTGCTTTATTTAAAACATCTAAACTCATTCTCTGGCCGTCTGCCGGTAGTAATTACACTATAATATATTCCCTATTCCCGTTTCTATTATTTGTAATTTATTACTCCAAGCATTTTGTCACCGAACAAACACGCTAGAATAACAAAATAACATACAAACTGCGTGCTATTCAAACACAACAGCGATCTCGCAAAGACGTATCTGATTGGTTGTTCATGAACTAGACCGTGGGAAAATACATTACTATGCTGAATTTATCAAAGAAAATTTACTAAAACGTAGTATTTGCTCGCGCCGTTTTGATCACGTGCTAATTTATTAACAACGAGCAATGTTGAAGTCGTTATTTTTAATTTTTCTGGCTTGTTTTAAGAAATTTCTTTACGGATTAAATCCAGTTTAAGTAACGACACCTAAAAATTATAGTGTTTTAGTTTTTATAATTCATTTTTCAACTGGCTACACGTCGGAAGTTTGCGGAAATAGCTTTTTACCCGCATTGTTCACGTGAAGCATGGCGAGTAACGAGTCTGCACATCGGGTACTCAGTAATTATCAGAAGCTTTGGAATCGGCTATATTCAATGTCGTGTTATATGTATGTGTATAGGCCTGTTTTCGCGCGTAACAGAATATACGACTCCAACAGAAATAAAAGAGTACAACACTCGGCCTGTTTAAATACTCGCGGATTTTGTCTGAACTCTGTTTATCAAAGCGTTCGACTGCCAAAATAAAATTTACCGTTTGCTGGTCGCACGCATTAATAGCAAGAACAATCCAGATTGAAAATAGTGCACCCCAATGTCTAAAACAGCGGGTTATAACCCTATTAGCGAGTCGACCACACCCTTTGACCGATATTCCCGTGAATGATATTACGTCAATAAAAATAGTGACCTACATGTAATAAAATTGTGAAACTAAACAGTCACAATAGCCATGTTTTTCTTCTCTAAATCAGGAAGCCGATTTATTTATTTTACCTATATTTACCGTTGATTGGAGATGGAAGTGAAAAGGAAATGGAAAAAATTGTTCTAATTTCGTGGCATGCCTCAAGCTCAGATGACGGTATACCGTGGTACCGCGGTATTTTTTCATGGTACCGGTACCGTCATATAAATAACAATACCGCCCAGCTCTAGTTGACGGATCGAAGGCGGACAGCAAATGGTTGCCATGCATATCAGTGATTTTGACCTTTTGGCCAGAACATCATTGTGTGATGCCGTGTCATTATAAGGAGGCATGTGTCCAAGTTTAGAACCAGTATGATCAACCAAACATGAGGTATAAACAGAAAAGTTGAGCTAAACGCAAATTAGACGCCGCCGACCGACGTGCATAGTATCACAATAGGTAATTTTACTCCGTAGTTGAGATAAAAATGGCCTCTTGCAGTCTATAGTACCCTACAACATTTGTTTGAATTCCATCCACCGCTTTCGGAGGAGTTGCATTACACAGAGACTGGCGTGGATCGCTGTGAAAAATCTGGAGGTCATAAGGGGAAATGATCTGTGAGAGCAGCGGTTAAAATTACCATGAGCGCGAGGTTAGCAGAAATTGAGCAGGGATAGTACAACTTGTAACTAACCAACCCAATGGTAACAATTTGACATGTCAACTCTTTAATGGTCAAGGCAGTAAAAAAATTCCTCTATTGCGAGCAGAGCAAGATGACTATTTTTGGAAATTTACCAGTAGAATGACTGGCTTGATAATTGAGCCAGTCATTTCAGTGGTAAAATTAAAAAAATAGTCTTCCCTTGGTCTGCAAAGATTTGAAGGGCTATAGTAGAATCTAGTAATCACTAGTCCTATCTAAATGTAGTGGCTCATCTGGCTTAATTTAAAACTATTGAGAGGGTGTCAAATGATATGCGAGTGTGGGCAGGACTATGGGAAATCTAGATAAATCTGGAAGACCCCAATCTCTGACTACATAAAATAAATGTTGTCAGCCAATCCACAATCATATGGATAACCCACATACCAAATTTGGTTGAATTCACCCAACTGGGAGGAGATAGCATGATGAATGGATGGAGACAAATGTATCCTAATTTTTTCAAAACATGGAGATAAAGAAAGGACTCGAGGAGATTTTAAAGGTAGGTAGGTAATTAATTCAACGTCATCATACTAAAATTCAATTTTCTTTCGTATTGAGAAATTAGGCTACCACCATCATTTAACATGTCACATTGTTTTCAGGACCTGTTGGTGAAAGGGTTAAATATAGCAAAAGCTGGAATTGGCATGAGGATAAAACAGAAATTTAGATTTTCTAATGGATGATCGACTTTTAGCTATGCCCCGTGCGACCGTGTGTTGGGATCAGTACGTACTTTGAATCCTGAATTCCAAATTTCATGGTAACTATAGATACAGATAACCTGTTGAATATTTTGAAACTAATTTCAAGTAATTTGACTGGGGTCTGTTGTTAAATATTCAACAGAATGTTTACTAAATAGTAGACATACAATTCGTTCAACTGACTCTTAAAAGTTCAACAGATTTAGCTACGTCAGCCTACATATGATGTAATTCATTGACATCATATACTTAGCACTTTAACACTCATGCAGGGTTTTGCGGAGGCAGGGCCCTTGCACCATTTAGTGCTCTAAAATTCACACCATCCAATCATTACCTTCACACATGGTTCATTGGCCTAATGGATTTTAGGACATAGATATCTCCCATGTATGTACTTGGTCCAACATTTGTCAAAATGACCCATGATTTCTTGAGGAAGTGGGACAGTTCACCCCACTAAGCAACCGGATCGGCAGAACACGGCTCATATCATCCAAAACTGGTTTCTGCAGTGGTGTTGAGAAATAATTATTTGCAGACCAAGAAAAGGCTATTTTGGAAAATTTATCACTGGAATGACTGTCTCGATAACTGAGCCAATCATTCCAGTGATAAATTTTCAAAAATAGTCTTCTCTTGTTCTGCAAATAGATATTTTCCTATCGGTCATTGGTGGTCTGACTTGAATCAGTCTTTCACTCTCCTGACATGCACGATTCACTGTCCTCAGCGGTCACTCACCTGGAAACACCAACTCTCCACCGGAAAACTTTGAAGTCTAGATGCTCTCCGAGAGCAGCTGAGGTGTTTCCAGGTATAAATAGGCTTAAGGGCTGTTTTGTTGTTCATGAAATTTAAATATTTTTTTACTAGTTTCCATAGAATTTTTTCTTTCAAACTTCACATCACCGGAGTTGTAACCACCATGCATGCTACCCAGAAAAATTAATGAATAATCCAGCATGCTTATCAGGTACCACTGTGACCCAACAAAATGAATGAATAAACTGGCATGATTATAATCGTGCTGGTTTATTCTAACAAATATTATCGGTGAGGTATGTGGTGGTATAGTGAATATCACTATCAGCAATGTACGCTGTACTCAGACAGAGTGAGATTATAGTAGCTAATTTATTATTGTGGTGTGAGACTGAGTGGTGGTAGTAAACACTTGACCGGGCAGTGCACCAGTATCATGATGTCAAAGTACATGTAGCATTCTATCAGTATTTGTGTTGGTACTCTTTTTAATAATTTATTACATAATGTACTTGTACCCACACAGATAGAATGCTATTTTGTCATGCTACTATTACAGCGCTAGGTCACGTGTTCACTACCACCGCTCAGTCTTACTTATAGTTTTGCCCAATGGAGGAATCCAGTTTTAGCTATGCCCCGTCCATCTCTAGCTAAGCTCCACCCAAGCTTTACCTGCATTGGGATCGATCTCTGTACTCTCTGAATCTCAAATTCCTGAAAACTATACATGTAAGCTGTTGGTATGACAGCAACAACTCCCAGTCAAATTAGTTTTAAAATATTTGACATCATTTTTATTAACCCTTTAATGGTCATGCCGACCAAAACTGGCCTCTGTTATGGCCTCTAATTGGACATTCAATAATTGGGTATTAAAATTTTCTTCACCAAATTTGTCCATTAAATTGTTAAATAGAATACATATAGTCCGTCATCAATTAAGTGTCTGTGAAGATTGACGAACTTATCTACGTCATTCATTATGTCATTGATTTTGTTGTCATCCTTATGCATCATGTAGTTGATTATGACATCATGATTGATGGATAAAATGGAAAGGTCCATTCTGTAATGCTTATAACTCCAGGTGTAATCATATTTGTTCCACTTTCTATTTCAGCTACTGTTGAAACATAGCCAGACCACAAACAAATGTTGCAAAAATAAACGTACAAAATCTGGAACAGCAGGACAAAAATTTGAAAGACCACCATCAGTAATATATGACCTGTGACCAGCAACATCACTCATCAACACAGACAGTAGCATAACCATAAAACACCGCTGATCACCAGCATGGGCAATATTATATAGGACCAAGATAGTTTACTTTTGTTCTAGAGACTGGACTTGTATTGTTATTGATCATCGATAACAAAACAAATCTCAAAATCAACAGTAAAGTAAACTTAATCTTGGTCCTATATAATATTGCTCATGCTGCTAATGAGTGGTGGTTTGCGCTCCTGTCTGTGTTGGTGATTGTTTGAGCAAACTCTGCATTATATCAAAATGGCAGCATTCAATAACAATGACATTAAACTTTTTTAGGTGAATGAATAAACAATTTAATAAAATCCAAAATGACCTGGTTTGACTTATTTACTGTATGTAAGTAAAGGTTGTATGGTGTTTTCATCATTTCTTTGATCTTCAGTGGAACAAGGATTGAGAATTTTTTCCCCAATGGGAACAGCGGAACCAGGTAGTTAAATGTAAGTAAAGCTCCAGCTTTACAACCCTTTAACTGTCCAATATTTGTCAAGAAAATGTAAATTTCTGCTGAACCCTTTAATGGGTAAATTTGGTCGAGTAAATTCCAATTGTCTCATAAAATGTCAATTTGCTGATCAAGAGTATTCTGGGAGCCAGTCATTCCAGTGATAAATTTTCAAAAATAGTATTCTCTTAGTCAGCAAAATGGAATTTCTCAGGAACACTGCAGAGGCTGGTTATGGCTGATTTGACCATTAAAGGGGTAATAAATGCCCATTTGCAAGCCAAGGCAATTTTTTAACATTTAGAACTGTAATGATTAGCTTGGTTATCAAGCCTGTTATTCCAGTGGTAAAATCTTAAAGTAGTCTTCTCTTGGCCTGCAAATGGTCATTTCTCAGGACAATTTGATTTCAGAGGCCAGTTTTGACCACTCACAAAGTTAATCTTCAAGTCTTTCCAGTAGTGGTGGCTTCCTCATCGTCAAACATGTCATCATCAGAAGATTCACTGTCCCACACATTAGCTGTCTCACCATTACTATCAGTGTCTGATTCCACGTTTACAACGCCACGATGAGTGATATTTGGTTTAAAATATATGGCACAATATATAGCCAGTAATATACTATATACGTGTACTGTTAGGCCCCATGACCTGACAGCGGCTGTTATGGTCATACACCGCCCTCAGACTTTAGCGCAGAAATCAAACACATTATTCCTAGTTTCGCACATCCGGGCATCTTGAATTCGGCCACCATTAAAGTTGGGGAAACTTACTACATGCTAAAGAGGACTGCTCATTGTTTACATTTTCCTTGATTTTCAAACCATTAAATCCTGTGTCTGAGAACCTGTAATAACCCTGTCAGGTATCAGAAAACATGAAATCATGAGTGAATTTCGCAATATATTAAAGAAAATGTAATTAAGGTTTAATGGCCCATTGCTCGTAATGTTAAATTAGCCCCTCTGAAAATGGCGTATCTCCCAGGGTATTATGGGAAATTTGATTGTGATGACGTCATTGTGATTCTATGAATATAATACAGGGTGGGAATATCGCCTCCAAAAAGGGAGTACTTCTACTATTGCATTAACAATTTCAAACGACAAGAGAAAATAATAAATTTGCTACGAATGTGTCAAAATTCTGGTGAATATTTTGAAACTAATTTGACTGAAAGCCAGCTTCCAGTCAAATTGCTTTCAAAATATTCAACATCATACTTATATAATGACTGTAAAAGTGGAATTCTGGGATTTCAGGTTCAAATGGTAAAAATGTGATAATTCATTGGTTTAGATTTGGGGCCTACTTCCCTGATAATGCAGGTTACTAGGCCAATATTGGCCCAGTAACCTGCATTATCATTCTTGTTTTAGTAAATGTGATGTCACCGATAATGAGAAAGTTATTGATTGTCGCAAGAGAGCCGCAGACACAAAATATATATATATATAATATCCATTTCATCCTGGTCGCGAAAAAACAATGTTGAAGATAAACAATCCGATAAACTCGATCATCGACGCGTGTCTTTGTTTACAGTTTTCGAGATAACTAACTTGAAGCACTGTCAGTAATAAGCCTGAGTTAAGATGCCGAAGCGGTCAAATATATAGGCATCACACTTTCTGATTGGCAGTTTCGTTATTCTGTGTTATCCGTCTACTTTTTAGTCTGTGGCGTACACACGAAATGTGCGTAGATTGATGAATTGCACACACAAAAATATGTTATTTTCTAAACAGTTGACGCCATCTTTGCTAGATCTGATTAAATATGCGTGTATTCTCGACCAATCAGACGGTGATACCCGTTGCCGAAAACGGGTAATAACGTTATGTACTCGGATACTCCTGGAATGAGTTCAGGAAGGCGAACGTTCGCGTTCTATGCGGTACAGTGTTCAGTTAATAACGGAAAACATTTTTCGCGGTCCTGAAGGCACCCCAGACACGGTTAATACAACTATGTACGCATGTGCATGTCTATGTAAAAGCGCAGATTTTTGGTTACATATTATGTATGAAATAGCGAAATCGAAAACAACCGAATGTCAGGTTTGCAGATTTTGTGAATCGCTTCCATTTCCGTTATAAGACAAATTTGGCATAACACTAGCTGCAACTGGTGCATATATTGTTCTAAAAAGTTATGCCTATTACGTCGGCTCAAATTAGACTATATTGTAATAAAACCATTTCAGATAATATCTTGGTTTATTCATCCAGATTTCAAAAGAAATTGTGGATTGAAAATTTATTAAAATATACGCAAATTCATCACCTAGCTTCATACTCAGTAAAGAATACCCAGGTGCGGAGTTCACACACGTCCATTTTATACAAAATTAGGATTGATTACCATGATGACATTTCGACAATTATTATTTACAGCCACAAAAAAGCTAAAGGCGGTGCATGTACTTAACACATATACGGCTCCAATTGCAATTTAAATTTACATGTATGGGTCGTTGACAGACTATAGACCGATTCCACTATATGTTTAATGACGCCTAGTAAGAATCTTTGTAGCGTTAATGAATACATTTAATTGCGCGTTTAACTTTTTCCGTGACGGGTTTAAAATATTTCATGATACGTTTAACATATTGTAGGACGGGTTAGACTTTTCGCTAGACGCGTCTATAAAATAAATAAAATGCGTTTGGTGTTTGGCCACGCCTGGAAACGCTACGAGGTTTTGACGCGTTAAAGACGCATTTTTGTTTTGTTTTTGCTTCGTCAAACAGTAAAGCTAACTAAGGTCTGTACTGTACAATTTGTATACTTGACGGACTAATCAATATTCTTCATGGAGCTACATGTACATGTAGATACGTCATTCATTATACATATTGATTGTGATGTTAGTCGACATATCACATAATTGATTATAATGTCATAGACGTAACCCTTAAATCCACAAATTTATTCAAGACATTTTCTCATTGAAAATTTCCATTTGCAGACCAAGAGACTATTTTTGAAAATTTACCACTTGAATGACTGGCTCAGTTATCGAGCCAGTCATTCAAGTGGTAAATTTCTAAAGATAGTTTTCTTTTGACTGCAAATGGTCATTTCTCAAGACCACGGCAGCAGCCGTTTTTTGGCTGATATGAGTGTTAAAGAGTTCAGTGACATATCGGATCTATCCATTACGGTCAAGCAGCCACCTACACACCTTGTGACACTCATGGTCTCTAGGCAACAAGAGGCCTAAGGGCCTGTGGCGCTCACCTACATGATTGGAATTTAAACCATTTGCATCCAAATAGAGATGCATGATTTTCGGAAAATCCAAGATAGCCACCAAAAAATTTACCAATTAAGACTCATTTAATATGTTGAAGCCTTCTGTCACAGGATCGTTTCCCCCCAAGTCTTACCATTTTTAAATGCTTCCGGAAAACTTTCAGAAAATCAGAGATTGCTGCCAAAACATTGATCTATCAAAATTCTGAATAGACTTTCTAGTCTCAACAATAGGATACTTCGCGCCAAATTTGGATGAAATTGCTCAAGTGATTAATGAGGAGTAGCATTTTATATGAATTCCCATTTTTCAGAAAATCTAAGGCTGAAGGTACCGGCCTAGGGTTCTTCCAGCTTAGCTTGGTTGAAATTGCCCAAGCGATTAATGAGTAGCATTTTAAATGAATTCCCATTTTTCAGAAAATCCCAGGACACCATCAAAATCAAGCCATCCTGTATACACACTCTGAGGGCTACTGGCCTAGGGTTCTTCCAGCTGAGTATGGTTCAAATTGGCCAAGCGGTTAATGAGTAGCCTTTTAACTGATTTTCCAAAATGTTCACAAAATCCAGGATGGCCGCCGGAAAAATTGACGAATCAAATTCTGTATACATTTTGAAGCCTACCGCCCTAGGCTCATTCCAGCCAGTGTGGTTGAAATCGGCCAAGTACATGTAGTTAATGAGTAGACAATTTTCAGCCATTTTTGGGGGAAATTCAAGATGACCACCGAACAAATTGACCCATCAAAATTCTGAATAGATGCTCTGAAGCATACCACTTTAGGATCTTTCCAGCCGAGTTTGCTTGAACTGGCTCAAGCAGTTAATGAGTAAGCTTTTTAACCGATTTCAAAAATTTTCCAAGAATCCAAGATGGCCACAGGAAAAATGGACCAATCAAAATTCTGTATACAACTTCTGAAACCTACTTGTACCACCAGCCTAGTATCCTTCCAGCCAAGTCCGGTTGAAATTGCTCAATCAGTTAATGAGAAGTCACGTTTTAAACGATTTCTCGCAATTTTTGGGAAAATTCCAGATGGCCGCCAGAAAAATGGACCAATTAAAATTCTGTATACATGTTCTGAAGCATACTATGGTAGGGTTCTTCCATCCATGTTTGATTGAAATCGGTTATCGAGTAGGCCTTTAAGCGATTTCCAGAAATTTTCAGAAAATCCAAGATGCCCGCTGGAAAAATTTACCAATCAAAATTCTGTACACAATTTCTAAAACATACCAGCGTACTATCCTCCCAGCTAAGTCTGGTTGAAATTGCCCAAGCAGATAATGAGGAGCTGCACTTTAAATGATTTCCCACCATTTCCCACCGATAAAATTGACCAATCTAAATTCTGTATACAAGTTCTATAGCATTTTTAAACAAAAGTTGATGGACGGACGGACGGACAGTCGGCATGGCATAAGCTCACTTGGCCATTCAGGCAAGTTAGAAATGGTAACTCATACATAAATGGCATCGAGATCGAACCCTGCCTCATCTGATTAACTGCCTAAAAAGTTTTAAACTGGTCCTAGAGTCAACGGCGCGTCTGTGACGGTCAAGGATTCTCATAGGGGTCCTTTTGACATGTTTGAGGGTATATAAACCCCAAAATGCAGCTTTGGACCCCTAAAAGCATGGAAGTGGCTCCCCTGCAGTTTGTATGATTGTTAAATACATGCACAAATAGTTTTAAATTTTTTTTGCAGAAAAATACCCATGAAATCTAGCATTGAATACATATAGCAGAATTCATAGTCGTGAGTCCATGGTACACATGTACCTTTTAATTTAAGTATGGATGGGATAAACTACCTGAGGATATCAGACGCGGGTGTGTGACCCCCCAGATTTGAGCTTGCTTCCACCAGATTTCATGGTGTGGGGTCATCGGGACATCCAAAATTGAGATGTAATACATTTACCACATCATTACCGATATACTTTTGAAGCCTGAAATTCCAGCATTCAAGAAAATCATGCAGGTCAAGTGTGTTGAATATTTTGAAACTAATTTACCTGGTTGCATCCATGTCGTCATGAAGCACATTTATGTTTATGTCTGATAGCATGTCAAAAATCAGTCAAATTACTCATAAAAGATAACACAATTAAATCATGTTACTACCAGGATTATTGCTGCAGCAACAAGTTTAACATACATGTAATATGATGATTTTGATGTCAGCCATATAATAACCAAGCATCAGACTAATCTTACCGTCCTCGGATCCAGTCATAATGATTGGCAGTTCCGGATGAAAGCAGACCGCAGCAACATTTTGTGCATGTCCTTCTAATGTCTGGACACAAGTTTTGTTCTGAAATGAATATTAATATTTCAATCAGTGCATGGCTGGTAAAGTACTTCAACCCTTTCCTGACTTGTCTTGAGGAAGCTCCATTTGCGAGCGGAGAGGACGCTCCATGAATCTTTGAAAATTTACCACTGGAATGCCTAGCTGGATAACCGAGCCAGTCATCTAAATGGTAAATTTTCAAAAGTAATTTTCACTGGTTTGCAAATGGACATATTCTAAACAAAATTTAAAGGTTAATCGGAAACTATTGAGAGCTGCCACACGTTTCCAGTCAACTTACAAGTGTACATAGATTTGTTTTTAACATTTTCACTACGATTACGTTTATATAACGTCTTTCACATTGTGTAAAGTTAATGAAGAAAGTATTCAAAACACGAGTCTGGACTAAACACTGAACGTGAATAGATGCATCCATTTCTAGCTAGACTACACACACATTTTACAGGTATGCATGCATGTTGGAACCGATTTGAAACTTTGAAACCGGAATTGCCAGAATCGAAATTTCAAGGTACAGTACAGATCTAAGTTAGCTTTACTGTTTGACGAAGCAAAAATGAAACAAAAATGCGTCTTTTTCGCGTCAAAACCTCGTAGCGTTTCCAGGCATGGCCAAACACCAAACGCATTTTATTTATTTTATGGGTGCGTCTAACCGAAAGTCTAACCCATCCTACAATATGTTAAACGTATCATGAAATATTTTAAACCCGTCACGGAAAAAGTCAAAATATATTCATTAACGCTACAAAGATTCTTACTACGCGTCATTAAACATAAAGTGGAATCGGTCTATACTCTGTCAAGGACCCGTACATGTAAATTTAAATTGCAATTGGAGCCGTATATGTGTTAAGTACATGCACCGCCTTTAGCTTTATTTTGTGGCTGTAAATGATAATTGTCGAAATGTCATCATCGTAATCAATCGTAATTTTGTATAAAATGGACGTGTGTGAACTCCGCACCTGGGTATTCTTTACTGAGTATGAAGCTAGTGTGATGACTGCGCGTATATTTTAATAAATTTTCAATCCACAATTTCTTTTGAAATCTGGATGAATAAATCAAGATATTCTCTAAAATGGGTTTATTACAATATAGTCCAATTTGAGCCGACGTAATTGGCATAACTTTTTAGAACAATATATGCACCAGTTGCAGCTAGTGTCATGCCAAATTTGTCTTATAACAGAAAGGGAAGCGATTTACAAAATCTGCAAACCTGACATTCGTTTGTTTTCGATTTCGCTATTTCATACATAATATGTAACCGAAAATCTCCGATTTTACATAGACATGCACATGCGTACATAGTTGTTTTACCCGTGCCTGGGGTGCGTTCATGACATTCACCTTCCTGAACTCACTCCAGGAGTATCCGAGTACATAACGTTATTACCCATTTTCGGCAACGGGTATCACCGTCTGATTGGTCGAGAATACACGCATATTTAATCAAAGATGGCGTCAACTGTTTAGAAAATAACATATTTTTGTGTGCGCAATTCATCAATCTACGCATATTTCGTGTATGCCACAGACTAAAAAGTAGACAGATAACACGGAATAACGAAACTGCCAATCAGAAAGTGTGATGCCTATATATTTGACCGCTTCGGCATCTTAACTCAGGCTTATTATTGACAGTGCTTGAAGTTAGTTATCTCGAAAACTGTAAACAAAGACACGCGTCGATGATCGAGTTTATCGGATTGTTTATCTTCAACATTGTTTTTTCGTGACCAGGACGAAATGGATACATATATATATATATATTTTGTGCCTGCGGCTCTCTTGCGACAATCAATAACGTTCTCATTATCGGTGACATCACATTTACTAAAACAAGAATGATAATGCAGGTTACTGGGCCAATATTGGCCTAGTAACCTGCATTATCAGGGAAGTAGGCCCCAAATCTAAACCAATGAATTACGTATCACATTTTACCCATTTGAACCTGAAATCCCAGAATTCCACTTTTACAGTCATTATATAAGTATGATGTTGAATATTTTGAAAGCAATTTGAATGGAAGCTGGCTTTCATTCACATTAGTTTCAAAATATTCACCAGAATTTTGACACATTCGTAACAAATTTATTATTTTCTCTTGTCGTATGAAATTGTTAATGCAATAGTAGAAGTACTCCCTTGTTGGAGGCGATATTCTCACCCTGTATTATATTCATAGAATCACAATGACGTCATCACAATCAAATTTCCCATAATACCCTGGGAGATACACCATTTTCAGAGGGGCTAATTTAACATTACGAGCAATGGGCCGTTAAACCTTAATTACATTTTCTTTAATATATTGCGAAATTCACTCATGATTTCATGTTTTCTGATACCCGACAGGGTTATTATAGATTCTCAGACACAGGATTTAATGGTTTGAACATCAAGGAAAATGTAAACAAGGGGCCTGTGTCGCTCACCTGGAACATTTACAACTCAACTAATCTTTATGGAGTTTTACATCAATCAGTGCCACTTCCAATGACTTTCAGTCAAATGGTTATTTTGCAAAGGTTCTTTTGAACAATATTTAAGCAAAAATAGAAGACATCAGTACTAACAACAGAAATTGATGACATGCAGTCAAACTTGTATTAAGACACCCCTCAAGTGAGAATCAGAAGACAGCCTCTTATGGTAGCTGGTTTCTTAACCCTTTAATGGTCATGATTTTTCAGTAAAACAAAAATTTCAGGTTATGTCTATTTGCAGGCCAAGATATGGAGCATTTTGAAAATGTATCACTGGAATGACTGGCTCGATTATCGAGCCAGTCATTCCAGTGGTAAATTCTCAAAAATACTCATGCTGGCCTGCAAATCGACATTCCTCAAGGCCACTGCAGAGGCAGGTTTTCGCTGGTTTGACCATTAAAGGGCTAATAAAGTTTCAAATACATTGCTTAATTGCATTTAGCAAATGAAGAAAATACTCTTTAAGGCAGGTGGTCTCTTAACCCTTTCACCCATAAATCCCGAAAAAAGTATATTCTTTATGATATAAAACTTATTTTGTTGAATATTTTTTAATTAATTTGACGCGAAGCCGTTGTGCCTTAGGCAACATTGGCTTTCAGTTAAAATAATTTAAGAAGGGTTAATACAGATGGTCTTTATAGCAGGTTCAACTGAGTATATTCCAAACCATCCTTTTAACACATGTACATCTTGCTGAATGGCCAAGTTCGCGATGCTGCAGTTTATTTAAAAAATAATTTGACTTCATAGCTGACTTAGGCAGCAACAACTTTCAATGAATCAAATACATTTCAAAATATTTTAACAGTATAGGCATCAGAGTACACAATACATATCTTAAATATTTAGGCAGCAGTTGCAGGGAAAAGGTTAACCTGTTAATTTAGTTTTTATCTATTATGGTAATAAAAGCTGTCATATGTCAATGGATGGTGGAAATAAAACTCCAATTGCACATTAATTAACCATTTAACCATTGAATTTAAGAAAAGTTCAACTTTCTCATAGAAAATGTCTATTTGCAGACCAAGACTATTTTTGAAAATTTACCACTGGAATGACTGGCTCGTTAAAAAGAGTCCGTCATTCCTATGGTAAAATTTTCAAAAATAGTCTTCATTTGGTCTGCAAATGGACATTTCTCAAGACCACTGCCGAAGCCGTTTTTGGCTGATATGATGGCTAAATGGTTAACTGTTTTCCTAACCTAGCAAAATAGGTAAGATATTGTGTCCTCTGATATCGATAGCCAGGTGAGCTAATAATAATAAATTGATAAGAAGCGAATCTTATTAACGCATTTAACTGGAAGAAATGCGCTAAGCTGTTGCTTAACAGCTGTTGTGTAAGCTGTTGCTGTCAATTGTATAACAGCAACAGCACTGTCTATGACAGCAATGGTCTTCAGCAATGGTGTTTACAAACTGTACACCAGCCTTTCTAATACTGGCTTTGTAACAATTAATCTCTAGACATTGGTGTGACAAGGGTTGAATAGTCATGCTGAAAACTGTTGCTGCACTTGACAGTAACATACATCATCAGCAAAACCATTTACAAAATGTCCGTAACCATGCTACATGCTATCCATCAAAACTTGTGAATAACGCAATACTCAACTAAATTCATTGCTAGAATTAATTGGCTTTAACCCTTTAACCCTCAAATTTATTCAAGACAATTTAAATTTTCTCAAAGAAAATGTCCACATGCAGACCAAGAGAAGACTATTTTTGAAAATTTACCACTGGAATGACTGGCTCGTTAAAAAGAGTCCGTCATTCCTATGGTAAAATTTTCAAAAATAGTCTTCATTTGGTCTGCAAATGGACATTTCTTACGACCACTGCAGAAGCCGTTTTTGGCTATGAGTGTTAAAGGGTTAATGATGAATTAATTAAATAAATCTTTTAGAATCAGTATGTGAATATGGTACACTTCATCAGCTCACTACCTCACAGGGTATTAATTTCATTTCAATCCCGATAATTAGAGTTGTGGTTTTAAATTACAAGATTAAATGTTTTCCTATGCTGGCTAAATATCTAAGATATGTATTGTGTATGCTGACATATATGACTGAATATTTTGATATTTATTTGACAGAAAGTTGTTGCATTCTAAGGCAGCAATGACTTTCAGTCAAATTATTATTTTGAACTAGTGAACAACTGCTGCTAAGTGAGTTTGGTCACTCTGTCAA
The DNA here is from genome assembly GCA_034401795.1 of Chaetoderma sp. LZ-2023a. Taxonomy (NCBI): domain Eukaryota; kingdom Metazoa; phylum Mollusca; class Caudofoveata; order Chaetodermatida; family Chaetodermatidae; genus Chaetoderma; species Chaetoderma sp. LZ-2023a. The sequence continues at coordinate 91,812,631 of CM067359.1, forward strand.
ATGATTACAAGGGTTTTAGAATGCAGTTAAACATGCTATAAAGACCACCTGTACTAAATGCCAATTTTACTACATGCCGCCAAGCCGTTTATCTGATAGATTCAGAAATGGCATGGTTGAAATCGGCATACTCATAACCCTGTACTAAACAAATTTTTGCTTCAAGATCCATCAAATAAAAAAATCCAATATGGCAGCCAAACATGCTGTATTTTGATTGGCCCACCGCGGCCAAGTTTTTTTAACGGATCAACTTCCCTTGAATAAACTTTAATGGCCCTTAATCCCTAATTAGATCTGCCAAATTTCGATCCCTTCAGCGGTTCTGGAGCTGTTTTGGCTAAAACTAGGTCAACCAAAATGGCCGCGGAACCATTTGACCAATCAAGTTCCCTTGAACAAACTTGGTTCTGCTCTTGCCCTAGATCATATTTCATGGGGTTTGTTTCAATCCACCAAGCGGTTTCGGAGATTTTTTAAAGACGTTTCAAAAAATCGGACAAAAACAAGATGGCCAAAGGCCAAATTGACCGATCGGCTTCGTTTGAACAAATTTGAATCTCTACAACCTAAGGATGCTTCCTGCCAAATATAATTGAAATCGTCCCATAAGTTCTCGAAAAGTAGACATTTTAAATTTCCCATTGCTTTAGTATGGGAGCTTTTGGCGGGAAAATGATCCAAGATGGCCACCAAACCGTTTATCCAACAGCTTTGAAAATTGCAAATTTGTGATCAGAATACCCAAAAAAACCTATATAAAACCAATTTCAGCCTCAAAATCCATCAAATAAAAAAATCCAACATGGCCGCCAAACATGCTGTATTTTGATTGGCCGTCTGCACCATGTTTTTTGACGGATTAACTTCCCTACACAAACTTTAATGGCCTTTAGTCCCTAATCATATCTGCCAAATTTCGGCCTGATCCCTTCAGCGGTTCGGGAGAAGAAGTCATTTTCGCTAAAACTAGGTCAACGAAAATGGCCGCTGAACGATTTGGCCAATCAAGTTCCCTTGAACAAACTTGGTTCAGCTCTTGCCCTAGATCATATTTCATGTGATTTGCTTCGATCCACCAAGCGGTTTCGGAGAAGAAGATTTTTAAAGACATTTCCTAAAATCGGCCGAAATCCAAATTGGCCACCTGCCAAATTGGCCACCGGCCAAATGGGCCGATCAGCTTCGTTTGAACAAACTTGGATCCCTATACCCTAAGGATACTTCCTGCCAAAGATAACTTATATCGGCCTAGTGGTTCTTGAGAAGTTGTTTAAAGGAAAAAGTTGACGGACGGACGGAGGGGGTCCGGACAGATGGGCGGACAGACGGACGCCGGACTGATGACGGATGGTCGCCATGGCATAAGCTCACTTGGCCATTGTGGCCAGGTGAGCTAACAATGAGTTTGTATGGGCAGTCCTCTTTAACATGTAGTAAGTTTTCCCCAACTTTAATGGCGGCCGAATTCAAGATGCCCGGATGCGCGAAACAATGAATAATGTGTTTGATTTCTTCGCTAAAGTCTGAGGGCGGTGTATGACCATAACAGCCGCTGTCGGGTCATAGGGCCTAACAGTACATGTATATAGTAAATTACTATCTATATACAGTACAGATCTGAGTTAGCTTCACTTAAACGCATCCTAAAGCGTCTGTATGGCGTCATTTTCCCGTCATTTTCTCATAGTGATTTGCATAGACATAGCGTTTGGTAAAATCTCAAAACGCATCTTGAATTTTATCTTGACGGGTTGAAATTTTGACACTACGGGTTTGACATTTTGAATGACGGGTTTAACTTTTTGCCCTACGCGTTTGGTAGCGTTTGAAAATTTTACGATAAATTAAACGCGCCATCAATTCCAACCGCGGTTCTCCAGTTATTTTGACGAGTCCTATGGCTAGAAGCAAAAGGGTACTCGGTTCCTAGTCTAGGCAGAACCGCTTATCAGTACATGTTTCCTTCGTACATGTATCGCTCATGCTTTGCAAACTTTGAGCGATTCGTACAGCAGATATTAACTTATTTATGTCAATTTGTGGCTGGAGTTATCAGAATATGTATTTAATTTAGTGTTTTTTCGCGGGATTCGTCTAATTTTTGCGTTTTTATAGTGAAAATCTCGATATATCTAATGCCGAATGGACAATCGTCTTGAACTGGAACACCATTCCATTCTGATGACATCATCGCGTATATATTTAACCTCGTTATCTTTGATTGGCAGAGATATTGTTGGAAAAGCCATCAATGGCAAATCTGATTGGTTGAACCAATCTCATGATGCATTGACAGTTGTGTACTATTAGATGACAGTAAAAAGAGAAAGGTGATCATACTTGGTCTGAATCATGGAAGCCTGAATTGGGGAAGTCGAGTTGGGGGATCATTTTCATACATACATCCACGCAGGGAAATGGCGATATTTCTTAGATGACAAGAGCGCACTTTAGAGCACAATTAGATAAAATAATTTAATATAATTCAACCATATTCACTACAGCTACAAATGTAGTTTCTCTTTAAAGAGTGAAAGCAATGATCATACTTAGTCCGAATCAGGGAAGTCCATTTGGGGAAAGTTATATCCATTGAGGCAAAATGCATTAACTGTATAAGCAAAGATGGTTGAAATATTGCCAATTTCTTTATCTAATTGTGCGAAATGGTTATATTTGCTCTGGTATGCATTTAAACGCCCTGAATCGAATTCACCAATTCAGACTTCCCTGGTTCGGACTAAGTATGACCACATTATTCAGTAAAAAAGCAACATAACCTAAACAAGGATTTCCAGACTTTGGCTGTGATCTGGACAAAAACCAAGTTGGATCCAGATTGGGTACAAATTTTAATCTATGGATATATCGGAAACAAACTGGTCAGATTGTGCTCAAATTTTAATAACGGAGGTTGTGTGATCATACATTAAGATTTAACAACCCTGGAAGTGATCAAAAGAAAGATTATAGGCTGTGGGTTACAATCTCTGATAACTTGGATCTATCTGACGATGGAAAGTAAGTGATAACTAGATTGTTTGGTCGATGGCATGTCATAGCAATCGACCACATTCACCACCCCAGGGGAGGAGCCAAATGTAATACCAGAAATGTGGCTGCAATGGAACCATGAATCTCGACTTCATGACAGCAATGAACTCTGATTGACTTCAAAGATAAAATAAATTTAGAAGGCTTATCAACAAGGGGGCAAGGGCCAGTAACGGTATCCTGGACGGTGTATGGCAATAAGGGCTGCCAGCAGAGAAGGCCGCTACTATGTCAAAAAAGGCTGCCCATAAAATATACCGAGTATGTACATACCTATCTATCTATCAAAACTTTTGGAAATATTCAGTAGGTAGCCTGTATACCCGTATCTAATTTCCACTTCCTATTTTTCTTTTGAGATGAGGCGGACATAGAGGCGAACTGTCAAAATATCTCATCTGATGACGGTTGTTGCTAAGCACAGAATTATAAATTCTAAATAGAAGTTCTAGAGCCAACTACTGCAGAATCCTTCCGCCAAATTTGGATATAATCCACCAAGCGGTCATGGAGAATATGCATTTTGGCAATTTATGTCCGGCCAACTAGGGTTGCAATCTGTCAAGCAGTTAATGAGGAGTAGCGTTTTGACAATTTCTGCTAAATTTTTCATAAAGTCAAAGATTTTCACACAAAAATTGACCAATCAAAATTCTGTATGCATGTTCGGAAGCCGAAAGCATTAGGGTCCTCCCATGCCAAATTAGTTTGAAATCCGCCAAGTGGTTAATGTATGTATGAGACACGGCATCACACAATGATGTTCGGGCCAAAAGGTCAAAATCACTGATACGCATGGCAACCATCGGCTGTCCGCCATCCATCCGTCAACTTATGTTTTTAAACATGTTGACGGATGGATGGCGGACAGCAAATGGTTGCATGCGTATCAGTGATAATGCCCTTTTGGCCAGAACATCATTGTGTGATGCCGTGTCATTATAAGGAGGCATGTATCCAAGTTTAGGACCAGTATGATCAACCAAACACAAGATATAAACAGAAAAGTTGAGCTAAACGCAAATTAGACGCGGCTGAGCGACGTGCATGGTATCACAATAGCTCATTTTACTTCGTAGGCGAGATAAAAATGGCCTCTTGCACTCTATAGTAACCTACAACATTTGTTTGAATTCCATCCACCGCTTTCGGAGGAGTTACATTACACAGAGACTGGCGTGGATTGCTGTGAAAAATCTGGAGGTCTTAAGGGGAAATGAACATGAGCGCGAGGTTAGCAGAAATTGACCAGGGCTAGTACAATTTGTAACTGACCAACCCAATGGTAACAATTTGACATGTCAACTCTTTAATGGTCAAGGTGGTCAAAAAATTCCTCTACTGTGAGCAGAGCAAGACGACTATTTTCGGAAATTTACCAGTAGAATGACTGGCTCGATAATTGAGCCAGTCATTTCAGTGGTAAAATTAAAAAAATATTCTTCCCTTTGTCTGCAAAGATTTGAAGGGCTATAGTAGAATCTAGTAATCACTAGTCCTATCTAAATGTAGTGGCTCATCTGGCTTAATTTAATACTATTGAGAGGGTGTCAAATGATGTGGGAGAGTGTGGGCAGGACTATGGGAAATCTAGATAAATCTGGAAGACACCAATCTCTGACTACATAAAATAAATGTGGTCAGCCAATTCACAATCATATGGATAACCCACATACCAAATTTGGTTGAATTCCACCCAACTGTTTGGGAGGAGATAGCATGATGAATGGATGGAGACAAATGTATCCTAATTTTTCCAAAACATGGAGATAAAGAAAGGACTCGAGGAGATTTTAAAGGTAGGTAGGTAATTAATTCAACGTCATCATACTAAAATTAAATTTTCTTTAACACTCATGCAGGGTTTTGCGGAGGCAGGGCCCTTGCACCATTTAGAGCTCTAAAATTCACACCATCCAATCATTACCTTCACACATGGTTCATTGGCCTAATGGATTTTAGGACAGAGATATCTTCCATGTATGTACTTGATCCAACATTTGTCAAAATGACCCATGATTTCTTGAAGAAGTGGTACAGTTCACCCCACTAAGCAACCGGATCGGCAGAACTCGGCTCATATCACCCAAAACCGGTTTCTGCAGTGGTGTTGAGAAATATTTATTTGCAGACCAAGCAAAGGCTATTTTTGCAAATTTATCACTGGAATGACTGTCTCGACAACCGAGCCAGTCATTGCAGTCATAAATTTTCAAAAATAGTCTTCTCTTGTTCTGCAAATAGATATTTTCCTATCGGTCATTGGTGGTCTGACTTGAATCAGTCTTTCACTCTCCTGACATGCGCGATTCACTGTCCTCAGCGGTCACTCACCTGGAAACACCAACTCTCCACTGGAAAACTTTGAAGTCTAGATGCTCTCCGAGAGCAGCTGAGGCCAGGTATAAATAGGCGTAAGCGCTGTTTTGTTGTCTATGAAATTTAAATAGTTTTTTACTAGTTTCCATAGAATTTTTTCTTTCAAACTTCACATCACCTGAGTTGTAACCACCATGCATGCCACCCAGAAAAATTATTGAACATCCAGCATGCTTATCAGGTACCACTGTACCACAATGCATGTCACCCAACAAAATGAATGAATAAACTGGCATGATTATAATCGTGCTGGTTTATTCTAACAAATATTATCTGTGAGGTATGTGGTGGTATAGTGAACAGAGTGAGATTATAGTAGCTAATCTATTATTGTGGCGTAAGACTGAGTGGTGGTAGTAAACACTTGACCAGGCAGTGCACCAGTACCATGTCAAAATACATGTAGCATTCTATCAGTATTTGTGTTGGTACACTTTTTAATAATTTATTACATAATGTACTTGTACCAACACAGATAGAGTGCTATTTTGTCGTGCTACTATTACAGTGCTAGGTCAGGTGTTCACTACCACCACTGTCTTACTTATAGTTTTGCCCAATGGAGGAATCCAGTTTTAGCTATTCCCCGCCCATCTCTAGCTAAGCTCCACCCAAGCTTTACCTGCATTGGGATCGATCTCTGTACTCTCTGAATCTCAAATTCCTGAAAACTATACATGTAAGCTGTTGATATCACAGCAACAACTCCCAGTCAAATTAGTTTTAAAATATTCGACATCATTTTTATTAACCCTTTAATGGTCATGCGACCAAAACTGGCCTCTGTTGTGGCCTTGTGGAATGTCCACTTACAGGCCAAGAGAATAGAATTTTTGAAAATTCACCACAAATGACTGGCTCAATGACCGAGCCAGTAATTTGTCATAGATTTTCAAAAATTGCATTCTCTTGGCCTCTAATTGGACATTCAATAAGTGGATATTAAAATTTTCTTCACCAAATTTGTCCATTAAAGGGTTAAATAGAATACATATAGTCCGTCATCAATTAAATGTCTGTGAAGATTGACGAACTTATCTACGTCATTCATTATGTCATTGATTATGTTGTCATCCTTATGCATCATGTAGTTGATTACAGAGTTGCCCTTATGCGTCCTTTTGCGCGTATATACGCATAAAAATGGCAGAGGGGCGCATACAAATTAACCCTCTGCATCCCCGAGGACGCACGAGGGACGCAGTGAAAAAGTGTAACGGAAACTGGTAACTTTGGTGTGTGTTTAATTATCGATTATATTATCGTGTGTGTATATTTATTTGTGCATGTTTTTACTTTAAAAAATATACCTAATGTATTGTGTGTTCAATAAAAACGAACTTACTGCGTTGTTTAAGACCATGATTTGTTGCATGTTTTCTTGCACAACTCAAAGTTGTTAATGCCCATAAATCAGGTTCAACCAGCACAGTTAATTGTAAACACAATCCCCAAATCATCTTTAGTATTCCATTTGATCTAATTTTTTTATAAGTAATGAGTTTACAAGCCCGATGTTAGTCGCCTTGTTTGGCCTACAAATTGCAAAAATACCCGCCATGTTTCTGTCTGTTGTGCTAATCGTCAGTATAACGTGTCAGTATTTGATTGGATAACAGCGGAATCGCCCTCTAGAGGAACTCACGCTTGAGAAATCCAATACAACTGATCAAGCGTATACAAACGTGTCTGGGCGTCTTAACCCTTTCACAGATCAGAACATTGGACAGATCACAAAGTTGTTACCACTAATCTGCTGAATATTTTGAAATTAATTTGCGCATGCCTACTCGCCTAAAGCAGCAACGACTTACAGGCAAAATATTGTTTTCTATTTACTTATCAATATATCTAAATGGATGAAGGAATATATGGAAGATATTGTGATATCTTTTACATTTGAATGGTCATTTGACGGATTAGCGGCGATGTCTTTGTATTGCTGTTTGAATAACGGTATCAATAAGCCGTCTTTTTTTTTAGCAATAGTGGCTGATTGATTGACTGATGGATTAGTGTTTTATAATGTTTAGCAATACTCGAGCGTTAGGTGTTCCCGATTTCTCAACTAAAAAGCTCATCCCAGCAGCGATGTTCATCGATCTACAGGTAGGCATGCGTTAAAATATTGATTTTTTTTTTCCAAACAGCGTGTAGCTCAAAGCTCTCCGATACAAGAGTCCTTATTGGATACACGCTAACGCGTTATCTATGCTTCAACCAATCAACAATCGCGTTACATAGTTACTCCCTATGAATTAGACATATCCGGTTATTAGCTGATATATTTTCACTAATTACTAGAGCTGCGCGATATACCGATACCATATTTAAAACCGATATCCTGCACTGACGGTTTCATAACCGATTATAAAAAATTAATATCGAAAAACCGAATATGAACATATTTTCGGTTTTTCGTATCAGGATTGTTAAAAATAAAAGATACTAACGAGCATGAAAATCGTAATGAATAATAATGGCCATACTTTCCATTAAGCTATGTTCGGGGCAACTAATAATTGAACGTGGCCCCAATTGCGCATATTGTGTAACTCCATGTAACTCGCTGCACACCGAGAGAAATCAAGCAGCGAATTAATTAAATAAATATCCCCTCGTCTTTTCTCTGGTAGTCTCAGATAAATTTGCAATATAAAACACAATACTAATGTGGGAATTTGTCATTAAAATTTGTATCGGGGAAAACCTTTCTAAACAACGGCATCCATTTTATTAACGTCACCGGCTAATTAACATAATGCAAAGTCGTCCCAACACTAATTCGCCAGATTGCATTAAAATCTCGCCAATAACTATAATTCTGATTAGGATATAATTTTAAATAAAATTATTACTCAAACTGTTTTTTAAAACGTTATCTTCTATACACAATATCATATTAACTTATGAAATTCGCGATCGCAATATTACAGTTAATATTTTCTTCAAGGCATGATTTCGTTCTCGGGTCGAATTGGGAATGAAAGAAGAAAGGGAGATAATTACATCATAATTAATTACAATCGCGTGATTTACGTCTTTTCGCAACCTGTTTTGCTGATTTATGATTAATTTTGACAAAATAAACGATGTTTATTTAACTGTGTGTAATATTTAGGCGGTCTAATTAATAATTTCACTCCCGCGATGATGGATATTATAAGGTATGTTAAGCTTTAAAGGCGTAAAACGTTACGAATGTATCAGGGCATGAAAATACGTTCTGTTTTCGTGCTAATTTTTATCATTTAAATTTTTTGTTTCATGTCAATAAAACCGATATTCGGTTAAAACCGATATGAAAAGTCATATCGAAACCGATATGGCTGTAAGCCAAACCGTGCAGCCCTACTAATTACGCAGTTTAATCTGATTTATACAGATTATGTTTGATAAACTATTGTTTTGTCTGCTCTTAACCTATGTATTCCACTATATTTGGTCATTCCAGTTAAATTATAAAAAATACACGCGCATTATATCGAAGTAGGTCAAGTAGTCCTTGAGCAAACTCGCCCCAGGTACTCGTAATTTTTCAATTCGTCCAAAGCCAAGTTATGGTTTAATAGAAAAATTAATGCAGTGGTCTTTGCTAATTACTTATGTCGTGGTCTTTGGAAATGTTAATCATACAAGGTTGTCAATGTAGGTTGGTTGGTTTATCAGACAACAAACAAGTACAGTGCTTTAACTTATTGTGTATTGACATGCAGTTCAAATGTTATTAGTTAAATATACAAGGGCCACTTCAATAGATCAACTTTAGCCACCATTGTAGATCACAGAATACATATTTTTCAAAATTTACAACTGGAATGACTGGCACTGTTTTCAGCATGTTTAATAAAGTGCTTTATAATTAGATCAATGTGTTGTGTTTATTTTAAGAAAAAAACATGGGACCCCCATATTTCAGATGAGGACCCCATGGGACCCCCAGATTTTACAGTGGGACCCCCAAATCTGAGGGTGTGGGTCCCTTGGGACACCCAAAAATCAGATGTTGTGGGCAACACTGGTTGATTATGACATCATGATTGAAGGATAAAATGGAAAGGTCCATTATGTAATGCTTATAACTCCAGGTGTAATCATATTTGTTTCACTTTCTATTTCAGCTACTGTTGAAACATAGCCAGACCCCAAACAAATGTTGCAAAAATAAACGTACAAAATCTGGAACAGTAGGACAAAAATTTGAAAGACCACTATCAGTAATATATGACCCGTGTCCCTCAACATCATTCATCAACACAGACAGTAGCATAACCATAAAACACCGCTGATCACCAGCATGGACAATATTATATAGGACCAAGATAGTTTACTGTTGTTCTAGAGACTGGACTTGTATTGTTATTGATCATCGATAACAATACAAATCTCAAAATCAACAGTAAAGTAAACTTAATCTTGGTCCTATATAATATTGCTCATGCTGGTAATGAGTGGTGGTTTGCGCTACTGTCTGTGTTGGTGATTGTTTGAGCAAACTCTGCATTATATCAATATGGCAGCATTCAATAACAATGACATTAAACTTTTTTAAGTGAATGAATAAACAATTTAATCAAATCCAAAATGACCTGGTTTGACTTATACACCTGTGCAAAAGTTAAGCACCACCCTATTTTTACGCACATGCGAGGGTATATTCATGTGCTATGAAGAAAGCAATAGCATAAACATTTATGTACCCATCCATCTTAGTGCAAGAGGTAATAATGCAACTAGAGGAATGCTGGTTATGATGGTGGGGAAACACTGTATGTTTTTGTTTGAACTTGAAAACGAGGCCTGAATATGGTTACGTTGACACAACTGACAACTATTGCCCTACAGTTGACACAGGTGGCTAGATTGTCATTAATGGTGTCTGAAAACGAAGTTTAACATCTGTGCACGAGTTTGAGACTGTCATTATTAATACCGGGTATATCCACCTTGTGCCTGGATGACGGCCTGGACACGACGTCTCATGCTGGTCACCAACCGACTGATACGCCATTGTGGTATTCGTTGCCATTCAAGATGGAGTGCGTCTGTTAATTCCTGTAGGTTCTGCACAGGAGGATCCCTCCTTCTCACCATGTTTCCCAGAATGTCCCAGATATGCTCAATAGGGTTCATGTCAGGGCTCCTTGCTGGCCATGGTAGGGTTTCGATGGCATTCTGGCGGAGGTATTCATGCACAGCTCTAGCACGATGTGGTCGGGCGTTGTCATCCATGAATATAGGGTGGGTTCCAGGTGCATGATTTACACAATGAGGGACCACAACTCTATCCAGTATGGAATCTTGATATCTTTGTCCATTTAGTGTTCCAGGTACAGTCAACAGATCCAGCTTACAATCAAATGAGATGCACCCCCATATCATAACGGAACCTCCACCAAATGGAACTTCTTCCATGATGTTACGTTGGTCGTACGCCGTGCGTCTGGACATCCATACACGAGTTCGACCATCTGTGGCATGAAGCAGGAACCGACTTTCATCGGACCAGTGTACCCGTCTCCAGGATCTCATGTTCCAGTGTCTTCTTTCGTTGCACCACCTCAGACGCTCCTCTTTGTGGTGTGCAGTGAGGAGAGGACGTCTGACAGGTCTCCTAGCTTTCATGCCAGCAGCATACAGTCTCCTTTTGACGGTAGACATTGACACTCTATTGCGCGTTTCCCATTGCTGGCTGAGCACTCTGCTGTTGGTGAATGGAGATCTCCTAACAAGGCGTACTAGGGCTCGATCATCACGGGCAGTAGTCTTGTTCGGTCTTCCAGATCTAGGCCTGTCCTTCACCTCGTTAGTTTGCCCATGTTTTGCAATCAAACGACTGATTACAGTATGGTTAATGTTCAGCTGTCTGCCAATCTCTCTGCATGACATACCAGTGGTATGCATGCCTATGATTTGCCATTTCACACGATCACTTAACCTTCGTCTTGCCATAGCGGTTCACAATCAAGAGCTAATTCTCTCTGTACAAATAAACCACGGTCATGAACACAAAATTCCTAATCTTGTCGCCTAAATCTGTATGTAATGTTCTACACCTTAAACTGGACTTTTACATAACTGAACACGTGTGCTGTTTCCCGCCACGCACGGACATCAAGCGGCGTGAAGTCATGCATGCATGTGCATTTCGTACTTGGAATTATGTCAGCTAACGCGGGGACAAAAAGTATGGCAGCCTAGTTGTACCATCATGTTTCTACGTTCTATTGTTTTTGCTGGTGCTTAACTTTTGCACAGGTGTATATTTACTGTATGTAGGTAAAGGTTGTATGGTGTTTTCATCATTTCTTTGATCTTCAGTAGAACAAGGATTGAGAATGTTTCCCCATTGTGAACAGCAGAACAAGGTAGTTAAAGGTACATGAAAGTAAGGCTCCAGCTTTACAACCCTTTACTGTCCAATATTTGGCAAGAAAATGTAAATTTCTGCTGAACCGTTTAATGGGCAAATTTGGTCGAGAAAATTCCGATTGTCTCATAAAATGTCAATTTGCTGATCAAGAGTATTCTGGGAGCCAGTCATTCCAGTGATAAATTTTCAAAAATAGTATTCTCTTAGTCAGCAAAAGGGTATTTCTCAGGAACACTGCAGGATCTGGTTATGGCTGATTTGACCATTAAAGGGTTAATAAATGCCCATTTGCAAGCCAAGACAATTTTTTAACATTTAGAACTGTAATGATTAGCTTGGTTATCAAGCCTGTTATTCCAGTGGTAAAATCTTAATGTAGTCTTCTCTTGGCCTGCAAATGGTCATTTCTCAAGACAATTTGATTTCAGAGGCCAGTTTTGACCACTCACTGAGACATGCAAAAAAAATAATTCTTGTTCTGCATATGGACATTTCTTAAGGACACCACAGAACATGTTTTCACCAGCTGGAGTGTTAAAGTGTCAATTGCTAAAATGTACAATTCTTATAAAAGTGACTAACTACTAACTCTTGGTATGTTATTGGTATATCTAATCATGTTAGTTAGAGCTAATTCAATATAACAAACCTTAACAGTTAATTAAATTCAAACGGCACAAATGATCATGGTGAATGGACCAAAATAGCCCAAACTTCAGGGCAAACTCTTTGTCACTGATTGGAGAAGTTCACTCAATCTGTAGTGTACCAGCTTCAAGTTCATCTTCAAGTCTTTCCAGTAGTGGTGGCTTCCTCATCGTCAAACATGTCATCATCAGAAGATTCACTGTCCCACACATTAGCTATCTCACCATCACTATCAGTGTCTGATTCCACGTTTACAACGCCACGATGAGTGATATTTGGTTTAAAATTTATGGCACAATATATAGCCAGTAATATACTATATACAGTACAGACCTTATTTAGCTTTACTGTTTGACGAAGCAAAAACGAAACAAAAATGTGTCTTTAACGCGTCCAAAACTCGTAGCGTTTCCAGGCGTGGCCAAACACCAAATGCATTTTATTTATTTTATAGGCGCGTCTAATGGAAAGTCTAACCCGTCCTACAATATGTTAAACGTATCATGAAATATTTTAAACCCGTCACGGAAAAAGTCAAACGCGCAATCAAATGTATTCATTAACGCTACAAAGTTTCTTACTACGCGTCATTAAACATAAAGTGGAATCGGTCTATAGTCTGTCAAGAACCCGTACATGTAAATTTAAATTGCAATTGGAGCCGTATGTGTATCCGCCTTTAGCTTTTTTGTGGCTGTAAATGATAATTGTCGAAAGGTCATCATCGTAATCAATTCTAATTTTGTATAAAATGGACGTGTGTGAACTCCGCACCTGGGTATTCTTTACTGAGTATGAAGCTAGTGTGATGACTGTGCATATATTTGAATAAATTTTTAATCCACAATTTCTTTTGAAATCTGGTTGAATAAACCAAGATATTCTCTGAAATGGGTTTATTACAATATAGTCTAATTTGAGCCAACGTAATACGCATCACTTTTTAGAACAATATATGCACCAGTTGCAGCTAGTGTGTTATGCCCATTTGTCTTATAACGGAAATGGAAGCGATTTACAAAATCTGCAAACCTGACATTCGGTTGTTTTCGAGTTCGCTATTTCATACATAATATGTAACCGAAAATCTCCGCTTTTACATAGACATGCACATGCGTACATAGTTGTTTTACCCGTGCCTGGGGTGCGTTCAGGACCGCGAAAAACGTTTTCCATTATATATACTGAACACTGTACTGCGTAGATCGCGAACGTTCGCCAAACATTCGCCTTCCTGAACTCACTCCAGGAGTATCCGAGTACATAACGTTACCCGTTTTCGGCAATGGGTATCACCGTCTGATTGGTCGAGAATACACGCATATTTAATCAGATCTAGCAAAGATGGCGTCAACTGTTTAGAAAATAACATATTTTTGTGTGTGCAATTCATCAATCTACACACATTTCGTGTACGCCACAGACTAAAAAGTAGACCGATAACACGGAATAACGAAACTGCCAATCGGAAAGTGTGATGCCTATATATTTGACCGCTTCGGCATCTGAACTCGGGCTTATTACTGACAGTGCTTCAAGTTAGTTATCTCGAAAACTGTAAACAAAGACACGCGTCCATGATCGAGTTTATCGGATTGTTTATCTTCAACATTGTTTTTTCGCGACCAGGACGAAATGGATATTATATATATATATTTTGTGTCTGCGGCTCTCTTGCGACAATGAATAACTTTCTAATTATCGGTGACATCACATTTACTAAAGCAGAAATGATAATGCAGGTTACTGGGCCAATATTGGCCTAGTAACCTGCATTATCAGGGAAGTAGGCCCCAAATCTATACCAATGAATTACCACATTTTATCCATTTGAACCTGAAATCCCAGAATTCCACTTTTACAGTCATTATATATGTATGATGTTGAATATTTTGAAAGCAATTTGACTGGAAGCTGGCTTTCAGTCAAATTAGTTTCAAAATATTCACCAGAATTTTGACACATTCGTAACAAATTTATTATTTTCCCTTGTCATTTGAAATTGTTAATGCAATAGAAGAAGTACTCCCTTGTTGGAGGCGATATTCACACCCTGTATTATATTCATAGAATCACAATGACGTCATCACAATCAAATTTCCCATAATACCCTGGGAGATACGCCATTTTCAGAGGGGCTAATTTAACATTACGAGCAATGGGCCGGTAAACCGTAATTACATTTTCTTTAATATATTGCGAAATTCACTCATGATTTCATGTTTTCTGATACCTGACAGGGTTATTACAGATTTTCAGACTCAGGATTTAATGGTTTGAACATCAAGGAAAATATAAACAATGAGTTTGTATGGGCAGTCCTCTTTAGCATGTAGTAAGTTTTCCCCAACTTTAATGGCGGCCGAATTCAAGATGCCCGGATGTGCGAAACTATGAATAATGTGTTTGATTTCTGCGCTAATGTCTGAGGGCGGCGTATGGCCATAACAGCCGCTGTCTGGTCATATGGCCTAACTATACATGTATATAGTATATTACTGGATATATATTGTGCCATATATTTCAAACCAAATATCACTCATCGTGGCGTTGTAAACGTGGAATCAGACACTGATAGTAATGGTGAGACAGCTAATGTGTGGGACAGTGAATCTTCTGATGATGACATGTTTGACGATGAGGAAGCCACCACTACTGGAAAGATTTGAAGATGAACTTGAAGCTGGTACACTACAGATTGAGTGAACTTCTCCAATCAGTGACAAAGAGTTTGCCCTGAAGTTTGGGTTATTTTGGTGCATTCACCATGATCATTTGTGCCGTTTGAATTTAATTAACTGTTAAAGTTTGTTATATTGAATTAGCTCTAACTAACATGATTAGATATACCAATAACATACCAAGAGTTAGTAGTTAGTCACTGTTATAAGAATTGTACATTTTAGCAATTGACCCTTTAACAATCCAGCTGGTGAAAACATGTTCTGTGGTGGCCTTGAGAAATGTCCATATGCAGAACAAGAATTATTTTTTTACCGTGACTCAGTGAGTGGTCAAAACTGGCCTCTGAAATCAAATTATCTTGAGAAATGATCATTTGCAGGCCAAGAGAAGACTACTTTAAGATTTTACCACTGGAATAACAGGCTTGATAACCAAGCTAATCATTACAGTTCTAAATGTTAAAAAATTGCCTTGGCTTGCCAATGAGCATTTATCAACCCTTTAATGGTCAAATCAGCCATAACCAGCCTCTGCAGTGTTCCTGAGAAGTAAACGAAATCTAGGATTTCTTTTTTCACGAGAGAGTTGATACTTACCTCCCTAATACTTTTGATATTGCTAAATATCGGCGTTCACTCAATAAACCCTGGGCAGGTAGACAGAGGGTAGTGCGATGGATGCCAGCCCCACCACCGCACATGCGCCGACTACTACTTCCTCTGACTAATTTATTGGCTGACACACATGCAACTATTAAGAGCCTGAAGACCGAGCCTCTGTGGGGTGGAGAGGCCGGGTCCGTATCTTGGGAGGTAAGTATCAACTCTCTCGTGAAAAAAGACATCCTAGATTTCGTTTATTTCACATCAAGAGTATACTTACCTCCCTAATACTTTTGATATTGCCAGAATTTGACAGGGAATTCGGCGGGAGGGAGGCGAGGTCAAAAGACCAGCTCTACCCTACACGCTTTCACGCGTTCAAGGCACTTAAACGTCTGAAACTGTGTGAAAACACAGTCAGGATTTGATGAACATCGGCTAACACCAACCGATGGATGAGATGACCGAATGTCATATGCGCTCCCCCCCCTCCCTCCTTCCTGGGAGGAAGACTAGAATGACCTCAATGTCCCATACGCTCTCTACGTACCAGTGCCAGGTACTATAGGACAGAGACGAAAAGGCTCCATTTTCGTATACTCTCAATGATGAACCACATCAAAACACAAACCATCACCATATTAATAACAAAAAGTAACGTGACAATACAATCAATAATGAACAACACCTGCACAAGACTGACCTTGTTGAACTTGGCAGCTGTCATCCTCTTCCCAGTGGAGAAGACCGATGCAGTCCCAAAAAGGGGTTGATTCCATTAATTAATTGTGAAGTATATAAGCAATGAGGAAACCCTCCTCAAAAATCATATAAGCGATTATTTGTTCAAAATCGACAAGGCGAGAGGATTCGAGGTGTCACGGAGATAATGGTCTGTAAAACTTGACTCACCGTGCCACTGAGCCACGGACATAATGTCATCCACAGGGACCCCATTAAATAGGGCAGTGGAAGTCACTACGCCGCGGACACTGTGAGCCTTGGCTATGTCAACCTGCTTACCCGTGGCGGATTTGTGACAAAATTGGATACACTCTACAATCCACCTGGAAATGGTGTCCTTAGACGCCCTGCCATGGGGTTCAATATATGACAACCATAACGCTGACTGATCGGTCCGCCACTCCGAAGTACGCTGTTTGTACCGAAGTAGCGCCCGAACGGGACACCATGCTTTAGAATTAGGATCATATCTAGTTAAAGCAGGCAAAAAAATAGGTTGACCTGGATATTTCAGACTGATTCTTAGCTAAGAAATTAATCCTAGGTAGTAACTTAAGGCCTTCCCCTGTAACCACAAAACAGTCATCCTCGGCTGATAAGGCATGAATCTCACTCCTACGCCTAGCCGAGGCCGCAGCAATTAAAAATACAGTTTTAAGAGTTAACATTTTCATAGAAATGGAACTAAGTGGTTCAAAAGGCTTATCACCTAGTACTTGAAGCACTAGCGATAAACTCCAAGAAGGAATCACAGGGGTATTCCTTGGTCTTAGATTGCCCATGCCTTTAATTAATACATTTAATGTACTTACTTCATCACTTCCCCTCTTAGCCAAGCAAGGAATAACAGTCATTAAAGCTGACTTATAACCAGCAATAGAGTTAGGCTTGAGGCAATAGGCATCATACAGGTGACTGATGAAATCAGCTACTACCAGAATAGATGAATCCATTGGATTAATACATCTTTTTGAGCACCACTCTGCAAATCTGTTGATTTTATAGTTATATGCTCTGGAGGTTGACCCCCTCCTGGCTTTGGCCATAAACATGGCTGCTTGCTCAGAAAAGCCCTCCTTAATTCTAGATTCCTTGACAACATCCACGCAGTCAATCTGAACATTGACGGATTGTTGTGAAGGGCCTTGCCCTGGAAGATAATGTCGTCCATCAGAGGGAGAGGAACCGGATTGCAGACCAGAAGGTCCAGCAGATCCGTATACCATGATCGGCTTGGCCAATCCGGGGCGATCAGAAGCACTTGGCATTCCTCCTGTCTGATTTTCTGAAGAATTTTTGGAATCAGGATTGCTGGAGGGAATGCGTATGCATACATTCTCCCCCAGCTGATAGCTAACGCATCTGTTGCGAAAGCGCTTGGATCTGGAATCGGAGAGACGTACGTCGTCATCTTCGCATTCTTCTTCGTTGCGAACAAATCGATGTTGGGTTTCCCCCAATGGTCGAACAGACGATCCGCCACACATTGATTTAGTTGCCATTCCGTCGGTAAAACACTCATCCTTCGGCTCAATGAGTCTGCTAGCAGATTTAACCTTCCCGGAATATGAACTGCTTTCAAGGCAATCCTGTGATCCAGGCACCAACAAAGCAGTCTCCATGTCATCATACAGAGACTGGGCGACTTCGTTCCGCCCTGGCGGTTTATGTAAGTCACAACTGTTGAGTTGTCTGAACGAATAAGAACAATCTTGCCCTGAACTTTCTGTAAGAAACGTTCCAGGCCCAGGACTACTGCTCTTAGCTCGAGTAGATTGATATGTTCCCTTGACTGTTCCAGATTCCAAAGCCCTGATATCGTGGATTCTTCCAGGCAAGCTCCCTAGCCCTCCATCGATGCATCTGTATCAAAAAAGCATCTGCTTTTGTTTCTACGAGAATTCTTAATACTTACCAGATGTACTATTATGATAATGTCTATTATCTAGTCTAGATCAAAATAAACAATTAAAACTCCGCAGTCTCCTGGTCCTGGTCCTGCCCATACTGTGTCCGGGAATTACCACAGCTGCAGGTACCGAGTCAATTCCCAATCACAGTCAGATTTGTCTTATATTTGCCTTGACAAACTGCGAAAGCAGCTCAGCCTCACCTCAGCGGGGCGGCTGAGGCGGGGCCATAGTACATCTGGTAAGTATTAAGAATTCTCGTAGAAACAAAAGCGGATGCTTTTTTGATTCTACTTCGAATAATACTTACCAGATGTACTATTATGATAAACTCCGGATTTCGACAGCCAGAAAATGCCGGTGGGAGGAGGTGAGGCTCGAACCAGCACTCAACTACCATCCAACAGAGAAGGTTGTGAAGAGACTAGAACCCTCGCATACGCTTGGGTTCTGCTATCTGACTCATAGAGTGCTAAACTTCCATGGTCTAGACCGCGCTCCCCCCCCTCTTTTGTCCGCACAAAATTCAGAGGGCTGTCACTGGGGATGCAACACCCACCAGACCCGTGTCAGCCCCAAGTCTCAGCTAGGGCAGTCCAGTAGAGTGCAAAGAAGCTACTACAACTTCTAACTTTGAAAAAATATCAGTATATCGACTAGATTTTCAAATTGGAACGAGTCTAATGTCTGGTTGACAGGATAAGAATACTCTTGTACCAGACTATTTACCTAAGCAGTCTGGTATTTCGACTGTAAGTAAATATATTTATAGTCACTTAATTAATGTAAACACTCACCATTTCTGAGTGCTTGATCTTTTCTTGATCATCACAGGAGCTTGGCCCAATCCACGGTCGTACTCAGTCATGTGCATAGCGTTTGTTCAGTGCAGGCGGAAGACTTTAGTGATGTGTGCGAAGTAGTGGTCGGACGTGGCTTAGTTTAGGTTTGACAGATTGGCGACGGCTACCGGATTAAGTGAGCTGGAGATGTCGCGAAGGTAGAAATCAGTGAATGACGACTCGGCATGCCATTGTGCTACAGACATCACCTCCTCTAATGAGACACCCTTATAAAGGGCCGATGATGCTGCTAGTGCTCGGACCTGATGGGCATTCGCATGATCAATTTGCTTTCCTGTAGCGATTTTGTGTGACATCTTAATAGCGTCAACTATCCAACGAGAAATAGTATCTTTCGAGGCACGTAAATGGGGAGCTTTGAGACATAACCACAGAGATTTTGGGTCGTCCCTCCACTCATTAGTACGTTTCTTATACATTTTAAGACATCTGACAGGACACCAAACAGAAGAGTTTGGGTCATGTCTAATTAAACTTGGCAAATTGATCGGCTGTCCTGGATATTTAAGTGACTGATTCTTTGACAAGAAACAAAGACGTGGAAGTAGTCGTAAACCTTCACCCGTGACGACAAAACGGTCTTGTTCGGCAGAAAGCACATGAATTTCGCTTCTCCTTCTCGCCGACGCTGCTGCAACCAAGAAAACTGATTTAATAGTTAACAGTTTAATATCAATAGATCTAATCGGTTCAAAAGGAGCTTGTCCTAAAACCTGTAGAACAAGATATAGATTCCATGATGGGATAGGAATTGGCTGTCTAGGTCGCAGATTGCTCATTCCTTTGATAACTTCATTCAAGGTGTCATTCTCCACTCCTTCAACAGTGAGACTGGGAATGACTGAAGCTAATGCAGACTTATATGCTGCTAGGGTAGAAGGTACAAGTTTGTCAACTTCGTATAAATGACAGATAAAATCCGCTACGTGTTGAACAGATGCAGAAAAGGGATTAATATCTCCTCTCTCACACCACTGTGCAAATTTGTTGATTCTATAATTATATGTCTTTGTGGTTGAAACTCTTCTGGCTGAAGCAACAAACTTCGCTGCTTGCTCAGAAAAGCCACCCTCAATTGCACGCTGCTTGACAACATCCATGCAGTCAATTTGAACATTTCCGGTCTGTCGTGGAGGTACAGACCCTTGTTCTGAGAGATTAGATCTCTGGCGTCTGGCAGAGAGACTGGATTGCAGACCAGAAGGTCCAGCAGATCCATAAACCATGATCGGCCTGGCCAATACGGGGCGATCAGTAGTACCTGGCACTCCCCCTCTCTTATTTTTGCCAGAACTTTCGGGATGAGAATTGTTGGAGGGTACGCATACGCGTACATCCCCTGCCAGCTTATTGCCAGTGCGTCTACCGCTAAGGCTAACGGGTCCGGGATCGGTGACACGTAAGTGACCATCTTTGCGTTTTGCTTCATCGCAAACAGGTCGACATTTGGCTTGCCCCATTGTTTGAATAGAACCTCCGCTACCGATTGGTTGAGCTGCCATTCCGTCGGACGACAAACCGTCCTTCGACTGAGAGCTTCCGCTAGGATGTTCAATTTTCCTGGAATGTGTGCTGCCCGAAGAATAATATTCTTCTCTTGGCACCACAGCAGAAGGTTCCAAACCATCATACACAACTCTGGTGATCTCATGCCGCCCTGGCGGTTCAAATAAGACACCACTGTCGAGTTGTCTGTCCTTATTAGGACAACTTTGCCTTGAATCAGGCTCTCGAACTTTCGAAGTGCTAATACCACCGCTAGTAGTTCGAGCACATTGATATGTTTCTGCGCATTGGTCCGATCCCATTCCCCTGACACTGACTGATTGTCCAATACAGCTCCCCAACCCGTCAACGATGCATCCGTAAAGATGGACATCTGAGGTTGAGGAGGTTGTAGCAGAACACCTCGCAGGAGATTCTGTTCGGATAACCACCACTGAAGGTGGAATATCAATGGTTCTTTGACTGGAATCCTCAGAGATAACGGATCCGTTTTCTGAGACCAGAATGACATTAGATACATCTGAATCGGCCTGCGCCTGAGTGCCGCATACGGAACCACCCTCTCCAGAGACACTAGTAACCCCAGTATCCTGAGAAACTGGCGCGCCGTCAGATAGGCTCCTAGAGAAACCGACTCCAGAACTGCAATCAGGCTTTTGACTCTGCTCTCCGCCGGAAAAGCTACGCCGACCCTGAGATTGAAAAAGATTCCCAGATAGACAAACTCCTGGGATGGAGTCAGTTCCGACTTCTCTAGATTTACAATCCACCCTAGATCCTTTAATAAGGCTAGGACTACCTGCAGATTGCTGCGCAGAGTGACTGGATTCCCCGCCTTCAGCAGCCAGTCGTCTATGTACGTGTGAACAGCTATGTTTCTCCTGCGAAGTAAAGAAGTCATGGCGAGAACCACCTTGAAGACCCTCGGAGCTGTGGTCAGGCCGAACGGGAGAGCATTGAATTCCCAAACATTGTCTTGGAATGCAAAGCGAAGGTACTTCTGAAAAGGAATTGACATTGGAATATGAAAATATGCATCCTTCAGATCTATCGACACTCCCCACATGCCTTTCCTCAGCCCTGTCATTACTGCTGCAACCGTCTCCATCTGAAATTTGGGAGAAAGAATAAACTTGTTCAACGGTTTGAGATTGAGAATTGGTCTCCATCCTCCGGTACGCTTCGGAACGAGGAACATGATCGAATAGAAGCCCGGAGAAGACTGATCCTTGACTAAATGAATGGCCTTCTTCTGATGAAGAGATTGTATTTCTAACTGAATGGCGTCTAGACGATCTGATTCCCTTGGAACAGGAGTCCATATTGGAGTCGAGGTTAACGGAACTAACGATTGATGGATGAGCCAGTCCGGATCGTAGCCGTTTCTTATCCACTGACAAACTAAACAGTCGCGCACGACCTGTTCCCATTGGTTTAGGAATAGCTGAAGTCTGCCTCCGACGGAAGGAATCTGCACACAATCGTCGGTCAAGATTAGCCGATAAGACGCTAAATCGCTTGGGTGAAGATTCTCGACTCCATCTGTCTCCGAAGCCATCGGTAGTGGTTCCGCCGGAAACCCGTCAGGAACGAGCCCCACGGCCGCCCTGCGGCTTCTTGTGGTACAACGGTCCGGAACCACCGCCACGGCTATCCTTACGGTAGCCGCCTCGGCCCGAACCGCCACCCTTCCTGTCTTCCTCATACGGCCTCTTACTAGAGGACTTGTATGAGGACGAACGGCCAGGTCCTTGCGATCCGGATGACCTATGGGCATCACGGCCAGAAGGACGGAGGGCGATCTAGGACGCTGCCTCTGCTGCTCCTGTCTATGCTGAGGGTAGGACTGTTGCGGCCGAGTCCTCTTAGTCGACTTCCACGACTTGCCGACCACTTCTTGCTCCGCCACCATTGACGCAACCTTGGAGAGCGCTTGTCGTGCCGAGCCGCCGAACAAGCCTGGACCAATGAAGGGCGCAGAAGATAATGCAGCCCTCATTTCCGGTCCTGGTTCTACACAATCGAGAACCATTCTCCGTCGCTCTGCCAACGTTCTAGTGATTACCCTGGCCAGGCAATCCTGAGACAGGCGCATGGTGTCCCGAATAACTCCGGGAGCAGCCTCTGGCACCTGTCCGCCTTCCGCCGTGCAGTCCAGCATACCCTGCAAGACGGTACACCCGTGCGACCGCATCCTCAATGAGCGTAAGCTCATTGAACGGGTCTTTGTTGGTCTGCGAAACCAAGGGACGTGACTGCCCCTTAGCCTTCCCAGCCAACGGCCTATTCAGCGCCTCTCGTTCCGCAACGGAAAGCCGTGGAACCCGGGCGTACTGATGATAGGCCAGCTCCGGAAAACGGACCCTACTCCTTATCCCCTTCGGGGCCTTTGGTAATGCATAGTCTGGCTGAACCAGACGGTATGCCGCAACCTCCAACATGTCAGAAGTCTGCGTATCCAATGGGAGTGTCGGCATGGCAGAAGAGCCACTTGACAGAGCGCTAGCCGCACGCTCTGACATCCGTTCCATCGCCGGATCGCGCTGAGATCCTAGATCAGATGCCAACCCGAGACGATTGGTCATCCATCCAAGGACCTGCACCCATTCAGCTTCGGTGCAGAAAACGGACTCGTCCATCAAAGAACTGCCGTTCTCATCCTCCCTCTCTCCCTTAGATGAGAGGGCCACTGACGATCCATGCTGGGCGTTACGATACGTGTCTCTGCCAAGACAGATCGCATCCATAACGCGACTACCGGCGGCACCGGTGTCTAGCGAATCGCCAGACACGGATTCCCCGCAATCCATCGGCTCCCGCACGGGATCCGGGACTACGACCGCCTTAACTACGGCTGGTACCGTCACTCCGATAGGAGCCGCACCTAACGCCGCCGGGATACCAGCAGGAACCGCAAAACACGGCTCCGCCGGCATTGCCGGTTGCACAAATAGCGGATGGAATATGCCCGACGGAACGTCGACATCACCATCCGCCTGGCAAACCCGTACAAATCCCGAGGGCGACCCCTGGGACGTACTAGGCATTGCCGTCATCGAAAGATCCGGCATGCCGGAATCCTCCATTAGCAGCAGATCTTCCTCCTCTACCGTCGGCTCTTGAGCCAAGGACAGAGAAGGGGCAGGTGCTCAGCAGAACTAGCCGGACCACCTAACGGTTGTCCTGCACCAGCTTGCCTCACCGGGACCGTGGACTGCAACGAGTCAAACATCGCCTTGAACTGGGCCGCCCATACGCCCAGCGCTGAATCCATTCGTTCATTCAGATGACCTTGAAGTCCCATAAGAGACGCCTGCTGCACCTTCGCTGTCTTGTCCTTCGCGATCCTCTCCAGCCTCGCACGTCGATCCCTGTCAAACTCTGCCACCATTGCCGACGACCACTTCACGCACACATCACAAGGGCTGCCGACTTTACACTGAGCGCACGCCACACAGTGATGTCCCAAGTACTTCCGCTTCATGAACCTGTTGCACTTCTGGTACAACGTGTCCGGATTCTTAGGTTTCTGCGAACACAGAGAAAAATTAAAACGCTGCACATGACAAGCGATGACGAGCACACGCACAATCGACTTGATAGTTAAGATTTCTTAAACACATTAACTTTCTCTTAAATTAATGATAACCAAGTTCTTAGGCAGGAAATATTTGAAACTTTTTTGAGTGAAAATTTTTTAAAACACACAACTCAGCCTTTAACTAACGTTAAATAACCAAGGCTACATCGCCGATCGCTACAAACACCCTCGACAATGAAGCGAAAGCTAAAAATCGGCGATAACAGAGTGCATAGACACACCAAGCCAAAAGCGACATAATACATGGGCGCCGCCATCTTGGCCAAGGGCGCATCCATCTTTAGAGGAACCGAGTCGCAAGAGAAAATTAACCGAGTACCCGAATTAAATAAAAAGTTAACGGGTACAGAAGCGACTCCAACAATGGCTAACATTTTAAAACAATGTGCCAATTTAAGGAAATTTCAAACAGTATTTACGGCATGAATGTATAAATTCTAGATTGATACAACCTGCCCCTGTGATGATTTTCCAAGTTCCTCCATGAAGCCACCGATGTAATCCTTCCTAACAACCGATAACCGCTTAAATTAACCAAAATTTGAGCACACTAAATTTGCGACTTTGACAAAACGCAAAATAGACGAATCTGACTGTGATTGGGAATTGACTCGGTACCTGCGGCTATGGTATTCCCGGACACAGTAGGGGCAGGACCAGGAGAGTGCGGAGTTTTAATTGTTTATTTTGAGCTAGACTAGATAATAGACATTATCATAATAGTACATCTGGTAAGTATTATTCGAAGTAGAATACACAGTCACCTGAGGGTGGGGAGGGGTTAGCATAACCCCCACCAAGAGATTCTCCGTGTTCAACCACCATTGCAGGTGGTGAATCAGAGGCGCCAACACTGACACGTTCGAGTCCAGCGAACCTGTACTCTGGGTCCATTGTGTCATGAGAAATAACTGGATCGGCCGCCTGCGTAAGGCGGCCTGAGGAATGACCGGTTCCAATGAAACCATCAACCCCAGCATTCTCAAGTAAACCCATGCCAGGACATGACGACTGTCGCACACTGATTGAATTACTGAGATGAGTTTCTGAACTCTCTCCTGAGTAGGATAAACATATCCTATCTCTAGATCGAAGAACATCCCCAGGTAAACAAAGTTCTGGGATGGAGTCAGCTCTGATTTTTGGAAATTGATTATCCAGCCCAAGTCTGTGAGAGTCTTCAAAACAATCTCCAGATTGGCCGATAAACTTTCCTGGGTGTGTGCTTTTAACAGCTAGTCATCTATGTACGTGTGGACTGCTATGCTTCTCCTGCGGAGGTATGCGGTGATCGCAAGAACCACACGGGTGAAAACCCGAGGAGCTGTGGAAATTCCGAAGGGTAACACCCTGAACTCCCACTGTCTGCCCTGGAATGCAAACCTCAGGAAGCGACGGAAACTCCTCGCTATGGGGATGTGGAAATAAGCATCCTTCAAATCTATTGAAGCTGTCCACATTCCCCTCTCTAACCCCGCCAACACCGAGCGCACAGTCCATTTTGAAACTGGGCGTCTCTATGAGCTTGTTCAACGGCTTGAGGTTGAGAATTGGTCTCCACCCTCCGGTGTTTTTTGTTACTAAGAACACGGTTGAATAGAAGCCCGGACGCTTTTGTGCCGGCTGAATAGCTCCTTTTTGTATGAGGGAATCTATTTCCCCCTCGATACACAACCTTTGATCTGGATCTCTCGGATTTGGAGTCCAGACTGGCACTAGAGACAGTCGCGACGGCGGGCCTGTCATCCAATCGGGATGATACCCGACTGAAAGCCATCGCAAGACTAAACGGTCCTGAGTCAACCGCTCCCACTCTTGCATGTGGTTGGCCAAACGGCCTCCCACCGGTCCACCTAGGGAGAGAGGTGGACATAAGGAGTGCAAGAGTGGGACTGTCTCGTTCGCCAGAAACACCGGAGTGGTTCTCACCGCAGTAACCGTCCCATCAGGCACGATTACCATGGCCAGATCCTCGCGCGCCACGTCCAGCACCGCGCGCACCTCGGTGCGCGGGTGGCCTGGCTGACTGCGCCTGAGGAGCCTGCGCCCCCCTCGCTGCTGGCCGAATCGCACGCGGCCTAGGCCGACGCTGCGCTGGTGGTTGGCCTCTGACCTGGCCACCTCCACCTCGAGCCTGCAGGGGACGATACGCAGGGGGTGAGGCGCGAACGCTCGCACGGCGGAGCACTTCAAATTGCTCGTGCAGCGCCCTCTGGTTGTTGACCAGAGTCACCGTCTCCTGGAGGTTCCTGCATCCCTCACCTCCAAAGAGACCAGTACCTGTCATAGGCGTACGCAGTAGCCTATTATACAGGTCCTGGGACGGGCACAAATTGTCCAAGGCAAATGTGCGCCGCGCCCGGACACTCCTGGTCACCGCCCGCGTCATACAGTCCAAAGCCAGGTTGATACCATCCTGGATGGATCTCTGGACTGTAACCGGGTTCGGCTGGCGCGATGCGGACGCCGTTACTACCCCTTGTAACAGCTGTGAGACGTGGGACAGAGCGGCAATCGAAGCCCTCCCACTCTCCTCCGCATCGCGCAACGCGGCATTGGCCGAACGCAACGCGTTCGAACACAAGACTCCCGTGTCAGAACGGGAGCATGGCCGCGCATCCTCCCCCAAAGCCGCGCGGTCATCCACGCTGGGCTTGGGTACCACACCGTACCTCTGGTAGTCCAGGGGCACGATGCGGCAGCGCCTTGCTACCTCGCGAGGGGCCTTCGCGAGACGCCCATTCGCCGTAATGGACGTCTCCGCCGCCTCGAACATGTCAACGACATACTCCGCCAGCGGCAGAGATGGCATGGCGCTAGCAGTGGCCTTACCAGCTAACCACGGCCGGTGGTCTCGCTGGCTAGCCGACTGCTCCACGGGCAGATCTGGCCTAACACTTACCAGCCACTGGCAAGCGTCTGACCAATCCTCTTCCGTGGCTAGCTGCGAGCGCTCAACAAGACGGGGGCCTTCGTCTTCCTCCTGAGCACCAGCAGCAGAGCTTGACGGCGGATATGCTGATACCGCCGGCAAGCCAGACACCACATGCGGGCCCGAAAGAACAGGCATGTTCAATTGACTGGCTTGACCAGGAGCAGGCGCCGTGGTAGAACGCGGGGCAAATACCGCCCCACCACGGCCCAGGCCAGCACCAGCGATACTCTCGGCAAGCCGAGGTATGCGGTAAAGCTGACCTTCAGCATCCACCAGGGCCACCTTCTGCGCTGTGAACTCTACTCCTGCGTGAGTAGAGCCATGGAACATGTTGCCTGTATTCCCCGCGAGGGGTGCACAGACGTCATACTCCATGGTCACGTCTCCAGAAGGCGACCCTAACAGGAAATCCTCTTCCTCCTCCTGGCCAGAAAGATTAGACTCCGGGTCAGCAAAGAGAGCTAACCCGGACTGGCCAGGAAAGGTGCCATAGGAGGTACTGGCACTTGCGGCATGCGGATACCCCTGGACTGATAAGCAGCCCGCGGGTTCCAGCGACAGCCGTCCACGACCCCTCGGCGCGGCACCAAGCCTGCTGCCAGGGTCGTGGATCGCCCCCATCACCGGGGCCACCTCTGAATCATTGAACAACGGAACCGGCCTACGGAAAGGAGATTCAGAGGAGGGGATTTCCTGCCCGGAAGCAGACGCCGCGGATGACAAAGGATTTGGTCCAGGAAGCATGCCACGTAGCAACTCTGGACCAAATCCTTTATCGTCCTCTTCATCTCTCCCAACATTTCAGTCCGGAATGCCACATGTCCACCGCGGACGAGGCCTTCCTCTTACCCTTCTTACCAAGACCCTCTCTCTTCGTCTTCCTCTCCTCCTCCACTACCTTGTCCTTAGCCTGCAACAACAAAAAGTCAGACATTAATTCGCCCCCCCCCCCCAATGCTTGCATACATCACATTTAAGCAATGGTCCACAGGGACTGCAACCAAAGCAAAGGTGAGGCACGAAACGATCTTTCAAAAACCGACCACAAGACGGACAACCAGGTCTCTGAAACAGGACAAAGGACGAGGAAAATGAGTAATTTTGTTAAGGTTAGAAACTCAAAACCAAAATAAAAGAGAGGGAAAAGATCATAAAGATCAATAATTGAGCAAAACCAGCTTTGGTCAAAACATTGAATATTAATAATAGCAAGGCTGATTATGACGTCATGATCCCATGACAGAAATAAATCGATCCGAACCAATAATCAAGGTGTGCGGACGAATTGTATACATAACCAGAACATGATAGAATGGTTAATCACACTACACAACCATCAGATACTACAACGATAACCATGGCATAACAGTTAATTTTGTTTACATAATTAACTCCACCTCATATCATTACTTAGATACCTGATACCTTGTATAAACAAACTATCCAACGTGATGAACTGGAGCACTCCACCATCTGCACGCCTCTTAACTCTCTCCACCTCATAGGGGAAGGAATTGGATCAAGAGGGCAAAGTGAGAAGACCTTTATACTAGGCCTCCGACTCACTGGACATAAAATCTTGGTTAGATAACCTAACAGTATTAGTAGGAAATGGAACCTTGGTGGAGAGAAACCAAATCTCAGATGCTGTGATGTCCATTACATATCCTCACACAGACCTGTGGCCATAAACACAGAGAGAGATTAGTCTTATATAGCACCGTGTTGAAATAAAACTACTAAATCAGGCGCTTATCACGGTAAACGCGAGTCCCGGAAACACATTACACCGGGTAAAAACTCGCTAGAATATATTCGAAATCACCTGATATAGAGATCCGGCGCCCTCCTCTGGCGAAACCACATTCTCTGACATCTTCAGGGTGAAAACAATCTAATATAAATCACTCTCAGAGCCTATTAAGTCGCGTTGAACACTTGAAAAGTCTACAAAGCACAAAACATGTGTCTCCCTGCCAATAAATTAGCAAAGAGGAAGTAGTAGTCGGCGCATGCGCGGTGGTGGGGCTGGCATCCGCCGGACTACCCTCTGTCTACCTGCCCAGTAGGGGCACCTAACCGTTTTTATTCTGAGGGTTTATTGAGTGAACGCCGATATTTAGCAATATCAAAAGTATTAGGGAGGTAAGTAGACTCTTGATGTGAAATGCCCTTTTGCTGACTAAGAGAATACTATTTTTGAAAATTTATCACTGTAATGACTGCCTCCCAGAATGCTCTTGATCAGCAAATTGACATTTTATGAGACAATTGGAATTTTCTCGACCAAATTTACCCATTAAAGGGTTCAGCAGAAATTTACATTTTCTTGACAAATATTGGACAGTAAAGGGTTGTAAAGCTGGAGCTTTACTTACCTTTAACTACCTTGTTCTGCTGATCACAGTGGGGAAAAATTCTCAATCCTTGTTCCACTGAAGATCAAAGAAATGATGAAAACACCATACAACCTTTACTTACATACAGTAAATAAGTCAAACCAGGTCATTTTGGATTTGATTAAATTGTTTATTCATTCACTTAAAAATTTTATGTCACTGTTATTGAATGCTGCCATATTGATATAATGCAGAGTTTGTTCAAACAATCACCAACACAGACAGTAGCGCAAACCACCACTCATTAGCAGCATGAGCAATATTATATAGGACCAAGATTAAGTTTACTTTACTGTTGATTTTGAGATTTGTATTGTTATCGATGATCAATAACAATACAAGTCCAGTCTCTAGAACAAAAGTAAACTATCTTGGTCCTATATAATATTGCCCATGCTTGTGATCAGCGGTGTTTTATGGTTATGCTACTATCTGTGTTGATGAATGCTGTTGCTGGTCACAGGTCATATATTACTGATAGTGGTCTTTCAAATTTTTGTCCTACTGTTCCAGATTTTGTACGTTTATTTTGCAACATTTGTTTGTGGTCTGGCTATGTTTTCAACAGTAGCTGAAATAGAAAGTGAAACAAATATGATTACACCTGGAGTTATAAGCATTACATAATGGACCTTTCCATTTTATCCATCAATCATGATGTCATAATCAACTACATGATGCATAAGGATGACAACATAATCAATGACATAATGAATGACGTAGATAAGTTCGTCAATCTTCACAGACACTTAATTGATGACGGACTATATGTATTCTATTTAACCCTTTAATGGACAAATTTGGTGAAGAAAATTTTAATACCCACTTATTGAATGTCCAATTAGAGGCCAAGAGAATGCAATTTTTGAAAATTTAAGACAAATTACTGGCTCGGTAAAAATTTTCAAAAATTCTGTTCTCTTGGCCTGTAAATGGACATTCCACAAGGCCATAACAGAGGCCAGTTTTGGTCGGCATGACCATTAAAGGGTTAATAAAAATGATGTAGAATATTTTAAAACTAATTTGACTGGGAGTTGTTGCTGTCATATCAACAGCTTACATGTATAGTTTTCAGGAATTTGAGATTCAGAGAGTACAGAAATCGATCCCAATGCAGGTAAAGCTTAGGTGGAGCTTAGCTAGAGATGGGCGGGGAATAGCTAAAACTGGATTCCTCCATTGGGCAAAACTATAAGTAAGACTTGAGTGGTGGTAGTGAACACCTGACCTAGCACTGTAATAGTAGCACGACAAAATAGCAATCTATCTGTGTTGGTACAAGTACATTATGTAATAAATTATTAAAAAGTGTACCAACACAAATACTGATAGAATGCTACATGTGTTTTGACATGATACTGGTGCAGTGCCCGGTCAAGTGTTTACCACCACTCAGTCTCACGCCACAATAATAAATTAGCTACTATAATCTCACTCTGTGTGAGTACAGCGTACATTGCTCATAGTGATATTCACTATACCACCACGTACCTCACCGATAATATTTGTTAGAATAAACCAGCACGATTATAATCATGCCAGTTTATTCATTCATTTTGTTGGGTGACATGCATTGTGGTACCTGATAAGCATGCTGGATTATTCATTAATTTTTCTGGGTGGCATGCATGGTGGTTACAACTCAGGTGATGTGAAGTTTGAAAGAAAAAATTCTATGGAAACTAGTAAAAAAAATATTTAAATTTCATAGACAACAAAACAGCCCTTACGCCTATTTATACCTGGCCTCAGCTGCTCTCGGAGAGCATCTAGACTTCAAAGTTTTCCGGTGGAAAGTTGGTGTTTCCAGGTGAGTGACCGCTGAGGACAGTGAATCGCGCATGTCAGGAGAGTGAAAGACTGATTCAAGTCAGACCACCAATGACCGATAGGAAAATATCTATTTGCAGAACAAGAGAAGACTATTTTTGAAAATTTATGACTGGAATGACTGGCTTGGTTATCGAGACAGTCATTCCAGTGATAAATTTTCAGAAATAGCCTTTTCTTGGTCTGCAAATAAATATTTCTCAACACCACTGCAGAAACAGGTTTTGGATGATATGAGCCGGGTTCTGCCGATCCGGTTTGCTTAGTGGGGTGAACTGTCCCACTTCCTCAAGAAATCATGGGTCATTTTGACAAATGTTGGATCAAGTACATACATGGAAGATAACCATGTGTGAAGGTAATGATTGGATGGTCTGAATTTTAGAGCACTAAATGGTGCAAGGGCCCTGCCTCCGCAAAACCCTGCATGAGTAGTATGATGACGTTGAATTAATTACCTACCAACCTTTAAAATCTCCTCGAGTCCTTTCTTTATCTCCATGTTTTGAAAAAATTAGGATACATTTGTCTCCATCCATTCATCATGCTATCTCCTCCCAAACAGTTGGGTGGAATTCAACCAAATTTGGTATGTGGGTTATCCATATGATTGTGGATTGGCTGACAACATTTATTTTATGTAGTCAGAGATTGGTGTCTTCCAGATTTATCTAGATTTCCCATAGTCCTGCCCACACTCTCGCACATCATTTGACACCCTCTCAATAGTTTTAAATTAAGCCAGATGAGCCACTACATTTAGATAGGACTAGTGATTACTAGATTCTACTATAGTCCTTCAAATCTTTACAGACCAAGGGAAGACTATATTTTTAATTTTACCATTGAAATGACTGGCTCAATTATCGAGCCAGTCTCAATTATCGAGCCAGTCATTCTACTGGTAAATTTCCAAAAATAGTCGTCTTGCTCTGTTCACAGTAGAGGAATTTTTTGACCACCTTGACCATTAAAGAGTTGACATGTCAAATTGTTACCATTGGGTTGGTCAGTTACAAATTGTACTAGCCCTGGTCAATTTCTGCTAACCTCGCGCTCATGTTAATTTTAACCCCTGCTCTCACAGATCATTTCCCCTTAAGACGTCCAGATTTTTCACAGCGATCCACGCCAGTCTCTGTGTAATGTAACTCCTCCGAAAGCGGTGGATGGAATTCAAACACATGTTGTAGGTTACTATAGAGTGCAAGAGGCCATTTTTATCTCACCTACGAATTAAATGAGCTATTGTGACACCATGCACGTCGCCCAGCACCGTCTAATTTGCGCTTAGCTTGACTTTTCTGTTTATATCTCATGTTTGGTTGATCATACTGGTCCTAAACTTGGACACATGCCTCCTTATAATGACACGGCATCACACAATGATGTTCTGGCCAAAAGGTCAAAATCACTGATACGCGCATGGAACCATTTGCTGTCCGCCATCCATCCGTTAACTTATGTTTAAAAAAATAAGTTGACGGATGGATGGCGGACAGCAGATGGTTGCCTGCGTATCAGTGATTTTGACCTTTTGGCCAGAACATCATTGTGTGATGCCGTGTCTCATACATACATTAACCGCTGGGCGGATTTCAAACTAATTTGGCTGGAAGGACCCTAATGCTTTCGGCTTCCGAACATGCATACAGAATTTTGATTAGTAAATTTTTGTGTGAAAATCTTTGACTTTATGAAAAATTTAGCAGAAATTGTCAAAACGCTACTCCTCATTAACCTCTTGACAGATTGCAACCCTAGTTGGCTGGACATAAATTGCCAAAATGCATATTCTCCATGACCGCTTGGTGGATCATATCCAAATTTGGCGGAAGGATTCTGCAGTAGTTGGCTCTAGAACTTCTATTCAGAATTTTTTTTTAGAATTCTGTGCTTAGCAACAACCGTCATCAGATGAGATATTTTGACAGTTCGCCTCTATGTCCGCCTCATCTCAAAAGAAAAATAGGAAGTGGAAGTTAGATAAGGGTATACAGGCAACCTACTGAATATTTTGAAAAGTTTTGATAGCTAGATAGATAGGTATGTACATATTATAGGCAGCCTTTTTTGACATAGTAGCGGCCTTCTCTGCTGGCAGCCCTTATTGCCATGCACCGTCCAGGATACCGTTACTGGCCCTTGGCCCCCTTGTTGATAAGCCTTCTAAGTTTATTTTATCTTTGAAGTCAATCATCAGAGTTCATTGCTGTCATTAAGTCGAGATTCATGGTTGCATTGCAGCCACATTTCTGGTATTACATTTGGCTCCTCCCCTGGGGTAGTGAATGTGGTCGATTGCTATGACACGCCATCGACCAAACAATCTAGTTATCACTTACTTTCAATCGTCAGATAGATCCAAGTTATCAGAGATTGTAACCCACAGCCCATAATTTTTCTTTTGATCACTTCCAGGATTGTTAAATCTTAATGTATGATCACACAACCTCCTTTATTAAAATTTGAGCACAATCTGACCAGTTTGTTTCCGATATATCTATAGATTAAAATTTGTACCCAATCTGGATCCAACTTGGTTTTTGTCCAGATCACAGCCAAAGTCTGGAAATCCTTGTTTAGGTTATGTTGCTTTTTTACTGTCGTCTAATAGTACACAACTGTCAAAGCGTCATGAGATTAGTTCAACCAATCAGATTTGCCATTGATGGCTTTTCCAACATATCTCTGCCAATCAAAGATAACGAGGTTAAATATATACGCGATGACGTCATCATAATGGAATGGTGTTCCAGTTCAAGACGATTGTCCATTCGGCATTAGATATATCGAGATTTTCACTATAAAAGCGCAGAAATTAGACGAATCCGGCGAAGAAACACTAAATTAAATACATCTTCTGATAAATCCAGCCACAAATTGACGTAAATAAGTTAAAATCTGCTGTACGAATCGCTCAGTTTGCAAATCACGTGAGATACATGTACAGAGGAAACATGTACTGATAAGCGGTTCTGCATAGACTAGGAACCGGGTACCCGTTTGCTTCTAGCCATAGGACTCGTCGAAAGAACTGGAGAACCGCGGTTGGAATTGATGGCGCGTTTAATTTATCAGTAAAATTTTTAAACGCTACCAAACACGTAGGGCAAAAAGTTAAACCCGTCATTCAAAATGTCAAACCCGTAGTGTCAAAATTTCAACCCGTCAAGATAAAATTCAAGATGCGTATTGAGATTTTACCAAACGCGCTGTGTCTAAGCAAATCACTACGAGAAAAAGACGCCATACAGATGCATTTTAAACGAGCTTCAGGATGCGTTTAAGTAAAGCTAACTAAGATCTGTACTGTAACTAAGGACGTACATGTAAGCTGTTGAATAGTTTGAAACTAAATTGACTAGGGGTTGTTGCTGCCCATGGCAAGAGTTCCCTGTCAAATTTGATATTTAACAGAATGATTCTTAAATTGTATATTTATCAAAACATATAATTTGTATGCCAGTGACAGACTTAGATTTTCCTGACAGAACAATACGTCATGATTGTGACAGTTGTGACAACTAGTGAGGCAATGAACCTTTCCAGTTTATCCATTAACAAGAGGGCCAAGGGCCTGTGATGTTGACCTGTACCATTAGCATCTGAACTATTTGCATTTAAATAGACATGATGGATAATTTTCGGAAAATCCAAGATGGCCATACCACAAAATTAACCAATCAAATTCTCATTCGTTTTCTTGAAGCTTATCGTCATAGGATCATTCCATCAAAGTTTGGTTGAAATTGAGCCATTGATGTAGTAGTAGTAGTAGTAGTAGTAGTAGTAGTAGTAGTAGTAGTAGTAGTAGTAGTAGTAGTAGTAGTAATAGTAGTAGTAGTAGTAGTAGTAGTAGTAATAGTTTTCTTGAAGCTTATCGTCATAGGATCATTCCATCAGTTTGGTTGAAATTGAGCCATTGTAGTAGTAGTAGTAGTAGTAATAGTAATAGTAGTAGTAGTAGTAGTAGTAGTAGTAGTAGTAATAGTAGTAGTAGTAGTAGTAGTAGTAGTAGTAGTAGTAGTAGTAGTAGTAGTAGTAGTAGTAGTAGTAGTAGTAGTAGTAACAGCAGCAACAGCAGTAGTGATTTAAAGGCTTCTGGACAATTTTTGGAAAATCCAAGATGGCTATCAAAAAAATTGACCAATTACATGTAAATTCCTTTATTCAACTTCGGAAGCATACCATCAATGGCAAATCTGATTGGTTGAACTAATCTCATGACGCTTTGACAGTTGTGTACTATTAGACGACAGTAAAAAAGCAACATAACCTAAACAAGGATTTCCAGACTTTGGCTGTGATCTGGACAAAAACCAAGTTGGATCCATAGGTTTCATTGATATCTGGCCATTGGCTAAGGAGTAGTATTTTAAAGGATTTCTGACAATTATTTGGAAAATCCAAGATTGCTGAAAAAATTGACCAATCAAAATTCTCATTAGAACTCTTTAAGCCTATCATGATAGGACCATTCCACCCACGTTTTGTTGAATCCAAGCCATTGATTAAGGGTAATATTTTTTAATGATTTCTGGCAAATCCAAGATGGTCAGAGGAAAATTGGACCAAACAAAATTCTGTTTATAAATTCTGAAGCCTATCCGCCTATGGTCATTCTAGCTGGGTTTAGTTAAAATCTGCCAAGCGGTTAATGAGTAGGCTTTTAACTGATTTACAAAATTTTCCGGAAATCCAAGATGGCCACCAGAAAAATTTACCAATCAAAATTCTCTATACAAGTTTTGTTCTATGGTTCCCAGACCCATAGGGTGCTTCCAGCCGAATTAGGCTAAAATCCACCCAGCGGTTAATGAGGAGAACATCTTGACAATTTCTGGTAGATTTTTCACCACAAAAATCGAACAATCAAAGTCCTTAAGCCTACCCCAATAGGGTCCTTCTAGCCAAGTTAGGTTGAAATCCGCCAAGTGGTTAATGAGGAGCATTTTAAAGCAAACGTTGACACCCGGGTGCTTGGCATGGCATAAGCTCACTTTGCCGAATGGCCAGGTGAGCTAATAATATTAATAATAATATTACATCATCAATGACGTACATGTACATAAGTTCGTCAAGAATGCTTAATTGAAGACAGACTGATCGTTGTACGAATTGTATGTACTGACTACAGTACATTATATGATAAACATGCTGTTGAATATTTAACAGCTTAGTCGTACGGTTTTCTGGAAATTGAGATCCAGATAGTACAGGGATGGATCAATCACAACATGGACACTGCGTGGGTGGAACTTAGCTAGAGATGGGTGGAGCATAGCTAAAACTGGATTCGTCCACTGATTATGATCTTAGAGCTTACATGTACTTGAGTGACAGAGTGGATCCCTCCATTTATGGTCACGTAAGCTCCAATAGATTTCAGAGCATTCAGAATAACTACCTGATAATCCCAGATCTTCACAAGCCTGTCATCGGCGCCGGAGATTAAATATGGTTTATCTCCCCCTGAATAGTAGTCAACACAGTTAACTCCCTTCTCATGTCCTTCTAACGTGAAGTTCGGCGTTGGAGAACCTAGCTGCCACACCTAGAAAACATAACTCAAAATATTAACAATACATATTACATGTAGACAGACCATGCCGATTTCCTGGTAAAATATCAGATAAGGTGACATCATTATCGTCTTTTCCATTTAAAAACAATATCAATATCTTGATAGAATGATTGGAAATGCAGCCCAATTTCATTAATTGTTCCAGCGTGACCATGACCTTTTGACACCAAAATCAATATGGTTCTTTGGGAACAAGAAGGCAATCAAGTTTCTTGATGATAGTTCGAGTAGCAAAAGCACATCAGTGATGAAAGCTGCAATGGTGTTTACTGTCTAGAAATGTCCATTTACAGGACAAGAAGACTATCTTTGAAAAAGTATCACTGGAATACCTGGCTCAATGCTCGACCGAGGCATTTAAATGCCATATTTTCAAAAATAGTCTTCTCAAGCACATAAATGTAAGCAAACCTGTTACCAAAACAAAAGCAGGTTAGTTAGTACAATGTTGAATCAAAAAAGCATCCGCTTTTGTTTCTACGAGAATTCTTAATACTTACCAGATGAACTATTATGATAATGTCTTATCTAGTCTAGCTCAAAATAAACAATTAAAAACTCTGCACTCTTCTGGTCCTGCCCATACTGTGTCCGGGAATTACCACAGCTGCAGGTACCGAGTCAATTCCCAATCACAGTCAGATTTGTCTTATATTTGCCTTGACAAACAGCGAAAGCAGCTCAGCCTCAACTCAGCGGGGCGGCTGAGGGAGGGCCATAGCACATCTGGTAAGTATTAAGAATTCTCGTAGAAACAAAAGCGATGCTTTTTTTATTCTACTTCGAATAATACTTACCAGATGTACTATTATGATAAACTCCGGATTTCGACAGCCAAGAAATACCGGTTGGAGGAGGTGAGGCTCGAACAAGCACTCATCTACCATCCAACAGAGAAGGTTGTGAAGAGACTAGAACCCTGGCATACGCTTGGGTTCCGCTATCTGACTCATAGAGTGCTAAACTTCCATGGTCTACACCGCACTCCCCCCCCCCCTCATTTGACCGCACAAATTCCAGAGACCTGTCAAAATGGGAAGCAACACCCACCAGACCCGTGTCAGCCCCAAGTCCTAGCTAGGGCAGTCCAGTAGAGTGCAAAGAAGCTACTACAATTTCTAATTTTGAAAAAAACACTCGGTATATATTGAATAGGCTTTCAAATCGAAATGAGTCTAATGTCTGTTGAAAGAATAAGATACTCTTGGCCAGACTATTTACTTATTCAGTCTGGTAAATCGACTGTAAGAAAACTAATATTAGTCACTTAATTAATATACACTCACCATTTTGAGTGCTTGGTCTTTTCTTGTTCATCACAGGAGCTCGCCCCAATCGACGGTCATCCTCGGATCATGTGCATAGCAATTGTTCAGTGTATGTGGAAAAACCTTATGATATGTGCGAAATAGTGGTCGGATGTGGCTTTAGTTAAGATTCGATAAATTGGCGACGGCTACCGGATTAAGTGCGCTGGAGATATCGCGAAGGTAGAAATCAGTGAATGACGACTCGGCATGCCATTGTGTTACAGACATCACCTCTTCTAATGAGACACCCTTATAAAGGGATGATGCTGCTGCTAGTGCTCGGACCTAGTGGGCGTTCGCACGATCAATCTGCTTTCCTATAGCGACTTTGTGCGACATCTGAATAGCGTCAACTATCCAACGAGAAATAGTATCTTTCGAGGCGTGCAAATGAGGAGCTTTGAGACATAACCACAGAGATTTCGGGTCATCTCTCCACTCCTCAGTACGTTTCTTATACATTTTCACCCATCTGACAGGACACCAAGCAGAAGAGTTTGTGTCATGTCTAATTAAACTTGGCAAATTGATTGGCTGTCCTGGATATTTAAGTGACTGATTCTTTGCCAGGAAACAAAGACCTGGAAGTAGTCTTAAACCTTCACCTGTGACGACAAAACGGTCTTGTTCGGCAGAAAGCGCATGTATTTCGCTTCTCCTTCTCGCCGATGTTGGTGCAACCGAGAAAACTGACTTAATAGTTAAGTTTAACATCTATAGATCTAATTGGTTCAAAGGGAGCATGCCCTAAAACCTGAAGAACAAGAGATAGATTCCATGCTGGGATAACAACAGGCTGTCTAGTTCGCAAATTGCTCATTCCTTTAATAACTTCATTTAAAGTGTCATTCTCCACTCCTTCAATGGCCAGACTGGGAACGACTGAAGCTAATGCAGACTTATATGCTGCTAGGGTTGAAGGTACAAGTTTGTCAACTTCGTATAAATGACAGATAAAATCTGCTACGTGTTGAACAGATGCAGCCAAGGGACATATCTCTTCCCTTACACCACTCTGCAAATTTGTTGATTCTATAATTATATGTTCTTGTGGTTGACCCTCTTCCGGCTGAAGCGACAAACTTCACTGCTTGCTCAGAAAAGCCACCCTTAATTGCACGTTCATCCATGTAGTCAATTTGAACATTTTCGGTCTGTCGTGGAGATACACACCCTTGTTCTGAGAGATTAGATCTCTTCTGTCTGGAAGACGGATTGGATTGCAGACCAGAAGGTCCAGCAGATCCGTAAACCATGATCGGCCTGGCCAATGAGGGGCGATCAGAAGTACTTGGCACACACCCTCTCTTATCTTTGCCAGAACTTTTGGGATGAGAATCGTTGGAGGATACGCATACACGTACATTCCCTTCCAACTTATCGCCAGTGCATCTACTGCTAAGGCTAGCGGGTCCGGGATCGGTGACACGTGTGACCATCTTTGCATTTTGTTTCACCGCAAATAGATCCACATTTGGCTTGCCCCAATGTTTGAATAGAACCTCCGCTACCGATTGGTTGAGCTGCCATTCCGTCGGACGACGAACCGTCCTTCGACTGAGAGCATCCTTGCCCCAATGTTTGAATAGAACCTCCGCTACCGATTGGTTGAGCTGCCATTCCGTCGGACGACGAACCGTCCTTCGACTGAGAGCATCCGCTGGATGTTCAATCTTCCTGGAATGTGTGCTGCCTGAAGAATAATATTCCTCTCTTGGCACCACAGCAGAAGGTCCCAAATCATCATACACAACTCTGGTGATCTTGTCCCGCCCTGGCGGTTCAAATAAGACACCACTGTTGAGTTGTCTGTCCTGACTAGGACAATCTTGTCTCGGATTAAGCCCTTGAAATTTCGAAGTGCCAATGTCACCGCTAATAATTCGAGAACATTGATATGTTTCTGCGCATTGGTCCGATCCCATTCCCCTGACACTGACTGATTGTCCAATACCGCTCCCCAACCTGTCGTCGACGCATCTGTGAAGATGGACATCTGAGGTTGAGGAGGTTGCAGAGGAACACCTCGCAGGAGATTCTGTTCTGATAACCACCACTGAAGATGGAATATCAATGGTTCTTTTACTGGAATTCTCAGAGATAACGGATCCGTTTTCTGAGACCAGAATGACATTAGATACATCTGAATCGGCCGGCGCCTGAGTGCCGCATAAGGAACCACTTTCTCTAGAGATACTAGTAAACCCAGTATTCTGAGAAATTGGCGCGCCGTCAGAAAGGCTCGTAGAGAAACTGACTCCAGTACCGCAATCAAACTCTTGACTCTGCTCGTAGCTCTGTAAGTGTGAACAGCTATGTTTCTCCTGTGAAGATAAGAAGTCATGGCGAGAACCACTTTGGTGAAGACCCTCGGAGCTGTGGTCAGACCGAATGGAAGCTCATTGAATTCCCAGACATTGTCTTGAAATGCAAAGCGAAGGTATTTCTGAAATGGAATTGACATTGGAATATGAAAGTATGCATCCTTCAGATCTATCGATACTGCCCACATGCCTTTTCTCAGCCCCGTCATCACTGCTGCTACAGTCTCCATCTGAAACTTTGGAGAAAGAATAAATTTGTTCAACGGTTTGAGATTGAGAATTGGTCTCCAACCTCCGGTACGTTTCGGAACGAGGAACATCATCGAATAGAAGCTTAGGGAGGACTGATTACGGACTAGATGAAACAAATGGCATCTAGACGATCGGATTCCCTTGGAACGGGAGTCCAAACTGGAGTCGATGTTAACGGAACTAACGATTGCCATTTCTTAACCACTGACAGACTAAACAATCTTGCACGACCTGTTCCCTCTGGTTTGAGAACAGTTGAAGTCTGCCTCCGACGGTAGGAATCTGCACACACCTGGCAGTCGATATTGCACGATAAGACCTTATTCGCTTAGGTGAAGATTCTCGACTCCCTTCGTTCCTGATGTCACCGGAACGGATCCCGCCGGAAACCCGTCAGGACGGTCCTCCACGGAACACACCACCACCCCTCCGCAGTTTCTTGGAATATGACGGTCCGGGACCGCCGCCACGGCTATCCTTACGATAACCGCTGCGACCCGAACCACCACCCTTCCTGTCCTCCTCATACGGCCTCTTATTAGAGGGCTTGTATGAGGATGAACGGCCAGGTCCCTGTGATCCGGATGCCCGATGGGCATCACGACCAGACGGACGTAAGGGCGATCTCTGGCGCTGCCTCTGTTGCTCTTGCCGATGCTGCTTATAGGACTGCAGCGGCCGACGTCCTCTTCGTCGACTTACACGACTTGCCGACTACTTCCTGCTCTGCGACCATTGACGCGACCTTGGATAAGGCTTGTTGTGCCGAGCCGCCGAACAAGCCTGGACCAATGAAAGGCGCAGAAGATAACGCAGCCCTCATCTCAGGTCCTGGTTCTACACAATCGAGAACCATTCTCCTCCGCTCTGCCAATGATCTGGTGATCACCCTAGCCAGGCAATCTTTAAAAAGACAAGCGCATGGTGTCCCAGACAACTTCGGGAGCAGCCTCTGGCACTTCCCCACCTTCTGACACGTAGTTCAGCATTCCCTGCAGGACGGTACAGCCGTGCGAGAGTGCAGCCATAGCTGCCCTCGCCGCATCCTCAATGAGCGTTAACTCATTAAAAGGATCCTTATTAGCCTGGGAAACTAAGGGACGAGAACCACCCTACAATTTACCAGCCAACGGCCTATTCAATGCCTCTCTATTCCCGACGGAAAGCCGTGGACCCGGGCATATTGATGAGAGGCCTGCTCTGAAAAGCGGACCCTACTCCTAATCCCCTTTGGGGCCTTGGGCAATGAATAGTCTGGCTGAAACAGACGATACGCCGCAACATCCAACATGTCAGAAGTCTGCGTGTCCAAGGGGAGCGTCGGCATGGCCAAAGATACACTTGACAGCGCTAGCCGCTCGCTCTGACATCCGCTCCATCGCCAGATCACGCTGAGATCCTTGATCCGATACCAACCCGAGCCGGTCGGACATCCAGCAAGGACCTGCACCCATTCAGCTTCGGTGCAGAATGAGGATTCGTCCATCAATGGACTACCATTCTCATCTTCCTTCTCACCCTTAGATGAAAAGGCCACCGATGACCCATGCTGAGAACCATGGACCTCACTCCTTCCAACATGAAGTGAGTCCATAGTACGACTACTTGCGGCACCAGTATCCAGCGAATTGCCGGACACGGATTCACCGCAGTCCATCGACTCCAGCACGGGAGCCACACCTACCGCCGCCGGAATGCCGACGGCAACCGAAAAACACGGCTCCACCGACAATGCGGGTTGAGCTAAGTCCGGGTGAAATATGCCCGACGGAACGTCGACATCACCACCCGGCTGGCAGACCCGTACAAAGCCCGGAGACCCTTGGGACGTACTGGGTTCTACCCCTACTGAAAGATCCGGCATGTCGGTATCTTCCATAAGCAGATCCTCCTCCTCCGCCGTCGGCTCCTGAGCCAAGACCGGAGGAAGGACAGGTGCTCCTACCTCCACAGAACTGGCTGGACCACCGATAGGTTGCCGTGCACAAGCCTGCATCGCCGGGACCGTGGACTGGAAGGACTTAAATATTGCCTTGAACTGGGCTGCCCATACACCCAATGCTGAGTCCATACGCTCGTTCAGACGCTCTTCAAGACCATTTACTGACGCCTGATCCAGCTGGGCCGCCTTATCCCTCGCGATCCTCTCCAAACTCGCACGTCGATCACGATCGAACTCTGCCACCAACTTCGACGACCACTTCAGACACACATCACAAGAACTTCCCACCTTGCACTTCGCGCAAGCCACACAGTGATGACCCGAGTACTTGCGCTTCCTGAACCGATTACACTTCTGACACAGCGTGTCCTGGTTCTTGGCTTTCTGCGAACGCAGAGTAAGAATTAAAATGCTGCACATGACATACGATGACAAGCAACACGCACAATTGACTTGATTGTAACTTAGAATTACTTAGA
Source organism: Chaetoderma sp. LZ-2023a (assembly GCA_034401795.1). Lineage (NCBI taxonomy): Eukaryota > Metazoa > Mollusca > Caudofoveata > Chaetodermatida > Chaetodermatidae > Chaetoderma > Chaetoderma sp. LZ-2023a. The sequence continues at coordinate 91,856,060 of CM067359.1, forward strand.
AACATTAACTTTCTCTAGATTAATGATAATCAAGTCTTTAGGCAGGAAATATTTGAAACTTTTAAGTGAAAATTTTATAAACACGACTTGGTAATTAACTAACGTTAAATTAGCCAAGAAATAAACACCAATCGCTACAAACACCCTCGTCAATGAAGCGAGAGCTAAAGATCGGCATAAAACAAAGTGCATAGACACGCCAAGCCAAAACAAAACGTTGACCATGGGCGGCGCCATCTTGGCTAAGGGCGCATCCATCTTGGAAGGAACCAAGTCGCAAGAGAAATTAACCGAGTACCCAGATAAGATTAAACAGTTAACGAGTACCAGAGCGACTCCAACAATGGCTACCATTCTAAAATAATGTGCTAATTTAAGGAAATTTTAATCAGTCATTACGGCACGAATGTATAAATTCTAGATTGATACAACCTGCCCCTGTGATGACTTTCCCTTTCCTTCCATGAAGCCAGCGATGGATAACATTAAACACGCCTAAATCCGCTAAAATTGCACAATTTAGAGCTAAAAAAAACATGCAACTTTCAAAGTCAGCAAAATAGACGAATCTGACTGCGATTGGGAATTGACTCGGTACCTGCGGCTATAGTAATTCACGGACACAGTATGGGCAGGAACACGAGTGCGGAGTTTTTAATTGTTTATTTTGAGCTAGACTAGATAAGACATTATCATAATACTACATCTGGTAAGTATTATTCGATGTAGAACCTCATGTCAGAAATGTTCTGTGCAATATTTTGGTGAATACTTTTAACAATTTTATTGGAAGTCATTCAGGGGTCGAAATAAGGCCCTTTTACATGCACAATGCAGGTAAAAAATTGCTGGTGCAGGTAAATTTCTAATCCTGGGTGCACAGGATGCATGTACATTTCTGGCTGGTAATCTATAAAGCTAACCCGCTCCGACAAATCCCTGCATAAAGGAAATGCTTTAAGGTATAAAACTTATTCTGTTGAATATTTTGAAATTAATATGACTGGAAGATGTTGCTGCCTAAGGCAGCCACAGCTTCCAGTCAAATTAATTTCAAAATATTCAACAGTTTTCCTGATATAGGGAATTCATAGGTGAAAGTACTAACTTAAGTGCATGTAGATTTATTGCTGTGCAGGCAAAATCCAAATGTTAGATGAACAAAATTCTTATTTCTACCCCTGAAGACATTAGTGCCTAAGACAGCACTGGCATCTAATGATATTATGTCCAAAATATTCAACAGTAACTTTTATTTAGTTTTGGAAAAATGTTATGCTATTTCTGAGCAAGCAAATATTTCAAACCCAGGATTGTACTCACTTTAACTGTCCGATCGAGAGAAGCTGTAGCAAATGTGTTATTATCTTTAGGGTTGATCACGATCTGCATGACGTAGTGGGTGTGGCCCTCAAACACCTGAGTACACGTCCATTTCTTCTCCCAGTCCCATAATTTGACCAGCATGTCATCTGGGAAGCGACGAACAAAATAATAATTATGTCAGTCCTGCCAAAGCGTACACAAAGTACATGTAACAATTATCTCGGTGCTGCCAAAGCTTACACAAAACAGCATTGAGTATTTAACATGGCTGATAATTCTAATATTTTTCAATTTTGATGGATCAATATCAAACTTATTCTTAGTATTATGATTCAAAGATTATGTTAACCGTTTAATCCTTGAATTTGGTCAGGAAAATTTTAATTTTCTCATAGAAAATGTCCATTTGCAGACCCAGAGAAGACTATTTTTTAAAATTTACCACTGGAATGACTGGCTCAGGCATGGAGACAGTCATTCCAGTGCTAAATTTAAAAAAGTCTTCTCGTGGTCTGCAAATGGACATTTCTCAAGACCAACGTGCTGCAGAAGCTCTTTTTGGCTGATACTGTATAAGTGTTAAATGGTTAAGAATAAACGCCAGATATAGCGGACATGTAGATCTCTCCGATCTCTCAGAATCTCAACTACCAGAAAACTATACAGAGAAGCCTATGACACCAACAGCGGCCGGTCAGATTATTTTCAAAATATTTAACAGAATGTTTATTAAATAACAAAGCCATACATTATATAATTTTTATAACTTGACCGACTAGTAAGCATTTATGACAGACTTAATTACGTCCTTCCTCACACGACGTCATACGATTGATTGATAGATGAGATTCATCTATTTCCACATCACATCCTAATACACTGGAATGTCTATCGAACGTGGCAAATTATTGATGCAATTACGTACAGTACGGCCTGATCAATTTAAGCCAGATGAAACTGGTACTGTAGTAACAAAATAATATTACCAGATGATTACTACACATTTTAGTAAATTTAATGCTTTTGAGTTTTTCTAGCTGTACATGTAGTACATGAATGGCGAGACAAACCCACTTACCACTGGATGTGAGAACGAATGACTGTGTAGGATGAACACAGATTGATCGTAGATAATCAGCATGCGCCTCGAACTGGTGAACCCGCTCTAGGGTGTTGTAATTAAACACGCGCACCTGCATGTCATCCTAAGACACCAACAAGATGCAATAAAATCAACATCCACATAAAATACGTGTACAAGTATATATAACTGTGTGAAGATCTTGTAATATAGATTGTATTTAACCCCTTAGCACTCAAATTTGTTCAAGAAAATTTCAATTTTTTCATAGAAAATGTTCATTTGCAGATCAAGAGATTGCTTTTGGAAATTTACTACTGGAATGACTGGCTCGATTATCGAGCCAGTCATTCCAGTGGTAAATTTTCAAAAGCAGTCTTCTTTTGGTCTGCAAATGGACATTTCTCAAGAGCACTGCAAAAGACCTTTTTGGCTGATGTGAGTGGTAATAAGTTAAGCAATGGATGAATCCACTTTTAGCCACGCCCCACCCATCTCTAGCTAAGCTCCAACCACGCTTCGCCGATGTTGGAATCGATCGATCCCTGCACACTCTGATTCTCAATTTTCAAACAAGAGGCTCAATGGGCCTGTATCGCTCACCTGGAACACTGACATTTCAACTAATCTTACTTAAGTTTTACATCCATCGGTGTCACTTCCAATGACCTTCAGTCAAATGGTTTAGTTTTCAAGATATTGACAACAATCTCTGGACTGTTTTTTGGCATTAGTGATTTTAAACAATGTTTAAGCGAAAATAGATGTAAAGCCAGTGCAGCCAATAATTTCAATTTTCAAAATCTCTTGAGTTGTTGAATATTTTGAAAACACTTCGACTGAAAGCTGTTGGCGGCTTAGCCACCAACAACTTTCAGTCCAATTGTTTTCAAAATATTTATCAGGTTCAGAGATATAACCTTTGGAATACGTTTTCTGCAAAAACTCAGCAGTCAGACGGTTATTAGAGGTTTAAATACAATTGAAGAAAATGGTCTCTAAAGGCAGGTAGGTGGTCTTTATAGCAGGTTATTCCCCACCACCACACAATCCATATAGCACATGCGCATCTGGATGAATCACCAAGTTAGCAGCAGGGGTAGGGTGTGCTGGCGTAGATTTAGAAAATAATTTGACTGAAAGTCATTGCTGCCTTAGGCATCAACAACTTTTATTGCTGCTTAAGGAAGCAACAACTTTCAATCAAATACATTTCAACATGTCAGATCACATATTACATATCTTAAATATTTAGGCAGTGACGGAAAGGTTAATCTGTTAATTGGAGTTTAATCTACTTTGGCAATAAAATCTGACATGGTGATAAATCAGTGGACGGTGTGAACAAACCTGTATTTCCCTTATGAAAGTGAGACCACAAATATTTAAGGGGTGATAACTCTGGCATTTGACGTCCTATCAATTTCATTTTCACAACACAGATATTAGATGTCGACATTAACATTGTGACCAAGTTTGGTGTCAATCCATCAAGAAATAACAAAATAAGCCGCAATTGTTGATGATGGACAGACAGATGGATGGACGGAAGATGGACGACGGGGTCATCGCTATACGACAGCTGACTAACAAGTAAGCTGAGTTAAGAAAACCAATTTCGGCTTCAAAATCCATCACATAAAAAAAAATTGAATTTGGTAGCCAAACACGCTAAAATTTGATCGGTCCATGGTGGGCATGTTTTTTTACCTATCAACTTCCCATGAACAAACTTCAATGGCCCTTAGTCCGTAATCATATCCACAAAATTTCAGCCTGATCCGTTCAGCGTTCTGCAGAAGTCATTCAAGAGGGCCGCTCAACCATTTGGCCAATCAAGTTCCTTCGAACACACTTGGTTCAGCTCTTGCTCTATATATTTCATGAGCTTTGAATCGATCCACCAAGCGGTTTCGAAGCGCCATTTATGATTGAAATCGGCCCAGCAGTTCTTGAGGTAGTTTAAAGAAAGTTGACGGACGGACGACGGACGGTCGCCACGGAATAAGCTCACTTGGCCATTCTGGCCAGGTAAGCTAAAAACCATACATGTAAGCTGTTGAATATTTTTTAAAACCAATTTGACTGGATGCTGTTGCTGCCTACACACATGGCAGCAAATTGGTAGAACCAGGTCAAATCAGTTTCAAAATATTCAACAGTATTTCTGTTAAATAGTAAAGACATACAATTCATACAACAGTTAGTCCATCATCAATTATGCGTTCATGATGAACATACATGTATGTAGGTCATTCATGACATCATTGATTATGACATCATCCTACACGTCATGTAGTTGATTATGACATCATATTATTGACGGATAAACTGTAGAGGTCAATTAAGCCTAGACCATTTCTGTACATAGAACACGTATCTAGCTATGCCATGCCAATTTCTAGCTATGCCACTCCCATTTCTAGCTAGGCCACACCAATTTCTAGCTATGCAACGCCCATTTCTATCTATGCCATGCCAATTTCTAGCTATACCACGCCTATTTCTAGCTATGCCACACCCATTTCTAGCTAGGCCACACCAATTCCTAGCTATGCAACGCCCATTTCTATCTATGCCACGCCAATTTCTAGCTATACCACGCCAATTTCTAGCTATGCCACGCCAAATTCTAGCTATGCCACACCGATTTCTAGCTATGCCACACCTATTTCTAGCTATGCCACACCTATTTCTCGCTATGCCACACCCATTTCTAGCTATGCCACACCCATTTCTAGCTATGCCACACCCATTTCTAGCTACACCACGCCCATTTCTATCTATGCCATGCCAATTTCTAGCTATACCACGCCTATTTCTAGCTATGCCACACCCATTTCTAGCTAGGCCACACCAATTCCTAGCTATGCAATGCCCATTTCTATCTATGCCACGCCAATTTCTAGCTATACCACGCCAATTTCTAGCTATGCCACGCCAAATTCTAGCTATGCCACACCTATTTCTAGCTATGCCACACCTATTTCTCGCTATGCCACACCCATTTCTAGCTATGCCACACCCATTTCTAGCTATGCCACACCCATTTCTAGCTACACCACGCCAATTTCTAGCTATGCCATGCCAATTTCTAGCTATGCAACACCCATTTCTAGCTATGCCACACCTATTTCTAGCTATGCCACGCCCATTTCTAGCTATGCCACACCCATTTCTAGCTATGCCATCCCTATTTCTAGCTATGCCATGCTTATTTCTAGTTATGCCATGCCAATTTCTAGCTATGTCACACCTATTTCTAGCTATGCCAAGCCTATTTCTATTCTAGTTATGTCACGCCTATTTCTAGCTATGCCACGCCTATTTCTCGCTATGCCACACCCATTTCTAGCTATGCCACACCCATTTCTAGCTTTGCCACACCTATTTCTAGTTATGCCACGCCTATTTCTAGCTATGCCAAGCCTATTTCTAACTGTGCCACACCTATTTCTAGCTTTGCCACACCTATTTCTAGTTATGCCACACATATTTCTAGCTTTGCCATACCTATTTCTAGTTATGCCACGCCTATTTCTAGTTATGCCACGCCAGTTTCTAGTTAAATGCCGGCAACTTTTGTACACATGCTGGATTTGATTTGAAAGCTTGAAACATGAATTATCAGAATCTACATTTCAAGTTAACTATATATACAATGCACAGGTAAGCTGTAAGATGTTGAAATTTTTTATTTAATTTGGCTGGCATGACTGGGCGCTGTTGCTGCCTATGGTCAAATTAGTTTTGAAATATTCAACAGAATGTTTAATGAAATTGTAAATTCATCAAAAAGACATACAATTCGTACACTAGTTACAAACTTTTCGATTTTCATTACGAGCTATGTATCACCATATCGCATTATGATAGGCTATGTCAGCTAGTAACTAGTGACGTAATTGATTATGACATCAGATACTTGAGTGACAGATGGGATCTCTCCCTTCCTTAATGATACATATCTACATGAATACTTTTAAATTATGAAAGAGGTCTTCCATGATGCTCGAACCCAGTTACACACATCTGTCAAAATGCTAAATAATATACAGTACCTATAGTTAGTAGATAAGATATTGTGTACATTTTGCAAACCATGTGCAGCTGAATTCTGTTGCTGTCATGAGTATGACAGCAATGTGGGAGACAAAATGAATGCCAGGTATGAAATACTTGTATTCAACAGAATATAATTTAGGTAGACTTGCACGATGATGTGATTAAAGTGAAAATCAGGATTATTTTTTTAAATCGTGAATTTGATTACAAATAAAATGAGCGAATAAGCATGAATAATTTCTACATGTATAATTACTTCTATGCGACCGGTCAAGAAAATTGACATTTTGGTCAGGAATGTTAGAGAATGTCCATTTCCAGGCCAAGAAATTTTTTGTTGAAAATGTATCACTGGAATGACTGGTTCGAGCATCTCGCCAGGCATTCCCATGATACCTTTTCAAAAAATAGTTTTCTCTTTGGCCTGAAATTTGGGCACGTCTAAACAACATTACAGATTTCGTCATTGATACATGTATGGTAAATTGTTGAACAATGTCTGGGCAATTCATAGCAATGATGATTCCTCGAGTAATCATGATTATTTCTTAATTTACTCGATCGTGATCACGTAAGACAATAATCGCACACAAGTCTAAATTCAGGAAATGTGCCATGCTAACCCGGTAACCCTCAAATCTGTTTATCATAGACTCACAGAAAGTGTACATTCACAGGCTAAGAGATTACATAACATTGTAAAATTTTACAATGGATTATCGATCCAGTCAATCTAGTGGTAAATTTTCAAAAAAATACCCAAGATTCTCTTAGTCCGCAAATTATGGATATTTTTCAAGACCATGGCAGAAGCCATTTTTAGTCAGATGTTAACCCTTTCACCCGCTAATTCCCAATATCTCATTCTCAACGCTACCATACAGGAAAACTGTTGAATATTTTGAAATTAATTTGACTGGAAGCCGTTGCTGCCTTAGGGCATCACCATCTTCCAGTCAAACTAATTTCAAAATAACCAACAGAGTACAATGTAAGTATTATATCGCAAAGAATATACTTTTCCATGGATTTGTCGGTGAAAGGGTTAAATGCTTAAGGTCACAAATTCAGATTGATGACTTACAGAACCAGTAATAATCCAGTGTTTCCTCGCCACAAACTTAGCAGCTCTCACAGGAAGGTCACACACTTCAAATGATTTGATCAGTTGCTGCAAAAACATTAAAAAAACCATGACATGCGTGCACGACAGGAATGAGGGATGCATCTAACATAAAATTGACTAATTAAAGGTGCATATTCACATTAAAATGTCTTAAAATAAAATTATTTAAATTATACACTTTTAGAGGTTTAAACTGTGAGCCTATATGTAATGAAACAAAATAAATCTTAACATATGATAATTCTATTCCATATAAATTAATATATTTTAAGTTGTGAAATTGAAATAGAGGCACGGGCCTCTATTTCAATTTCGCAACTTAAAAAATTATATTTCATTACACATATGTACATAATTTAAGCTTATAAAAGCATGCAATTTTAACAATTTTAATTTCAATCATTCTGGTGTGAATATGCACCTTTAAGGCCTATGTGCCAGTATTGAAAGCATGCATTGTAATACAGACAGTAGTCAGAATAGCAAGCCTAACAAATGTGTAACCCTTTCACGGTAAAGAAACCCTACATTTCTGCTCAGTTTGAATACCTTTCATTATGAGATTCCATGGCTTTTCCATCATCTCCCAGAATCAATATCTAATTGTAAGTCAGACTCTCAAATTTGTTTACAAGTTTCATCAGAATATTGTGAATCATATAGAATTTACGACAATCAGGGTTCGTACACCTTTCTTTGTTCGAAATCACATGACTTTTCCTGACCAAAATTTAAAAATTCTATAACTCCAAGACTTAATATCAACGAGATTTGTATTTATTATGTCATGTATGTAGCTCCAAAAATAAGATTGTGAATTGTCTGACTATTGCTCCCTGCAACAACCAAGCCACAGCCTTGTATTGATAACCGGTTGCCGCATTTTTTATTGCAAAGCCATAGGGGTTATTTACGCAAACAGATTTCTTTTTATTTTACATGATTAACATTTTTCATAACCTTTGATAAAAAAACACTGATTTTCCATGACTTTCCAGGCCTGGAATTTAAATCTTCAAATTCCACGACTTTCCAGGATTTCCATGACGAGTACAAACCCTGTGAATAGAAGTTCTGGAACCTAGCACGATAAAATCTTTCCAGCCAAATTCAGTTGAAATCCACCACGTGGCTAAAAAAACCATTTTGACAATTTCTGCTAAATTCTTCACAAAACCTAAGATTTTCTGCCAAAACTTTTACCAATCAAAATTCTGAAATATAAGTTCTGGAGTGGACTACCATATGGTCCCTCTAGCCAAATTTGGTTGAAATCCATCAAGCGGCTAAGGAGGAGATGCGCTTTGGCAATTTCATGTAAATTTTACATAAAAGATTTTCACCTGGCAAGAAATTGATCAATCAAAATTCTGAATAGAAGTTCTGGAGCCTACCATCATGGAAAATTGGTCAAAGCATAAAGGAGATGTGATTTGATGGATGGTGACGTCGGTGGGTAAGCCAACAATAATGCTGAAAGTTGTCTACTTGTATGCAGCAACGGCCTACAGCAACAGTTTCCAAAATGAATAGCAGTTATCAATATATGTATACAGACATGACAGAAATGTTTGGATTCTGGAATTTTAGCAATATACATTTATGGGTTTTAAAAGTATGTGATTGCTCAATAACAATGGCGGCATTGTGAGGGGATATCATGTTGTGACACGACCAAGCTAGCTTTGTTTTTATAAGCTGTCACCAGATGGCGGAATTGTATGATATCCGATTTTTTTTTAGCAAGATTATCATTTTCCATGTCTACATGTATGACTAAAACAACAAATTTCCATGACTTTTTGAGGCCTGCAATTTAGATTTTCAAATTCCATGACTTTCCAGGAGTTACATGACCTATGCGAACCCCGTCAGTAACCCCCGCATTTAGACACCATGAGCTTATTACTGTCATTGCAGAGATGAAAATTCAAACTACAGTACAAGCAGAACACATGTGCAATCAATGCCATGCCATCACATCTTCACGCTTTCACCAACATTGGCCGTATCCGCCCGAACCGCCACCACATCCTACCACCTACTAGCACCACCACCCCTGAGGGGCAGAGCCTAGGAAGGTAAGCATTACCTCAGTATCTGCAATCATACGTTGTATGAGTAACTCACACACAAGATCTGGGTGAATTCTGCCATGTTTGCACCGAATTCCACCAGCTTTGACTTTCTACATGTACAAAAGATGTACTTTTGTCTTGCATATGGGTAACTACCACAAATAGATCCATCACATAATGGCAGCCATGTTAGTGGGATTACATAATGCCACTGGTTTCCATAGATGCACGCACTGAAGAAAGAGGATAATGATAATGAATGGGTAACTAAGCAAAATGCCACGGTTTGCATAGCCGCATGGATAATGATAATGAATGTTACATGTCAAACTAAAAAAGAATGAAGGAAATGTCAATTTCCCTTTCTCCGAGATCTAACAATACTCACCATTCTGTTACTTCTGATATACAGCTGGCTCTGAGAGCTGGCTCTAGGACTATAGACTTAGAAAGCTTTACCGACTCCTTGGAACCGGGTACTCGGCTCCCAACTGCCGAGTACCCGTCTACCATAGAGCTCATATTGTTTGCATAGCCACCAAACAAGAGAAATCCATGGCTTGCCTCCGTGGGGCTGGGAGGCTAGGTCCGTAACAGAATGGTGAGTATTGTTAGATCTCGGAGAAAGGGAAATTGACATTTCCTTCATTCTCCTTCGATCAATACTCACCATTCTGTTACTTCTGATATACACCAGATTTGATCAGTAACCTGGTGGGAAGGGGCAAGCCATCAATGCTACTTTTGCCCCTTGGAGAAAGAGTTAGACTTAAAACTTGACTAACGGAGACCTAAAAGGACCGTCAAGTTAACGGAACCAAATCATATTCGCATCACTGCCCTCACCCCCTTTTTTCTCCTAAGAAAAGGGAGAGAACTCACGAACATGTATCTCGCCTGAAACACAAATATGCCAAGAGGGTTAACTGATCCACATGTATTAGCCTGGGAATGAGCATGAATATATAAGATGAATGAACATGATATATAGACATAATACAAAAAACTCTCAATACTGAATTACCTTATGATAACAGGACTTCAGACGTACCGCCTCCAACCATTCACTGGTCTGGCCATTAGTGACACAATCTGGTTGTCATCCTCTCGCTCGACCATGCCTGCTTTAGATTCTTTTCTTACCAAAGTGAAAAAAGGGTGAAGAGCAGTGTGGTCACTTAACTATCGTCTCAAAACAGCTAAAGCGAGTGGATTGGCTGAGTCTGACACATCCCTCATATAGTAATCCATAAATGAGGACTCACAGTGCCATTGTGCAACGGCCATGATGTCCTCTAACGGAACACCACTGTAAAGGGCGGTCGAGGCGGCTATTCCTCTAACATTGTGTGCCCCTGCGCCTTGCACCTGGTGCCCAGTCGCCATCTCATGAGTAGTCTGAATGCATTCGACTACCCAACGAGAGATAGTATCCATGGATGCGGCGCCATAAGGCTTCTTATGGCAGATCCACAGATGTCTATCGTTCGACCGTAACGAGTCAGTCCGTTTCCTGTACTTAGTCAAAGCACGGACCGGGCACCAGACACTGGCATCGCGATCAAACCTTGTTAACTTCGATATTATGATCGGTTTGCCGGGATATCTCAAAGATTGATTCTTTGACATAAACTCTGCTCTTGGCAGAAGACGCAGACCCTCTCCGGGGACAATAAATCGGTCCCTCTCAGCCGAAAGCGCATGGATCTCACTGCGCCTTCTAGCTAAGGAAGTTGCTAATAGAAAAACCGCCTTTAGAGTCAAATGCTTTAGACTAGCCGAACGCAACGGTTCGAAAGGGTGCTTGGCCAGTACATTAAGCACTAAAGATCGACTCCAGGCTGGAATGACTACCGGTTGTCTCGGTCGGAGATTGCTCATTCCCTTCACTATCACATTTAACTGGGCCACCTCTGGACTATCCCTGTTGGCTAGACAAGGGATAACTGATGCCAAAGCTGACTTGTATCCAGCAATTGTGACGGGAGCTAGTCCTGAAAAGAACAGCTCACAGAGAGTCTGCTATTTGCTGAATAGTGGATTGAAAGGTATCAATACCCTTTTCTTCACACCAGTCTGCAAATCTGTTAACCTTGTTGTTATATGACTTGAAGGTTGACCTCCTTCTCGCAGCCGCGACTAAATCAGCAGCTTGTCGAGAAAAGCCTTCCGACGTGGAACGTTGTTTCATAACATCCACGCAGTCAATTTGATCATTTCGGGATGTTCGTGTAGGAAGCGTCCCTTGGCCTGGGAGATTATGTTCGGAATCTCGGGTAACTGCACTGGGTTTTCCACAAGCAGATCTAGCAGATCCGTGAACCACGTCCTGCTGGGCCAATACAGCGCTATTAGCAGGACCACACACGGTTCCTCCCTGATCTTCACCAATAACCCCGGCAGAAGAATGGTGGGTGGGTACGCGTAAGCGCGCATCCCTCTCCAGCTTATCGCCAGAGCGTCTGTATCGACGGCATTTGGATCTGGAATCAGCGAGACATAAGTTATGATTTGAGCATTTTCCCTTGTGGCGAACAAGTCCACGTTGGGTTTGCCCCAATGCTCCAAGATCCTTCGCAGAACTGGAGGGTTGAGGGACCATTCTGTCGGCAGAATTCTCTGTCTGCGAGACAAAGCATCCGCCAGAATGTTCAATCGCCCAGGAATGTGAGCTGCTTTCAAAACAACCGAGTAATTCCTGCACCATTGAATCAAGTGCCACACATTGAGACACAGCATGGGTGACCTGGTCCCGCCTTGGCGATTTATGTATGATACTACCGTCGAATTGTCCGACCGTATCAATATCACCGTGCCCCTGATCATCGGAAGAAATTCTTCCAACGCCAGTTCCACTACCATCCTTTCCAACAGATTGATATGCAGCTGGCTCTCCTGGAGAGTCCATGTGCCCGAGACCTGGTGCTCTCCCAGGCAGGGGCCCCCCACCCCTCCAGCGATGCATCCGTGTACACGGACAGCTGGGGGTGGGGTAGGTGCAGCGAAACCCCATCTAGGAGATTCCGACGCTCTTTCCACCATACAAGATGCGACATTATCGGCTCCAAAACTGGCACCAGTTTTGACAGGGGGTTCTGTTCTGTTTCCACAGAGACATCAGATACAACTGGATAGGTCTTCGCATTAGAGCAGCGTACGGGATCACCTGCTCCATGGAGATCATCATGCCCAGCATCTGAAGAAACCGCCTCGCCTGAATGTGGTTTCCCACTCGAAAACTTGAGGATGGCTAACAGACACCACTCTGGGCCCTGACGGGTAAACCCTGCCCTCCTCGAGATTGAATCGCATCCTCAAATAAACGAAATGTTGAGTGGGTATCAACTCGGATTTCTCCTTGTTGACTATCCAGCCTAGATCTGAAAGTAACCTCAGAGTCAGAGCAGTATCCACGTTCAACCTGGCTGCCGAGTCTGCTTTGATCAGCCAGTCGTCTATGTAGGTGTGTAGCGCCACGTTCTCTTTTCTGAGAAACGCTGTCACCGCAAGGACCACTCTTGTGAAAACCCTTGGAGCTGTCGACAGGCCAAACGGGAGAACAATAAACTCCCATACTTGATTCTGAAACGCAAATCTCAGAAACCTGTGACAACTCCTGTTCATTGGAATGTGGAAATATGCATCTTTCAGATCGATCGACACACACCACATTCCCTTCCTCAACCCTGCCATTACCGACCTCAGCGTTTCCATCTGGAACCGAGGCGTATGGATAAACCAATTTAATGGCATGAGATTGAGTACGGGTCTCCATCCCCCTGTGCTCTTGGGGACAAGGAACATATTTGAATAGAAGCCTGGAGTGTTCTCGTTCGCTGGTTTTATTGCTCCCTTCAGAAGCAAACCTGACACTTCGTTTTCAATGGCTTCTAACTTGTCTGGTTCCCTTGGTACGGGTGTCCAGACAGGTGCCAAAGACAAATTCTGCGGCGGAAAGTCCCACCACTCCGGCATGTAACCCTGGGATAACCATCCCAGGACCAGACTGTCTGACGTCACACCTCGCCAGGCCTCGACGAAACGCATGAGCCTCCACCCACCATAGACGCCTCAACGTCTAACAGGGTTGTCCGGCTCGTGGTCCGCTCCCCCCTCCCCCCTTTCTTAACGAGAGAGAGAGAGAGAACCATTTCGGTCTTGGCTCGGCAGGTCTAACTGGCACCGCTGTTCCTGTCGCACAGGTGCGGTCCAGGCGGATACGAAGGGAGCTCTCGTACCCTCAACGGCTTCCCTACAGCCCCTAGTGTGTGCACTTGCCGCACTAGCTCCAGCTCTAGCAACCGATTCTGCACAATGCTAGCAGTGTCCTCTAGGATGGCCCGCGCCTGGCCACCGAAGATGCTAGGCCCTGTCAGGGGTGTCCCAAGAAGACGCTCCCTGACTGCCGTAGTCGGACGCATATGGTCAAGAACCATTTGCCTCCTGGACTTTGTCACACGCGCCTGCACCCTTGCCAGCGCGTCCATAGACAGCACCAAGCCGTCATTGATGCACGAAAGCGCCACAGGTGGCACAGGGTGGCCTGACCCCGCTTCAGCCCACACCGACTGAAGAAGGCGATAAGAGTGGTTGACAGCACTCATAGCTGCCCTCACACCCTCATCGCATAGGGACAGGACTTCATCCTGGTGTGCCTGGGACTTGTCCACAAGTGCCATACCAGGGCCACGCGCTCCAGCACTCTGGACACCCAGAACCCATCGGTCATCCTCGGTGACCGATGGTACCACACCGTACCTGTCGTATTCCCCCCGTGGAATACGACACCTCGCCCGCACCTCCCTGGAGGCTGCAGGGAGCTGGCCCTTGGTCATGAGCTGCTTGCTATAAATAGCCTCAAGCAACTCGATGAACCGTGGATCCAGTCCAACACACTGGATCCGGGCTGCGGGCAAGATCCCCATCCTAATAGATGCAACCGACGGACGGGGCGCATCCTCCTCAGCCGTGGCCGAAACCACAGATGGGTCCACCCTGGCTAGCCAAGCCAGAGCATCCGACCAGTCTACTTCCGAGGAAGACACACCCGTGAACACGTCACCCGTTGACGCGTTCACAGGCCTACCAGCCACGGCAGGCACTCCGGTACCAACCGGTTCCGCCGCCACCCCATGAAACACACCAGTCCATGGGGTAGGCCCGCACGGAAAACCGTGCGGACCCATAGCAGACGCGGAACCGTGGCCAGACACGGGCGCCAACGGCACCCCACGTCTGACTGCCGGACCAGGCGAGATAGGTGAGTACCACGCCTGGCCCGGCACACCCGTCACCGTGTCGGCTGGCGTCAAACCAACCGTCACGGGACCGGTGCCTGGTACCAGATTGGCCTCAACCACGCCAGACAGATGGAGGACGGTTCCGTCCAGGACGGAATCGACCTCCATATTCTCCACCCGTGGCATCACAGGCCGCAGCAACCTCTCCTCCTCGGCATCCTCATCTTCAGACTCCGAAGAGTCGTCACTAGACGAAGAAACCATGCCTGACGGACCGGCCACCGCTACTGGACCACCCAGAGGTGGTCGCAGAGACAGAACCCGTCAGGCCGGAACCCGACAGGACTGGCAGGGGGCCGTACGAGACGGCTCCCTTGGTGACCAGTCCAGAACCCTGTCCAAGGACAGGGTCCGTACCAAGCATGGGGAGAAACTGCCCTCCAACCTTCGGCAGCATGGACGACACCAGCGTGGGCAGAATGCTATGCAGAAAACCCTGCATAGCCGGACCGAACCACGCCGGCGGTGCCATCTCCGCCACCTCCAGCTGGGGATGTGGAGCGGCCCCACCGGCCCAACCGGACGCTCCACGATTTAACCTCGAACCGCTTGACCCCGCGTCAGACCCAGCCACATCCTTCTGGGCAAGGAACTTCAACATCATATCCGCGGACCACACTGCACACACATTATACCTACTATCAAGGTTACATGGAGTACATCTAAAGCAGACATGGTCCTTAAATAGGACCCATACGAACTTGTGGCACTCGTCACATGATGGCGGGGCTGGCTTCGCCTATAAATAAGCACAAACCTACAATAAGCAAGAGGAACGAGACACGGATGGAAGGTAGACAATTAATTTTCAAATATATTTACCATAAATTAACTGTAACCCTCCCGCACCCCACCCCGCAACGTTACAGCAAAGATCGCATTGATTATGACAACAAGAACGAAGCGGGCATAAATACACCCATAATTGATCCTCCAGGATGTATAATGGAACCAGGAATCATATCGCCTAGCATTCGGGGTATATTTACCAATCAATATAAATTATACTCCTAACGAAAGCCAAAACGATATGTGAAGAAACAACAAAATGTAAACAAACTGATGTAGCACACAGTAAAACCGCAGACCACATATCTAATCAAGAATTTTGAAACCACCGATCATTGCAAACAGATCGTGATAACACACAAAACTTGAACATTCCAAAGTTTTCTGGTACCATTTTTAGTACGCAGCACCCCGAACAAGATGCGCGAATTAATGAAACAAATTTTCTTCACATAAACAGCCGAGCACCACGGGTGTGATGTCACCCACTCGGATCTTACGGAGAACGACGTCAGCCGATATTCGTGTTACAAATACCGTAGCCAACACCTATTTTCATATCTGCCGATCGCCTGTTGGGGTTTAAAGAAGGCGACCATCCGGATATCTCGTTGTTAACACACGTCCCAGATTCTTTGGGGTCCGAAATTGGAACATGCGACACAATGAAATTTAGAGACCTAAGTCTTTTAACTATAGAATAATAAGGAAATATATGACCTGGTTATCATCGGCGGTATCCATATTATCCAAGCAAGAGAATCACTAGCTATCACAATCACAGACAAAAAGACTTCGATTTAATTCTTAATCTCTCCACTGCGAAAAGCATGTATAGCTCTTGTTGCTATGCAAACAAGAATGAGCTCTATGGTAGACGGGTACTCGGCAGTTGGGAGCCGAGTACCCAGTTCCATGGAGTCGGTAAAGCTTTCTAAGTCTATAGTCCTAGAGCCAGCTGTCAGGGCCAGCTGTATATCAGAAGTAACAGAATGGTGAGTATTGATCGAAGGAGAATGGGCCTTCCCATTTAGTTTCGTCAAGATACTCCGAGCCAAAGTCAAGTTATCAAATGACAACGCAAGACTTGCACGGACGGACACATGGTCAGAAAGAGAGATGGACAGACGGACTCACAAAATAACATGCATATTTCTACTACTCTAGCCAACCGTCATGAAGTTTCATCAAAATACATGTACTTCAAGAAAAGGTAGTTATCGAACGAAATATAATCAAATATTTATAATCAAATTTAAGAAATTTGATTGAATTTCACCAAACGATTTCAGAGAAGGTATCGTAATGGACACACAAAGGCGACTGCAACTTGCAATATCCTGTGCATGTTTTCAAAATGTGTAGGGATAATACATGTAAGTAATGTCAGCCTGATGATCTGGATCTGATTCATAAGAAATGACCTGGTTAAGCTGCACGTTACCTGTGATTCATGATTCCAAATATGTACATGGCCATTATAGAGACTGGCCAGCATCCATGGCTCTGACTCATGCAGGTCCGCGCTTTTAACCCGATCTGATCTTGCGGTCAGCTTCCGTTTGATGTCTAACCGTAAAGGCTGAAAGAAACATGCACACAAATGTAATAGTACTGCATATATATATATATATATATATATATATATATATATATATATATATATATATATATATATATAGATAATATCAGGGGGTGGGGGGGGGCAGGGCTTCCACTAATTTCTAAATGGGACTTCCTGGGTGATGTCATTGGGAGTAGAGCTGGGCGGTTTGACGGTAGTACATTAGAAACTTGTCAAATTTTCTGTGCATCCCCTGGGATTCACAGGGTCCAACTTTATGCGTCCCAGAGCAGATTCTATGCGTCTATACAGGGCTGGGTTTTGGACTGCCCAAAACTAATTTTGAACAGACTTTGTCCAAAACCTTTCTAAAACATGTCTAAAAGGGTTTAAACCAGTCCTAAACTGTCCATAAATGTCTAAAGCCTATTTCAGAATATGTGCACTATACTTATTCTTGGTTAATTGCTACTAATGGTATAAAAGAAACTAAACACCATAGTAATATACACATTGTATTACATTTATATTATGAAATTCACTTATGATACATATGTACAGATTATGCAAGTTGACAAATTAAGATTACAGATATGAACTTGAGTTAGCGTTACTTATAGCTTTCAGTACTCTACCTCGGACAATCCTCTCAGCATCCTATAGCAAAACACAAGCTTTGAGGCATTGTTAACTCCTAGTCTGTAAGTAATATTCCATAGAATATTTTGAAAACAATTTGACTGGATGGGATTGCTGCCAAAGCCAGCAAAAGCTGAGTCAACTTATTTTCAAAAACTTTAATGTTCGGATTTTATTGTTCAGTCCATTTAGTAGAGGAATTCACAGGGGTGAAAGGGTTGGCAGGATTAGTGTTAACTATACTAGCACCTAACTATAGGTTCATTCACCTGTGAATGTTATAACATAACATCTACAGAAGGGCCTGCTGGTTATCTGAGCTTAGATCTGTTTACACACAAAGAACCCATTGTTAGTCCACCCAGCCAAGATCTTACTGTCCCCAGTCAAGGAACAGAAGTTACAATTGAGCTACAGCCTGTAGTTAACACTTTCAATGATAATGACCAGAAATGGCAATATTCCTTACAATTTAACTGTTATACAGCAAATTTTCTGTTAAATATTTTGAAATTAATTTGACTGAAAGCTGTTGCTGTCTGAGGGAGCAACAGCTCACAATCAAATTATTCCCTAAATATTCAACAGTAATATATACACTCTTTTAAGTGTCATGATGTCCTGTCGTCGGCACTTTATATATAGCTTTGAAAATAGCACACAAACATATTACATATGTGCTATGCAATTGGTTAAAATACAGTTTAAAATTTGGGAGAAATAGGCTGGACTAAAATTTTAGGTTTTGGACAATTTAAGGTGTCCAAAGCCTATTTTGGGCGGACGGTTTAAACCATAGTTTAAACCACTAGTGTCCAAAACCTGCGTAGACCTAAACACGCAAAAGGGCGCAAATGTGGAACACTGGATGGATGTCTGTAGCTTCTGTGAGTGACGTCGCCTGGTAGTGTTGATGTTTGCTCTTACTGGATCATATTTAGGTGGTATAGCTACATGCCCATTTAACAGTGTATACATTAGAATCACATTGGCTTTTCTTCTCCACTGTTCTAGAGATTCCCAACTGAGTTTCATTATCATGTTTGAGACACTGTGTTGAGGGTATCGGTAAATAGGACCCGCTTGTGGGCGGGTCCCAGACTGTAGAGCTGTATTCTACTTTAGGTCTGATGAGTGTCTGGTATGCTCGCTCTTTGCTGATTTGAGGGAACCCGCGCAGGTTTTGACATAGAAAGCCAAGTGTGAAGTGCACAGTGAGCTTTGCTTGTGATGTTTGAGATGTGTTTGTCTCATTTAAGCTTGCAACTCAGCTCTACTCCAAGATATGGGTTTGATAATGTCTCGGCTAGAGTTTGGCCATTCATGGTGTATGTGCTGCTCATGCTAGACTTTTGTTGTGATTTTGAGAATGTTGTATTTTGAAACATTGAATTCCATTTGCCAGGATTCTGTCCATGCTATGAGAGTGTCAAGGTCATTCTGTAGAGTTTTTTGGTCTTCTTTTGAGTCTACTGTACGGTAAAGAAGACAATCATCCGCGAAGACTCGGATTGTTGAGTGGATTTCATCAGTGATGTCATTTATAAGAACTAGGAACAAGAAGGACCTTACTGATCCTTGTGGCACTTCTGACAAGACATGTGTTGAATTGGATGACATCCCGTCGAGTATGACTCTGCAGTCTATTGATGAGAAAAGACTCTATCGAGTTTAATATTTTTCATTGGACCCCAGTGATGGAGTTTCAACAGTAGGCGTTGGTGTGGTACTTTGTCGAATGCTTTTGCAAAGTCTAGGATGATTACATCGGTTTGTTTTCATGTTCAAGAATTGTGAGAGGCATGTGCTGTCAGAATGAGTTGTGATTCGAACAGAAGCCATGTTGATTTGGATGTTGTTTCTGTATAGGTGCTGCATCATTTGACTCGCGATAATGTGTTTGAAAAGTAATTTGCATGTCCGTGATGTTAGTGAGACAGGTCTATAGTTTGATGCCATTGTTCAGTCGCCTTTTTTGAAAATCGTTATGTTCGCCAGCTTCCAGTCCGAAGGGATAATAGATTCCTCAAGTGTCTGGTGGAATAATGATGCAAGAATTTGTGCTCCATGTATTTTCCTTGATGCAGCTTTTGAGTATTGTTGCTAGAATTTGATCTGGACTCGCTGATGCTGACAGCTTTAGATGCTGTAAGGCTTTCTCCACCCCGTGTGACGTGATCTGGATGTTACTGATGGCGTTGTATGGTGTTGGTGGCCTGGATGGGATGTTGTCACCGCATTCTCTGGTGAATATGGAGGTAAACTGGTCATTCAAAGCCTCTGCTTTCTTCTTTGAATCGGTAATGATTTGACCTTGGTGCCTGATGGTGCTTATACCCACGATGTCCTGTCGTCGGCACTTTATATATCTTCAGAATTTCTTACTGCTTTTATCATCATTGGATCTAGCATGTTGCTGATGTAACTTTGATAGGATATTTGAAGGGCACGATGTACTTGTCTTCTTAGATGTTGAAATTTCACTCTATCTTTTTCTCTATCACTAATTCTTGCTGTATTGTATGCTCTGTGTTTATGTCTTTTGATGTTATGTGTCATCCATCCACAGTATATCACAGTGGTTTCCTAGCACCTTTAGTGGTTCTTTGTCATTGTCTGGAAGATGGATTCTGAAGAAGGCCCCGTTGTCTTAAACTGTGTGTGTGTGTTGATAGAACATGGTTGAAGTACTTCTCTTGTGCTTTTTCAAGGTCTTCGCAGATCTTGTCCCAGTTGGCTTTGTGGTATAGGAAGACTTTTCTGAGTGGCTGTTTTACTATGCTCGATCTAGCAGTCAGGGGTAGAAATAGGAATTTACCTGCACAGCGTGCAGGTAACATTTAGAGTTTACCTGCACCAGAGAAAAGTTACCTGGACCGGGATCTTCATTCAAAATAAAGTCTATAATATTCATTTTTGTGTTGTTCATGTTGTTGTACCATAATTGCATAAGCCATGGTAATTTATTACACACAGTCAAGATATTCAGCAGAATGTATTGTTCTAGCATAAAAAATTTGGTTTACGGAATTTTTATTCCAGAACGATACACTCCTTTACATATTTAGATTAGCATAATGAGACTGAAGGCTAAAGAAAAGCAACTGCTGTGCAGACCATCCATGCATCCCCTTTATCATCTATATTCTATCTTTTCTTGAGTCTAACAGACTGCTGTACGCCGTGGAAACAATTTTGGTGGAAGATGTTGCTGTCTTCACCCGCAACACCTTCCACAAAAATTGTTTCTAAAATGTACACAAGTCTGTTAAACCTATGTTTGCTACTGGCTCCTTAAAGGATAAAATATTGATGCCCGAGTAATAATGCATCATCATCAGGCCTTTTAAAGAATGGCCCTAATGTTTGTTGACGGTTCATTTTAGCTTCAAAGTCAGAAAATATTTCACAGTAATGCAATGTGCATGTCGATAGCATAAAAATCTAGCAGACATCGTTACCAAACGTAAACAAGGCACGACTGAGCAATGTTTGTATGTTTGACAAAGTGCGCTGTTTGTATTCCTAGAAGTGATGTAACTTCTCAACTACCATAGTAAATTATATCAAAATTTGTCTGGATAAAGTCACGCTGGATTAAAATCTGATTTTTATTCACGAAATCAGTAAATATGACAAGGAAACTCCAAAATTGTCAATGGTTTTCAAGTCTCATAAATGCATAAAATATTATCTGACAACTAATACGTATATGCGGCATATCGGGCGTTTTCGGACAGTCAATGGTCTAATAAGCAAGAAGAGAAAAGAACCGATAGACAGCTCTACAACCGGAACTAACCTGTCAATAGGAAGTGATTTATCGCTAATCTTTCTGATGTAATGTTGACAGCAGAACACTTGATAAGATAAATATCAGCTATTTATGCCATGTTTTGACTCTTGATATGGTAAGAAGTACCCGAGGTCAGTATTTTGTTACTGATATTTGGATTTTTACGATTTAGTGGCGAAAAAAATCTACCTGCACCTTGTGCACCCGGAATATGAAATCTACCTTCTGCTTCTGCCATTTAGTAGCCACCATCAACAGGTTGATTATTATGCTACTGTAGACAGTGCACAGCAACATTAAACGCAAGTTTATTCTTTTTGGTTTTGAATTTTCTTTAAAAACAAGCTTCCATACGCTTACTGTGTGAGAGACATATCATTCAAGGCTCTAAGCTTGTACCGTAGTTGCTGGTACGGCGTTCCAGTCCCTGATGGTATGTGGGAAGAACGATTCTTTACGGTACTCGTTTCTACAGGTGACTTGGTATGACACTTGGTGCATATTTCTCGAGAAGCGTTTTGGTGGGATGAGTCGGTTCTCTTTGTTGACGTGCGCTTGATTGTTGGCGATTTTATACATCATTGCAAGACGTGCAGATTTGCGCCTGTCTTCGAGCGGTGGCCATTGAAGATTGTTCAGCATGTTGCTTCTACTCGATCTGTTGTGGAATCTGCTGAGTATGTATCGAGCGGCTTGTCTTTCGCCCATATCTAGCCGATGGATTTCATTTTGGTGGTAGGGATCCCAAACCGTGCTAGCATATTCTAGATTTGGTCGGACTAGAGTTTTGGAGGCATTGGATTTGATGCTTGTTGACGCTATATTGAGATTTCTCCTTAGGAAACCGAGTGTCTTGTTGGCTTTGTTGCTGATACCTGCACTGCACTGGCCATTTTTTACCCGCATTATGCAGGTAAAACTCCGCTAATTGGACCCCCTGCTAGCTGTCACATCTACGATAAGATTATCATGGTTCACCATTGGTGGTAGTTTGGGTTTTGTTGACAAGATTTGGATGTGTGTACATGAGACCTGGATTGGTGAGGATGATTACACCGGCCCCATGTTGTGTACGGTCTCTTCTGAATGGGTGTGTATACATCTATATTCTGATGGTGTGTTTTCTGGTTAAAGTACTGCATCCATAAAGGCACTGGTTACATGGGTTTCATTCCCGATGATATTTGAGGTGTTGCTGCTGCTCTCACTGTTTATTGATTGTTGGTATGATTCATGTTGTTGTTGGTGTATAGGACTTTATAATGTATTACCTTGTCGGTTCACATGATTTGATTGACTTAACTTGTGGCATGTGTACGTTGCTTGCTCTGTGTGAGCATGCTATATCATTCTGTTGGTTGTTGTATGACAGATATGATTGATGCTTCAGTGGCCCAAAACTATTTGTACTATTTGCATTATATGATGAGCTGAAGAATGATGATGCAAAGTTTGGCAAACCACATGTAGGGCAGAACCAGCTTACACTATTGTTCTATAGGAATTATTAAGTGGTTGAACCTATGCCTGCACAGACTGTGTGAAACCATACATCACAAGTCCCATGGTATTGCCTTAGCAGTCCATGACACATATTTTAACACATTCGCACAGATACCTTTGCACTCAGGGGCCATGGTTAAGTTCTATATAAGTGTAATGAGGGAAAATCAACAAAAAATGACAGACAACCAGGCTAAATTACATATATACCTTGCAACTGAGAAAGAGTGGTTTCCGATAAATTGCCAGCGTGCGGTATCGTTCATTGTCTTGTATTATTTTTCACACCTACCCATGGCCGTCAAATTTATAGTGAACGCAGTGAGCGATGGCTTCACGCGAAGCCATCGCGAACGCAGTGAGCATATATAGATCACATGTACGTACGTGTAATGAGGAAAAATCAACAGAAAATGAGACAGGGAACTAGGCTAAAATACATATACCATGAGACTGAGAAAGCTTCATTTCCGGTCGCAAGTGGGTTTTTTCCTTCGGGTTTTGGCTTATGATAAAGCTTTTGTGGTTTCTTCATGGGGCCCCGTTGCATTATGGGATATGGTTCTTCATTATGCGTATGTTCGCCTAGTTATTTTAGTGCAATCTACTGCGAATTTTCAATGTCCAAAATTTGTATGATATTGTTATCACGAAATAGCATACATTTATTTCAGAATGTAAAACAGTCAAATCGTCTGACGCAGACCCGATACAAGCTTTATTTATTACTATTTATGCATCTATAAATGCAATATGTTTGATTGACTGTCTCGTATTATTTTTAATGCTCATGGCCGTGGAAGCAAAGTCGTTGTTGTCAATGTCGTATGTATTGCTGATAGCAGGAAATTTAAGGACGGGTATCACGCGATTCGCACCCGGATGGATTGAAGGAAATTTAAATTTCCCTTTCTCCGAGATCTAACAATACTCACCATTCTATTACTTCTGATATACAGCTGGCCCTGACAGCTGGCTCTAGGACTATAGACTTAGAAAGCTTTACTGACTCCTTGGAACCGGGTACTCGGCTCCCAACTGCCGAGTACCCGTCTACCATAGAGCTCATATTGTTTGCATAGCCACCAAAGAAGAGAAACCCATGGCTTGCCTCCGTGGGGCTGGGAGGCTGGGTCCGTAATAGAATGGTGAGTATTGTTAGATCCCGGAGAAAGGGAAATTTAAATTTCCTTCATTCTCCTTCGATCAATACTCACCATTCTATTACTTCTGATATACACCAGATTTGGCCAGTAACCTGGTGGGAAGGGGCAAGCCATACTGCTACTTTTGCCCCTTGGAGAAAGAGCTAGACTTAAACTTGACTAATGGAGACCTAAAAGGACCATCAAGTTAACGGAACCGAATCACATTCACATCACTGCACCCCCCACCCTTTTTTTCTCCTAAGAAAAAGGGAGAGAACTCACGAACATGTATCTCGCCTGAAACACAAATATGCCAAGAGGGTTAACTGCTCTTTGCATATACAAATCTATTAGCCTGGGAATGAGCATGAATATATAAGATGAATGAACATGATATAGACATAATACAAAAAACTCTCAATCTTGAATTACCTCATGATAAATGGATTCCAGACGTAGCGCCTCCAACCATTCACTTGTCCGGCCATCAGTGACACAATCTGGTTGTCATCCTCTCGCTCGACCATGTCTGCTTCTTAATTCTTTCTTACAAAAGTCAAAAAAGGGAGAAGAGCAGTGTGGTCGCTTAACTATCGTTTCAAAACAGCTAAAGCGAGTGGATTGGCTGAGTCTGACATATCCCACATATAGTAATCCGTGAATGAGGACTCACAGTCCCATTGTGCAACGGCCATGATGTCCTCTAACGGAACACCATTGTAAAGGGCGGTCGAGGTGGCTATTCCTCTAACATCGTGTGCCCTTGAGCATTGCACCTGGTGCCCAGTCGCCATCTCATGGGTAGTCTGAATGCATCTGACTACCCAACGAGAGATAGAATCCATGGATGCGGCGCCATATGGCTTCTTATGGCAGATCCACAGATGTCTATCGTTCGACCGTAACGAGTCGGTCCGTTTTCTGTACTTAGTCAAAGCACGGACCGGGCACCAGACACTGGCATCACGATCAAACCTTGTTAGTTTCGGTATAATGATCGGTTTGCCGGGATATCTCAGATTGATTCTTTGACATAAACTCTGCTCTTGGCAGAAGACGCAGACCCTCTCCGGAGACAATAAATCGGTCCCTCTCTGCTGAAAGCGCATGGATCTCACTGCGCCTTCTAGCTGAGGAAGCTGCCAATAGAAAGACCGCCTTTAGAGTCAAATGCTTTAGACTAGCCGAATGCAACGGTTCGAAAGGGTGCTTGGCCAGTACATTAAGCACTAAAGATAGACTCCAGGCTGGAATGACTACCGGTTGTCTCGGTCGGAGATTGCTCATTCCCTTCACCATCACATTTAACTGGGCCACCTCTGGACTATCCCTGTTGGCTAGACAAGGGATAACTGATGCCAAAGCTGACTTGTATCCAGCAATTGTGACGGGAGCTAGTCCTGAAAAGAACAGCACACAGAGAAAGTCTGCTATTTGCTGAATAGTGGATTGAAAGGTATCAATACCCTTTTCTTCACACCAGTCTGCAAATCTGTTAACCTTGTTGTTATATGACTTGAAGGTTGACCTCCTTCTCGCAGCTGCGATGAAATCAGCAGCTTGTCGAGAAAAGCCTTCCGACGTGGAACGTTGTTTGATAACATCCACGCAGTCAATTTGAACATTTCGGGACGCTCGTGTAGGAAGCGTCCCTTGGCCTGGGAGATTATGTTCGGAATCTCGGGTAACTGCACTGGGTTTTCCACCAGCAGATCTAGAAGATCTGTGAACCACGCCCTGCTGTGCCAATACGGCGCTATTAGCAGGACCAGGCACGGTTCCTCCCTGATCTTCACCAATACCTTCGGCAGAAGAATGGTGGGTGGGTACGCGTAAGCGTGCATCCCTCTCCAGCTTATCGCCAGAGCGTCTGTATCGACGGCATTTGGATCTGGAATCGGCGAGACATAAGTCATGATTTGAGCATTTTCCCGTGTGGTGAACAAGTCCACGTTAGGTTTGCTCCCAATGCTCGAAGATCCTTCGTAGAACTGGAGAGTTGAGGGACCATTCTGTTGGCAGAATTCTCTGTCTCCGAGACAAAGCATCCGCCAGAATGTTCAATCGCCCAGGAATGTGAGCTGCTTTCAAAACAACCGAGTAATTCCTGCACCATTGAATCAAGTGCCACACATTGAGACACAGCATGGGTGACCTGGTCCCGCCTTGGCGATTTATGTATGATACTACCGTCGAATTGTCCGACCGTATCAATATCACCGTGCCCCTGATCATCGGAAGAAATTCTTCCAACGCCAGTTCCACTACCATCCTTTCCAACAGATTGATATGCAGCTGGCTCTCCTGGAGAGTCCATGTGCCTGATACCTGGTGTTCTCCCAGGCAGGCCCCCACCCATCCAGCGATGCATCCGTGTACACGGACAGCTGGGGGTGGGGTAGGTGCAGCGAAACCCCTACTTGGAGATTCTGACGCTTTTTCCACCATACAAGATGCGACATCATTGGCTCCAAAACTGGCACCAGTTTTGACAGGGGTTCTGTTCTCTGTTTCCACAGAGACATCAGATACAACTGGATAGGTCTTCGCATTAGAGCAGCGTACGGGATCACCTGCTCCATGGAGACCATCATGCCCAGCATCTGAAGAAACCGCCTCGCCTGAATGTGGTTTCCCTATCGAAAACTCTTGGGGATGGCTAACAGAGACACCACTCTGGGCCCTGACGGGTAAACCCTGCCCTCCTCGAGATCGAATCGCATCCCTAAATAAACGAAACGTTGAGTGGGTGTCAACTCGGATTTCTCCTTGTTGACTATCCAGCCTAGATCTGAAAGTAACTTCAGAGTCAGAGCAGTATCCACGTTCAACCTGGCTGCCGAATCTGCTTTGATCAGCCAATTGTCTATGTAGGTGTAGCGCCACATTCTCTTTTCTGAGAAACGCTGTCACTGCAAGGACCACTCTTGTGAAAACCCTTGGAGCTGTCGACAGGCCGAATGGGAGGACTATGAACTCCCATACTTGATTCTGAAACGCAAATCTCAGAAACCTGTGACAACTCCTGTTCATTGGAATGTGGAAATATGCATCTTTCAGATCGACACACACCACATTCCCTTCCTCAATCCTGCCATTACCGACCTCGGCGTTTCCATCTGGAACCGAGGCGTATGGATAAACCAATTTAATGGCCTGAGATTGAGTACGGGTCTCCATCCCCCTGTGCTCTTGGGAACAAGGAACATATTTCAATAGAAGCCTGGAGTGTTCTGGTTTGCTGGTTTTATTGCTCCCTTCAGAAGCAAACCTGACACTTCGTTTTGAATGGCTTCTAACTTGTCTGGTTCCCTTGGTACGGGTGTCCAGACAGGTGCCAAAGACAGATTCTGTGGTGGAAAGTCCCACCACTCCGGCATGTATCCCTGGTATAACCATCCCAGGACCAGACTGTCTGACGTCACACCTCGCCAAGCCTCGACAAAACGCATGAGCCTTCCACCCACTATAGACGCCTCGACGCCTAATGGGGTTGTCCGGCTCTCGGTCCGCTCCCCCCCTCTCTTAACGAGAGAGAACCATTTCGGTCTTGGCTCTGCTGGTCTAACTGGCACCGCTGTTCCTGTCGCACAGGTGCGGTCCAGGCGGATACGAAGGGAGCTCTCGTACCCTCAGGTACGATCCACTCCCTTCTTTCCTCCCTTTGAGGACTTACCCTTCCCCTTCCGGCCTCTCGGGCGATCAGGAGCAACATTGGGGAGGGTAGGAGCCTCCACAACCTTCCTGGCTTTCTTCGCCGGAGGCGGCTGAGAAAAGCCAGACGAAGCAGCAGCCACACTTTGCCTTTATGCTTCTTCTGCTTCTTGGAAGCTTGCATGGTCAGCGGCTTTCCTACAGCCCCTAGTGCGTGCGCTTGCCGCACCAGCTCTAGCTGTAGGTTCACCGCCAACCGATTTTGCGCAATGCTAGCCGTGTCCTCTAAGATGGCCCGCGCCTGGCCACTGAAGATGCTAGGGCCTGTCATGGGCGTACCAAGAAAACGCTCCCTGATGGCCGTAGCCGGACGCATATGGTCAAGAACCATTTGTCTCCTGGACTTTGTAACACGCGCCTGCACCCTTGCCAGTGCGTCCATAGACAGCACCCGGCCCTCATTGACGCACGAAAGCGCCACAGGGTGGCCTGCCCCCGCTTCAGACCACACCGACTGAAGAAGGCGATTAGAATGGTTGACAGCACTCATAGCTGCCCTCACACCCTCATCGCAAAGGGACAGGACTTCCTCGTGGTGTCCCTGGGATTTGTCCACCAGTGCCGGGCCACCCGCTCCAGCACTCTGGACACTAGAACTGGGCGGTATTGATATTTACATGACGGTACCGGTACCATGAAAAAATACCGCGGTACCACGGTATACCGTCATCTGAGCTGGAGGCATGCCACGAAATTAGAACATTTTTTTCCATTTCCTTTTCACTTCCATCTCCAATCAACGGTAAATATAGGTAAAATAAATAAATCGGCTTCCTGATTTAGAGAAGAAAAACATGGCTATTGCGACTGTTTAGTTTCAGGATTTTATTAGGTCACTATTTTTATTGACGTAATATCATTCACGGGAATATCGGTCAAAGGGTGTGGTCGACTCATTAACTATAACCCGCTGTTTGAGACATTGGGGCGCACTATTTTCAATCTGGGTTGTTCTTACTATTAATGCGTGCGACCAGCAAGCGGTAAATTTTATTTTGGCAGTCGAGCGCTTTGATAAACAGAGTCCAGACAATATCAGCGAGTATTTAAACGGGGCGAGTGTTGTACGCTTTTATTTCTGTTGGAGTCGTATATCCTGTTACTCGCAAAAACAGGCCTATACACATACATATAACACGACATTGAATATAGCCGTTTTCCAAAGCTTCTGATAATTACCGAGTACCCGATGTGCAGACTCGTTACTTGCCATGCTTCACGTGAACAATGCGTGTAAAAAGCTATTTCCGCGAACGTCCGATGTGTAGCCAGTTGAAAAATGAATTACACAAACTAAAACACTATAATTTTTAGGTGTCGTTACTTAAACTGGATTTAATCCGTAAGGAAATTTCTTAAAACAAGCCAGAAAAATAAAAAATAACGACTTCAACGCTGCTCGTTGTTAATAAATTAGCACGTGATCAAAATGGCGCTAGCAAATACTACGTTTTAGTAAATTTTCATTGATAAATACAGCATAGTAATGTATTTTCCCACGGTCTAGTTCATGAACAACCAATCAGATACGTCTTTGCGAGATAGCTGTTGTGTTTGAATAGCACGCAGTCTGTATGTTATTTTGTTATTCTAGCGTGTTTGTTCGGTGACAAAATGCTTGGAGTAATAAATTATAAATAATAGAAACGGGAATAGGGAATATATTACAGTGTAATTACTACCGGCGGGCGGCCAGAGAATGAGTTTAGATGTTTTAAATAAAGCAATTTTACCGTGGGACTTTCAAGACGTACGTTTGACATACAATTCTGCCTGTCATTATTTTGTAATTGACGTCTTGACGTTTGTTTTTACAACAACCCTTTCACCTGAACTCGGCTAATAGTTACGGATGCCTGTATTTTTGGCACTATTAGCACTTATTTACCCTTGGTCAAGTCAGATTTTATGAATATATTTCTCAAATATTACTCAAACATTATGGACGGTATTCACGGTATTTGGAAATGTCAACGGTCACGGTATACCGCGGCCCTCACGGTACTACCATCAGACCACCCAGCTCTACTGGACACCCAGAACCCATCGGTCATCCTCAGTAACCGACGGTACAACACCATACCTGTCGTATCCCCCCCCCCCCCCCGTGGAATACGACACCTCGCCCGCACCTCCCTGGAGGCCGCAAGAAGCTGGCCCTTGGTCATGAGTTGCTTACTATAAATAGCCTCTAGCAACTCAATAAACCGTGGATCCAGTCCAATGGACTGGATCCGGGCTGCGGGCAAGATCCCCGTCCTGATCGATGCCACCGATGGACGGGGCGCATCCTCCTCGGCCGTGGTCGAAACCACAGACGGGTCTACCCTGGCTAGCCAAGCCAGAGCCTCAGACCAGTCTATTTCCAAGGAGGACACACCCGTGAACACGTCACCCGTTGACATGTTCACGGGCCTACCAGCCACGGCCTCCCGGCTAGGAGCCGCGGCTGACATGCCAGGAACTCCGGTACCAGACGGGTCCGCCGCCACCCTATGGAACACACCAGTCCATGGAGTAGGCCCGCACGGAAAACCGTGCGGACCCGTAGCAGTCACGGAACCGTGGCCAGCCATGGGCACCAACAGCACCCCATGTCTGACCGCCGGACCAGGCGAGATAGGTGAGTACCAGGCCTGGCCCGGCACACCCGTCACTGTGTCGGTTGGCGTCACACCAACCATCACGGGACCGGTGCCCGGTACCAGATTGGCCTCAACCACGGGCGGAGCCGCTGCCCTGGCTTGCGCCAAGCCAGACAGATGTAGGATGGTTCCGTCCAGGATGGAATCGACCTCCATATTCTCCACCCGTAGCATCACAGGCCGCAGCAACCTCTCCTCCTCGGCCTCCTCATCTTCAGACCCCGAAGAGTCGTCACTAGACGAGGAAACCGTGGAGCCATCCTTGCGGACGGCTCCCATGCCTGACGGACCGGCCACCGCTACTGGACCACCCAGAGGTGGCCGCAGAGAGACAGAACCCGTCGAACCTGTACGAGACGGCTCCCTCGGTGACCAGTCCAGAACCCTGTCCAAGGACAGGGTCCAAACCAAGCATGGGGAGACTGCCCTACAACTTTCGGCAGCAGGGACGACACCAGCGTGGGCAGAACGCTATGCAGAAAGCCCTGCATAGCCGGACCAAACCACGCCGGCGGTGCCATCTCCGCCACCTCCAGCTGTAGATGTGGAGCGCCCCCAAGGGCTGAAACGGACGCTCCACAATTTAATTTTGGTCCGCCTGACCCCGTGTCAGACCCAGCCAAGTCCTTCTGGGCAAGGAACTTCATCATCATATCAACGGACCACACTGCACATATATTACACCTATTGTCAAGGTTACATAACGTACACCGAAAGCAGACATGGTCCTTAAACAGGACCCGGACGAACTTGTGGCACTCATCACATGATGGCGGGGCTGGCTTGGCCTATAAATAAGCACAAACCTACAATAAGCAAGCGGAACGAGACAAAGATGGAAGGCAGACAATTAATTTTCAAATATATTGACCATAAATTAACTGTAACCCTCCCACACCCCACCCCGCAACAGCAAAGATCGCATTGATTATGACGACAAGAACGAAGCGGGCACTAATACACCCATAAACTGATCCTCAAGGATGTATCACGGAACCAGGAATCATATCGCATAGCATTCGGGGTATATTTACCAATAAATATAAATTATACTCGTAACGAAAGCCAAAACGATATGTGAAGAAACAACAAAATGTAACAAACTGCTGTAGCACACGGTAAAACCGCAGACCACACATCTTAATCAAGAATTTTGAAACCACCGATCACAGCAAACAGATCGTGATAACACGCAAAACTTGAAAATTCCAAAGTTTTCTGGTACCATTTTAGTAAGCAGCACCTAGAATAAGATGCGTGAATTAATGAAAAATTTTCTTCACATAAACATCCGAGCAACACGGGTGTGACGTCACCCGCTCGGATCTTACGGAGAAAGACGTCAGCCGATATTCGTGTTAAAAAATACTGTAGCAAACACCTATTTTCATATCTGCCGATCACCTGTTGGGGTTTAAAGAAGGCGATCATTCGGCATATTTCGTTGTTAACCCTAGATTCTTAGGGGTTAGAAATTGGAACATGCGACACAGACGAAATTTTAGAGACCTAGGTCTTTTAACTATGGAATAATAAGGAGATATACAACCTGGTTATCATTGGTGGTATCCATATTAATCCAAATATCCTTGTAGAAACGCACTAGCTACATGTATCACAAATGACCACAGACAGATGGACTTAGATTAAACTCTTAAGATCTTTCCAACTGCAAAAGGCATGTATTTCTCTTGTGCACTATGCAAACAAGAATGAGCTCTATGGTAGACGGGTACTCGGCAGTTGGGAGCCGAGTACCCGGTTCCAAGGAGTCGGTAAAGCTTTCTAAGTCTATAGTCCTAGAGCCAGCTGTCCGGGCCAGCTGTATATCAGAAGTAATAGAATGGTGAGTATTGATCGAAGGAGAATGTACATTCGCGTATATACTTGCAGACATGCATTAATTCCCGTTTTTGTAGCTTATGTCTAGATAAACATGATCTAAAAATTCTAGCGGACAACATTGCATTATGACGTCATAGTTATTATGGACTTGTTTGTATTTCCCCAAACAGCGAGGAGCACCAACGTCGGTAAGCCTACAAATTTTATAAAGTCATTGGACTGGCGCAACTATTTAATGGTGCAGGCCTCGGTATATGATGCAATAATGCTGGCGGATATCACTGAAAATGGGCAGATGGATTGTTGTGAATATCGTGGACTAGATTTACCAGAATGCCCTCCACACATGATTAAAAATTAGCTTCGAATGTACTAAACATGGGCATAGGTATTTAGGACATTTTGACCCTATACAAATTCATCCCATTTAATTAAGCAATAAATGGTGTCTGCGTTCGCTTATACAACGTAGCAGAGCTGCCAACCTCCAGTTCAAGCAATCAGTAGTTTCAGATGAAAAACCATGATTTTCAGTAGTTTCACATACTCTTTCAGCAGTGGATTTTCAGTAGTTTGATGAACGTTTCAGTAGTTCAATAGTGATTGAAAAAGCAACAAAACATGATTTTAACCCTTTCGTGACGAAACCGGCAAAAACTGGCCTCTGTAGTGGGTTTGCGTAATGTCCATTTGCAGGCCAAGAGGAGACTATTTTTGAAATTTTACCACAGAAATGAATGGCTCAGCAACCGAGCCAGTCATTAGTGGCAAATTTTCAAAAATAGTCTTCTCTTGGCCTGCAAATGGACATTCAATTAGTAAATGTTCTAATTTTTCGAAGAAATTTAGTCATTAAAGCGTTAAACAAGGCGAGAGAGGAATATCTATGAAATTTTACCACTGGAATGATTGACTGTTATCGAGCCAGTCATTCCGGTGGTAAAATGTAAATATAGTCATCTAGTATTGTGCGAGTTAATTTATTTTTTGCAATGTGCATATGTACATGTATGTATCACCCTTTTCTGTTCTTTAAATCCGGTCACCTTTCTGTATATTCTATCCGGTCATCTTTCTGTATATTCTCGCGCATACACATGTCTTTTGAACTTTTTTTTATTGGTATTGCAGCATTATCAGGTTGCGCTGAGCGCTTCCACGAATTTTGGTGATTATTTTCTATATTTAGACACCAAAATCGGAAAACAAAGACTGAAATCCAATGTGCACAAAATCTCACGTATTACCTTTTTCTGTTATTTAAAACCGGTCATCTTTCTGTATATTCTCGTGCATACACATGTCTTTTGAACTTTTTTTATTGGTATTGCAGCATTATCAGGTTGCGCTGAGCGCTTCCACGAATTTTGGTGATTATTTTCAATATTTAGACACCAAAATCGGAAAACAGACTGAAATCCAATGTGCACAAAATCTCATACCACGATCATGGAAATATATATTACCAGGAAATTCATGTTACAATATTTTGGCAAAGACTTATTATATTAAAATATAAAACGATTATTTTGATTTTCTCACGCTTTGAACGGACGATTTCCGATTTGCATCGGTATATTTATATAGCTGAATTGCATATCTGTAGCCATCATAAACAAACAAACTTCTGAGATTCTTGCATAGTGCTAACTTTCGCATTCTATTAATCCAATGCTGTAATAAGGCGAAAAATGCCTATTAACGAGATTAGAGAAACTTGGCAGGTCGTTTCATAGATATAGAATAGCTGTAGAGCGTGTATGCTAATTCTATTACGTAGTTGTGATTAATATAGCCAATACGTAGTCAGATTAATATAGCCAATACCATTTCATTTCTCATAAAAATATATAAATTTGCTTCTATTCAAATGCTCTTCCAATTATCAAAAGAGAATCGAGTCCGTTTTGGAGGCTACATGTATATAATATGCCGAAATAAAGGTATGAGCATAAGCACTCTACTGCCATTTTAACTCTATGGGCTGTTCTCAAATGTCGGCCAGATTGAGCAATTAAAACATCTTGACATAGTGGAAGCCGGCGTGTTTTGATAAGCGGTTGCCGTTTTTATAGTCTCACAAACACAAATTCGTAATTTTACTACCTTGTCCGTATTACCCTAATTGCACAATTTTTTATTTCTGTATTTTCACTCGCAACCCGTACATGCGTAATTTGGAGCTATTTCCATACAAACTATGGACAATCCATATGGGTTGGCAGGTCTGTTATGGCAGGGTTCATACACTTTCAGCAGAATTCAATTCCATACCTTTTCGTTACTACGTTCATCATATATAAACTTTATTAAACAAGAATATCAAAACACAGCATGCGCACTTTTCCCTGTGGAACTGAAGCAACCGCAGTAGTGGAACACCCGAGGACAATAACAAACTGCATATATAAATAATTGTCACAAGTATGTCAAAGCACAGCGCGCGGACGCACAGATATGAATTTCATTACAGCAGCACATTTTTTGTTGAATATTTTGAAACTAATTTGACTGGAAACTGTTGCTGCTTTAAGCAGCAATAGTTTCCAGTCAAATTATTTTCAAAATATTCAACAGCTATCCTATCAAAACACACTATTAACAGATCATAGGAGTTATCTTAATCTAATATAGCCAGAAATATCAACATACACGCAAACACAGTATGTCACACATACACAGGATTTCTCATTATAAAGGGACTTTTTGAGGGTATATAGCCAGATATGAATTTCATTACAGCAGCACATTTTTTGTTGAATATTTTGAAAATAATTGGACTGGAAACTGTTGCAGCAATAGTTTCCCGTCAAATTATTTTCAAAATATTCAACAGCTATCCTATCAAAACACATTATTAAGAGATCATAGGAGTTATCTTAATCTAATGTATCCAGAAATATCAACATACACACAAACACACACAGTGTGTCACACATACACAGGATTTCTCATTATAAAGGGGATTTTTTAGGGTATTTTGGGAACAGTATATTGTCTATGAGTGGCTCTGGGAACTGTATATTGTCTAGGAGTGGCTCAGTGTTTTTCAGGATGCAAACTAGATATGAATTTCATTACTGCACCACATTTTTTGTTGAATATTTTGAAAATAATTTGACTGGAAACTTGCAGCAATAGTTTCCAGTCAAATTATTTTCAAAATATTCAACAGCTATCCTGCAAAGTTGAACTTGAGACACCCACATTTATTTGTTGAGGGCCACCCCCACCCGACCACCCCCACCTTTAGATAACAAGTTAAACCCTGCACATATACAGTATACACACACACTAATTTAATTTAAATTTACCATAGCTGATTCTATCGCCATAGCAACAGGAGGAATCCTCAGTATTTTCACTTGATAATGCGGCAACATAAGAGGCCTCGCGATACGAAAGAGCTGTCGGACAGTCAATAATATTTTACCGTGACTCAGCGCAAAGTTGGGATCATCTAACATTGGGCGATATAAAATTGCCACACTTCTAAATGATCGCCATAGCAACAGGAATTCATTATTTTCACTCGATGACGAGCCAACACAAGAGGCCTCACGATACGAGGGCAAAGTTGGGATCATCTAATGTTGGGAGATATAAAATTGCTACGCTTCTAAATGATTCTGGTACTATTAATGTGAAAATGTAAAATATTCTTACCTTGACCCAAAGAAATCCGTAACTTTCGGCGCTGGCTTCTGTCAGTATCACATGTTTTTCCCCGGCATGTGGCTAACAAGAGCCGCTTCGCCCATATTCCCGATGTCAAACGACTTATTACAAACACGACATTTGGCATGCGAGTTTGATGTGTTGTCCGGTAAAGTCCAATCCTTATATTTATCATTAGTTTCCCAAACACTAGCATATTTGCACTTTCCCATCTTTACTGTATCACAAAAAACGGCAATCTCGCAAATTATTTCATTGTTTCGGCTTCTAACACTCGTACTATTTGACAGATGACTGCCGATTCACTCATTTTTATTGCGTTGTACTTAAACATGTTCACAACCCATATTGCTCAACAACCGCGAGATGTTCCCGGTAATACGCGGTTTTCTATTGCAAGACGAGATCGGGACCCAATCGAATTAGATTCTGGCAAGATTGGCGGAAACGCGAGATTTCGTTCGTAAGTAAAAAGATTGCGGTCGGAAAAATTAGCATTGCCGATATTTTAATTTTCCATACATTTTCCATACCAGTTGGCCCAAAATTGGAATTTCCATACTTTTTTCAGCCCTGGGAAAGGCTTTCCTAATTTTCCATACGTTTTCCAGATTTCCATACATGCGTACGAACGAACAGAAGTGGTGCACGAGACCATCTGTATATAAACAGAAGTTATACAGCCATTGCGAAGGATCTCATATATGTATATATTATATGTATATAGCTTGCATATATTAAATGCTACTGAATATATCTACAGCCAGCTTTATGTAAATACAAAAACAGAAGAGGGCATTAACCACAAAATTTAAAAGTCAGGCATAACTGGAAATTTCGGATCAACAAGTTTATTCGTACATAGGAGCTGAGCATAGAGGGGGACCCATGCACTTTAGGGGTCCGTACTTGTTGGTGTCGTTAGCGAGCGTGGTTTACAGACCGTACTCTAGGCACTGCTTTACAGTCATCATGCACCCGACTATAGTGATGTATTCCAAACAGTGTTGTTTCACATACTACAATTATAACACTTTCGCCTATCTTTATATAGTCCCTCACCAACCATGCGAATACACAGTGGTAAAGTTGCTTACAACTTTTAACTTACATACACAATAATTATTTTCCAGTCACACGGATGAAAAATGAAAGCGTTATGCCATGAATGATAAATTATAGCAATCACAGCTATTTCAAATAGCAACAGTATTAAATATAAAAAATTCCTATGTTTATATATAAATCAAATAATAAATAATTTATTTAGACTGAATTACCTCCCTTGGAAATATTGAATAATCTAAAAAATAGATGGCTACTTATGACGTCACAAACAAAATATGTTTGATTTATTATTTTCTCTTCTCTGAAGATATTTTTCTTTAAATCCTATTGGATAATTTATGGCAATGACCAATGAAACTGTGAATGAAGATTTCCTCATGATATTGGATACATATATCCCAAGCCAGCGCGTCTACATTATCGACGATCATTATGATAGTACGATATCGCGATAATATGTAGAAGTATGTCTTATCTGTTTGAAGTATATGAATTAGTGAAAGATAAAGATAAATTAGTGAAATGGTTATATAGTGAACAATTATTAGGAGATTTTGGTGGAATCTGTGACAGTTGTGTGAATGGAAATATTTCTTTAATAAAAGACAGTTCTAAATGTGACGGATTAGTGTGGAAGTGTAGCAATAGAAAATGTAATAAAAAATTAGCTGTGAGAAAAGACTCGTTTTTTAGTGGATCTCATCTACAATTATCTCAAATTGTATTGCTTACTTATTTCTGGACCTTTAAAATACCTCAGGACTTCGTACAAAGAGAACTACATATTGGTAGTAATAATACATTAGTAGAATGGTACAATTTCTGTCGCGATATATGTTGTGAGATTGTGTTAATAGATCCAAAAACGATAGGTGGGCCTGGAAAAATTGTTGAAATTGATGAATCCAAATTTGGTAAGAGAAAATATAATAAAGGAAAACCTGTTGATGGTTAGTCTCTATGAAGAGCTGCAGTCTACAACTGCGTCTCTAACATCTGCCTATCGATTCCTGTCTGGATTTTCCGCCGAAACGGTCCATATTTAACACGCCTTTTTTATACGAAAACTGGATATACGTGCGAAACGAACTATGCAGTCAATAAAAATATATCGGCAACATCAGATTGCCGTAAATAGTTTAGTGAATTATTCTCTTTAAACCATTCAGTCCTCATTTTATTCAAAGTAAACAACAGGCACGTTTGTCTGCGAGTACATTCTGTTTTTTCGTATCTTCTTGCTTCGGTTGACGACTCACGTGACGAGCGAGTCCGCGCTAAAACACGGATCACGTATTGCGTTGCCGGACGGCGGCCGATTGTAGACTGAACAATCTACGACGTTGAATAGACAAGGTCTGATTGAAAATATTTTATTTTAAAATTGTTTAATAAATAAATGAATAATATTAATTATATTAGTAATAATCAACATAATAATAATAATAAGACGAAGAAGAAGAAGAAGAAGAAGAAGAAGAAGAAGAAGAAGAAGAAGAAGAAGAAGAAGTAAAATATAATAATAACAATTTGATGTTAAAGAAATAAAAAATTAAATAATAATAATAATAATAATGATAATAATATGAAGAAGAAGAGGAGGAAGAAGAAGACTTTTCAAGTTACTTTATTATGATTCACGTGCCATTAAAACATATCACAAATTCATATATCACAGTCAATCAATATAATATTAGGTCAATAATAAAATAAAATAGGCGGATTGATATCACATAAAAAAATTAAAAATATGATTCAAAATACAGTGTTTCATGTAAGAGGCATTAATAACAGCTATATTCCATAAAAAATAAGTGCGTTGTTTTCAACATGACAAATAAACTTGTTGACAGCCCAAAAGTTTTAAAAAGTTTCCAAAGAATCTATGTTCAAATGATGTTGAAACTCAATATGTATACGTGATCGTAATCTAGATATGCGTGGTACGCAATAACTCTGGTTTTCGTGAATTATTTCTCTAAGAACATCGCTAATGCGATTATAGAGCTTTCGAAAATATTTTTAGATCTACGCATAAAAGTGAAACAGGTCTCCAATTTTTAATGAGACTGAGGTCACCTTTCGCTCCACATACGTTTTGGCTACCGGTTCTGCCCCTTGTTCAGGGAGCGCATAGCACTCAACCCATTTAGTGAACTGATCTATGATCATCAACACATCTCTATTTCTCAGTGCAGATGTGATAAAGGGGCCCAAAATGTCCATATGTACCCGTTCCAAGGGAAAACCAGCATGGAACTCGCCCAGAGCAGCTCTAGGTTGGATGGAAGCTTTTTTGCTACAGCTACAAATCCGACAGGATTTCACATACGCCACCACATCACAAGAGTATCCGTGCCAGATATACTTAGCCTTCACTCTCTCTACTCTCCTCTGCTCACCCATGTGACTGGCAAGCTTGGAATCATGACAATTTTCCAAAACCAGCTTCTGGAGAGACTTTGGAACTACCAGCAGATTCCGTGTGGTATTTGCTTCTACCCAGAGATAGTGCAAAATGCTATCGACAAAAATCAATTGATCACAACGAGCCCACCAAAACTTGACAGCTGGACTAGCTAAATATAGCTCCGCGTCAGGTGGTGTGTGTGAACGCTCAATCCATGATACAACTGTCTTCAGATCAGGATCCTCCAACTGACGCTCCCTTAGATCTTCCGAAGAGAATGCGTCTAACCAGTTGGACCTTCCGATAACCTGGTCTGTTTGGGGGACACCATTCAGCAGTCCATCTGGATCGTCGCTGTCTGTGTCGCTGTCTGATAGGTCATTATTACTCAGTTGAAGGGCCCTTATGGTTTGAAAAGCCAAAGGAATTACATCATCAACATCTTGTTCAAATTGAGACCATTGCTGCTGAATATTTGCACCCACCACATGGTAACGAACTAAGAGATTGGCCAGCTTTATAACAGTGGCAAGGTGAAAAATCACTTGGAACTCGTAATAGACCATCAGCATTAGAGTGCTGTTTACCGGGCCTGTACTGCATCGTCATATTATATTGGGACAGTTCTTCTAGCCATCTAGCTAGTTGTTCTTCGATGTGCTTGAAACTGAGCAGCCACGTGAGACTGTGATGGTCAGTCCGCACAATAAATGACCGTCCTAGCAAGTACATACGGTACTGCCTAGTAAATGCTACCACGGCCAGCAACTCTTTGCGTGTAACACAATATTTACGCTGAGCCGGTGTCAACGTTCGGCTCGCAAAACCAATAAGCACCTCTTTCCCATTCTGAATTTGGGATAACTCTGCACCAATAGCCGCCTCTGAAGCATCAGTATCCAGTATGAAGGTACCATCCGGTGTCGGATAACCTAACACTGCAGGGTTGGCCATAGCACCCTGAAGTGTTTCGAAAGCTACCTGATGCTCTAGAGTCCAGTCATACTCTACTTTGGAACTGGTAAGTGCAGAGAGAGGAGCAGAAATACCAGCAAAACCCTGTATGTGCTCTCGGTGGTAATTCATGATCCCTAGGAAAGAATCCAGCTCTTTCCTGGTCTTAGGAACAGGCCAATTAGCGACGCTTTCCATATTGTTTGGCTTAACAGCGATTCCCTTATCACTCACCAACTTACCTAAGAAACAGAGTTCTGTACGGAACAAATTACACTGCTTAGGTTTTAATTTAAAGTGGTGCAACAGGAATCGGGAAAGGACAGCTTTCAAGTTGGTCATATGACTGTCAAAGTCAGTCCCTGTCACTACCACGTCATCTAAATACGCCAGACACTCGCACCAGTTAAGACCTTGCAACACCAGCTGAACAACCCTCTGAAAGGTAGCCGGGCTGTTGCACATACCAAATGGCATCTGGACAAATTCAAAGAGCCCATATCTTGTGATAAATGCGAGCTTGTGGCGGTCCTCTGGGTCAACCTCGACCTGCCATATCAAGTGTGCTGATGAACTTAGCACCACCAAGTGCATCCAGACATGTCTCAATGTTTGGTAGGGCGTAAAGGTCTTTGCGAGTTATACTGTTCAGAGCTCGAAAATCGACGCAGTACCTCACGGTACCGTCTTTCTTCCGAACTAATACCGGGGCTGACGACCACTCAGATTTTGACGGAACTATGATACCTTTCTCTAACATTTCCGCAAGATGTTTCTCTTCCTCATTCTCAAAACCAAGAGGAGTTCGTCTAAGTTTAGAACGAACAGGTTGTGCATTACCTGTGTCAACCTTATGTCTTATCCCCTTGAACAAACACAAATCAAGATCATTTTTGCAAATGCATCCTGATACTCGATTAACATGGATTTAACTTGCGAAAACTGCGTCTCCGATAAACCCGATGTCGACCTCTCATACAGCTCCTGTAAGAACACAGGGATGTCCACCTCAGTGGCTGTAGAAGTCTGTAAACCGTCCTGGTTTATGGGATTACCAGCAAGTTGAAATTCTGTTCTAGGGTCTAAAACCTCCTCAATTTCTGTGACAATACCAAGGTATCTTGTGGTCTTGTTCCAGAGTAATATATTGGGCAGACAGGTTCCTTAACAAAATAGGAATCTGCAAATCTTTGGCAGTGGCCACTGTATGAGGTGTTACCAGACCCTCCAGTTTAGATGAGGGCTGGAGCACAACATCATTCTGTACCTCCCGATCCAGAACACCTGTGGTCTTCACGGCCTCAAAAGGACCAACGACCACTTTCTGCTTCAATGTTACCCGAGCTACTTGGGCTTCCTTCCCATGAGCTCTCAACATTGATGCTTGAACCGGTTCTCCATTAATTGTCAGACACAGTCTAGTCAGATCAATGGTGGCCTTGTGTGCCTTCAAGAAATCCAGGCCTAATATAATCGGATCATTAATATTGGCAAGAAGTACTGGCCAGTTGAACATCATAGAGCCTAAGGCAATTGTGACTGGCTCAACACTTTCCGCAGGGATAACATTGTCTCTACCTGCACCTTTCAATGTAATAGACTCCAACCTCTTTAAAGGGTAAGGTAATTTATTTGTAAAGAAATTGCCCATTACTGTCACTTGTGCCGCAGTGTCCACCACTGCATCAACGGAAACACCATTTACTTTAATGGGAATGACTAGTGTCATAGGGTCACGATTAAACTCATACATGCAAACATCATTTGATCGCACAGGCGAAGATCTCGGTGAAGCAGAAGGTGATAGCGACCGTGTACGCCTCGGCTCTGGACACTCACTGGAAAAATGCCCCTCTAAATTGCAATTAAAGCACTTTCCCGATCTGAGAGAAGGGGAACGCGATGGAACAACCTTCCCTCTGGGAGGAGACCGACCTCGACCGAATTGACCAGATATAAGATTCAAAATCTTAGCAACATCTACCTTCATCTCCGCCATATCCTTCCTAAGTCCTTCGACATCTTTCTCCAATTTATCTATCCTGCTTGGAGCCGTTATGCCTCTCAACTGCTCAGGATTATCTGCCTCCATCAAACCAGAAGCATCGTCCGGAAAACAGACCTTTCGAACCTCAGGTCTTCGGGAACCCGTGATCAATCTTTGATTATGGATAGCTCCATTGACCATTTGTACAGCCTCCTCCAGGGTGCCCGGATCTTTATCCATAGC
The DNA here is from genome assembly GCA_034401795.1 of Chaetoderma sp. LZ-2023a. NCBI lineage: Eukaryota > Metazoa > Mollusca > Caudofoveata > Chaetodermatida > Chaetodermatidae > Chaetoderma > Chaetoderma sp. LZ-2023a. The sequence continues at coordinate 91,899,019 of CM067359.1, forward strand.
TATCAGAGCGGTTCGTTTATGCTCAACACCCCGTAGGAATGCATCAATGGCTATTGTCTCGCCCAAACTCTCTGAGGCATCAGGGTAACCATCTAAAGTGAGCTCCTGAATGATATCTGCAAATTCTTCTAAAGAGTTACCCTCTTGTCGAATATCTTGCATCTTTTTTCTGATGATGTGGGGCAAATCTTTCTTCCCGAATCTCAACTTTAATTTGTCACATAAACTAAAGTAATCATTCTGGACTTGCACAGAACAGATGCAGTAAAACTTTAAGGCCTTGTCCCTTAAAGCTGAGATGAGCATGTCTAATTTATATGTATCAGACCAACGGTACCTTGAAGCAGTATGCTCAAACTGTATGAAAAATGGTTTCCACTCACATTTTCCATCAAAAGTTGACATTTTAGGTGGAGGAGGACCATCAGAGTAGCTTCTACGACCGGGGGATGACATTCTAGAGTCATTGTACGAAGAGCCATCCCAGTAAGCTCTACGAACTGGTGATGACTTCCTAGTGTCATGGTGAGAAACTGATCGTGACTCCCTCTTAGGTTCTCTAGGGGTATATAACCCCCTAGGAGCCAGGTTATCAACTAGGGTCTGATCACCCCTTTGTTGACTAGTTGAGTTAAGGAGTGCCTTGTATTTGCTACCTTGAGCTAGCAGTTCCAGGTTCAGTCTAGCTACTTGCTTTTCCAGGGATTCTTCCCTTGGGTGCGAGTCGACCCCACCAACAGCGCCTTCATCATTGATGTCGAATACGACGTCCCCAGCATGGAGCAATCGTTCAAGGACTGTAGCTGTGGCAGGCAGATCAGCATCTGCCTTAATGTCGTCCAGGGACATGGAACCACCTCTGGACTCACGAAAACTTACTATGCCAGCAGCTCGAATTTTACCCATATTATGGAGTGTACTAAGTTCCTCCACGGTTGCAGTGTTAATACACAAAGGTTTCGTCATTATGGGTCACCTGTTGATTTATACCAAGGAAGCGAAATTAATATTCGCTAAAAAAGTAATATCACCTACTGAAATAAGTCGTAAGCGTATGCTTACTGAAAAATATAACTCACTGAGTAGTGATGGTGGTGCAACTCCGGAGAACGTCTAAATGAATCTTCCGAAGCCAAACCAGATTCAGTAGCGTACCTGCATGCAAACCATCCTTCAGAAACTCGAAAGTATAATGATAACGGACGCGTTTACGTGCACTAGATTTTTTACGGAGTATTAACTCTACACTGCATTTGATGGTGTGTACACCAATATCTGCATTAATTTTCTCAATTCTATCATTGAGAAGAGAGAGTTGGTCATGCAGTTGCAGCTGTTGGTCTTTGAAGGAACAGGGATTCAAATGGTGAAGTTGCTCATTATACAGGACCAGAGAATACGCCGGGATATCGATAAATTTCACCGTTTGGCCGTAATGCCTTACTATGTCTATCGCACGTTGATAGTGTTGGCAAATGCGGTCTACCGCAAGTTCATCATCGGCTGTCCTTAAATAGACAAAACCGTCGCCTCGTTTCTCGGTAAGGTCGCACGTTCCGGCCCAGATATAGAAAACGATACGGTGAAATTTCTGAACGCCCCTGGCTATTCTCGACCGCAAAATATTAACCAAGTCTTGTGTAGTACCACCGCTTTTACACCAATACTCAACAAACCCAGTTTGATCAGCTCTTTTCAAAATGAAACCTTTACTTGTACCCAACAAAATTGCTTTGTGGGTAAAGGATTGATCCAATGAAAACTGGGTGCGAGACAAAAACTCCTCAGATTTAACTTGAAAAGAAGGCATAAGCTGAGTAGTGTTTTAACGGAGTAACTAGCAATGTGATTATGAACTTTTTGAATTAATAATAACAAGAAAAAAGACCAAAACAAATAGTGTTCAGCGTAATTAGCAAACCTAATATTACAATTGAAACATATTTGTTGATTAGAAGGGAGATTACCCTCTAATGTTCAAAAAGTTAATAATAATGATAATAATAACAACAACAGTGATTTATATCACTTCTTTATTTCAAATAATTCTGAAATAAACAACGAAATTGAACTGTAATTAAAGTATAAAGAAATATCCAAAAACCGACGGCTAAATTACAGCTCAGAATCGCGTACATATGACACTGAAGACAACTAACAATAACAATCCAGAAACTATAGGGTTGTCATTCCACGGAATACTGACATAGATGATAGAAACTTAGCACGAAAATATACCTCAATTCATTACAGTTCAAATAAATAACATTGAATCTTGAATTTATGATGTATGTATGTAAGGTATATTAATCTATATACCCGACATTTGCATGCTATAGTATAAATAAATAATATATATTTAACTATAACTCACCTATCATCTGTGATTGTTAAATCCTACAAAAATAACTATCAAATAATCAAAACGGCGGCCAGAGTCTGTAAAATTGACGTTCGGGCAGGACTAGAGTAGTCTTTATATTTCCGAGAATTCTATCTTTTTTTTACAGCAAAATCATGAGTAGAATTTAGAAATAACTAATAACAATTTTTAATTTAGGGCCCAAAGTACTCCTGACACCATTTGTAGTAACTTAGCTACGTATAAAAGGTTACTCACCCAACAGAGGTCTCGAATCGGCCCGTGGAACCAGCAGCAGATGTGCGCAGATCAAGTTCCAAGGTACGACTGCCGGGCGTCCGTAGAAACGGCGGGAATCAGCTAGCCCGGCAGCCGCAAAACACGAACTGCGGAATTGCGGGATACCGCCAGCACCACAATTATTATTATTATTATTATTATTATTATTATTATTATTATTATGTTTATTATTAAGATTATTATTATTATCTTTTTTTTTTTTTAAATTATAAAAGTAATTAGCATTAGTATTCTTAATATTATTATTATTTTCTTTTTTTTGTAATCACAATATTATTTTTTACTATACTTCTTATTATTATTATTAAAATTATAAATCATTATTATTTTTTAAATCAACTTATTCAGATGTCTTATTCTTAGTCTTATTCTTATTATTTTTCTTCTCTTTTTCTTCTTATTATTTTTTTGGAATTTTTTTAACATCAAATTATTCATATTATTATACTTCTTATTATTATTGTTTTTATTTAATTTTTTTTAAATTTTTTAACATCAAATTATTATTCTTCTTCATCTTCTTATTCTTATTATTTTTATTTCTTCTTCTTCTGATTCTTCTTCTTAATATTTTTTTATTTTTTTTATTTGTTAAATTCCAATTCTTCTTCTTATTATTATTCTTTTTCTTCCTCTTTTTATTAAATTATTATTATTTTATTTTTAATTTTTTTTAAAACAAATTATTCTTATTTACCATACTTCTTATATATTTTTTATTATTATTATGTTGATTATTATTATGATTATTACTAATATAATTAATATTATTCATTTATTTATTAAACAATTTTAAAATAAAATATTTTCAATCAGACCTTTTCTATTCAACCTCGTAGATTGTTCAATCTACAATCGGGCGCCATCCGGCAACGCAATACGTGATCCATGTTTTAGCGCGGACTCGCTCGTCACGTGAGTCGTCAACCGAAGCGAGAAGATACGAAAAAACAGAATGTACGCGCAGACAAACGTGCCTGTTGTTTACTTTGAATAAAACGAAGACTGAATCGTTTAAAGAGAATAATTCACTAAACTATTTACGGCAACCTGATGTTGCCGATATATTTTTATTGACTGCATAGTTCGTTTCGCACGTATATCCAGTTTTCGTATAAAAAAGGCGTGTTAAATATGGACCGTTTCGGCAGAAAATCCAGACAGGAATCGATAGGCAGATGTTAGAGACGCAGTTGTAGACTGCGGCTCTTCATAGAGACTAGTTGATGGTGTGTGGGTATTTGGAGGAATCGAGAGAGAGAGCAGAGTGTTTTTTCAGTGCGTAACAGATAGGTCATCAGCAACTTTAATACCAATAATTAAGGAATATATCCTTCCCGGTTCTATTGTTTATTCTGATTGCTGGAAGAGTTATGACTGTTTGAAAAATGAAGGATATTTGCATCTAACAGTTAACCATTCAGTAACATTTAAAGATCCTGAATCTGGATGCTGCACAAATTTAATCGAATCATCATGGAGATCAGTAAAGACATCATTGCCAAAATACGGTACAACTAAAACATTTACATTGTATGAGAGCAACTTTACAGAATATTGTGTTAGAAAAAGGTATCTGTCAGAGTTCTGATAAATTTGGGAAATTCCTCGAATTAGTCAAGAGAGTTTATCCTGTGGCTGAATATAAAGGAGCCATTCCCACTGGTGTATAGACATTTCGGCAGCCAACCATTTTCGGCAGCTTGGAGTACATTTTCGGTAGCCCGTTTTTGGCAGCCTATATTAGTGTGTGTTTTACCTATATCTATGTCGCTTTAACAGAGTCGATATAACAGAAATATATACTATTACTATATAATACACATATCGACTCTGATAGACTGAAATCCATAGCTAATTGGTGGTTGACGAATTTTATTATGTTTGTTTTTTCAGCCATGCCGACTCTAAGAGCAAAACGAACTAAGAGCCAGTTGCTGCAATGAAGGTCAAGCGCCGTGACGAAGACGTGTGAAATATAATTTCATGTTATTTTGAAATAAAGACATAGGCCTATATCGATCCTTCTTTAATAAAGTGATTGGCCTCTAATCAATACCAATTTTAGTTCAATTGTATGTTATTAATTGGCTATGGCAAAAAAAATTAAAAATTCTAGAATATTTAAGGCTTAACATATTTGAAAAGCAACGTCAATTTGGAAAATCAATGTATCATGTAATTTGTGTATCACATGAAAATGATAATTTTGAAAATAATTTTTCGGGTTGAGACGTGGAGTAGATTTCCTCCAATTTTCGTTAAGATCTACCAAATAGCTAATGTTTGAAGCAAATTTGGAAATGCTCATTAGAAAATATAAATAATTTCGAAAGTCCGCAAGAAACTCTTATCATGTTACGTCTGTAGTGGTCGAAAGATTAATACAGACTAACAAACGATCTGAATCACAAGTACGACCAACAATTGCACGTGCATTTTGATTTGTTGACGTTGTTTCTTAAAGCTGGTTGGTTAGAGCTCTTTCTATTGTACATGTGTATTTGTAATCCACGTCTGTGTGCATTCTGACCATTGTAATGGTTTCCTGCAATTAAAGCCCATGCTAGCTAGACTGGGCGGGTGATAACAATGTCCTCAGTTTATAATCCCTGCTGTTATCTTAACGCCAAAAATGTTAAGATGCGATCTCTTGCGTGAATGAATGCAGGAAATGTCAATTTCCCTTTCTCCGAGATCTAACAATACTCACCATTCTGTTACTTCTGATATACAGCTGGCCTTGACAGCGGCTCTAGGATTATAGACTTAGAAAGCTTTACCGACTCCTGGGAACCGGGTACTCGGCTCCCAACTCCCGAGTACCCGTTTACCATAGAGCTCATATTGTTTGCATAGTCACCAAACAAGAGAAAACTATGGCTTGCCTCCGTGGGGCTGGGAGGCTGGGTCCGTAACAGAATGGTGAGTATTGTTAGATCTCGGAGAAAGGGAAATTGACATTTCCTGCATTCTCCTTCGATCAATACTCACCATTCTGTTACTTCTGATATACACCAGATTTGATCAGTAACCTGGTGGGAAGGGGCAAGCCATACATGCTAATTTTGCCCCTTGGAGAAAGATTTTAGACTTCAAACTTGACTAACGGAGACCTAAAAGGACCGTCAAGATCACGGAACCGAATCACATTCGCGTCACAGCCCCCCCCCCTTTTTCCTCCTAAGAAAAGGGAGAGAACTAACGAACATGTATCTCGCCTGAAAACACCAATATGCCAAGAGGGTTAACTACTCCCTGCATATCGCTTGTATTAGCCTGGGAATGAGCATGAATATATAAGATGAATGAACATGATACATATACATAATACAAAAAACTCTCACTTGTTGAATTACCTTATGATAACAGGACTTCAGACGTACCGCCTCCAACCATTCACCGGTTCGGCCATCAGTGACACAATCTGGTTGACATCCTCTCGCTTGACCATGCCTGCTTTAGGTTCTTTTCTTACCAAAGTGAAAAAAGGGGAAAAGCAGTGTGGTCACTAACTATCGTTTCAAAACAGCTAAAGCGAGTGGACTGGCTGAGTCTGACACATCACTCATATAGTAATCCGTAAATGAGGACTCACAGTGCCATTGTGCAACGGCCATGATGTCCTCTAACGGAACACCATTGTAAAGGGCGGTCGAGGCGGCTATTCCTCTAACATCGTGTGCCCTTACGCCCTGCACCTGGTGCCCAGTCGCCATCTCGTGAGTAGTCTGAATGCATTCGACCACCCAACGAGAGATAGTATCCATGGATGCGGCGCCATAAGGCTTTTTATGGCAGATTGCAGGAAATGTCAATTTCCCTTTCTCCGAGATCTAACAATACTCACCATTCTGTTACTTCTGATATACAGCTGGCTCTGACAGCGGCTCTAGGACTATAGACTTAGAAAGCTTTACCGACTCCTGGGAACCGGGTACTCGGCTCCCAACTGCCGAGTACCCGTTTACCATAGAGCTCATATTGTTTGCATAGCCACCAAACAAGAGAAAACTATGGCTTGCCTCCGTGGGGCTGGGAGGCTGGGTCCGTAACAGAATGGTGAGTATTGTTAGATCTCGGAGAAAGGGAAATTGACATTTCCTGCATTCTCCTTCGATCAATACTCACCATTCTGTTACTTCTGATATACACCAGATTTGATCAGTAACCTGGTGGGAAGGGGCAAGCCATACATGCTAATTTTGCCCCTTGGAGAAAGATTTTAGACTTCAAACTTGACTAACGGAGACCTAAAAAGGACCGTCAAGTTTACGGAACCGAATCACATTCGCGTCACAGCTCCCCCCCCTTTTTCCTCCTAAGAAAAGGGAGAGAACTAACGAACATGTATCTCGCCTGAAAACACCAATATGCCAAGAGGGTTAACTACTCCCTGCATATCGCTTGTATTAGCCTGGGAATGAGCATGAATATATACGATGAATGAACATGATACATATACATAATACAAAAAACTCTCACTTGTTGAATTACCTTATGATAACAGGACTTCAGACGTACCGCCTACAACCATTCACCGGTTCGGCCATCAGTGACACAATCTGGTTGACATCCTCTCGCCTGACCATGCCTGCTTTAGGTTCTTTTCTTACCGAAGTGAGAAAAGGGGAAAAGCAGTGTGGTCACTAACTATCGTTTCAAAACAGCTAAAGCGAGTGGATTGGCTGAGTCTGACACATCCCTCATATAGTAATCCGTGAATGAGGACTCACAGTGCCATTGTGCAACGGCCATGATGTCCTATAACGGAACACCATTGTAAAGGGCGGTCGAGGCGGCTATTCCTCTGACATTGTCTGCCCTTACGCCTTGCACCTGGTGCCCAGTCGCCATCTCGTGAGTAGTCTGAATGCATTCGACCACCCAACGAGAGATAGTATCCATGGATGCGGCGCCATAAGACTTTTTATGGCAGATCCACAGATGTCTATCGTTCGACCGTAACGAGTCAGTCCGTTTCTTGTACTTAGTCAAAGCACGGACCGGGCACCAGACACTGGCATCACGATCAAACCTAGTTAACTTCGGTATAATGATCGGTTTGCCGGGATATCTCAAAGATTGGTTCTTTGACATAACCTCTGCTCTTGGCAGAAGACGCAGACCTTCTCCAGAAACAATAAATCGGTTCCTCTCTGCCGAAAGCGCATGGATCTCACTGCGCCTTTTAGCTGAGGAAGCTGCCAATAGAAAAACCGCCTTTAGAGTCAAATGCTTTAGACTAGCCGAACGCAACGGTTCGAAAGGGTGCTTGGCCAGTACATTAAGCACTAAAGATAGACTCCAGGCTGGAATGACTACCGGTTGTCTCGGTCGGAGATTGCTCATTCCCTCAACATCACATTTAACTGGGCCACCTCTGGACTATCCCTGTTGGCTAGACAAGGGATAAATGATGCCAAAGCTGACTTGTATCCAGCAACTGTGACGGGAGCTAGTCCTCAAAAGAACAGCTCACAGAGAAAGTCTGCTATTTGCTGATAGTGGATTGAAAGGTATCAATACCCTTTTCTTCACACCAGTCTGCAAATCTGTTAACCTTGTTGTTATATGACTTGAAGGTTGACCTACTTCTCGCAGCCGCGATGAAATCAGCAGCCTGTCGAGAAAAGCCTTCCGACGTGGAACGTTGTTTGATAACATCCACGCAGTCATTGAACATCTCGGGACGCTCGTGTAGGAAGCGTCCCTTGGCCTGGGAGATTATGTTCGGAATCTCGGGCAACTGCACAGGATTTTCCACCAGCAGATCTAGAAGATCCGTGAACCACGCCCTGCTCGGCCAATACGGCGCTATTAGCAGGACCAGACACGGTTCCTCCCTGACCTTCACCAAAACCTTCGGTAGAAGAATGGTGGGTGGGTACGCGTAAGCGTGCATCCCTCTCCAGCTTATCGCCAGAGCGTCTGTATCGACGGCATTTGGATCTGTAATCGGCGAGACATATGTCATGATTTGAGCATTTTCCTTTGTGGCGAACAAGTCCACGTTGGGTTTGCCCCAATGCTCGAAGATCCGTCGCAGAACTGGAGGGTTGAGGGACCATTCTGTTGGCAGGATTCTCTGTCTGCGAGACAAAGCATCCGCCAGAATGTTCAATCGGCCAGGAATACGAGCTGCTTTCAAAACAACCGAGTAATTCCTGCACCATTGAATCAAGTGCCACACCCTGATACACAGAGTGGGCGACCTGGTCCCGCCTTGGCGATTTATATATGATACTACTGTCGAATTGACCGACCGTATCAATATCACCTTGCCCCTGATCATCGGAAGGAACTCTTCCAACGCCAGTTCCACTGCCATCATTTCCAACAGATTGATATGCAGCTGACTCTCCGGGAGAGTCCATGTGCCCGAGACCTGGTTCTCCCAGGCAGGCACCCCACCCTTCCAGCGATGCATCCGTGTAAACGGACAGCTGGGGTTGGGGTAGGTGCAGCGAAACCCCTATTAGGAGATTCTGACGCTGTTTCCACCATAGCAGATGCGATATTATCGGCTCCAAAACTGGCACCAGTTTTGACAGGGGTTCTGTTCTCTGTTTCCACAGAGACATCAGATACAACTGGATAGGTCTTCGCATTAGAGCATCGTACGGGATAACCTGCTCCATGGAGACCATTATGCCCAGCATCTGAAGGAACCGCCTCGCCTTGAATGTGGTTTCCCACTCGAAAACTCTTGAGGATGGCTAACAGAGACACCACTCTGGGCTCTGATGGGTAAACCCTGCCCTCCTCAAGGTCGAATCGCATCCCCAAATAAACGAAACGTTGAGTGGGCGTCAACTCGGATTTCTCCTCGTTGACTATGCAGCTTAGATCTGAAAGTAACTTCAGAGTCAGAGCAGTATCCACGTTCAACCTGGCTGCCGAGTCTGCCTTAAGCAGCCAGTCGTCTATGTAGGTGTGTAGCGCCACGTTCTCTTTTCTGAGAAACGCTGTCACCGCAAGGACCACTCTTGTGAAAACCCTCGGAGCTGTCGACAGGCCAAACGGGAGACTGTAAACTCCCATAGTTGACTCTGAAACGCAAATCTCAGAAACCTGTGCCAACTCCGATTCATAGGAATGTGGAAATATGCATTTTTCAGATCGATCGATACACACCACATTCCTTTCCTCAATCCCGCATTACCGACCTCGGCATTTCCATCTGGAACCGAGGCGTATGGCTAAACCAATTTAATGGCCTGAGATTGAGTATGGGTCTCCATCCCCCTGTGCTCTTGGGGACAAGGAACATGTTTGAATAGAAGCCTGGAGTGTTTCGATTTGCTGGATTTATTGCTCCCTTCAGAAGCAAACCCGACACTTCCTTTTGAACGGCTTCTAACTTGTCTGGCTCCCTTGGTACGGGTGTCCAGACAGGTGCCAAAGACAGATTTTGTGGTGGAAAGTCCCACCACTCCGGCATGTAACCCTGGGATAACCATCCCAGGACCAGACTGTCTGACGTCACACCTTGCCAGGCCTCGACGAAACGCATGAGCCTTCCACCCACCATAGACGCCTCGACGTCTAACGGGGTTGTCCGGCTCGCAGTCCGCCCCCCCACTCTTTCTTAACGAGAGAGAGAGAGAACCATTTCGTTCTAGGCACGACGGGTATAACTGGCACCGCTGTTCCTGTCACACAGGCGCGGTCCAGGCGGATATGAAGGGAGCTTTCGTACCCTCAGGTACGCTTCGGCCCCTTCTGTCCGCCCTTTGAGGCCTTACCCTTACCCTTCCCCTTGCCCTTCCCACCTCTAGGGCGGTCAGGAGCAACATTGGGGAGGGTAGGCGCCTCTACAACCTTCCTGGGCTTCTTCGCCGGCGGCGGCTCTGAAATCCCAGCTGAAGCAGAAGTCGCAACAGGCCTAGCTTTCGCCTTGCCCTTATGCTTCTTCTGCTCCTTTGAAGGTTGTCCCGTTAGCGGTTTCCCCACAGGCCCTAGTGCATGCGCTTGTCGCACTAGCTCTAGCTGTAGGTTTACCGCTAACCGATTCTGCGCGATACTGGCGGTATCCTCTAAGATGGCCCACGCTTGGCCACCGAAGATGCTAGGCCCTGTCAGGGGTGTCCCAAGGAGACGCTCCCTGACTGCCGTAGCCGGACGCATATGGTCAATGACCATTTGCCTCCTGGATTTCGTCACACGCGCTTGCACCCTTGCCAATGCGTCCATCGACAGCACCAGGCCGTCATTGACACATGAAAGCGCCACAGGTGGCACAGGGTGGCCTGCCCCGCTTCAGCCCACACCGACTGAAGGAGACGATAAGAGTGGTTGACAGCGCTCATCGCTGCCCTCACACCCTCATCGCTAGGGACAGGACTTCTTCCTGGTGTACCTGAGACTTGTCCACAAGTGCCGGACCGGGGTGACCCGGCACGGCACTCTGGACGCCCAGTACCCATCGGTCACTCCGTGACCGACGGGACTACACCATACCTGTCGTATTCCCCCCGCGGAATACGACATCTTGCCCGCACCTCCCTGGAGGCCGCAGGGAGCTGACCCTTGGTCATCAGTTGTTTGCTATAAATAGCATCCAACCATTCTATGAACCGTGGATCCAGTCCCACTGACTGGATCCGGGCCGCGGGCAAAATCCCCGTCCTGATCGACGCAACCGACGGACGGGGTGCATCTTCATCGGCCGTGGCCGAAACCACAGACGGGTCAACCCTGGCTAGCCACGCCAGAGCATCTGACCAATCTACCTCCGATGAAGACACCCCCGCAAACACGTCACCCGTTGACGTGCTCACGGGTCTGCCAGCCACGGCCTCCCAGCAAGGAGCCACGGCTGACACGCCAGGCACTCCGGTACCACACGGTTCCGCCGCCACCCCATGAAACACTCCGGTCCATGGGGTAGGTCCACACGGAAAACCGTACGGACCCGTAGCAGTCGCGGAACCATAGCCGGACACGGGCGCCCACGGCACCCCACGTCCGACTGCCGGACCAGGCGAGATAGGTGAGTACCACGCCCGGCTCGGCACACCCGTTCCCGTGACGGCTGGTGCCAAACCAAGCCGCACGGAACCGGTGCACGGTAACGGATTTGCCTCAGCCACAGGCGGAGCCGCTGACCTGGCTTGCGCCAAACCAGACAAATGGAGGCCGGATCCGTCTAGGACGGAATCAACCTCCATATTCTCCACCTGCGGCTTCACGGGCCGCAGCAACCTCTCCTCCTCGGCCTCCTCGTCTTCAGACTCCGAAGAGTCGTCACTAGACGAGTCAACCGTGGAACCGTCCTGGCGGACGGCTCCCACACCTGACGGACCGGCCACCGCTACTGGACCACCCGGAGGTGGCCGCAGAGAAACAGAAACCCGTCTGGCCGAAGCCAGACGGGACTGCCAGGGGGCCGTACGAGACGGCCCCCTCGGTAACCAGTCCAGAATCCTGTCCGAGGACAGGATCCGTACCAGGCATGGGGAGAAACTGCCCCCCAACCTTTGGTAGCAGGGACGACACCAGCGTGGTCAGAACGCTATGCAGAAAAACCCTGCAGAGCCGGACCAAACCACGCCGGCGGTGCCATCTCCGCCACCTCCAGCTGGGGACGTGGAGCACCCGCACCGGCCGAACCGGGCGCTCCACGATTTACTCTCGGACCGCCTGACCCCGCGTCAGACCCAGCCAAGTCCTTCTGGGAAAGGAACTTAACCATCGTTTCGACGGACCACACTGCACAAACATTACACCTATGATCTATATTACACAGGGCACACATAAAACAGACATGGTCCTTGAACATTACACGGACAAACTTATGGCAGTCGTCACATGATGGCGGGGCTGGCTTGGCCTATAAAATAAGCACAAACCTACAATAAACAAGCGGAACGAGACCCGGATGGAAGGCAGACAATTAATTTTCAAATAATTTGACTCATAAATTAACCGTAACCTCCCCGCACCCCACCCCGCCACGTTACAACAACGATCGCATTGATTATGACGACAAGTACGCGGCGGGCACAACACACCCATAATAGATCCTCCAGGATGTGTAACGGCTCCAGGAATCATATCGCATAGCATTCAGGGTATATTTACTAATCAATATAAATTATACTCCTAACGAACGCAGCACGATATGTGAAGAAAACAACAAAATGTATAACAAAACTGCTGTCTCACACGGTAAAACCGCAGACCACACATCTACTCAAGAATTTTGAAACCACCGATCATTGCAAACCGATCGTGATCACACGTAAACTTGATCATTCTAAAGTTTCCGGTACCATTTTTAGTACGCAGCACCCAGAATAAGATGCGCGAATTAATGAAAAATTTTTCTTCACATAAACATCCGAGCGACCGGGTGTGACGTCACCCGCTCGGATTCTACGGAGAACGACGTCAGCCGATATTCGTGTTAGAAATACCGTAGCAAACACCTATTTTCATATCTGCCGATCGCCTGTTGGGGTTTAAAGAAGGCGATCGTCTGGCATATATCGTTGTTAGCACACGTCCCAGATTCTATGGGGACAGAAATTGGAACATGCGACACAACGAAATTTAGAGACCTAAGTCTTTTAACTATGGATAATAAAGAACAATACAACCTGGTTTTCTTGGGCGGTATTCTCCATAGTCCTTAGTTAATCCTTTCAGAACACACAAACTATCACTGATTAAAGACTTAGATTATTTTAAAACACTAAAATCCTTAATGCAAAAAGCATGTATTGCTCTTGTCGCTATGCAAACAAGAATGAGCTCTATGGTAAACGGGTACTCGGCAGTTGGGAGCCGAGTACCCGGTTCCCAGGAGTCGGTAAAGCTTTCTAAGTCTATAGTCCTAGAGCCGCTGTCAGAGCCAGCTGTATATCAGAAGTAACAGAATGGTGAGTATTGATCGAAGGAGAAGCAGACCTTCTCCAGAAACAATAAATCGGTTCCTCTCTGCCGAAAGCGCATGGATCTCACTGCGCCTTCTAGCTGAGGAAGCTGCCAATAGAAAGACCGCCTTTAGAGTCAAATGCTTTAGACTAGCCGAACGCAACGGTTCGAAAGGGTGCTTGGCCAGTACATCAAGCACTAAAGATAGACTCCAGGCTGGAATGACTACCGGTTGTCTCGGGCGGAGATTGCTCATTCCCTTCAACATCACTTTTTAACTGGGCCACCTCTGGACTATCCCTGTTGGCTAGACAAGGGATAACTGATGCCAAAGCGGACTTGTATCCAGCAATTGTGACGGGAGCTAGTATTTCAAAGAACAGCTCACAGAGAAAGTCTGCTATTTGCTGAATAGTGGATTGAAAGGTATCAATACCCTTTTCTTCACACCAGTCTGCAAATCTGTTAACCTTGTTGTTATATGACTTGAAGGTTGACCTCCTTCTCGCAGCCGCGATGAAATCAGCAGCTTGTCGAGAAAAGCCTTCCGACGTGGAACGTTGTTTGACAACATCCACGCAGTCAATTTGAACATTTCGGGACGCTCGTGTAGGAAGCGTCCCTTGGCCTGGGAGATTATGTTCGGAATCTCGGGCAACTGCACAGGATTTTCCACCAACAGATCTAGAAGATCCGTGAACCACCCCCCCTGCTCAGCCAATACGGCACTATTAGCAGGACCAGACACGGTTCCTCCCTGACCTTCACCAATACCTTCGGTAGAAGAATGGTGGGTGGGTACGCGTACGCGTGCATCCCTCTCCAGCTTATCGCCAGAGCGTCTGTATCGACGGCATTTGGATCTGGAATCGGCGAGACATATGTCATGATTTGAGCATTTTCCTTTGTGGCGAACAAGTCCACGTTGGGTTTGCCCCAATGCTCGAAGATCCGTCGCAGAACTGGAGGGTTGAGGGACCATTCTGTTGGCAAGATTCTCTGTCTGCGAGACAAAGCATCCGCCAGAATGTTCAATCGGCCAGGAATATGAGCTGCTTTCAAAACAACCGAGTATTCCTGCACCATTGAATCAAGTGCCACACCCTGATGCACATGGTGGGCGACCTTGTCCCGCCTTGGCGATTTATATATGATACTACTGTCGAATTGTCCGACCGTATCAATATCACCTTGCCCCTGATCATCGGAAGGAACTCTTCCAACGCCAGTTCCACTGCCATCATTTCCAACAGATTGATATGCAGCTGACTCTCCGGGAGAGTCCATGTGCCCGAGACCTGGTGTTCTCCCAGGCAGGCACCCACCCCTCCAGCGATGCATCCGTGTAAACGGACAGCTGGGGGTGGGGTAGGTGCAGCGAAACCCCTATTAGGAGATTCTGACGCTGTTTCCACCATAGAAGATGCGATATTATCGGCTCCAAAACTGGCAGCAGTTTTGACAGGGGTTCTGTTCTCTGTTTCCACAGAGACATCAGATACAACTGGATAGGTCTTCGCATTAGAGCAGCGTACGGGATAACCTGCTCCATGGAGACCATCATGCCCAGCATCTGAAGGAACCGCCTTGCCTGAATGTGGTTTCCCACTCGAAAACTCCTGAGGATGGCTAACAGAGACACCACTCTGGGCTCTGATGGGTAAACCCTGCCCTCCTCGAGGTCGAATCGCATCCCCAAATAAACGAAATGTTGAGTGGGCGTCAACTCGGATTTCTCCTCGTTGACTATCCAGCCTAAATCTGAAAGTAACTTCAGAGTCAGAGCAGTATCCACGTTCAACCTGGCTGCCGAGTCTGCCTTGAGCAGCCAGTGGTCTATGTAGGTGTGTAGCGCCACGTTCTCTTTTCTGAGAAACGCTGTCACCGCAAGGACCACTCTTGTGAAAACCCTCGGAGCTGTCGACAGGCCAAACGGGAGAACTGTAAACTCCCATACTTGATTCTGAAACGCAAATCTCAGAAACCTGTGCCAACTCCGATTCATCGGAATGTGGAAATATGCATCTTTCAGATCGATCGATACACACCACATTCCTTTCCTCAATCCCGCCATTACCGACCTCCGCGTTTCCATCTGGAACCGAGGCGTATGGATAAACCAATTTAATGGCCTGAGATTGAGTATGGGTCTCCATCCCCCTGTGCTCTTGGGGACAAGGAACATGTTTGAATAGAAGCCTGGAGTGTTCCGGTTTGCTGGTTTTATTGCTCCCTTCAGAAGCAAACCCGACACTTCCTTTTGAACGGCTTCTAACTTGTCTGGCTCCCTTGGTACGGGTGTCCAGACAGGTGCCAAAGACAGATTTTGTGGCGGAAAGTCCCACCACTCCGGCATGTAACCCTGGGATAACCATCCCAGGACCAGACTGTCTGACGTCACACCTCGCCAGGCCTCGACGAAACGCATGAGCCTTCCACCCACCATAGACGCCTCGACGTCTAATGGGGTTGTCCGGCTCGCAGTCCGCCCCCCCCCCTCTTTCTTAACGAGAGAGAGTGAGAACCATTTCGTTCTAGGCACGACGGGTATAACTGGCACCGCTGTTCCTGTCGCACAGGTGCGGTCCAGGAAGATATGAAGGGAGCTTGCGTACCCTCAGGTACGCTTCGGCCCCTTCTGTCTGCCCTTTGAGGCCTTACCCTTACCCTTCCCACCTCTAGGGCGGTCAGGCGCAACATTGGGGAGGGTAGGCGCCTCTACAACCTTCCTGGGTTTCTTCGCCGCCGGCAGCTCCAAGAACTCAGCCGAAACAGAAGTCGCAACAGGCCTGGCTTTCACCTTGCTCTTATGCTTCTTCTGTTTCTTTGAAGGCTGTCCCGTTAGCGGTTTGCCCACAGCCCCTAGTGCGCTTGCCGCACTAGCTCTAGCTGTAGATTTACCGCTAACCGATTCTGCGCAATACTGGCGGTGTCCTCTAAGATGGCCCGCGCTTGGCCACCAAAGATGCTAGGCCCTGTCAGGGGCGTCCCAAGAAGACGTTCCCTGACTGCCGTAGCCGGCCGCATATGGTCAATGACCATTTGCCTCCTGGACTTCGTCACTCGCGCTTGCACCCTTGCCAATGCGTCAATTGACAGCACCAAGCCGTCATTAACCCACGATAGCGCCACAGGGTGGCCTGCCGCCGCTTCAGCCCACACCGACTGAAGTAGACGATAAGAGTGATTGACAGCGCTCATCGCTGCCCTCACACCCTCATCGCATAGGGCCAGGACTTCTTCCTGGTGTACCTGGGACTTATCCACTAGTGCCGGACCGGGACCACCCGACCCGGCACTCTGGACGCCCAGTACCCATCGGTCATCCTCCGTGACCGACGGGACTACACCATACCTGTCGTATTCACCCCGCGGAATACAACATCTTGCCCGCACCTCCCTGGAGGCCGCAGGGAGCTGACCCTTGGTCATTAGTTGTTTGCTATAAATAGCATCCAACAAATCAATGAACCGTGGATCCAGTCCCACTGACTGGATCCTGGCTGCGGGCAAAATCCCCGTCCTAATCGACGGACGGGGCGCATCTTCATCGGCCGTGGCTGAAACCACAGACGGGTCAACTCTGGCTAGCCACGCCAGAGCATCTGACCAATCTACCTCCGAAGAAGATACCCCCGCAAACACGTCACCCGTTGACGTGCTCACGGGTCTGCCAGCCACGGCCTCCCGGCAAGGAGCCACGGCTGACACGCCAGGCACTCCGCTACCACACGGTTCCGCCGCCACCCCATGAAACACTCCGGTCCATGGGGTAGGTCCGCACGGAAAACTGTACGGACCCATAACAGTCGCGGAACCAGAGCCGGACACGGGCACCAACGGCACCCCACGTCCGGCTGCCGGACCAGGCGAGATAGGTGAGTACGACGCCTGGCCCGGCACACCCGTTCCCCTGACGGCTGGTGACAAACCACGCCGCGCGGAACCAGTGCAAGGTAACGGATTGGCCTCAGCCGCTGACCTGGCTTGCGCCAAACCAGACAAATGGAGGCTGGTTCCGTCCAGGACGGAATCAACCTCCATATTCTCCACCTGCGGCTTCACGGGCCGCAGCAACCTCTCCGCCTCCTCGTCTTCAGACTCCGAAGAGCCGTCACTAGACGAGTCAACCGTGGAGCCGTCCTGGCGGACGGCTCCCACACCTGACGGACCGGCCACCGCTACTGGACCAAGCACAAACCTATAATAAACAAGCGGAACGAGACCCGGATGGAAGGCAGACAATTAATTTTCAAATATTCTGACTTAACCGTAACCTCCCCGCCACGTTACAACAACGATCGCATTGATTATGACGACAAGTATGCGGCGGGCACAACACACCCATAATAGATCCTCCAGGATGTGTAACGGCTCCAGGAATCATATCGCATAGCATTCAGGGTATATTTACTAATCAATATAAATTATACTCCTAACGAAAGCAGCACGATATGTGAAGAAAACAACAAAATGTATAACAAACTGCTGTCTCACACGGTAAAACCACAGACCACACATCTACTCAAGAATTTTGAAACCACCGATCATTGCAAACCGATCGTGATCGCACGTAAACTTGATCATTCTAAAGTTTCCGGTACCATTTTTAGTACGCAGCACCCAGAATAAGATGCGCGAATTAATGAAAAAAATTTTCTTCACATAAACATCCGAGCGACCGGGTGTGACGTCACCCGCTCGGATTCTACGGAGAACGACGTCAGCCGATATTCGTGTTAGAAATACCGTAGCAAACACCTATTTTCATATCTGCCGATCGCCTGTTGGGGTTAAAGAAGGCGATCGTCTGGCATATATCGTTGTTAGCACACGTCCCAGATTCTATGGGGTCAGAAATTGGAACATGCGACACAACGAAATTTAGAGACCTAAGTCTTTTAACTATGGATAATAAAGAACAATACAACCTGGTTGTCTTGGGCGGTATTCTCCATAGTCCTTAGTTAATCCTTTCAGAACACACAAACTATCACTGATTAAAGACTTAGATTATTTAAAACACTAAAATCCCTAATGCAAAAAGCATGTATTGCTCTTGTTGCTATGCAAACAAGAATGAGCTCTATGGTAAACGGGTACTCGGCAGTTGGGAGCCGAGTACCCGGTTCCCAGGAGTCGGTAAAGCTTTCTAAGTCTATAATCCTAGAGCCGCTGTCAAGGCCAGCTGTATATCAGAAGTAACAGAATGGTGAGTATTGATCGAAGGAGAACAACACATTCCGCTTGCACAGCAACTACTTTCAGTATAACATACATACCTTGTAAGCAAATAACTTTTAACAGACAAATTCATTTCAAAATATTCAACATTTTAATTAATTGTAACAAAATTTAATTTCACGCACCTTGTACGCGCGGTCACACCGTACGTGACAATATATATAAATCTAAAGGAATTGTGGATATTTAAAATAATAATTTGACTGGAACCTGTTTCTTGCTGGTATTGGCAGCAACAGCGTCCGGTCAAAATATATACACAAATATTCAACCTATCCCAACAAATCGACTTAGTCAATAAGTGAACAGCTATCTAAAGAAAAGAAAATCAATTATTGACAAATGTAAATCCTGCTAGATTTTTAGGAAAAAATTTGACTGGAACAGGTGGTATTCAACACTGGTGGATCACATTGCCAAGTGGTATTGATTAGCAACAGCTTCTGTTAAAAATAACTACACATATATTCACCAGATCCCGACAAAGGTGCCCTTTCGTGCAGGTTTTAAATATGTGATTAGGCCTCATAATTTATTTCTTACAAAAGACCTTGATCTTTGTTCTTTTTAAATCACGGCATTTCTTAGAAATATCAAAAACTGATTTGTGTTTGATGCGTATCAAAATCTTTCTTGCTCTTGCAAAACAAATCACGTAAATTTTTTTTGTCAATCTTCATCGAACAATCTTCATCAACAACAACATCATCATGGCATTTCCGTGCATTCAGTGTGGAGGAGAGGTGAGCGGGAGGCAGCAAGCTCTGCAACAGGTGTGAGAGGTGGCAGCATCGTGTCTGTGGTACCGGCATCACCCAAACCGAGTACCGTGCTGCTTGTCGGCGCGGTTTCTTGGAATGGGTGTGCGCTGGTTGTCATAATCAGCCAGTTGATGCAGGTAATATTTGATCTACTACTACTACAAAATAATAAAACGTATGTGTCAACAATGTCTGTCGAGTATTTTGAAACTAAATTGACTGGAAGGTGTTGCTGCCTAAGGCAGCGCCATCCTCTAGTTAAATTGGTTCCAAAATGGTCACAAACTTACTTATAGTATAAGCGTAAAAGTTAGATAATGGAAGTGTCAATGTCTGTTGAGTATTTTGAAACTAATTTGACTGGAAGCTGTTGCTGCCTAAGGTAGCGCCAGCTTCCAGTCAAATTGGTTTCAAAATATTCACAAACTTACCTAAAATCTAATAATAATAATAATGTGTTTTCAAATGGTTCCCTAAATTATCTTTGCACGTTCATGCACTTGTTCATACTAACCTGGCTCTCAATTTGGCTGACCTTCTCGTGGTGAGAGTCGTGAGTAATCAATATGTATACATATTATATACAAATAAATAAATATGTATATATATTAGATGAAACGAACTAGCCGAAACCTATTAAACATATTAACATTCGTGTCTCAAATTTATGACAGCTATGCAGGAAAACTGTTCTATTTTTTGAAACCGATTCCACTGGAAATTGAAAATTTTATTTAAAAATACTCAACATTTCAAACATCAATTAAAATGAGGTCTATGAATTTCA
The DNA here is from genome assembly GCA_034401795.1 of Chaetoderma sp. LZ-2023a. Classification (NCBI taxonomy): domain Eukaryota; kingdom Metazoa; phylum Mollusca; class Caudofoveata; order Chaetodermatida; family Chaetodermatidae; genus Chaetoderma; species Chaetoderma sp. LZ-2023a. The sequence continues at coordinate 91,919,354 of CM067359.1, forward strand.
GATCTATGGTTACTTAATCACGGCATTAACCTAAAAAAGGAAATATTATTAGACATAGACAGATCGCCGGTAAGGTAAAACAATTTTAATAACATTCATAACATTACAATATTTTACAGCATTATAACGATGTTAAACATGCTGCCGAAAATGTAATAATGTGAGAGGCTGCCGAAAATGTAATGTTTTTATGCACCATATCTGCGTCTCGGTAGGCTGCCGAAAACGAATAGATATTTGCAGCTGCCGAAATTACACGGCTGCCGAAATCACCCGAGCCCTTCCCACTAGCCTCGAGCGACAAGTGCTTACTGACAGAAATCAATAGACAAGTAAGGAAAAAATAATATTCTAGAATAAAACACAATTAACCGATTACCTCCCTTGAAATATATTATCATTGACCACTAAAATATCATGTGGTAGCTGCATGATTATTACATCATTCAATGATTGACGTCATAATATACTTTTTAGTAGGTTTAACACTATCATGAGCTCAATGACGTCATAATATATTTCAATAGTATTTGCTAAAGATAGTTGGGACCCCTAAAGTGCATTCTACCCCCATAGAGGTTTTACAAACCTGTGTTCGCTTATAGGAAACGGCTATTTTCATATTAGAAAGTGATACGAAAACTGGTATTTATTACGTTGACACTAGATATGTATTTAACATTCGTGATACTAACCATTGTGCTGACTTAAATTTGAATACACACACTAGCTGTATACATACGCTCGTGTAACGATAATTAGAACAAAGATTAAATGTTTAATTAATGGAAACGGGATGCCAATTAAAATGGTTTAGAAATTTGACGTGGACTACATAAATACGCATGCGTAGAGGAAATTTCACATCCTGGCGCATTGGCGCGGTTGGCAAAACAGTTGTGCCGCACATGCTGCAATGCCGTTTTTTCGCAACAGCCAGCTCAGTAATATCTGTAACGGCCACAACAGCGATATTAAAGGGATATTCCACTGGGGGATTTTATGCATCTGACGTAAAATACTAATTTTCCGCATTAATTTGAGACCAAGAGCACAATTGTGTGCCAACAAATAAAAAATGGTCCTCCTCCACCTAAAATGTCAACTTTTGATGGAAAATGTGAGTGAAAACCATTTTTCATACAGTTTGAGCATACTGCTTCAAGGTACCGTTGGTCTGATACATATAAATTAGACATGCTCATCTCAGCTTTATTGGACAAGGCCTTAAAGTTTTACTGCATCTGTTCTGTGCAAGTCCAGAATGATTACTTTAGTTTATGTGACAAATTGAAGTTGCCATTCCGGAAGAAAGATCTGCCCCACATCATCAGAAAAAAGATGGAAGATATTCGACAAGAGGGTAACTCTTTAGAAGAATTTGCAGATATCATTCAGGAGCACACTTTAGATGGTTACCCTGATGCCTCAGAGAGTTTGGGCGAGACTATTGCCATTGATGCATTCCTACGGGGTGTTGAGCATAAACGAGCTGCTCTGATAGCTATGGATAAAGATCCGAGCGCCCTAGAGGAGGCTGTACAAATGGTCAATGCAGCTATCCATAATCAAAGATTGATCATGGGTTCAAGAAGACCTGAGGTTCGAAAGGTCCGTTTTCCGGACGATGCTTCTGGTTTGATGGAGGCAGATAATCCTGAGCATTTGAGAGGCATAACGGCTCCAAGCAGGATAGATAAATTGGAGAAAGATGTCGAAGGACTTAGGAAGGATATGGCGGAGATGAAGGTAGATGTTGCTAAGATTTTGAATCTTATATCTGGTCAATTCGGTCGAGGTCGGTCTCCTCCAAGAGGGAAGGTCGTTCCATCGCGTTCCCCTTCGCCTCCTCTCAGATTGGGAAAGTGCTTTAATTGCAATTTCTAGGGGCATTTTTCCCGTGAGTGTCCAGAGCCAAGGCGTACACAGTTGCCATCACCTTCTGCTTCACCGAGATCTTCGCCTGTGCGATCATATGATGTTCGCATGTATGAGTTTAATCGTGACCCTATGACACTAGTCATTCCCATTAAAGTAAATGGTGTTTCCGTTGATGCAGTGGTGGACACTGCGGCACAAGCGACAGCAATTGGCAATTTCTTTGCAAATAAATTACCTTACCCTTTAAAGAAGTTGGAGTCTATTACATTGAAATGTGCAGGTAGAGACAATGTTATCCCTGCGGAAAGTGTTGAGCCAGGCACAATTGCATTAGGATCTATGATGTTCAACTGGCCAGTACTTCTTGCCAATATTAATGATCCGATTATATTAGGCCTGGATTTCTTGAAGGCACACAAGGCCACCATTGATCTGACTAGACTGTGTCTGACAATTAATGGAGAACCGGTTCAAGCATCAATGTTGAGAGATCATGGGAAGGAAGCCCAAGTAGCTCGGGTAACATTGAAGCAGAAAGTGGTCGTTGGTCCTTTTGAGGCCGTGAAGACCACAGGTGTTCTGGATCGGGAGGTACAGAATGATGTTGTGCTCCAGCCCTCATCTAAACTGGAGGGTCTGGTAACACCTCATACAGTGGCCACTGCCAAAGATTTGCAGATTCCTATTTTGTTAAGGAACCTGTCTGCCCAATATATTACTCTGGAACAAGACCACAACTGTGGTATTGTCACAGAAATTGAGGAGGTTTTAGACCCTAGAACAGAATTTCAATTTGCTGGTAATCCCATAAACCAGGACGGTTTACAGACTTCTACAGCCACTGAGGTGGATATCCCTGTGTTCTTACAGGAGCTGTATGAGAGGTCGACATCGGGTTTATCGGAGATGCAGTCTTCGCAAGTTAAATCCATGTTAATCGAGTATCAGGATGCATTTGCAAAAGATGATCTTGATTTGGGTTTGTTCAAGGGGATAAGACATAAGGTTGACACAGGTAATGCATAACCTGTTCATTCTAAACTTAGACGAACTCCTCTTGGTTTTGAGAATGAGGAAGAGAAACACCTTGTGGAAATGTTAGAGAAAGGTATCATGGTTCCGTCAAAATCTGAGTGGTCGTCAGCCCCGGTATTAGCTCGGAAGAAAGACGGTACCGTGAGGTACTGCGTCGATTTTCGAGCTCTGACAGTGTAACTCGCAAAGACCTTTACCCCCTACCAAATATTGAGACATGTCTGGATGCACTTGGTGGTGCTAAGTTCATCAGCACACTTGATATGGCAGCTGGGTATTGGCAGGTCGAGGTTGACCCAAAGGATCGCCACAAGCTCGCCTTTATCACAAGATATGGGCTCTTTGAATTTGTCCGGATGCCATTTGGTATGTGCAACAGCCCGGCTACCTTTCAGAGGGCTGTTCAGCTGGTGTTGCAAGGTCTTAACTGGTGCGAGTGTCTTGCGTATTTAGATGTCGTGGTAGTGACAGGGACTGACTTTGACAGTCATATGACCAACTTGAAAGCTATCCTTTCCCGATTCCCGTTGCACAACCTTAAATTAAAACCTAAGAAGTGTAATTTGTTCCGTACAGAACTCTGTTTCTTAGGTAAGTTGGTGAGTGATAAGGGAATCGCTGTTAAGCCAAACAATATGGAAAGCGTCGCTAATTGGCCTGTTCCTAAGACCAGGAAAGAGCTGGAATCTTTCCTAGGGTTCATGAATTACCACCGAGAGCACATACAGGGTTTTGCTGGTATTCTTGCTCCTCTCTCTGCACTTACCAGTTCCAAAGTAGAGTATGACTGGACTCTAGAGCATCAGGTAGCTTTCGAAACACTTCAGGGTGCTATGGCCAACCCTGCAGTGTTAGGTTATCCGACACCGAATGGTACCTTCATACTGGATACTGATGCTTCAGAGGCTGCTATTGGTGCAGAGTTATCCCAAATTCAGAATGGGAAAGAGGTGCTTATTGGTTTTGCGAGCCGAACGTTGACACCGGCTCAGCGTAAATATTGTGTTACATGCAAAGAGTTGGTGGCCGTGGTAGCATTTACTAGGCAGTACCGTATGTACTTGCTAGGACGGTCATTTATTGTGCGGACTGACCATCACAGTCTCACGTGGCTGCTCAGTTTCAAGCACATCGAAGGACAACTAGCTAGATGGCTAGAAGAACTGTCCCAATATAATAGGACGATGCAGTACAAGCCCGGTAAACAGCACTCTAATGCTGATGGTCTATCACGAGTTCCAAGTGATTTTTCACCTTGCCACTGTTATAAAGCTGGCCAATCTCTTAGTTCGTTACCATGTGGTCGGTGCAAATATTGTACCAAACTTAAGCAGCAATGGTCTCAATTTGAACAAGATGTTGATGATGTAATTCCTTTGGCTTTTCAAACCATAAGGGCCCTTCAACTGAGTAATAATGACCTATCAGACAGCGACACAGACAACGACGATCCAGATGGACTGCTGAATGGTGTCCCCCAAACAGACCAGGTTATCGGAAGGTCAAAGTGGTTAGACGCATTCTCTTCGGAAGATCTAAGGGAGCGTCAGTTGGAGGATCCTAATCTGAAGACAGTTGTATCATGGATTTAGCAGTCACACACACCTTCTGACGCGGAGCTATGTTTAGCTAGTCCAGCTGTCAAGTTTTGGTGGGCTCGTTGTGATCAATTGATTTTTGTCGATAGCATTTTGCACTATCTCTGGGTAGAAGTAAATACCACACGGAATCTGCTGGTAGTCCCAAAGTCTCTCCAGAAGCTGGTTTTGGAAAATTGTCATGATTCCAAGCTTGCCAGTCACATGGGTGAGCAGAAGACATTAGAGAGAGTGAAGGCTAAATATATCTGGCACGGATACTCTCGTGATGTGGTGGCATATGTGAAATCCTATCAGATTTGTAGCTGTAGCAAAAAAGCTTCCATCTGACCTAGAGCTGCTCTGGGCGAGTTCCATGCTGGTTTTCCCTTGGAACGGGTACATATGGACATTTTGGGCTCCTTTATCACATCTGCACTGGGAAATAGATATGTGTTGATGATCATAGATCAGTTCACTAAATGGGTTGAGTGCTATGCGCTCCCTGAACAAGGGGCAGAACTGGTAGCAAAACGTATGTGGAGCGTTTTGTCACCACATTTGGCTGTTCATATTTCTTACACACCGACCAGGGTCGTTACTTTGCGAGCAACCTATTTAAGGAACTGTGCCATCTACTGGAGATTTCAAAAACACGCAACACAGCTTATAGACCATGTTCGAATGGACAGATTGAACGTATAAACCGTACTGTCTTGCAGTGTATACAGTGTTACCTGCAAGAACATGACAGACAGAAAGATTGGGACAAGTGTATTCCTTTCATCGCTGGAGCTAGACGATCTACTGTAAGCCGACAGATGGGGTATACTCCCAACATGATGATGATTGGTCGAGAAGTGCTACAGCCTATTGACATAATGTGCAAATGCCCTGTGTCTGCGACTACAGAGAATGCCCCTTCAGATGCCAGTGACTTCGTCTAACAGTTACAGCAAACGTTGCATGAAACTCATGAGATAGCATGGGATAACCTTAAAATGGCTCAGAAGCGCCAGAAAAAAGAGTATGATCTACGTTTGCATGAGCATGCCTATCCTGTTGGTGATGTAGTTTATCTTGCTAATTCTGCAACTAAAATAGGCCAGTCCAGTAAACTACAACCTCCTTGGACTGGTCCATTTATTATTTATAAAAAGTTGTCAGAAGCACTGTTTGGTATTAAAAACCAACGCCGGGAACTAGTTGTTCACCATGATAGATTAAAGATGTGCAGAGATCGTGATTTACCTCTCTGGATATTGCGAATGAGACGTGCTATAAGCACTGAAGATCATGGCGATGATGATGACTTATTATCCCCCGATAATGGCCTTAGGTTATCTGATGATAACCGTGCTTCCATTTTTGAAGAGGATTCGGATGAAACCATTCCATATGGTATTGATCCATCCTCATCAATTCTGCATAATGATCTAGATGCTGTTTTGACAGATGACCTGGATATCGACTCCGTTTTACCCGTCCCACAAACACAGCATCACTCTCCTAGGCGCATGAGGTGTCAGGTCCGAGGAGAAATGCATAACACTTCCCCTAGGCGCATGAGGTGTCAGGTCCGAGGGGAACCGCATCACACTTTTTCCCCTAGGCGCATGAGGTGTCAGGTCCGAGGGGAAATACATCACACATCTCCTAGAGATGACCAACTCCAAACACACACCATTCAGAGTCGAACAGGAAGGCAGTGCCGTCTTCCCAACAGGTTCCTAGATTTTGAAATGTATTAGAATGATCTTTAAGCATTCGTGAATTAGACTATGTAAGTCTTCATGGACCCTACTTGTCCACCTGAATAAACGTTCCTCTGGTTTCGTTTTATTACAGATTCATTTGGTCATGGTATTGTTGCGGACTGCAGTTAGCTTTTCGGTCGTAGTACAATACTGCAATAGTAATGTGATAATGTACAATGGTAACAGTAATTCAACATTAAAAGAATTACTGTAATCCAGATGATATGAAATTATGACTTAAAATTTTAACATTCTGCATGACACTGAAGACATTCAACTTGTCCGGAAAACATTTATAATCATTGGCTTATGTTCCGTTTCCATCTTAGCTTTTGTTTCAGCAACAGCAAAATCGTAATGTTCTATTCTTTGTAAGTTTTTGGGAAACTAGATTAGTTGGACACATAAGCACATAGTGGCTTTTTCCAGCAATAATACTCCTTGAGATACCAACAACCAACAGGGGTCCATCGCTGTATGACTCACAGAACGCGTTATTATAATTACGCGTTTTTCAAATGATGCGTGAATAATTACGCGTAGTAATGCGTGGTTATATTTATGCATTTCTTGATCACACATTACAAATATGTGTTGTCAAATGATGTGTAAATTGTTACACATTAATCATACGCATTGTATTGTTAACTGTATTTATTGTCCGTCATGACGTGTGGTCATAATAATGCTCTCTCTCTCTTTATGTGTATATGGATTAAATCCATGTACACGCTTTTATAAGTATATGCATCATATGTTATGATGCAAACTCATCTATGTATAGTGAAATTCAGTATAGGTTAGCTATTTAATGCCAGTTCTACATTTGTCAGCTCAAATATATTATATATAGTTTTATTACGTCAGCACAGATATTTTATAGGATAGCCCAGGTATATTAATTCTACATAGGTCATTTCAGATATTTTATATTAGGCCAACATATTATATACTGCCATACCTAGGTATCTCATTTATTAAACGTGTAGCAATTACATGTTAAAATGATGCAATGATGCATTATTACTCTATAATGCATAACTCAGGCATATTTATAATGTGCATTACTCTATAATGCAGAAGTCTTGCATATGACAGCATATTTATAATATGCATTTAGCAAAGACTGCATAAATCGTACAGATGCATTTCTTGCGCTTACCATTTCATAATGCGCGAAGTAATTGGTGCGTTAGTCATAGCGCAAATTCATATGTTTCTTTCTTCTGCTGTATTATCCGTTCCGTTTAGCTTCATTCAGATATCTTTATTGTGATAGGGTTAGTGGTTTTCCGGATTTCCTAAATTTGTGGATTCAGATCCGTTTCAATTATATAAGAGGTATACCATAAATGTTAAGGTTAAAAATATTCACTAAATTAAAAAATATGCAATATTCATAGGTTTTCCTCGAATCTCTCATAAGTTAATTTCAGATAACACTCCAACTAAATTCATGTGAGATTATTTTTATTACTTCTTTATCAATTCGGCAATTCCGTCAATTCTGTCAGTTTTCTGCTGTGGTGGAAAACCACTGTCCTTAATTTTAGTTAGGATGCTATGCTATTTTAAAATCTGTGACAATGGCCCTCGTCCGGCAGCTGTTGATCTATCCATCTGTTTTATTATTAACAGCTCCTTCCTTCTAGATGGATCGACACCTTTTTTTTTTTAAATGGTAAATGCTAATTCTACCTTTAGCAGTTGAGCGTCAATGTCAATGCCTGTGTTTTTATGGTGTGCAAATTTTTAAAAGAGTGGATTTTTAGATAAAATTTTTAATTAAGTAACCATGTTTTTATAAAAAAAAAAAAAGAGTGTGGTGCTGGCGGTATCCCGCATTTCCGCAGTTCGTGTTTCGCAGCTGCCGGGCTAGCTGATTCCCGTCGTTTCTACGGATGCCCGGCAGTCGTACCTTAGAACTTGAACTGCGCACATCTGCCGCTGGTTCCACGGGCAGATTCGAGACTTCTGTTGGGTGAGTAACCATTTATACGTAGCTAAGTTACTACAATATCCTCAATTTAAATTGCTAAAGTAACCAGTAGATAGAGGCGCCATTTTGGACAAGCAGCTGACGTCACCGACACACCTACTCAAGTTCAAGTTCAAGTTCAAGATTATTTATTTTGATATAGAATATACATTTACAGTTTCACAACAGGTAGTCCACCAAAGGCAGAGCCTATGCGGCGGTGGACCCCTACATATAACATATAACAACAATATAGGACATGAGAATACTGAATACATAAGGTTAACATGTTATAGGCCTATATATACATATAGTTAACTGTCTCGCTGCCAAGCCTCTGCAGTCTACATTTTCCATGGAGCCTAACTCAGGGTATGCTGAGTACCTCTAAAAAAAATAAATAAAAAAAATAAAATTTGACCCCACGTTGTCGGTGGCTAAGCCACAAGCAACTTTCAGTCAAATTTTTCTAAAATACTTAGCCAATCCAGAGTCATTGCCAATTGGAGTTATTGTCCGCTTCCAGCAGACCAACAGTTAATAGACGTATGCCAATTTACATTTTTACAGGGAAAGACATGACAGAGGGATGTGTGCTTATCTTGCTTAAGTTAATAATTCTATATTACATATTCTTATTATCAATGACAAAGTATTAATTAATTTTTATATATATTTTTTTAGGCTGTGATGTAGAGGTAGTTGTTTGGTAGTTACCATTATGACAGATATTCTTATTCTTATTATTATTATTAATATTATTATTATTATTATTTGTTCTGGTGACTGGGTGCAAGTATGAGAATAGCATGCCATGATGGTGAGTGTTTTCCAGAGTCTAGTAGGTTTCTATAATCTTCTTTTTGATATTCTGCTTAAAGTACTGTAGCTTTATGATGTCTGTGCGTGTGCTTGTGTCTGTATTATTCCATAACTGAATTGCTTTGTATGAGGGTTTTTGTTGTGCTGCTTTTGTTTGGTGGTGTGTTGAATGGAGGTTATTTCTTGTTCTTGTGTTGTGAGGATGCAATTGTTTATTGAGCATAAAAATGTTAGATAAGGATGAGGGTAAGTTGCCATTGTGGAAGTCCCTTAAGATTGTGCATAGTTGGAGCCCTCCTATGTCCTCAAGTTGTAAGACCTTTTCTGATTTAAAGATATCCTGGCCACCTGCTGTTTGTGAAAATAGTTTAATAGATTGCTTTTGCAGAGATTTTAGTTTTTTTAGTCTAGCTTGAGATGTATTAGTCCAGATAGCATTGCAGTAGGTGATGTGAGGAAGTATCATTGTGCAGTACAGGTTTTTAATAATATTAGGTGTTAGATAGGGTTTCAGTCTGCGAATGATGCCAATGCTTTTTGCTACCCTGGTAGTAACAATTTCAATATGCTTCTCCCATGTTAAATTTTTGTCCAGATTTACTCCTAAAAACTTAGCATATTGTGCTTCTTGAATTATCTGGTTGTCGATATAGAGGTTTGGGAGAGCTATTTCTTTTAGTTTCTTAGATTTTGTGAATAGTATATAATTAGTTTTTGATACATTTAAGGACAATTTGTTTACTTTAAACCAGTCTATTAATTTCGCCATTTCATTATTGACATTTTTGTATAGAATTTCTATATCCTTGTGGCTGCAGAAAGCATTTGTGTCGTCTGCAAAAAGTATTAGTGAGAGATGTTTGCAGACTTTGGGTATGTCATTCATATATAGGAGAAACAGCAGGGGCCCAAGAACTGAACCTTGGGGAACACCACAAACTATATTTTTGTATTCAGAGATAGCCCCATTGAATTGTACACACTGTTCCCTGTTTGGCAGGTAACTCTGTATCCAGTTCAATGCAGTAACTCTTCTTCCATAGTATGCAAGCTTTTGCAGTAAAATTGTATGATCAATTGTATCGAAGGCTTTGGAAAGATCCAAGAATACACCTAGCGTATGTTCATTATTCTCAAGGGCGGTTGAAATTTTTCTATCATATCCACTCTGTTTGCCCGATCGAGGATAGCCGTAACCAGGGGAGGTAAACCTTGCATCTCGTGGATAATTAGCATGCTGGCTAAACAACTGACACTTTGCCACAGTGTTTGGAGGAAATTAAAGTGCAATTAGTGTCCCGATGATCGCGCCAGTCATTGTAGTGCTAAATTGTCAAAAATTGTTTTCTTATGGGCAATTTCTATTTTTTTTTTTAAACATTGAAGGGTTATGCCAGGAGCGTGTTTGCAATCAACCAGCTACAACAAATTCTTAAAAAATATGTTAGTTGAATAAATGTTGAATGTAATTTCTCTGAAAGCTGTTGCTATTGCAACTTCTGCTTCCAGTCAAATTCCAGTTTCAAAATATTCAACAGGCAGTAAATATGGGTCAACATTTAAAAATTTGCGATCAATTAGTTAACCCTTTCAAGGACAGAAAAGCAGAAATCTTAAAATTTACCCTGCATAGGCCTATTGTGTGAAACCAATTAGTTTGGAAGCTACTGCAACATAATTCCATGAAAATTTAATTCAGAATATTCAACACTCAGCATAGTTATTTTAAAATTGGGAGTAAACGTTGTAAGTGATTAATAACGCTGGATTTCAATAGTGTGAAAGCACTTAACTGCTAATTATGTCTAGCGTACACTTGTCATTATTTACTAGCTGTCACCTACTATCGTCTACGAAGTAAGCCGCTAAGCAGTTGCCTATAATTGACCGACCAGGCAATCAGCGACATCGTTTCATTTTGCTTTGCAAATCCCGTTTTACAATTGATGCAAGAAAATACGACGTTAATTGTCGAGTTTGATTCTGTTATATTAAAATTAAGTACCGCGCCTTTTGTTTTTAAATGCATGACACATTATTTTAAAATTATACAGACTATATGTTCTAAACTTGTGTCATCTAAATTTAAATGTGGAAGAAATCCATCCAGTGCCAATGTTATGAAGCCATCTTTCAGTTAGCCCCTTTTCATGCGGATGCTTCTGTGGATCTGGTATCTGAAAATGTGAATTTCCGTACCCTTTCCATGATCGTTTCTATTACTGCAAGCCCATGCTTGACATGCGGACATGATGCGATTTAACCATTTCACGCCAGCACTGGCCTCTGCAATCGTCAAGTTGAGGACGCAGGTCAAAAGAAGGATATTTTGAGAATTTACAACTAAAACGACTGTCTCAGTAACCGAACCAGCCATTCCAGTGGTAAATTTCCAAAAATAGTCTTCGCTTGGCCTGCAAATGGCCATTCAATAAGGAAATATTCTGATTTTCCTGACAGAATTTTGTCATTAAAGGGTTAATTAATATTCGGCCTTCATAACGCAAAGTAAACAGGTAAATCTAAAAGCGCTGGCGATATTTTGCTGGTGTGTCGTTGACGTCATAATCTCGCGGTTTCTCGCTCTCGTTGTGAGAAAATGGATGCGCCCAGGAATCACCTTTTTGAGCGTTTTGGGCATATTCATTTTATTATTTCTCGGCAATGGAACAGTGTATTTTATATTTTTTTGCGGCAACTATTTCGGATTATAGTATATTTTTAGTTGACTTATTCCCGATTTTCACTGGAATTTCCCTTTAAGTGCTGTCACATGACTTTCGCTTTTGGCAATTTCCACCACAACCATAGCGCTATCGAAAATAACATAAATCTGCAATTACTTTTGGAACACTCTCAGACAACCATGACAAAATCCTACTAAAATATATGTTGTACCGTCCTGTGTTTACGCCTATACAGGCGTTATTATTATATTACAGATGTTTGTATCAGCGGCCACCTCATGTATTGTAATGTCACGTTTTATGTGTAGGGGGTCCATCGATTCATAGGCTCTGCCTTTTATGGAACTGTTGTTGTATTAGCTCGATCAGTAGATATAAATCGTAAAACACAATTATTCAATAATATTCTTTATTTTTCTAGCTAACAAAACTGTTATATCGTTTATACATGTTGAACTCTCCTTCACACGTCTCCCCCTTCTCTCGTCTCTCTCCCTCTAGCATCAGCCTCTCTCATCTGCCCAGATGTCCTGTGGTCAGCTGGTCACACCTGATTGGCTGACAGAATAGCTGCCGGACAGAGAGCTTGGATGGAGAGAAAGCTCTGTGCTGAGCTGGTGTTTAAAGCAACAAGAGTTATCGCCCCTGACACTAGCCAATTTCAACATGACGTTTTCATACATAAACATAACACTGTGATGTATAAATTCTATATATTAAGCATGAAATAAATAATTTTGAATCTTGAACATGTAATTGTCATGGGGAAACTTTAATTTCCCAGGCATAAATTGGACAGAACGTTCAACCAATGCTGGCCAAGTGGATCCTGAATTTGATTTTATAGAGGCCATAATTAAGGGATTCTTTCTTATATCAGCATGTAACTGAACAAACTAGAGGCAGAGGAACTAACAAGCCAGCATTTTTATACTTAGTATTTACAAATAAAGATGGTATGATAGGGAAACTTGATATAGATGCACCTCTAGGTAAAAGTGACCACTCAGTCATAATAGTAGACTTCTATGCACATTTGATAAACTCGGTTGGGCCCAAAGCTATTGTAGCGAACACGTGTGACGAAGACTGAGTTGACCGCCGATTGTTGTCGTCAGCTGCAAAGGGCGGCGCCGAGGCACCAGGCACCAGGCTGTTGTGGGCCTCTGCATCGAGCAGGTGCCCACTCAGGGTGGTGTCCCCAAGCTGCTGCATCTGCTCGGCCTGCTCCTCGACCCGCCTCTGCAGGTGGTGCACAAGACCATCTTCGCCAGTCAGCACAGGAGATGCGTCATGACCGTATCCACTTTGGGCATTACCCAGACATGGATAAAGAGTTTCCCTGACTTCCAGGCTATGTGGATTGGGTCGTGCTGTGTCGTGCACATCTCCGTACTAATAACTCGAGGTGCTGGACGCATTAGAGAATTCGTATGAGAGTATGAAGATTCTGCACAGGCCCCTTCAAGTTCCTCATCATTACCACCGTTATTGCATGGGGCAAAGCCCGCAAAGGGGCACTCACTGGCATGCATCTGACACCATAAAGAATCATGTAAATTGGCAAAAGGTGCATGGTGGTGTAAGATATTGAACGCATAATCTGTAATAAGTTTCACTATCAGTCTCATCTGCACTTTCCACTTCTACTCGTGGTGGAATATGCATTGGAGTTCTATTAAACTGCACAGTGTGCACTACATTACCTCCCAAGTCTCTGACTGCGCTGGTGCTGACATGGTTTCTGGGACCGGTGACACCCTGGAATTGGCTGATGTTACTGGCTATTATTCTATGTTCCTAGACTGATAGCGTGTGTGTGTCTGGTATTACTAGTATTTTCTATGTTTTCTATCTAATGCATGAGTAATTTGCTGTGCGTTAGTCTGTCAACACTTGCCCAAAAGGGACTTCTTATCAGTTATTTGCTTCTAGAATTTCTAAGTGTCAAGCGTAACTTTCTAAACACCTTGGCAGAATGGTGTCTAAGTTGACGATGTCCTACAGGCATGTTTGCTAGCGCTTGCAGGCATAAGAGATAATAGATAAATGATCTGAGATTTTTAAGTAACTTGTACAATCCAAACAACTAAATAGACATAAATCAATAACTTAAAGAGGGTTTGCTTGGCATGGCGTTGACGCTTTAAACTATGTTATTCTGGCATGAAGGTCTGAGTCTAGTCAGAGTCTTGATGCATATCGCATAAGACATATGTGAAAATGTGTGGAAAAGTTAAAGTGTTTACTCACTATGTTGCTGGGAAGGCACAACACAGGAGGTTTAGCGCGATGATGCTTTTACAGGCTAATTTATTGCATTTAGAAAACCCAATACAGGTTTTGTTTTACCAGCTGCAGTTGGACGGATATATGTGTCTGGACTTAGTAACTAAAGGTTGGTCTAGGCTCTTCAGGAAGGACTGCTAAAATAGTGTGTCATCGATTAAACCAGCAAATAGCTTAAGAGACGATGGTGTCTGTTCAAACCGGTCCCCACCTCAATGTAATACGGCTTGCACACCTCACCTAAATAATTATATACATATATCTCTTAGCCCACTTTAGCATTGATCTAAATGGGAGTACAGCTTCGGCCATAGCTGCTCTCCCGCAAAAGCATCATAGGCATTTTCCTGTGATGGAATATGCCGACGATGTGGACGTCATAGACGAGGAAAAGAAACCCCTTGACGAACTTCTCCCAATAGCTGCAAGCAAACTTAAAAATTGAGAATCTCTTTGTGAATGAATCCAAAACAGAGTTCACTCACATATCTACAAAGCAGGAAACCAAAGAAAACGATGACCCACTTCGTGGCGGCGAACCATGGAGGAAAAGCAGCATTCCGGGCTCACTGATTTGCAGTACTGTGAATATTGCTGCATGCTGCGTCAAGGGGAATCCAGCTTTCCAGTCCTTCTGGAAGCTATGGATTCGTAGATCAAAGATGCCCTTGGTAAAAAGACTACGTTTATACAATGCAAGTTGCGTATCCTTGATGATGTATAACTGTAACAGCTGGGCAGCTCCAAAGGCAGCTCTAGACAAACTTGACGCCTGCCACCGCAAATACCTATGCACCATCACTGGACACCGATGGCCAGAGAGCATAATTTCCGATGATGCACTACGATGTGTAATATGCCGCCGCTGTCTGTAAAAGTCGGCCAGCAAAGACAGTCCATGTTTGGCCATGTGCTAAGGATGCCAGAAGACACACCAGCACAGAGAGCCTTGGAATTCGCCCTACTCGGAGCCAGCAAATACAGAGCCAGGAGAGGACGTCATTGCATAAATCTGCTAAGCATGCTACGAGGTGACCGCAAGAAAGCAGGATTAGGTACACTCAAGTCAAGAATGGACCTGAGGAAGCTAAGGATTTTGGCTGAGGACAAGACACAGTGGGGAAGAACGAAGAAGGACTGATTGCAGCTGTAGGATGTATCTACTACTACAGCTGCCGAATACAGTAATCATACATCATACATTCATGGATTCTAGAGATTCCCAGATAATACACCAAAAAGTTAAACAGACATTGTCGGAAACACCAAGAACAGAATAGAATGGAGTAGTAGGGTCGGAATTAAAATGATACGATGTACTGGCAGCCATTCGGCGATCCGTGGCCTGCACCACCCTCTCAATCCCTGGGGCATAGGGTTGTTGAGACAGGTGGTTGGTGTATGCCTCTAGATGGAGATGGGAGCTATGCCCCCAGGGATTGAGAGGGCGGTAGGGGCCACCACGGATTGCCGAATGGCTGCCAGATGAGGGAGGTAGTATCATTTTAATTCCGACCCTACTACTAGTCAAAATGATACCACCGCCCTCAATTGGCAGCCATTCGGTGATCCGTGGCCCCCACCACCCTATCAATCCCTGGGCCATAGGAATTTGAGACAGGTGATCGTGGTTGGTGTATGCCTCTAGATGGTCCAAGCCACAGCTAACAAATGAGTAGAGCTGACATTGCATCGTGGTGTATCGGGCTGTGTTGTTGTTGCAGTCCTGGTTCAGAAGGGAGGAGTCATCCAGCAGGTGGATACGCTAGACGACTTCAAGCTTATGATTGCTGGCACCAATGTTCTTGGTGAGGTACGCGAGCTGGCTGATTGCCAACTCTACAGACAGAGAACTAAGTCATATGCTCTTCTGTGAATAACCGGTGGAAGCGACGACCTCAAGTCGGCACTCGAGGGCTGTCACCACCTCGGGGGCAGGGACATCCCACCTAATAATGGCAACCAGCTCAGCTTCAACATCGGAAACCTCATAGCTGGGACTCGCTCATTAGGTGTGACGGTACTTTACTTTGGCTAAGATAAGGTATGCGTGTCAAACACATCAGGTCTTCAGCTTGAGCGTGCGTAGAGCACGACTCCTGTCATCACAGCTGCAGCTGCCACCACTACTATAAGCTCCGATGTCTTCTGACCTGTCGATGCTTCATAGTCGAGCATTGGCTCAGATATTTTACAGCCTCGTAGTACTCATTGAGACTCACATCTGCCTCTTTGATGCTCTGGTTGGCCTGAGCTCGGAGTTGTCATCGGCGTGCCTCCCTCTGGCGCATATGCTCCAGTGCTTTGCTGTACTCAAACTTCTCCTTAGACAGCTTCTCCATCGCCTGGTTATGCTCGACCTCTGCCACCTTCTTGTCGGCGAAGCTGAGTCCCCAGTTCCCTAAGGCAAACACGCCCGCATTCAAGATTGCGGATGCCATGCTATAGACTACAGTTTAAAGCTACTATATAGCTGTCCCCCAGCGACGGATCCCCGGAGCAATGTATGAACCAGAGGCTTATGAAGATCTAGTCGAGGACATAGATGAGAAGGACTATGAGGAGGACTATGATGAGGAGTATTATGATGCAGACTATGATGTCGGTTGTGAGTATAAAAGGAGTGGGAACTTCTTCACCTGCAATCCGTTTTTGTCAACATTAAAGGGACAACATTAAACAAGAGGTTGGTGACCTAGCGATGAAGGACACACATACACTAATTAAATCCTTACCGTCTTTGAGAAACAGCAGTGAATAGCATGGTCAAATGTCAAATTTGTGTGCGTGCATGCTTGAATGCCTGTGTCTGCTTGACTCACTCAGGCAATTTGTAGCTCGCCGGGTAGTGTTGGGCCGTTCCGGTGTGGTATGCTAACTCGCCGTGCCACAAGTGCACGACGAGTGATGATGCTGGTTAGCATCCGGTCTCGGGGTGACGGACCTCGTACGAGACTGCCCTGCGGGAAACAAAAACCGGCCCCTATGGCCGGTGGAACTCAATCATTCCAGTGGGGCTGTGCGACCATCGTCACAAACATTAAACACAACTGTCTCATCCCAAGAATATGTGTCACCAGTATGCCTGTCCATAGAAATTTCGTGGTCTATGGACTTACAAGATGACCTAAAAATATAAGTCTTTTGGTGACCTAAAAATATAAGTCTATACAATGAGTTTACCTAAACAATTTTAAATATGCTAGGTAATACTACAGTAAGAGCATGCGAAAATACGAGACATAGAGACGGGGAGATGCACTTTTAAACATGGGGCTCTCGGAGGTACCACACAGACTCGTAGGTCTGCAGAGGTATCCCCACAAGGGAGGCTCCCGTACACGAGACTTGACTATTTAACTTAATATAAGTTATTATACTTCTAAGCTGAAAGAAAGAAGGTTATTTTAGACGAAAAGCGATGTGCCTCATGCGGGCACTACTCCTAGTGCTGGTTCTGGTGAGGAGTATTATCCTGGCATGGACCGTCGTCGCTGAATTCTTGCGAGAGGCAAGTGCCTCGCACGGGCCTCCGTCTCGGGAAGATGTCGCCACTACTTAAAGCGGGAGAAGAATAGTAGGCAAAAATGGGCCTACTCTAATATTTCAATCAAAAATGCTTTATAAAGAAAAGACCATACCCAGTGAGATTATGACTCTAGGGGTGCATATTGTTTTACGTGAAGACGGAATGGGGGATTCCCGATGGATTCCCTTGTTACCGTCTTATGTAATTCTTGGTTTGCTGTATTAGTAGTTGCCGCTTTATTTCTGCAGGCCTTCTGCTTTGCTTAATTCCGTTTAGTTGTTTTCAGAACAAGAATTATATTTGGCCGCAACTGGCTGATATCTACCTAGCTATTAGACACGGCTGTCACGGAGAACAGATGCCCTAAGACATCAATACTAGAGACAGCGCTCATACATGTTACGTAGCAATATCTCCGAACTGGATAAGAATCCGGACATCCCGCCCCGCAACCACATAAAACATTACAGGACATGGATTACATTTCATGAAAGCATTATTAGACCATTTTCTTATCGTTATGGTGGGGTATGAGAGACGAATACCCACTGTAAATGTCCTTCCCGCAAGGGCGTGGCAGATCTAAATATCATGCCCAGACATTTTAACAGAATTCGGTGGGGGTACGTATCTTGCCCGTCACCTGGTCTTATGGTACTAACTGTTTTACTTGTCATTAGCTTTATATACAAGTTGCCGTTTTGCACTGCGGTGTGGGAGGATTGTCAGTAAATAAAATAATAATTAATACATTTGTTCACAGTGCTTTCCTACATTGGCTTAAAGTGCTAACTACAAGGTATCCAAGGATACACGGGAATATGTGTGATACCGCACCCTGGCCATCACCGCTCGGAAACCCCAACAGTTTCCCAGAGTCGGATCAGCCCATGGTGCGGATGGGGACATCCAAACAATTAAGAAGCCACAAGGCTGAGTGGAGCAAGAAGAGAGACAAAATCTTACTTATAAGTCTTACCGGAGTGCGGGGCTAGATCATCACACTACCAGAAGAGAAGAATATATTACACAGTATGTAATGAAGAAAGTGTCTCTAATCATTTTGAACCTATCCTATTGAGCTGAATAGAAAAGGTTTAGTCGGTAGCATGCCGGGCTAAACAAAGTTATAGCATGGACAGCGACCTCAGTGAAAAATTGTTGGTGGCAATAATAAATTACAGGGTACCATCTCAGTACACTAAAGGCACCATCCTATCTTGGTTGTAACTATGCGCTCCATCCAAACAGCGTCTCGGCGTGCGCATGCGCACCATGCGCTTTAACAAACTTAGTCATTTTTTGACACGCTATTTCTCCCATAGGCCTATATACGCTTATGCCTCTACCCAGGGGGGCGTGTTCAGGAAACGAATCCAGGACGGGCGGCGCGTACCCAGCTCAGCTGGTATGGCCGGTATCCGACTGGTCGATCCGAACTACAAATTCTACCCAAGGGATTTGCACCAAACCTGGTTAGGTCGATACAGAAGAGGTGTATCACTTTTTGTGGGATTAACTTCAAAGGTCACGGTGATTGTCAACTCTACAGCAAAGGCAGGGAAGATCTGTGACAATTCTACTAAAGGTATCTTGATCAAACTTGGGTGAACGTCACCCATGGCGGCGACCTGGAGATCTGTTACATGTTTGTTAGTACAAATTTGAGCACGATGTAAGAAAATTGGCACCTTGGTTGACATTTTGGTGTGAAAAACAGAATGCGACCTCATAAGTGGAGTATGACATCTCATGATGTGTGACGTCATATGGTCATAGTGAGGAATTTCATTGTCATTAAACGTCAGCCAGTCCCAGCTAAGGTGACGGCATGCATCGGCATTGCAGTGTTACCATGGAAAGGAATATATAAATCTGCTAAGCGTGCTACGAGGTGACCTCAAGAAAGCAGGACTCGGTACACTCAACTCAAGAATGGACCTGAGGAAGCTCAGGATTCCGGCTGAGAACAAGACACAGTGGGCAAAAGCGAAGAAGGACTGATTGCAGTTGTAGGATGTTTCTACTACTACAGCCGCAGAATACAGTAATCGTGCAAAGGAATATATGATTACGATCAAATGATTCAACCAACTCTCCGCTCTGGACACATTAGATATTTAC
This sequence comes from Chaetoderma sp. LZ-2023a, assembly GCA_034401795.1. Taxonomy (NCBI): domain Eukaryota; kingdom Metazoa; phylum Mollusca; class Caudofoveata; order Chaetodermatida; family Chaetodermatidae; genus Chaetoderma; species Chaetoderma sp. LZ-2023a. The sequence goes on from CM067359.1 coordinate 91,939,033, forward strand.
AAACTCTCCTGGGTGAGATGACATGCTATAGACTAGGAGCTGTTGTTGCCCATCGATGGTGGACACACCATCCCGGGCCACAGCACACTTTTCCCCCACTCGCTGCAACCGTTCCTACCCATATATCTATTTCCGAAGATTCAAATCTATATGTCAGCCAAAAATGTAATCTTAGTAATTATAGTGGAAAATGTTCTGACCTTGATATGGAAAATGCAGCCCATTAATGAACTGTCATTCGTCTGAATATATGGCATTCACCTTTTATGCCAGATCGCTGATAACTCTATCTCTCACGTGAATTCAACACCTGGCACCAGCATTCATTGTCTTTCCAAATGGCATGGTATTTTATGCATATCACTCCAGGTTTATGAGCTGGTGTCAAAGATCTTTCTTCAAAATGCTGACCACTATTGCCGTTGCTTTGCTTTCATTTGGTCTGGTTAGTTATAAATGATATTTATTTCGATGCTATATTGCTATTGTTAGTTAATTGGAAATGTCGTTTTGCACATATATGTAACATAGAGGATCCAGATTGAGAGGAATATTTTATTGTTGTGAGTTTACTTTTCAGCTCAGGTAGAGGAATCCATTTTGCAATTTAAATATATGACGTCATAATCAAATACGTCACGAATGGCGCATGTAAGTCAGTCAGGAACTCTTAATAGTCCGTCATGTGTATGAATTGTATGTCTTTACTAATAAATAACAATTCTGTCTGTTGAATATTTTGAAACTAATTTATACTAGGTGCTGTTGCTACCATAGGTAGCAACAGCGCCCAGTCAAAATAGTTTCAAAATATTCAACGGCTTACCTGTATAATTTTCTGGAAATTGAGAATCGGTGAGTTCCGTGTGGCTTGATAGATCCCAACACGAGCAAATGGCAAAGCGTGTGTGGAGCTTGGCTAGAGATGGGTGGGCATAGCTAAAACTGGATTCATCCATTGAGAGGGAACTACACCTGATGGTGCGCTATGGGCCAGAGGCTATATAAGGAAAGGACCTGCAGAGCTCAGAACATTCAGTCTTTGGATCTGACCTCAACAGACCAAGGCTCAAGCAATAATTCACTTTGCTGAATCAGTATTTAGACCATATCCTTATTACCTTTCTTCAATATTGTGTGGTCCCAGACGTAACCAGATGTCCTCTGAACGTTCTTTTGTATTTCTTCTTCATCATCAATGCTGACTGTCTATATGCTATCTTTCTTATTTATCCTTCTTTCTGTGGTCTATTTTTCTTTGTCCCCACTCTCAAATGTACACATTATCGCTTTTCTTCATCAATGGCGCCACTCTTTATTAATGTCGCCACTATGTGTTCACCTTTATTGCGGTCCTCCAGTTACTGTCAGAGTGCAAGTGATTAAGATATATGTCAGTACCTTAATAGCTTTATATTGCCCGGCCCTATCGTTCTCTACTGCTAATATTTCTAATTCTGGCTATCCTTGTTCTCGTCTTATCTTGTGCTTCCCCCCCCCCCCCCACCCACCTGGTGCTCCTGCTGATGTGCTGTATCGTATCAGATGTTGCACAGACTCGGTTCCTGTTTTACACGAATAGGTTCTACAAGTTTCAATATTCCTCTATGTCTAATTTCTCCCTAATAGAACCATTGAACTAGACCTATGCTGTATGTAATTTATTATAGGGAACTTATATGGAATAATGTAGTAACATTCCAAGAAATTTGTTGATCAGCAAACTGTCACGTCAAAGGTAGCAAGGTAGCTAGGTAGCAAATACTTTGATGATTTTGCGAGCCGGAAGATAAGGACTGGGATAAAGTTATGCCTGCAAGAGTTTTCTTCCCATTGTAGGCTTTATAGTCGGTATCTGATTACATCCAGACCCACATTTTATTGAAAGATATTGCCGTTGTGGCAGCAACGTATGCCTCTCCAATTCCTACCACTATAGAGGAACCAGACAATCACAGATGAGGGCATGAGACGGTATAATACATCGACGCTACAGGCATTTAAAGAAAATATTGTCCATCGCCATCCAGCCAGATACATTATGAATATAATTCATCACATAAGTAACCCATCAGAATTGAAATCGATATTCGTGGCAGTATTTCTGAATTAGGTCTTGTATTTTAAGGTTGGCATGGCACCATTTTTTAGGTTTAGGTTAATCTCGCTGTTTTAGTGAATGTTTCAATCAGTGATAAAGTTTGCATTCTTTTGACGTGACAGTTTGCTGATCAACAAATTTCTTGGAATGTTACTACATTATTCCATATAAGTTCCCTATAATAAATTACATACAGCATAGGTCTAGTTCAATGGTTCTGCCTTTACACGAGCCAAGAAGTCGCACACTCTGAACCTTTCGAAAAGATTCGAACAAAAGAATGTAAATTTAAGCATAGGGCAGCAAAGAATACAACAATCATAGTATGCAAATTAGAGCTTGATAGATATTCTGTTATTGCCACTAAACAAGTACATCTCAAAATTACACACTTTAAGGAATGGTGAACTCAGGACTCAACAAGCTAATGGAAATGGCATGGAGAGTGGTGATTCATCGATATGTGAATGCATTATGACTATATGACATATTTTATGGGCCAAAGCAATTTTATCTTACAAACGCTACGGTGCGCCCTGGAGATTCCTATGCACGTGCCTACTGTTATTAATCCAGCATTACGACTGTGCGGATTTGATATAATTCATGCATTTGATGTGGGCCATTGTTGTTTCAGGTGTTTTGTCAGAGTACTACTACACAACAACAGGGTAAGTAACTCAACCTCGTCAGGTTAACGGTATGAGCATATATGACTATAGATCTGTTCAATCTAGTATTGTAGTCTGGAGTTAACCTACAATATGTAAGCAGTTGAATAGTTTGAAACCAAGTAAATTTTAAGCTTTAATTGCAACAAACATATGCAGTTAAATTATGTTCAAAGTATTTATGATTGCTGTTACGTGATAGGAATTTGATGTGTATGAGCCTGCATGACGTTACATACTTTATCTTTGCTGCATAGCTAAATAAAACTGCGATGCCTCCGACGATCTGGAAGTGATTGACAGTGACCTAGGCTATTAATAAACAAGTTATCACTTTAACAAGATCTCGTGTACAATTGGCATCAGGATCTCAAAATATATTCACATTTATTATCAATACTAGGAATTAGCAATATTAACCGACTTACAAATTGAATCGAGGTCTACCAGGTTTCTAATAATATTTATTTAGGTCAACTATTTTTTAAAAAATTTTCTATCCGTACAATATACATGTCCGATTGAGCGAATAGACTTTCTTGGGACTTTTTTTTGCCTTTCTTGGACTACTACTACTACTACTACTACTACTACTACTACTACTACTACTACTACTACTACTACTACTACTACTACTACTACTACTGCTGCTGCTGCTGCTACATCATAATGCACTCTTACAGCTATCGCGACTACTGCTTCCTTCAATCTGAGGCAACTTAACAAGTGCTACTACTAAATAGCAGCCTATGGGTTGAGCTGGGGTAATTGGCATGCATGACCCCCCCCCCTTTCCTCCGCCCCCCCCCCCAAATACAAATCTCTAATCTCAATAACTAAAAGGAAAGACATAGATGTATTGTATCGTTTGTTCTTTTTTCTCTGTCTACTTAACTCAGTACCGTATCTGTACATTCACAAGTATATCTCATATTCTATGTTAAGCTGTGTGTGTAATTGTATATGTATGTTTAATGTTAGGTGTCCGCCACCACTATAGGCAATGCCTTCGGCGGACAACCTGTTTTGAAAATATGTAAATTGGTATCCAAGAAGCAAATAAAAAATATTGAATCTTGAATCTTGATGGTATCTTATGGTCGCCCATGATAGCTAGCTCATGAATAGTAAATTTAACCCTGTTTCAACTTAATCGCATAATGTTTACACCTTCAAAATGGCACCTGCAGCACTCTTGAGTGATGCACATTTGCAGGCCAAGAAAAGACAAATTTTGAAATTTTATCACTGGAATGACTGGCTCAGTAAGACAATTGCAATTTTCTTTGATATATCTAGAGCTTTAAAGGGTTAAGTGATACAGGTAGCATTTTGAGCGCTTTGCGGCGCTGTTGACATAAGAGGGCCTTCTTGGCCTTTCTTTGTCTTGATTGTACGAATTGTATCTCTTTACTATTTAATAAATATTATGTTGAATACTTTGAAACTAAATTGCCATAGGCAGCAATAGCATCAAGTCAAATTAGTTACAAAATGTTCAACAGCTTACCTGTATAGCCTTCAAGAAATTGATAGTTAGGGCATTCGGGGATCGATCAATCCCAACACGGCGATATGTGGGTGGAGCTTCGATAGAGATGGGCGGGGCATAGCTAAAACTGGAAAGGTTCATTCCTGTTTTATGACATTCTGGTCTTTCATGCATTTCGGAACATTAGCCATATGGCTAGGACCGTTCTGGTGTTTTCTGGAGTTGTGGACCAGTCAGTGCATTTGGTAGCCCCTCATTTTTGGGGGGCAAACACAATGCTCTGTGGTTCGTTAAGACAGGTGGTCATACCGGTGATACCATCACATGTCTATCTTAACTCTTTGCCACAGAAAGGATAAATAGTGTGTGAAAAATATGAAGTCAATTTTACTGGGAATGGTTGCTGCTAATGGGAGCAATGTGTTAATCATGTCGAAAGAGCTTCAAAGTATTCAACAAGCTACCCATATACTTTTGGACTTTAGATTATTGGACTTCCATTGGGCACTATGGGATATGTTTCTCTAAAAAGCATATCATATGATGATTTACTTTTATATGTATTTGAGGAGATCACTGTTATGCTTCAATACATGTATAATACAATAAATTTGTATTTAGGGTTTTAACATTAAATAAACATACACATCCGTTCTTATATTTCCAATAGATACTGCAAAATCAACAATTATAGTATTAATATATCTATCCGTTTGTCTGAACTTCAGCTGTAAGACAAATTGAAGCAATAAGGCTTGTCGGTGGGTCGAATGAGAGAGAAGGACGTGTCGAAATCCTGTCACGTGGGATTTGGGGAACGGTTTGTGATGACATCTTTGCCAGTGATACCAATGCAGCTAGGGTAGTGTGCCGCTCACTGGGTTTCCTGTAAGTACTGTTACATTGATACCAATGTGGCTAGAATAGTGTGCCGCTCACTTGGTTTCCTCTAAGTATGGTTACAATGATGCCAATGCGGCTAGAGTAATGTGCCGCTCACTGGGTTTCCTCTAAGTACTGTTACATTGATACCAATGTGGCTAGAGTAGTGTGTCACTCACTTGGTTTCCTGTAAGTACTGCTACATTGATATCAATGCGGCTAGAGTAGTGTGCCACTCACTGGGTTTCCTGTAAGTATTTTTACATTGATACCAAAGTGGCGAGAGTAGTGTGCCACTCACTGGGTTTCTGGTTAGTATTGTTACAGTGATACCAATGCGGCTAGAGTAGTGTGCCACTCACTGGGTTTCCTGTAAGTGCTGTTACAGTGATACCAATGCGGCTAGAGTAGTGTGCCACTCACTGGGTTTCCGGTAAGCATTGTTACAGTGATTCCAATGTGGCTAGAGTAGTGTGCCTCTCACTGGGTTTCCTGTAAGTACTGATACATTGATACCAATGTGGCTAGAGTAGTGTGCCGCTCACTGGGTTTCCTCTAAGTACTGCTACAGTGATACCATTGCGGCTAGAGCAGTGTGCCAGTCACTGGGTTTCCTCTAAGTACTGCAACAGTGATACCAATGCAGTTAGGGTAGTGTGCCGCTCACTGGGTTTCCTTTAAGTACTGCAACAATGATACCAATGTATGATTACTGTATTCTGCGGCTGTAGTAGTAGACACACCCTACAGGTGCAATCAGTCCTACTTCGCTTTTGTCCACTGTGTTTTGTCCTCAGCCAAAATCTTTAGCTTCCTCATGTCCGTTCTTGACTTGAGTGTACCGAGTCCTGCTTTGTTGAGGTCACCGGGTAGCATGCTTAGCAGATTTATGCAATGACGTCCTCTCCTGGCTTTGTATGTGTTGGCTCTGAGTAGGGTGAATTCCAAGGCTCTTGTGTCTCCTCTGGCATCGTTGGCACATGGCCAAACATGGACCATCTTTGCTGACCGACTGTTACAGACAGCGGTGACGTATTACACATCTTGTATAGTGGATCGGTGGAGATCATGCTGTCTGGCCATCAGTGTCCAGTGATGGTGCGTATGTGTTTGCAGTGGCAGGCATCGAGTTTGTCTAGAGCTGCCTTTGGAGGTGCCCAGCTATTACAGTTATACAGCTTCAAGGATACGCAGGTTGCATTGTATAAAATCAGCCTTTTTATCAAGGGCATCTTTGATCTACGAATCCATAGCTTCCAGAAGGACTGGAAAGCTAGGTTCCCCATGACGCAGCGTGCAGCAATGTCCGCAGTACTGCAAATCAGTGAGCCTGGGATGTTACTTTTCCTCCATGGTTCACCACCACGAAGTGGGTCGTTATTTTCTTTAGTTTCATGCTTTGTAGATAGGTAGGCTATATGTGGGTGAACTCTGTTTTGGATTCATTCACAAAGAGATTCTCAATTTTTAGTTTGCTTGCAGTTATTGGGAGATGTTCGTCAAGGGGTTTCTTTTCCTCGTCTATGCCGTCCACATCGTCGGCATATTCCATCTGTAGCGGCATACCCAGGATTGACACTGGGGTGGAGGTGGGGTGGGGTGGGGGTCGGGGTGTGGGGGGGGGGAGTGGGGGGGGGGTGTTAGGTCTTGTGGAACTTTCCCGCACAGATTTCAATGTGGCATCAAGCTAACAGGTGAAAAGCACCGGAGATAGACCATCTTCCTGTGGGGAGCCGATTGATGTCTCAAACTCTACAGACTTCACTGACTTGACTCGTACTCTCAGCTTGGTGTCAACAAGCAGTAGTCTCACTAGTCATAGCTCATCTTCATTGCAACTGGCCTGGCGTAGTACATCTAGCATCTTTGAGCGCTTAATTGCATCGAAGGCTCGTGACATGTCAATGCCCATTTTGTGGAAGTCCCAGTGTTTGGACATGACTAATGACACAAGCATGCATTGAGCCCAACATTGTCTGCACAGCTGCGTCCATGTTTGAAGCCACGTTGACATGAACCGGTGAAGTCATCGATCTTGTCTCGGAAGCAGCATAGAATAACATTGGATAAGATTTTCCGTATGCTGTTCTGGAGCACAATGGGTCATAGGCTGGCTGGTGGGCCAGGTGGCTTCTTGGGCTTGGGTAGTGCGATAAGGGTGCCTTGGCCTACAGCGTCGATGAGAAGGTCGTGCATAAAAGCTGAATTAATTAAGTGCGTGATCCATTTTGAGATAATGTCACTTGCATATTTGAATAGTTCATTGCTCATGCCCTCAGGTCCAGATGCACGTCCATTTATCAGGGTCTTAAGTGCCTTCTCAACTTCTGCTGTTTTAATTGGTGTTAGTAATGGCCTGGGGTCTCCTAAGAACAGGTGCAAGGGCTCATCATCGTTGTCAGTGAACTGTTCCTTGAACCATTCTCAAATCGCCTCGGCTTTTCCCTGGTCAGTTCCGATAAAGTGTCCTTCAGAGTTATGTACAGTGAGGGGTGGTGTAACTCTCAGGGCTCAGGCTGCCCGAAATATTTTGTGACAGTCATCCGTGGCAGTGATTTCATCTGCGAAGGAGTCTGCTTGTTGAATAGAAAGATCTTTTAGCGTTTGCTAATGTGGCGCAGTATGTTATTCACTTTGGCCACTTTGATAGATGTGCAGCCATAACGCTTTCTGCTCTGCTCTGCTGACAGTTTTACTACTAAAGTGTCGTCAGTAAACCTGGTTTGGTTGTTTTTAAGAATACCTATGGTACTGGTAGCTGATGATTCCATAGATTTCAGTATTTTGATACCAATGCGGGTAGAGAAGACACGATTTGTGTCTCGTGAGATATCACATGCTTTATGATTCTTTGAGAGATCATCTTGACAATGTAGACATGGAACATATCCTCTGGAATGGAGGAATCCAGTTTTATCTATTCCACGCCAATCTCTAGCTAAGCTCCACCCACACTTCGCCAAGGTTGGGATCGATCTATTCCTGAACTCTCTGACTATCAATTTTCAGAAAACTATACAGGTAAACTGTTGAATAGTTTGAAACTAACTTGGCCTGGTGCTATTTCTGTCTGTGGCAGCAACAACGTCAAATTAAATTAGTTTCAAAGTATTAAAATGCATGTTTTTTAAAATAGTAGACATACAATTCGTGCAACAACGCTTTAGTCCATCATCAATTATGTCTTCGTAACTAACTTAGATACGTCATTCATGACGCATTTGATTATGACATCATCACACAGGGCACTTAGTTGGTCCATTATGTAATATTGTAGGTTACAGGCCCAATACCATTCAGTCAGTGAGGTGCTGCTTAATTAATGATTTAGCAACATGCACCAACTACTTTTCACATCGCCCAACGCTACTGAATGTTACTGAAAGCAGCAACTAACTTAGCAGTCAACAGTCAATTTACCTAGCAATGCATTTAAATAATGTTACGGAATTTAAAATCAACCAATCGGCTTAAGGACGTCATTGATATACAGCATCGATTGAAGGACATCTCACAATTTGTGAATTATATGAGTTCACAACGTTTCAGAAAGTTATTTGATATGATCTTAGTTTGTGAAATGATTGCTCAACGGTGGATGCAACCAATCGGTTTGAATAGCAATCAACTGATGTAGCAACCAGTATTCAGTAGAACGTATCTTTCGCAGTCCTTACATATATAGAAATACATTGCTATCAGATACAGACTGTGCTCTCTTTTCAAATTTAACATGGATAATCTAATTCGATCTTTCTCCCTTTTATTTCTCTCATCCGTTGCATCCACCCATCATTTACCAAGATGATTTGCGTATGCGGAGAACACAGATTTATGAATATATATATGTAAGGTAATGTGGTGTGATCAACAACAAGGTCATAACATTTGTCGCGAGGTCAGAGGTCATTTGCAAAGTGAACTGAATATGTGCTAATTCACAAACATATGTTCCTATTAATTAGGTATTCAGTGTTTTGCTTGCATGTACATCCGCACATCCTCAACCATTTATTTAGTCGAAATGGAGACCTTAGAACAAGGTTCGACTTCACATGTATAGTGAGCTAGTTTAGCACATCCACCATTGAGTAATGGCTTCACAAACCAAGATCATTTCAAATAACTTTCTGGAACATTGTGAGCGCATATAATTCACAAATTGTGAGATGTCCTTCAATCGATGCTAGATATCAACGACGTCCTCTTCTCTAAGTCACATTTTATGTACAAAGCAATCTCGACCAAGGTGACCTTGTAGTTCAAGCTAAAATGTCAATCTAAAAATAGAGGCGTGACTTCATGCTTACTATCTCATTCCCGTTAACGTGGTATGAATGCCTCAAAAGGATGGCATAGTCATATTATCTAGTTAACCACTTTTAAAACGTGTTTCACGTTTTCACTCTTTTCTTCGAATCACCAAGCTTTTACATATCTAGTTTGAAACTTTCCAATAAAATTTCAAAAGGTATGACAGATAATAAACTAGTTCAATCATGTATGGTGTACGTCAGCTCCCCGCGTTTCTTAGTCACTTAGATGAGGAGGACCCATATAGAACTAGCCTACACCTTTCATGATTGGACTAGTTTAAATCCTCTTATTATCCCATGTATCCTTGATAATTTGATGACACGTGTTTGCCACGACCTTTCTACAAGGACTTCCCCTATATCAACTGTCTTCAATCTAAAGTTCGGCAATGGCACAGGTCCTATACTGCTTGATGATATGCTGTGCACTGGCCGAGAATCATCTCTCAATGAGTGTGCACATGGAGACATTGGAGTACATAACTGTCGACATGACGAGGATATAGGCGTTGTATGTAGTAAGTTTTAACCATTGATAAAATAAGCAAAATGTGTGTGCATGTTATGCGTTTGGGTATGCACGTGTCTGGATGCATCAATAGGCCTATATTTGTTTTGCTAATATGTCCGATTAATTCCCTTCCTTTGTTCCTTGCCTGTCCCTGTTCCTACTAACCTGACCCATGGCTGATAAGTTCCCTTACTCAACCTGCAGGAAGGCTGCTAAGAACAACCAGAGAACACTGTTATGTGAATTATATAGCAAGTGGATTCATCTAAGTTGCTCCAAACTAACAACATTTGATTATCGCAACCTCGAAGCTGATGCCATCTGCTGGTGGTATACCAACTGCAACAAGCCATTTTTTCCTTACAATTATTACGATGACAATACAGATTTCACGCCTGTAGTATTAAATCCATATTAAATGACCTTACTAACATTGAGGGTGCCGGCGACCAAACCCCCATTCTTAAACCGTTCGAATTAAATTCATTCAAACTTAACCACGCTGACACTAGAAATGACCTAAATATATCTGCACCGACTTGTGACTATATCCTTCCAAAAACATTCAATAACAACTTACCAGAGAACAAAGAACACATATCCTTTTCACTTCTAATCATCAATATGCAATCTCTCATGAAGAACATCGACAAGTTACAGCGCCCCCTAGATATGAGTGCACATGAATTTGGAATTGTCGGAATTACAGAGATATTTCTAAATGCAAATTCACCTAAATATAAAGAATTGCATATTTCTTGAAAGCACAAAAGCACAGGCAGAGGAGGTGGTGTAGGCATTATTAAAGCATATCCAATATCCAAAAAATATCTAATTCATTGAGCGTGATGATCTTTCTCATATAGAAGAATACAATCAAATAATATTCATCGAAATTCAATTCAAGCTATCATTAAAATTATGAGGATTAAACAAACTGTGCATTATTTTCAAAATCTAGAGAATTATTAAATAAAGCTATTCCAAAAATTCATATCAACAAAGAGGAAATTGAGGAGTAAGACCGTAAAGGTCGCCCATCAAAGATGGTCCATGTTTGGCCATGTGCTAAGGATGTCAGAAGACACACTAGCGCAGAGAGCACTGGAATTCGCCCTCCTGGCAACCAACAAATATGAAATCAGACGAGGACGTATGAATAAAATGTTAAGCGTGCTACGAGGTGACCTGAAGCAAGCAGGACTAGGTACACTCGAGATCAAGAATGGAGCTAAGGAAGTCTAAACATTTTGGCCAAGGACAAGACACAGTGGTCAAAAGCAAAGAAGGACTCATCTGCAGAATACAGTAATCATACAAGGAGGAGTGAACAGTGAGAATTATTGTGATAAGACAATTGTATAATAAATTTCTGTCCAAATCTTATTGAAAATTAGATGCTCTACGAAGCCATTAAATTTCAAATTTTCAAGTTTGCTCCGGGTAAGACTCCTGGACCCCACCTCTCTATATGATGGAAACACCCCGTCTTAGGCCTTCTCCCAATGGAGGATACCAGTTTTAGCTATGCCCCGGCCCATCTCTAGCTAAGCTCCATCCATGCTTTAGCCTACGGCAGCAACAGCGCCCAGCCAAAGTAGTTTCAACATATTCAACAACATGTTTATTAAATAGTAAAGACATCCGATTCTTACAACAACTATTGCCAGCAATGTTCATACTTGACTATATGGTAGGCCTACCTGACTCTCTTAATGCATTTTAAAAGTAAGCTGTTATAACACTCCATAGCTCCACGGCCTATTACTGGTATTCGGCTAGTGGATGGTCCTACACCACAAGTTGGCGGTCTCGAAGTTCAAATCTCTGGCATTTGGGGGAGCGTCTGCGATGACGGGTTTGGAGAGGAAGCAGCTCGCGTTGTCTGTAGAGCATTGGGATTTCCGTGAGTAACCACACGCTCACTCATGCATACACGCGCGCACATACACACAGACACATGTAAGATTAAACCAGATGAATAAGCAGATGGTTGATAGTTCTAAAGTAAAACAATGGCTTAACCCTTCTAGTGTCAGCTTAACCCTTTAGTGGTCAAACTGACCGAAAAACAACTTTGCAGTGATCTTCAGACGTGGCTATTTGAAAGGCATAGAGAAGAGTATTTTTGAATATTTACCACTAGAATGACTTGCTCGGTAACCGAGCCAGTCATTCCAGTGGTAAATTTTCAAAAATACTCTTCTCTCGGCCTGCAGATAGACACTGGCTAAGTAAAACTTTTCTTTACCATTACCCCTTTAATGGTCAAGCCGGCGAAAAACATTCAGAGGTAAGTTTATAAAAAATAGTCTTCTAAAATTCAAATATCTTGCAAAATATTGACCTTCAAAATGTTTAATTGATATATCAAGTAGTATTTTGAATGCTTTGAGTCGCTGGTGACACAAGATGGGTTAACCTTTTGAACATCGAATTTCCAGAATCCCAATTTAACCGTAGCTTCACGGGAAAGTTGTTGAATATTTTGAACCTAATTTGACAGGAACATGTTACTGTCACAGGCAGCAACGGCATTCGGTTTCAAATTAGTTTCAAAATATTTTACATAACAGAGCATGCATTGTAGGCTAACTGATGTTTTCGTAATTTGGTATATCGGGTTCAAATAGTTAAAGAGCTGGGTCATGTCGTGTACACACTTTTCTCCACCCTCAGTTTGACTTCCAGAAAGGACCAAATGGTGACGGGTGTTTGGCAAAATTGCAATGAATGAATACAGTTTTAGCTATGCCTAGTCCATGTGTACCTAAGCTCTGCCCACATTTGCTTGTGTTGGGATCGATCGAATCCTGCACTCACTGAATCTCAATTCCCAGAAAACTCTATAGGTAAGCTGTTGAATATTTTGAAACCAATTTGACTGTGTGTTGTTGCTGCCTATGGCAGCAGCCGCGCCCAGTTAAACTAGTTCCAAAATATTCAAAAGAATGTTTATTAAATAGCGAAGACATACAATTCGTATAACTTAACAGACTATTTTAAAGTGTTTGCGACTGACTTAATCACGTCATCCATGACGTAATCGATTATGTCGTCAGCCCACATGTGACGTAGTTTATTATGACGTCATATGATTGATCGATAGATTAGATTCCTCTTTTCTGAATTCATAGACCTAACGGTGGATATCATCAGTGTAAAATATCATTTGAATGCATATAAATTACACACCGGCCATTGTTTTATGTCCTTGACACGTTTCCCACAATGCATATACCGATAACCTAAGCAAACTCTCAGCGATATAAAAAACAAAATTGAACGATCCTAGTTTCCTCTTGGAAATTTTGCAAAAAATTGGATCGTAAGTAGTTCGCCTACCCTACACGTGACGTTGATTGTGACGTCATATGATTAATACGTCATTTGTAAATTGACATGTTGTGATTGCATCATGCACTTGAGCAACAGATCCGATTCCTCCGTACCATTGGGCCGCTTATTTCAGAGTAGAGTTTCGACATGTTCATACTTTGCATATCATATTTGCATTCTGTTCATGATTTGGTTGTATGTAGTCTGAGGAGGGCGTCGACTGAGAATTTGTTTTGCCACAGTATAAGCCTGTTGTTTGGCTAAACGCAATACATGGAGGAACGTATTGTCAAGAACTACCTGGCCCTCAAACTCTATGGTTGTATATTTTGTAATATTAGAACCACAAATGCTCAGGCATTGATGCGACATCTACCTGCCGATCCATCTGATTCACGCCCAATACACCTGGATGACGTCATTTGCAATGGGGACGAGGCAACTCTAGAACATTGCCAAGTTGAGTATGAAAACAACTGCTCACATAGTGAAGACGTTGGCGTCAGTTGTGGTAAGTAATGATAGGCCACACTGAGTTGGACGTCTGGGGGTTTGGGGTGATGGTGGGGGAATGGCGTGTGTGTATGTGTGGGTTGGAGGTGTGGGTGGGGGGCTGGGGTGGGGGGTGGGTGGGGTCGGCCATATACTAGATAATTGTTAAATAGTACCAGTACAGTAGCTAGCATTCGTGTTGCAATATGTATTTGATTTTCAGACTGCTGGTTATCAATAGAGATCCATTAATTGTATCTATGGTTCGCACATTTCTAGCTAAGCACTGGTCAATTGTTGTGCGTGTTGGACTCGATTTGAAACAGTGAAACCTCACTTGACCTTTCCACTTTATCCATCCATCATATGGCGTCATAATCAACTACGTAACGTGTAGAATGACATCATAATGAATGACGTCATTATAACATTATGAATGACGTAGATAAGTACGTCACGAGCGCATATTTGAAGACGGACTATGCGTTGTTGTACGAATTGTATGTCTATTATTTAATAAATATTCTGTTGAATATTTTGCAATTAATTTTACTGGGCGCTGTTGCTGCCATAGCTAGCACCAGCGGCTATTGAAATTAGTTGCAAAATATTCAACAGCTTACATGCATGCTTTTCAGGAATTTGATAGTTAGGGCATTCAGGGATCGATCAATCCCAACACGGATGAAGTGTGCATGGAGCTTAGCTAGAGGAGGGCGGGGAATGCCTAAAACTGGAAAGGTCCATTGCCAGGATCCCAATGGAGGAATCCAATTTTAGCTATACCACGCACACCTTTAGCTAAGCTCCACTCACACTTCGCCCGTGTTGGGATCGATCGATACTCACACTCCATGACTATCAATTTCCAGGAAACTATACAGATAAACTGTTGAATATTTCGAAACTAATTTGACTGGGTGCTGTTGCCTATCAGCAAAGACACAATTCGTTACAACAACGCTTAGTCTGTCATCAAGTATGCGTTCGTGACGAACTTATCTACGTCATTCATGGCGTCATTGATTAGTGCGTCATCCTACACGCCACGTACGTAGTTTATTATGACGCCAAATGATTGACGGAAACGTCCATTTCTAACTAACTATACTGTCAAGCTATTAAATATTTTGAAACTAATTTGTCTAAGCGCTGTTGCTCCCTATTCAACAGAATGGTTCCTAAATTGTAAACTCACCAAAGACATATAATTCGTAAAGCATCGTGATGGACTTTCCCATCTTCCGTCAGTTTTAACTGAGACGTCAGTGACGTACATGATTATGACGTCATTGCGTGACATATTGGAACCTCTATTATGGAAATACACTCCAGTCTGTGCATAGGAAAATTAGTCCAGTCAATCTAAAAATGGCCTCGGCAAAATTGCAACAGAATTTCTTTCAGTAGATTTAGGGCGAAGAAGCAATGCCATTTGACGGTAGGAAATATGTAATTTTATTTGTCATAACCCGCACTCTTTTGCGCCGCGCTTATTACTGATTTGATGAGAACATACATCACCCTTATGCTCGTCGCCTCAGAAATTAAATCGCTTATTTTTCATTTATTCTTTCCTATATCTTTTTTTTAAACTGGCACGCTTATTTAGTATTATGTTAGGTGTACATCTATGCTTTATGGACCTTCATTCGTACAGCAGTTGCTAAAATATCTGCCTTGCAAACGGATTTCGAATTTTCTTCTTACGTGTTATTTGTAGTGTCTATCTAATCTAGGAGAATCACAATTGGAGACTTTAAAATGATATACTGAGCTAAGATTTCTGTAATTTCCTCATGTCATTTTCCCTTCTTCTGATATTCCGCCCTTAGTATCGTGATCAAGTTATTAAATTATGTTATAATATAGTAATCTATGATGGCGTAAACTTAGATTGGTGTGGTAGGTGATAATCCACACACTTTTGCTATATATTATTCATTAATACATACAACACTCAATTATTCCTGAATGCAATGTATTTACATATACCAAGACAACATTTTTTCAAATAAATTTAAGCAACTTGGAGTGTATATGCGTGTACCTGAATTAAATCTATTTTTCAATTATGACATCTTAAGCAATAAATTTTATATCTAGCTTACCCGGTCTTTAGCTTGTGTGAAAGCTACATAAACAAACACAATCACCACCACTGTCTCAGTGCTGCACTCTACATATTATAATGTTCATGGGTTTTATTTGATTAAGCAATGATGGGCCCTTCTCGTGACCTAGTGCCCACCGTCTACGACCAAACAAATTTTCTGAAATAAGCACACTCAAATTATGTTGAAAACCTTGTTTGCCGACCTTTAACATGAAATGCCTACAACACTAATATTTTTGGAATTTTGGCCTAGACCATACACTCCAATTTGCCTACATTTATTTGAAAAAAATGTATGTCATGGCACGGGCCTATATGTAAATACATTGCATTCAGGTAAAAATGAGGGTTGTATGTTTTAACGAATAATACACCAAAAGTGTGTGGATCTACCATATCAAGCTAAGCATATGCCAAGCTATATTGCAACATAATTTAATAACTTGATCATGATAGGGCCTACTCATACTAACAGCGGAATATCAGAAGAGGAGAACGAAAAAGGAGATGACAGTAATCTTAGCTCAGTACATCATTTTAAAGTATCTCCTTGTATTTCCCCTAGAGAAGATAGGCTAGGTCGACACTACAAATAATATGTAAGAAGAAAATTAGAAATCCCGTTGTACGGCAGATATTTTAGTAACTGCTGTACAAATGAACGCTCATAAAGCATAGATTTACAACTAACATAACACTAAATAACCGTGCCAGTTTTAAAATAGGATATAGGGAAGAATAAAGGGAGAATAAGCGATTTAAATCCTGAAGTAACACCGTAAGGGAAATGTACGCGCTCATCAAATCAGTAATAAGCGCGGCGCAAAGGTGTGCGGGTTATAACAAATAAAATTATATATTTCCCACCGTCAGAATTGGGTAAATTCCGCCCCCCCCCCCCCTCCCCGGTAATATGTCATTGTTTCTTCGCCATTAATCTACCGTCAGAAATTCTGTTGCAATTTTGCCGAAGTGCACCTTCAATTTCTCTTAGATTGACTGGACTAAATGTATTCATTCTGTTCTTTGCACGGGGGTCGGGTTGGGTGGGGGGGGGGGGGGGCGCGCCCAATCCCAGTGTTATGTTATTGTCATGGTTTTATCTTTTATTGACAAAATTTAATTACAAATAAACAAATGGCATTGCTGAGCAAATTTGAACTATCAAGATGATCTGCACTATCTACACACCCCACCCCTCCACCCCAAGCCGCTATGGTCCCAGATTGATCATGTGATATAAATATTATCTCTATTTTACAAATTATAGGCTAATGTAATTTATCATATAAATACGGCTTTCAGCCCGTTAAATATTTCTCGATATGAACACACGTGTTTCATAGAAAGATTTCCATTGGTTAGAAAATGTGTAAGAAATATTTTCATTGGTTTTCCTGCTTACCCTCTTTGACAACGAGTAATAATCCAACATAACATGCTACAGAGTACATTATTGTAGCGCAAGAAACCCAAATTATCTTCAAAGGTCCAACAGCTGTGGTCAAGTGATATATAACCCAGGCAAGTAATCCAATTTGAACTCTACATTATATATAGCGCGATGCTTTATTGGAATTGAGTTGTTTTATACACGAATCAAACTGTACATAATTTTAATTAATTTATATATGAATTCATTACCAATTCGGAAGCGTAGTGATAGCAAATGGTACCTCGTTTCAGATTCCCTATTTTTATGTACTACAATGGCTTCAGTGTGATATTAGGATACACGCTCACAGGGCATTCATTCCATATCCTTAGATATATCTGTACCATATGACAAAGTATATCAACTATAAAATTAATTTTGAAGATCAAAAACGTTCCTTAGCTCATTTTCTTTACCAAGGCTACAATTGCTCATTAGATGTTTTAATGATTGACAGGAATTTCCGTTTGTAACAAATTGATATCATCGTCATGGTCTTAATATTTGGAGAGAAATAAATACAGCCCGTGACCCATTGACCCACAATATGGTGGTTTGTTCACTGATAGTAGAGGTTACTGGGCCAGAACTGGCTCAGTTACTGGGCCAATATCGCCCAGTGCTGGCATAGTACCGACTCAGTAACTTGCGGTATCAGGTTTAAGACAAGCGAAGAGGAAACTTATAGAGCCACAATCTCTTGACTACAAAACACTCTATAGGCAGTCACATGCATTATTAGGCCACCTTTGTCTATAGTCTGAGTCTGACCAGTAACCCTCATGCGGCCATGTAACAGATAGTTGGATGGGTAGGATGGGCCTTGTAACTAGGGTAGCCAAGCTACTCGGCCCATCATGTTCATCTAAATATATGAAACATCGCTGCTTGGTGGTCAGAGCTTATCACCTCTTTAGTACATATATGTATGTTTATCTTTATTGTAGAGTTACTCCTTTATATCATCAGTTATATGCAGTTATCATTATTTCATTAATGCATATTTACGATTAATTTGATTTAAAATTATTTTTACTTACAGCGTGAGTCTGCCATTTGGTCAAATATCAGCTAGATTTCACGAAAGGCCCTGCGTTTGTAGTTGCAAAATAAATTTCTCAGAATTGATCATCACTTTGTTCATTTTAGCTGTTGGTGTCTTAGCAACCCCACCCCACTCCTATCATATACGTGAGTATTACAGTACCTGGACTAACGGGTTAACTACGTCCCTGTTCCGGATCTCACGAATTGGTCATAGTGGTATGTGACATCTGGCCAATTCACCTAAACACACGCTGCCCCAGTACAAGGCTTTAGAAAATAGAGAATAAGAACATCACCCATTAAGATAATTGTTTCAAATTGATAGTCAGGGTGTTCAGAGATCGATCGATCCCAGCACGAGCGAGGTGTAGGTGGAGCTTAGCTAGAGATGGGCGGGTCATAGCTAAAACCGGAAAGGTTCATTGGGTTTGCCCAGTGAGAAAGTCTTGACTTTGTAACTTGACTGATTAGTAGAGTAGACTTTGCCTATAACCAATGTGCCAAAACATAAACGCTCTTCAACTTTTGCAATTGGCAAATGACCTGTTGTGGCATAAAATCCAATTCCATAGCACTGAAGATAGTGAAAATCTAGACAGTGAACACACACAAAACAATGGAGATGGAGAGAGGAGACGTTGAAACAACGGAGATGGAGAGTGAAGAAGAAAAATCAAGTTAGTCTGAGTCTGAAGCTGAGTAGGAAGATGAAGCTGAAGAGAAATAAATAGAAGCCATAGGCAATCATGAACTATTAAAGATATTCCAAAATATCCGCCTATAAATCAATTAATCAGATCATGCATCCATCGCTATAGTTCATAATCGATAATACCTTTTTGATTGACATGTGAGGCTGATAGAAATACCAGACCCTGTTTTGCTGGTCATTCTTGGAGGCGGTGGCTTGGTGTAGTGTTACTCAGGACTACTTAACCAGAAAACCTGGTTAGAATCTGAGCTCTGCACTATCTCGTCGTCGTCGAAAAATGGGAAATCTCCTTTGCTCCTTGCCTCTCTACACCCAGAAGTATAAATGGGTACCATATAAAAGCTGAGAAAGTTACTGTTGAGGCATGTCCATAACCTGTATCCTAAACTGCTAAAAAGAATTTGAATACTTTTTAGCTGGTTAACCCATGGGGCACCTTTTTATTAGGGTCAAGTAGCCTCATCTTTATCAAATTCAATCATGAAAGTGAATCAGATATAGTATGTTCCCTCTACATACCAACTTTGATCAAGTTCATTTGTAAATTAGTCCAATCATTCATGGTTGGGGGGGGGGGGGTTTGGGGAGGGGGGCAGTGAAAGGACATTTCTATAGTCCAACCGAGAAACGTATAGAGGGTTCATTTTGAACACAATAATTACACGCTATATCATGGAACAGAAATCCTGCATGACATAAATCTTAGTGCAGCCTGAATGGACCGTCACGGGAAATGGTGATTGTGGACAAAGAATCAGCTGCCACTGCCTGTGTCAATTTGTATCACTGAGGAGAATTATCCCATGCAGAATAACTTGTCGATTATCAAAACATTAAGATTTGTGCAAAGGACATTTGTCGAGATTGATAGGAATCATTACTAGGCGCTGGAAATATAAGCATCAAATAGAAAATTGCCTATCGAAAGGTAGTCTAACGATATTAATGAGGATAGGCCAGTGAGTCATGGGAAATTGCAGGCCAATATAAGCCAAACATGCACGGATGAAGAGATGCTAAAAACCCCATCTGGAGCTGTAACATCCACTTCTGGATATTCATAGTCTACCACAAAATGTGCGACACCTATCAAATTAGAAGAAAAATCGTTCAACGCAAAACTACTGTAAATCCTAAATACTAGATAATTCCCGGTTTTTCTCTTACGACAAGCGTGTTCTGAATATAACCCTTGTCTAAGCATAAATAGTAATTTCGTTCCCTGACCAAACATATCAGTACAGAAATTTTGATTTCGTTGTAAGGGACAGCAACCTGCCCTAAAAGATCGGTCAGTCGCATTTCCAGGAGTTCCCAAAGATACAACAGTAGAAGCGATTGGCCCTAGAAGATGGGTGTGGGGGTCGGTGGGGTGGGGCGATCGCATTGTCGTCAACCAGGAGGAAAAATATGTAGTGGGTGTGGTGTAACCATCCACACCAAACCACTTAGGTCCAAAAGTATAGTGGGGTCACGATATCTCTGTACTGCATTGTAGCATGCTTATTATCGTCCTCGCTTGAGGTATCTCTGAAAGGGGCCAAAATTATTAGGGGTTGGAGCGTCACCACCCACACCAAACCGTCCCGCCAAAGGGGTGGTAAATTCATCCGTTTGCATTTCAGCACTACTAAGAAGGCAGCATGCTCGGAATCTCTGTGAAATTATTTTTGCTCAAAAATATGTCTATATATACATATATAGATTAGTGAAATAGCTATAGCATAGTAACTTAGAGCAACTCACCGAATTGTGTCAGCTGTATAACCTGGAAAGCTGAGCTAACAAAACATAGAAACTGTCCTACAGTTCTGGAAGTTTGTACAACTTACCTGTGCTAAAAGCCGAATATTTGCATCCGCACGCACATGCTCGCTCACCACCCACCACCATCACCCCTCCCCCACCCCCCACACGACAACAGGTAGCATAGAGGTTTAACACATTTGTTGCCACCGCCAGGAAGCAGATCCCGTCAGATATCATTTCTCATCATTATTAGTCTAGTGACAGTACAAATTCGCTGAAGGCAGTTGTTGGCATAGGTGTTTGGAGCTTCTGGTCACATTTGTACCTACGGATAGAGATTTAACCCCCTCTACTGCCACCCTCAGGAACCAGATCCCACCAGACATCGTTTCTCAAACGCTATTAGATCCTCGAGAGCACAAAATTTGCTGGAAGCAGTTTCTGGCATAGGTGTCTGGAGTTTCTGGTTAAATCTATACCTACGGACAGGGATTTAACACCTTTGCTGCAACCACCAGGAAGCAGATCATGTCGGACATCGTCGGACACCGTTTCCCAAATGTTATTAGACTATTTGCTGTCTGTCTCAATAAACCTAGACAGATGAAATCATTTACGCGGGATGGAACAAAACAGATACGAACTGACCAACTTAAGTCCCAACCCACCTCATTCTTCGTCATTGTTAGAAGTTTTATTTGTAATTGGCCTGGAGTCACTCTTGGCATCCACAGTCAAGGAACTGATTTCCTCGCTAATGGGGTACCATAATATTCCTAGCATCTTAGAAATCTATATCCTAGTCACTGGGGTTGGAGCCCGAATGTACGCACCCACTCCTCCCAACAAAATAACATTCCCTTATTTCGGGGCGAAGAGATATTAACAAAAACATCGCCTGTTTTAGCCCATCTACTCCACTTCAGGCATCAGATAGGCAACCAACTTCAGTTCACCTGCAACCAAGCAAGTTGCAAACAAATAACCTATCGGCAAGCAATTTCAACCAACCAGCAGCCAAGCAAATTGGAAGGCGATAGCCTGTCAGTCAACCAACTTCAGTTTGCCTGCAACCAAGCTAGTCGTCAGGAGATAGCCTGCCAGTCAACCAACTTCAGTCGACCTTCAATCAAGCAAGCCATAAGAAGATAGCCTGTCAGTCAACCTACTTCAGTCGACCTGCAAACAAGCAAGTTGTTAGGAGATAGCCTGCCAGTCAGCCAACTGCGGTCGACCTGTAACCAAGCAAGTCATAAGGAGATAGCATGCCAATCAACCAACTTCAGTTCACCTGCAACCAAGCAAGTTGCAAACAAGTTCAAGTTCAAGATTATTAATTTTGATATAGAATATACATTTACAGTTTCACAACAGGTAGTCCACCAAAGGCAGAGCCTATGTGGCGGTGGACCCCTACATATAACATATAACATATAACAACAACAGTATAGGACATGAGAATACTGAATACATACGGGTAACATGTTATAGTCCTATATATACATATAGTTAACTGTCTCGCTGCCAAGCCTCTGCAGTCTACATTTTCCATGGAGCCTAACTCAGGGTATGCTGAGGACCTCTAAAACAATTTGACCAAACGTTGTCGGTGGCTAAGCCACAAGCAACTTTCAGTCAAATTTTTCTAGAATACTCAGCCAATCCAGAGTCATTGCCAATTGGAGTTATTGTCCGCTTCCAGCAGTCCAACAGTTAATAGACGTATGACAATTTACATTTTTACAGGGAAAGACACGACAGAGGGATGTGTGCTTATCTTGCTTAAGTTAATAATTCTATATTACATATTCTTATTATCAATGACAAAGTATTTTTTAGGCTGTGATGGTAGAGTTAGTTGTTTGGTAGTTACCATTATGACAGATATTCTTCTTATTATTAATATTATTATTATTATTATTTGTTCTGGTGACTGGGTGCAAGTATGAGAATAGCATGCCATGATGGTGTGTGTTTCCAGAGTCTAGTAGGTTTCTATAATCTTCTTTTTGATAGTCTGCTTAAAGTACTGTAGCTTTATGATGTCTGTGCGTGTGCTTGTGTCTGTATTATTCCATAACTGAATTGCTTTGTATGAGGGTTTTTGTTGTGCTGCTTTTGTTTGGTGGTGTGTTGAATGGAGGTTATCTCTTGTTCTTGTGTTGTGAGGATGCAATTGTGTATTGAGCATAAAAATGTTAGATAAGGATGAGGGTAAGTTGCCATTGTGGAAGTCCCTTAAGATTGTGTATAGTTGGAGCCCTCCTATGTCCTCAAGTTTTAAGACCTTTTCTGATTTAAAGATATCCTGGCCACCTGCTGTTTGTGAAAATAGTTTAATAGATTGCTTTTGCAGAGATTTTAGTTTTTTTAGTCTAGCTTGAGATGTATTAGTCCAGATAGCATTGCAGTAGGTGATGTGAGGAAGTATCATTGTGCAGTACAGGGTTTTAATAATATTAGGTGTTAGATAGGGTTTCAGTCTGCGAATGATGCCAATGCTTTTTGCTACCCTGGTAGTAATAATTTCAATATGCTTCTCCCATGTTAAATTTTTGTCCAGATATACTCCTAAAAACTTAGCATATTGTGCTTCTTGAATTATCTGGTTGTCGATATAGAGGTTTGGGAGAGCTATTTCTTTTAGTTTCTTAGATTTTGTGAATAGTATATAATTAGTTTTTGATACATTTAAGGACAATTTGTTTACTTTAAACCAGTCTATTAATTTTGCCATTTCATTATTGACATTTTTGTATAGAATTTCTATATCCTTGTGGCTGCAGAAAGCATTTGTGTCATCTGCAAAAAGTATTAGTGAGAGATGTTTGCAGACTTTGGGTATGTCATTCATATATAGGAGAAACAGCAGGGGCCCAAGAACTGAACCTTGGGGAACACCACAAACTATATTTTTGTATTCAGAGATAGCCCCATTGAATTGTACACACTGTTCCCTGTTTGACAGGTAACTCTGTATCCAGTTCAATGCAGTACCTCTTATTCCATAGTATGCAAGCTTTTGCAGTAAAATTGTATGATCAATTGTATCGAAGGCTTTGGAAAGATCCAAGAATACACCTAGCGTATGTTCATTATTCTCAAGGGAGGTTGATAATTTTTCTATCATATCCACAATGGCAAGCATAGTAGAGTGTTTTTCTCTGAAACCATATTGAGAAGGATATATGATTGAGTTTTTGTTTAGATATTTAGTAATTCTACTAAAATACAGCTTTTCTAAGAGTTTTGAGAAAAGTGGAAGTACCGAGACTGGCCGATAATTAGTAAAGTCAGATACATCTTTAGCTTTGTATATGGGTGTCACACGTGCAACCTTTAATCTTGATGGAAATACTCCCTGTGTAAGTGAGAGATTACAGATGTGGTCCAATGGTGTTAGTATTTCTGTTACACAGTGTTTAAAAATTTTCCATTTGAAATTATCGATTCCAGCACTTTTAGCTGTGTTAATTTGCATTAGTATTTTGTAGATTTCGTGAGTATCTGTTGGATTTAGGAAAATAGCCTACCGGAAAGCAATTTCAACCAACCAGCAGCCAAGCAAATTGGAAGGAGATGGCATGTCAGTCAATCAACTTCAGTTAGCATACAGGCAAGCAACTGCAGTCAATCAACAGCCAAGCAACTTCAGTCAGCCTGCCATCAAGCAGATCAAAAGCCACTGGGCTTAGCACTAAGCGATTAGAAGCAACTGGTATCAGCCCTGGCCCACTTGAAAGCAGTTGGACTTGGTGCCAATCAGAGTGAAAGCAACCGAACTTGGTGCCGACCAGACTTGAAGCAAGCAGACACAGACGTGCCATCCAGACAGAGCCAGCTAGAAAAACACCCAGCTTAGACATGATACCAACCCGGTACAATCATACTTACTATTTAGATAAATATAAATATTTAAAGAAATCATATATCTAGTTAATAGTTATATTCAATCAGTTACTTGTGTGATTTTAATTAATACAGACATTTGTCAGAAAATTGACCTTATCCCATCGCTGAGTATTATCTTTGTCTTTAGAATACACTTGTCTGATAAGGTTAGACCATACACACTTTGACATAGTGATCCACTAGCCCCTACTGTTCTATCCACCTCGGTAGTAGTGAGTTAGTGTCGTGCTATTGTCATCTATAGGCACACAACTTATCATTTGTAAGGTGAGACATTATAGTTATGGGCTACAAATACTAATATGGCAGTAGAAATCGATAGGCATACTGGTTCCAAAACGGATACAGACAACTCAGACGACTTGTCCACGGCTGAGGAGCAAACACTCTCCACTTACCTCGAAGATTCAACAAGTGGGGCAGGGGGTTGAAAATGTGTTAAAGATGCACCGACCCATGCGCTTTGGTCGAACAAAGCGGAAGCAAGCTCTGCGCTAATGACACGGCTGAACAAACACGCGTAAAATCGGCAAAGATAGAATGTATGCCTACGCATATATATATATATATATATATATATATATATATATATATATATATATATATATATATATATATATATGTTGAATGCTGAAAATCTTTCCGAATTGTATAAGGCGTAGATTAATTTGATTTCTTTTAAAATCTTGTGTTATTTAATTCTTTCCGAATTGTATTAGACCGAGATTAGGCCAATTAATTAGTTTTCTGTTAAAATCTTGTGTTCTTTGACTTATTTAGAAGGATTATATTTGCTGAAATTTTGAAAACTATACTTGCTGAAATTGTCATGACATTATTTTAAAGATATACTGCATGCATAAATTTAAACCGCAAGTTAAAGGAATTATGTACTATTCAATACTATTATGTACTATTCAATAAAAAAATAATTTAGAAAATTTGCAAGTTTGAGTTGAGTTGATTTCATCGATTTTCTGTAAAGATCGTCCATTTACTGAATGTTAGAGAATGCTACTACTAATTTGATGGTTTATTTAGAAACAAGTTTTAAATTTTTAACTTGCAACAAAATTCTAATCTATCACGTCTGCGTCTGTAAGGGTCGAAAGCTTATTACAGACTGATATGCTACCTGAATCTGATGTACGATATTCTTGAGCACGTGCATTCTGAATTGCTGAAATTGTTTCTGATAGCTGATTGGGTCGAGCAATAGTCATTGTTCTTTCCTCCGCGCTCATGTGTGTATTCATGCCATTGTAATGGCTTCCTGAAATTAAAGCAACACGTTAGTTAAACCCGACGGGTGATGACAATGTGCACAATTTGCAACCCCTGGTGCTGTTTTAACGCCAAAAATTTGCTAAATCTTTCTCCCGTTCTTTCTCACGCAAATAAATCCATCTGCGTAAGACGACCATCTATATAATATAACAGGACCACTATCTTTGAGATAAATATGACAGATGCTCATACTACAGTATGCATGATGATGAAAAGGTGCTAAACAATATTGTTGAAATATGTTGCTGCGTTAGACACCAACGGCTTTTCAGCAACAGCGAGTAGTACTTTTGAAAATCTACCACTGGAATGACTGGCTCGGCTCGCTCGAATTTATTCAAGAAAATTTAAACTATCATAGAAAATATAGGCTACATTTGCAGACCAAGAGACTATTTTTGAAAATTTACCACTGGAATGACTGGCTACGTTATCGAGCCAGTCATTTCAGTGTTAAATGTTAAACATATTGTCTTCTTTCGTCTGCAAATGGACATTTCTCAAGACGACTGCGGAAGTCGTTTTGGCTGATATGAGGGTTAAAGGATTAAAGCACACGTTATCGAGCCAGTCATTCCAGTGGTAAATGTTAAACAAATTGTCTTCTTTTCGCCTGGGTTAAAGGGTTAAGGCACACGTGATCTTAGAGAACCACTCACATATCCATCCAGCAACAACCGCCGATATAGTTTGGTCGTATTTAACTTTGACCTCTCTAGCATATGAAACTTTTAATAAATAAAACAATGACATGCCAAGTCAGGTATACTGATATACACCAGATTTGATCAGTAACCTGGTGGGAAGGGGCAAGCCATAAATGCTAATTTTGCCCCTTGGAGAAAGATTTTAGACTTCAAACTTTACTAACGGAGACCTAAAAGGACAGTCAAGTTTACGGAACCGAATCACATTCGCATCACCCCCCCCCCCTTTTTTCCTCCTAAGAAAAGGGAGAGAACTCACGAACATGTATCTCGCCTGAATGACAAATATGCCAAGAGGGTTAACTGCTCCCTGCATATTCCATGTATTAGCCTGGGAATGAGCATGAACATATAAGATGAATGAACATGATACACATCCATAATACAAAAAACTCCCACTATTGAATTACCTTATGATAATTGGACTCCATTCACTGGTTCGGCCATCAGTGACACAATCTGGTTGTCATCCTCTCACTTGACCATGCCTGCTTTAGGTTCTTTTCTTACCAAAGTGAAAAAAGGGTGAAGAGCAGTGTGGTCACTAACTATCGTTTCAAAACAGCTAAAGCGAGTGGATTGGCTGAGTCTGACACATCCCTCATATAGTAATCCGTAAATGAGGACTCACAGTGCCATTGTGCAACAGCCATGATGTCCTCTAACGGAACACCATTGTAAAGGGCGGTCGAGGAGGCTATTCCTCTGACATAGTGTGCCCTTACGCCTTGCACCTGGTGCCCAGTCGCCATCTCGTGAGTAGTTTGAATGCATTCGACCACCCAACGAGAGATAGTATCCATGGATGCGGCGCCATAAGGCTTTTTATGGCAGATCCACAGATGTCTATCGTTCGACCGTAACGAGTCAGTCCGTTTCTTGTACTTAGTCAAAGCACGGACCGGGCACCAGACACTGGCATCACGATCAAACCTAGTTAACTTCGGTATAATGATCGGTTTGCCGGGATATCTCAAAGATTGGTTCTTTGACATAAACTCTGCTCTTGGCAGAAGACGCAGACCTTCTCCAGAAACAATAAATCGGTCCCTCTCTGCCGAAAGCGCATGGATCTCACTGCGCCTTCTAGCTGAGGAAGCTGCCAATAGAAAGACCGCCTTTAGAGTCAAATGGTTTAGACTAGCCGAACGCAACGGTTCGAAAGGGTGCTTGGCCAGTACATTAAGCACTAAAGATAGACTCCAGGCTGGAATGACTACCGGTTGTCTCAGTCGGAGATTGCTCATTCCCTTCAACATCACATTTAACTGGGCCACCTCTGGACTATCCCTGTTGGCTAGACAAGGGATAACTGATGCCAAAGCTGACTTGCCAAAGTCTGCTATTTGCTGAATAGTGGATTGAAAGGTATCAATACCCTTTTCTTCACACCAGTCTGCAAATCTGTTAACCTTGTTGTTATATGACTTGAAGGTTGACCTCCTTCTCGCAGCCGCGATGAAATCAGCAGCCTGTCGAGAAAAGCCTTCCGATGTGGAACGTTGTTTGATAACATCCACGCAGTCAGTTTGAACATTTCGGGACGCTCGTGTAGGAAGCGTCCCTTGGCCTGGGAGATTATGTTCGGAATCTCGGGCAACTGCACAGGATTTTCCACCAACAGATCTAGAAGATCCGTGAACCCCCCCCCCCCTGCTCAGCCAATACGGCACTATTAGCAGGACCAGACACGGTTCCTCCCTGACCTTCACCAATACCTTCGGTAGAAGAATGGTGGGTGGGTACACGTAAGCGTGCATCCCTCTCCAGCTTATCGCCAGAGCGTCTGTATCGACGGCATTTGGATCTGGAATCGGCGAGACATATGTCATGATTTGTCCACGAACAAGTCCACGTTGGGTTTGCCCCAATGCTCGAAGATCCGTCGCAGAACCGGAGGGTTGAGGGACCATTCTGTTGGCAGAATTCTCTGTCTGCGAGACAAAGCATCCGCCAGAATGTTCAATCGGCCAGGAATATGAGCTGCTTTCAAAACAACCGAGTAATTCCTGCACCATTGAATCAAGTGCCACACTCTGATACACAGAGTGGGCGACCTGGTTCCGCCTTGGCGATTTATATATGATACTACTGTCGAATTGTCCGACCGTATCAATATCACCTTTCCCCTGATCATCGGAAGGAACTCTTCCAACGCCAGTTCCACTGCCATCATTTCCAACAGATTGATATGCAGCTGACTCTCCGGGAGTCCATGTGCCCGAGACCTGGTGTTCTCCCAGGCAGGCACCCCACCCCTCCAGTGATGCATCCGTGTACACGGACAGCTGGGGGTGGGGTAGGTGCAGCGAAACCCCATCTAGGAGATTCTGACGCTCCTTCCACCTTACAAGATGTGACATTATCGGCTCCAAAACTGGCACCAGTTTTGACAGGGGTTCTGTTCTCTGTTTCCACAGAGACATCAGATACAACTGGAGCGGCCTTCGCATTAGAGCAGTGTACGGGATAACCTGCTCCATGGAGACCATCATGCCCAGCATCTGAAGGAACCGCCTCGCCTGAATGTGGTTTCCCACTCGAAAACTCTTGAGGATGGCTAACAGAGACACCACTCTGGGCTCTGACGGGTACACCCTGCCCTCCTCGAGATCGAATCGCATTCCCAAATAAACGAAATGTTGAGTGGGCGTCAACTCGGATTTCTCCTCGTTGACTATCCAGCCTAGATCTGAAAGTAACCTCAGAGTCAGAGCAGTATCCACGTTCAACCTGGCTGCCGAGTCTGCCTTGATCAGCCAGTCGTCTATGTAGGTGTGTAGCGCCACGTTCTCTTTTCTGAGAAACGCTGTCACCGCAAGGACCACTCTTGTGAAAACCCTCGGAGCTGTCGACAGGCCAAATGGGAGAACAATAAACTCCCATACTTGATTCTGAAACGCAAATCTCAGAAACCTGTGACAACTCCTGTTCATCGGAATGTGGAAATATGCATCTTTCAGATCGATCGATACACACCACATTCCTTTCCTCAATCCCGCCATTACCGACCTCGGCGTTTCCATCTGGAACCGAGGCGTATGGATAAACCAATTTAATGGCCTGAGATTGAGTATGGGTCTCCATCCCCCTGCGCTCTTGGGGACAAGGAACATGTTTGAATAGAAGCCTGGAGTGTTCCGGTTTGCTGGTTTTATTGCTCCCTTCAGAAGCAAACCCGACACTTCCTTTTGAACGGCTTCTAACTTGTCTGGCTCCCTTGGTACAGGTGTCCAGACAGGTGCCAAAGACAGATTTTGTGGTGGAAAGTCCCACCACTCTGGCATGTAACCCTGGGATAACCATCCCAGGACCAGACTGTCTGACGTCACACCTCGCCAGGCCTCGACGAAACGCATGAGCCTTCCACCCACCATAGACGCCTAACGGGGTTGTCCGGCTCGCAGTCCGGCCCCCCCCCCACCCCCACCCTTTCTTAACGAGAGAGAGAGAACCATTTCGTTCTAGGCACGACAGGTATAACTGGCACCGCTGTTCCTGTCGCACAGGCGCGGTCCAGACGGATATGAAGGGAGCTCTCGTACCCTCAGGTACGATCCGGCCCCTTCTGTCCACCCTTTGAGGACTTACCCTTCCCCTTGCCCTTCCCGCCTCTAGGGCGGTCAGGAGCAAACTTTGGGAGGGTAGGCGGCTCTACAACCTTCCTGGCTTTCTTCGCCGCTGCTGGCTGAGAAAAGTCAGCTGAAGCAGAAGCCGCAACATGCTTAGCTTTTGCCTTGCCCTTATGCTTCTTCTGCTTCTTTGAAGGTTGTCCCGCTAGCGGTTTCCCTACAGCCCCTAGTGCATGCGCTTGCCGCACTAGCACTAGCTGCAGGTTGACCGCTAACCGATTCTGCGCGATACTGGCTGTATCCTCTAAGATGGCCCGCGCCTGGCCACCGAAGATGCTAGGCCCTGTCAGGGGTGTCCCAAGACCCTACCTGACTGCCGTAGCCGGACGCATATGGTCAATGACCATTTGCCTCCTGGATTTTGTCACTCGCGCTTGCCCCCTTGCCAATGCATCCATAGACAGCACCAGGCCGTCATTTACGCACGAAAGCACCACAGGTGGCACAGGGTGGCCTGCCCCCACTTCAGCCCACACCGACTGAAGGAGACGATACGAGTGGTTGACAGCGCTCATAGCTGCCCTCACACTCTCATCGCATAGGGACAGGACTTCCTCTTGATGTACCTTAGCCTTGTCCACAAGTGCCGGACCGGGGCCACCCGCCCCGGCACTCTGAATGCCCAGTACCCATCGGTCATCCTCGGTGACCGACGGGACTACACCATATCTGTCGTATTCCCCCCGCGGAATACGACATCTTGCCCGCACCTCCCTGGAGGCCGCAGGGAGCTGACCCTTGGTCATAAGTTGTTTGCTATAAATAGCCTCCAACAATTCTATGAACCATGGATCCAGTCCCACAGACTGGATCCGGGCCGCGGGCAAAATCCCCGTCCTGATCGACGCAACCGACGGACGGGGCGCATCTTCATCGGCCGTGGCCGAAACCACAGACGGGTCAACCCTGGCTAGCCATGCCAGAGCCTCTGACCAATCTATCTCCGATGAAGACACAGCCGCAAACGCGTCACCCGTTGACGTGTTCATGGGCCTGCCAGCCACGGCCTCCCGGCAAGGAGCCACGGCTGATACGCCAGGCACTCCGGTACCACACGGTTCCGCCGCCACCCCATGAAACACTCCGGTCCATGGGGTAGGTCCGCACGGAAAACCGTACGGACCCGTAGCAGTCGCGGAACCGTAGCCAGACACGGGCGCCAACGGCACCCCACGTCCGACTGCCGGACCAGGCGAGATAGGTGGTCGGACCCGTTACCGTGTCGGCTGGTGCCAAACCAACCGTCACGGAACCGGTGCCCGGTACCAGATTAGCCTCAGCCACAGGCGGAGCCGCTGCCCTGGCTTGCGCCAAGCCAGACAAATGGAGGTCGGTTCCGTCCAGGACGGAATCGACCTCCATATTCTCCACCTGCGGCATCACAGGCCGCAGCAACCTCTCCTCCTCGGCCTCCTCGTCTTCGGACTCCGAAGAGTCGTCACTAGACGAGGAAACCGTGGAGCCGTCCTAGCGGACGGCTCCCACACCTGACGGACCAGCCACCGCTACTGGACCACCCGGAGGTGGCCGCAGAGATACAGAACCCGTCTGGCCGGAGCCAGACGGGACTGCCAGGGGTCCATACAAGACGGTCCCCTCGGAAACCAGTCCAGAACCCTGTCCGAGGACAGGGTCCGTACCAGGCATGGGGAGAAACCGCCCCCCCCAACCTTTGGTAGCAGGGATGACACCAGCGTGGGCAGAACGATATGCAGAAAACCCTGCATAGCCGGACCAAACCACGCCGGCGGTGCCATCTCCGCCACCTCCAACTGGGGACGTGGAGCACCCCCACCGGCCGAACCGGGCGCTCCACGATTTACTCTCGGACCGCCTGACCCCGCGTCAGACCCAGCCAAGTCCTTCTGGGCAAGGAACTTAACCATCATATCCACGGACCACACTGCGCACACATTACACCTATGGTCTAGGTTACAGGGCGAACACCTAAAGCAGACATGGTCCTTATATACGACTCGTACAAATTTATGGCACTCGTCACATGATGGCGGGGTTGGCTTGGCCTATAAAATAAGCACAAACCTACAATTACAAGCGGAACGAGACCCTGATGGAAGGCAGACAATTAATTTTCAAATAATTTGACTCATAAATTAACCGTATCCCTCCCGCACCCCACCCCGCCACGTTACAACAAAGATCGCATTGAATATGATGACAAGAACGAAGCGGGCATAAAACACACCCATATTAGAGCCTCCAGGATGTGTAACGGCTCCAGGAATCATATCGCATAGCATTCGGGGTATATTTACCAATCAATATAAATTATACTCCCTAACGAAAGCCAAACGATATGTGAAGAAAACAACAAAATGTATAACAAACTGCTGTATCACACGGTAAAACCGCAGACCACGCATCTACTCAAGAATTTTGAAACCACCGATCATTGCAAACCGATCGTGATCGCACGTAAACCTGAACATTCTAAAGTTTCCGGTACCATTTTTAGTACGCAGCACCCAGAACGAGATGCGCGAATTAATGAAAAAATTTTCTTCACATAAACATCCGAGCGAACCGGGTGTGACGTCACCCGCTCGGATCCTACGGAGAACGACGTCAGCCGATATTCGTGTTAGAAATACCGTAGCAAACACCTATTTTCATATCTGCTGATCGCCTGTTGGGGTTAAAGAAGGCGATCGTCTGGCATATATCGTTGTTAGTACACGTCCCAGATTCTCTGGGGTCAGAAATCAGGACATGCGACACAGCGAAATTTAGAGACCTAAGTCTTTTAACTATGGATAATAAAGAATGATACAACCTGGTTTTCATCGGCAGTATTCTCCATAGTATCCAGTTAAATCCTCAAGAACGCACAAACTATCACTTCACAGACAAAGACTTAGATTTCTTTAACAAAAGACACTAAAAATCTTCTCCTGCAAAAAGCATGTATTGCTCTTGTTGCTATGCAAACAAGAATGAGCTCTATGGTAAACGGGTACTCGGCAGTTGGGAGCCGAGTACCCGGTTCCCAGGAGTCGGTAAAGCTTTCTAAGTCTATAATCCTAGAGCCGCTGTCAAGGCCAGCTGTATATCAGAAGTAACAGAATGGTGAGTATTGATCGAAGGGGAAAAAGCTATTCAAGATTCAATATCTTGAGCAATCGCCAGAGAACGAGCGTGCATGTTGCCAAAACATTTAATCCTCTATTATTTTTTCCCATGTTCACAAACCATTCTCATCCAGATAGATAGCTTAAATAAAGCTACGGGTAATATTACATCATAGGTTTCAGGGTCATGGGTTTGCACATCTTAACCCTTTAATTATCAAGCAAGTGAAAATGTTAACTGGCCTGTCATCTTGGCGTGTCCATTTGACAACTGCCTGGATAAAAAAGCCAGTCATCCCAGTGGTAAATTTTCAATAAGTAGTCATCTATTAGACTGCAAATGGACAATAATTTGTAAAATTTTGATTAATGGTCACCGTCAAGTCAGATGAAAACTGCATCTGCAGTGGTTACAAGATGTATCCAATTGAGTTTTAAATGGTGTGTAAAAAATTATTATATTATGCCCTGGCATAGGCTATCTATAGCTTTGTGATCCAGAACATTTGATCCATGGTCAAATAATTGCTGTTAAACATTCTAGGGCAAAAATCGGACACCAATGATGAATTTCATATCACTTTTCCAGGTAAGAGTCTTACATAGAAAAGACATCTAGGGCATCATATCATATTAAGTAGTCAAATTCCAAATACAATCTGGACATTTTTTCCATCAATCACAGCTTTCTTAGGTCAACAAAGTTTTATGAAGTCAATCTCAGAATTTTACTCTGTCAGTGACTGACATAGCAGAATAAAAACACAAGTGACCACTTACTTAACTGTTTTATCTTTGCACATCAGTTATAAATTATTCACAGCTTAAAGATGCATCTTCACACAAAAAATGCTTTAAAATAAAATTGTTTAAATCGAATAATTTTAAAGGAGTAAATTATGTACCTCAAAATAGTGAACCGAATAAATCTTAGCATATGATGATTTCATTCCATATAAAGTATTTCTAAAAATTTGGT
The DNA here is from genome assembly GCA_034401795.1 of Chaetoderma sp. LZ-2023a. Taxonomy (NCBI): domain Eukaryota; kingdom Metazoa; phylum Mollusca; class Caudofoveata; order Chaetodermatida; family Chaetodermatidae; genus Chaetoderma; species Chaetoderma sp. LZ-2023a. The sequence goes on from CM067359.1 coordinate 91,973,502, forward strand.
TGTTAGTTGAATTAGGGGCTCATGTCGCTAATTCAATTTCACAACTTAAAAAATTATAGTAATTTATACATAATGAAATGGGTGAATGCTGAGATTTATTTTGTTTCGTTACATCTAGTCACACAATTTAAGCCTTTAAAATTCTTAAATTTGAACGCTTACTTTAAAGCATTTTAGTGTGAAAATGCACCTTTAAGGAATATTATCTTGTATATTTTAACATAATTTGAATGGAGACATGTAGCTTCAAAATATTAACCACAATGGGTGTCATACTCATTTCACATCTGGAAACTCCATTTTGCTGAAACATGATTAGAACTGATACATCTGATGTTTTGTCAGATACCTTTATCCGTATACCAATTCACCTTTCCAGTTTATCCATCCATCATAATAAATATGATATCATAATCAACTAAGTGACGTGTAGGATAAAGTCATAAATATGAGGTCATGAATGATTCGATATAGTCTGTCTTTAACGCTTAATAATCTGACAAGTACGAATTGTATGTCTTTGCTATTTAATAAACATGCTGTTGAATATTTTGATAGAAATTTGACTGGGAGCTCTTGCTGCGATAGGCAGCAACAGCACCCAGTCAAATTAATTTCAAAATATTCAGCAGCTTACCTACATAGTTTTCTGGAAATTGATAGTCAGGGAGTTCAGAGATCGATCGATCCCAACACAAGCGTGGTGTGGGTGGAGCTTAGCTAGAGTTGGGTGGGGCATAGTTAAAACTAGAATGGTCCATTGAAATTTGAACTAAATGTGTCAAGAAATTTTCTGGTGATACACTAAAAACCATATATTCAAGGAATTTCAGGTTTTTATGGGGGAAATAACTATGGGCAATAGATGATTTTGCTAAAAACCATGCATAGGTGTAGTAACATGGAGTTGGGGGGGGGGGGGTATTGACATGCACCATCACACAATATGACCTACATTGCACATAGATAAAAAATCAGTTCCAATTTATTAAATATTCAGTTGAATATTTTCCAGCTTGTTTGACTAGAAGCTGTTGCTGCCATAAGCATCAGGATCCAGTAGAATTGGTCTTAAAATATTCCACAGTTTTTCTGCACAGCTATCATGAAATTGAGCCACTAGGTTAACTGCATGTACCATTGTCTTGAAATATATACATATATATATATATATATATATATATATATATATATATATATATATATATATATATATATATATATATATATATATAATAGAACGTGACTATAAGATGCAATGCATTTACTGTATTATCTACCTACATGCTAAATGGTCTATCACGGTAGTATATGATAAGTAAGTATATATATATATATATATATATATATATAATATATATATACTGGAATTTAAGCATTAAAATGTTTTATATTACACGACTTAGTGATATGCATGAAATGATAAAATATAAAACCTGCTTAATAGTTTCAAAAATATTTTATTTGCTTAGTGCAAGACAGCAATTACTAAAAAGAGTATGTTGTATGTATAATCAGGTAAAATGTCCATTCACAGAGATCTAAAGCACTCCACTCTAAGCATGTTAAGTATGACAAAGCGATCATCTGCTCAAGTCCTGGCTGTTGAGTTTGTAAATGAGATGCAGCAGGACAAGTGTCCAGTCGAATTGCACCGTGGTACCATCCATGTCCTTTGATCTGAATATCTGATTCTGAAATATAACCACACAGGTGCGAGATATTAGTCATGAAATACTTACACCAAGTGTGGTTGAAAGCAAAATTCTCATAGACCGTAAGCCCAAAGGTGTGTGTGTGTGTGTGTCTCTGTGTGTGTGTGTGTGTGTGTGTGTGTGTGTGTTGGTGTGTGTGTGTGTTGGTGTGTGTGTTGGTGTGTGAGGGAGAGATAGGCTTGGGTGGGGGGTGTGTGCTGGGAAAAGTTATATCAGTTACCCATATGATTGTAGACAGTAAGACAAGGTTTACATTAGGATCACACCTAGGATGAGGGGAGGGGGCTGGGGGTTGGGGTGGGAATAGGATGGCGAAGCTGGTGGAATTCTGAAACCAAATTTGCTTTGTGGGTTATTCATATGATTTTAGATTGCGAGGAGATGTCTGCATTAGGTTCTGCATTAAGTCGGGGTGCAGAACATGTGGGATCGCGCTGGTATACCATCGACTGCACATTCTAGTGTATGGATGGTAATGATGTATTGTATATTACATTATGTGATCAATCGCTCATGCCTGTGCAACTATAATTGCCTCTTCATAACATTTGAATATTTCTTGGCCCAATAATAGTCCAGTTTTCAACCCAGAAAGCAGTAGTGTAAATTTCAAGGCAGCTAGGTGGTGTGTACGAAGGATCTCAACCACACAACTTGGAATAATTAACATTTTAATGTCCAAGAAAAGCTAAGAATGTCCTGAGACAATGTCCATTTGCAGACCAAGAGGCTTTTTTTTTTACCACTGGAATGACGGCCACGGTTATCAAGCAATTCATCCAATTTTAAAAACACAGATTTTTTTACTTTCAAAAAAACATTCCTCAAGATCACTGAAAATGTCAGTTAATTTGATCATTAAAGGGTTAATATATTTCATGCATTGTTTGGTGCTTATCAGGTTAATCCAAACATGTACTGAGAATGAGATAGCATTATATTCCTCTCATTTATAGAAGGCAATGACTTCTCAGTACATGCTTGGCATAGCCTAGTGCATTGTGATTGTTGTAAATGACATTTCTGGACATGCAGCTTTTATTTTTAATAGGCATAGCCATATTTTGTTCTTAAGAGAATGGCCTTTGTAACCATATTACTTTGACCACATGAATAACATATTAATATATAGAAATAGGACATTTTGATTGATGTGACAATAATATTGAATAAATTTAAGAAAAAATGCATTTCTTAGCCTGGTCCGTTACAGAGAAAATTGGCATAATCTAACGTCACAGATGCTAAATGAAGTAGGTGATGGTTTATACTCTAAGCTAAATAGGATGAAATGCATAACTTCTCTTTCTCAAGTGTTTTGATCGGGAAGTTTACGAAAATTTCAACAGGAACATATCAGATCAAATCCATTGTTACTGCAGCCACTGCAATAGAGGGGCAACAAATATGCTCCACTTGATCAACAAAATATCTATGAAGATGGACAGGGCTATTGATAGTATTAAGCAGACAGTAGCAGTACACGAGAAGACCATACACGATAAAGTTGACAGAGTGGTTGAAAAACTGCAAAATGAAATAGATAATAAAGAGGACAGACTAATAGTATTAGAAGCAAATGCTAGTTCAATGCCATTAGGAACAGAATCGGACCAGATCAATAGTATTAAGAGCCAGGTCAAAGAGGTCATAGAGGAGGATAGAGGTGTGATTCTGAGAGATAGCATCACTGAGCTTGAAGAAAGGGAGAGAAGAAAACATAACCTTATACTCTTCAATGTAATAGAAAGTGCAGCGGAAGACCCAGACACAAGAAAGAATGATGACATAAAAGCAGTAAAAGATCTCCGTACAAGCTTACAGTTAGAGCATAACATCGTGGTAACGAAGCCGGTACGCTTGGGTAAAAAACTAACTGATGCGAAGCCTAGGCCACTGCGTGTGTCTACTGATGATCTGGCATCAAAAAACGAGTTACCAAAGCATGACAAGAACCTATCAAAAAGCGACAACAGCTGCATCAGGAAGATATTCATCAGGAGAGACATGACCAGATTTGAACAAGAAGAGTTCCAGAAGCTGAAGGCAGAAAGAGACCGCAAAGCACAGGAATCGGAGCAAAAAAAGGAGAACTTCAGAGAGTTCACTTTCGAGTCTGTATCAGCACAGGAATCCATATGGATAGAAGCACAACTCAGGAATAATGACAGCATATTAATCGGTTGTATATACAGATCGCCCAACAGCACAATTACGAATGACAGTAATATTAGAGATATGATGAAATTAGCATATGAATCGCATCACAGTCACATTTTAGTGGCTGGGGACTTCAACCACCCAGAAATAAATTGGAATGACTGCACATCGCCATCAGATATTACACATCCTGCAAGCTGTTTCCTCGACTCAGTGAGACTGTTTTCTCCACCAGCATGTGCTCTTCCCAACGCACTATAGAGGCAACCAACACCCAAACATACTTGATCTAGTACTGACTAATGAAGAAAATATGATAGGTGAACTGCAATACCTACCCCCACTAGGCAAGAGCCACCATATTGCCCTGCTGTTCACATTGAATTGCTATATGCCAGTAAGCCCAAGTATAACACGGAAATTATCATACGACAGAGGCAATTATGACAAGATGAGAAGTGCATTGAATGGAATAGACTGGGATGCCGAGCTAAATGGAAAGAACATTGAAGATTCATGGACACTAATTAAGACGAAAATTCTCGACTCGGTTAACGACTGCATTCCCAGTAAGAAAATCATCAACTCTCCTAGACGCAAACAGAGAAGTGCTTGGATGAGCACCAGTATCCAAGAGAAAGTAAAAAGTAAGCGCCAAGCATTCGACCGGTTTAGAAAGACATGTGATGAAACTCACTATAATGAATATGCAAAGTACAGAAACCAGCTAAAATGGGAAGTAAGGAAAGCAAAGCGGAATTTTGAAAGAGACATCGCTAGGAAGTCCAAAATTAATCCTAAAGCATTCTTCAGCTACGTAAATTCCAAGTTAAAAACATCATCAGGTATCGCAGATTTGAAACGTGAAGATGGTACAATCACCAGAACGGACGCAGAAAAGGCAGAAGAACTCAACATCTACTTTGCCAGTGTATTTACACGTGAAGACCTAACCACAATACCCCAGCTCAACAGTAGAGATCCCAGCAGTACATTAAGCAATTTCATCAGAGGATATCAAGAAAAGGTTGGATAGCCTGCTAGTGTCAAAGTCACAAGGACCCGATGGGCTTCATCCAAGAGTCCTGAAGGAAATGAGCCATTGTATTGCCCGGCCACTAGCGATACTGTTCAACAGATCTTTACACGATAGAACCCTCCCTCAGGAATGGAAAAATGGTCATGTAACCCCTATTTTCAAGAAAGGCAGTAAATCATCAGCCAGCAATTACAGACCTGTAAGCCTGACTTCAGTTGTATGTAAAGTCATGGAGCGGTTCATTAGAGATAAGCTCATGAATCATATGTCAAACTCTATTTCTGACTGTCAGCATGGCTTCCTAAGTGGACGATCCTGTATCACACAATTGTTAGAAACCTTAGATTATTGTACCGACATCGTAGATCAAGGAGGAGCAGTCGACGTGATATACCTTGACTTCGCTAAAGCGTTTGATACCGTCCCACACCAGAGATTGCTTAGCAAATTAAAGAGCTACGGTGTCAGTGGAGATGCCTTGGTCTGGATTCAAGACTTTTTGAGTAACAGAAGGCAGAAAGTTGTCGTTAATGGCTCTAGCTCAAATTGGGCTCCAGTCCTCAGTGGAATCCCTCAAGGCAGTGTGCTGGGACCGGCATTATTCGTGTGCTACATTAATGACATGCCCGAAGTAGTAAGCAGTATGATAAAGCTCTTTGCAGATGATACTAAGCTCTACTCAAAGATAGCTTCAGAAGAGGACCATCAGCAGCTACAGACAGATCTCAACAATCTAAAAGACTGGGCAAAAACTTGGCAACTACGCTTTAACGCATCCAAGTGCAAAACCATGCACTTGGGTAGATGCAATAAGAAACAGCCGTACAGCATGAATGAAAATGGTCAAAGCATAACACTTGGCGAAACAATTTGTGAAAAAGATCTGGGCGTTTTTGTTGACAATGGACTGAAGTTTAACAGCCATGCAGAGACAGCAGTAAACAAAGCCAACACAATCGTTGGGATGATTAGAAGATCGTTCGACTTCCTAGATCCAGTCATATTCGTACTGCTCTTCAAAAGCCTTGTACGACTCCACCTAGAGTATGGAACCGTGGTATGGTCTCCACTGTACAAAAAAGACGTGCTGTTACTTGAAAACATCCAGCGACGAGCGACAAAGATGATCCCAGGGCTAAGTGATTTACCATATGAAGATAGACTCACCACACTCAAACTACCAAGTCTAGTCTATAGGCGGCTTCGCGGAGACCTTATCAAGGCTTTCAAATACATGCATAATATGTACGACGTCAATCGGGAGCATCTACTGCCATCAGACGCAGGTGATCGCACAAGAGGTAACAGTTACAAGCTTACCAAACAACGCTTCTGTAGTGATACTAGAAAGAGGTTCTTTAGCATACGAGTGAACAAGCATTGGAATAGCCTACCTGATCACATAGTGACAGCTCCAACACTCAACGCCTTCAAAGGAAGGATTGATAAGCACTACCGAGAGAACCTCTACACAATTCAGTTCCCGATCTCACCCATCCGCACCCAATCAGTTAAACAGGTTAATGAAACCCAGGTTCAAGAAGAAAGTGAAAATCTGTTACAGGCTTACTAGCCTAACCAGCAGAAGAGGATATGTATGTATGTATGTATGTATAAGTGTTGTTAGAGGGCGATTTGTGTCAATTCAGTCTATCACGGAAACACATTACGCGTCTCTATTAGGCGCTGTAGAATTTTTTATGTACCTGGAATCTCTTAACTTTAACTATTTTCCTACTAATTCACATCTCCTCTGTTGTGATAAATAAACAGCTAATCGTTTAGATGTGTATATTATGAATTATTACCTCTTGAAGACGCTCAGTTGAATTCTAGCGAAAACGTAACTATCCAAATGGAGGATTCCCACACATGACAGAATCAGAATCAGAATATTTTATTGGCATGAATCTACATACATATAGATATAACCAAACATCAAGTGACGTGAAATATGTACATGACGGACAGAATATGAGTATATGAATTATTGAATATATAAAAATATATATGTATATAAATATGCAATCTATATTATTTACTATTTACAGAGCACTGGAAGTTACATTATCCTATTGAGCGTAGAGCGTATTTATCCCAAGAATATGGCTTGGTACTCCTAAAACGAAACGCAGTGGGTCCGTAGGTCTACTGAAGTCATGGATGGTGACATGACATGACACAACTGTCACGTTTCCAACAACTGCTGACATGCGCAGTGTCCAATCTATGACTTGACCAATCAGCGTTTGGGTGACGGTCTGTCATTAATCGCTAGTATGAACAAGCAGTGGCTTGTTGATAAAAGTCTAATAACTATGAACACCGCTTTGTGATATATTTTTTTATACTTAGTATGTGTCAAGACTATCAATTAATGAGTGCAATATTGCCAGTAACCGTTTGATAAAATCCATTTATTTTGCATTCTCTTAAAATATGTTTTCGTGGTATGGCCTATGTCAAATGTAACGTTAATGTATGCTGCATACAATGATACACAAAAAGGTTCCAAAAAACGGCCCAATCAACTACAGACCAATCAGTAATACCTCTACCTTGTGTAAGGTCCTAAAGTCATTTATACAGGTTAATGAAGCGTTTTTTTGTTTAAATCAAATTTGTAACCAGTTTTCGTAATTCAATAACAGTTAACACTGTAAAATAGTGGTCAGTTGTACAACTCATTCCACTTCTAACTGTGAAAGTCCTTATTAGGACTGAGTTACACCCAACGAAGTCAGACATTGCAAACATCCATTCCCATTGTCTGTTCCCAGTTTAAATATCGATTCGAGTTCAAATTCAAAGATCTTTATATTTCATGTTATAGTAGTTCAAGGTTATTTACTCTCTAAATTGAATATATAACACATAGTAATCTCTACATTTTTACCACTAACCCCATTTTGTGTACACCAGCTCTTGTTCTCAGGAAACCAACGCACATCATGCCTGGAGAGATCTGCCGTGACTGCAATCGGAGGAGCATGTCTGTTGAAAACAGACAGTGTGATGACATGTTATGTGATAAATGTAACGGTATCAGGTTTGATAAACCAAAAATCCCAGCACCTAACATCCAAATCCCAGCAGGTCATCCAGCTATGAACAATCCAACATCCAGTGGTGAAAACGGAAATTCAGTAGTGCCCATAGCTGAACAAACAATCCCAAACACGACCCAACCAAGTCCATTTGACCTAACGAGTACTCCTATTCCAGGTGGCAGCACGGAGCAAACAGCAACACCAACAGTCGAGACAGCAGTACCTACCGTGAACACAGAGCCCAGCCCCTCGCATGGGGCTGAGGTAAGTAGCCAATGCATTTGTCTCGAGGCAAATAGTAAGTTCATGCTACAGTATTTTGACTGCAAAAATTGGTACCACTATGCTTGCACCCTACTTCCTCCCTACATGCTCAACACTCTAACATCGACACGTCGCAGGTACACCTGTTCCAAGTGTACACATTTAAACCAACATATCACCGATTTCCTGGCATGGTATGTAAACATCCAGCAGGTAGACTACGAGGTAAATATAATCACAAAGTCACAGCGACAACAGAAATTCGAACCAACTGCGGCAAATGATTCCTTCCTGCTGGCCTCTGAATGTGGTGAGTCCTCATCAGCGGTAAGTGACCAGAGTAACATCCCTGACCCAAGCGATGATGCCATCACAGACATGTTTTCAACAAGCCCACCCAACGAACCCCCTACTGTCTCATTTACAGGTAAAACTGCATCAACTGGGGTTTCGTCGCATTTGGCAGAGGCTAAGAGTGTTGTGGAATCCACAACACTCTTGGCCTCTGCCAAATGTGACGAAACTCCAGATCTGCTAAACACACTAATAAAGCAGATCAGTGAGCTTAGAGAGGGACAGTACATTTTGCAATCCCAGGTACGTGAATTACAATCAGACAGATCAGGCAAACAAACAAATAGCATTCACCTACAGACACACAGAAGTACACAACATCAGAATAACATCCATCAAAATTACAACACTGCACCACGTAAACCAGCCAAACAACAAGCACAACAGAACAACATCCATCAAAATCACCACACTGAACCACGTATACCAGCCATGCCACAAGCACTCAGTGAGTCTCAAGGAAGAGACCATAGGAGCCAGGCCAAACCAGGTGTGTGGCAATACAATGAGGTAGTCGCAGGTACATCATACACACACCGCCATAACAACAACCACAGGCTACAGTCAGATAACCATCAAAAACTCATTCTCCTTCGATCAATACTCACCATTCTGTTACTTCTGATATACAGCTGGCCTTGACAGCGGCTCTAGGATTATAGACTTAGAAAGCTTTACCGACTCCTGGGAACCGGGTACTCGGCTCCCAACTGCCGAGTACCCGTTTACCATAGAGCTCATTCTTGTTTGCATAGCAACAAGAGCAATACATGCTTTCTGCATTGAGGATTTTAGTGTTTTTTTGTGAAAGAAAATCTAAGTCTTTAATCTGTGATAGTTTGTGTGTTCGTGAAAGGATTAACTAAAGGATACTATGGAGAATACCACCGAAGATAACCAGGTTGTATCGTTCTTTATTATCCATAGTTAAAAGACTTAGGTCTCTAAATTTCGCTGTGTCGCATGTTCCAATTTCTGACCCCATAGAATCTGGGACGTGTGCTAACAACGATATATGCCAGACGATCGCCTTCTTTAACCCCCAACAGGCGATCGGCAGATATGAAAATAGGTGTTATGCTACGGTATTTCTAACACGAATATCGGCTGACGTCGTTCTCCGTAGGATCCGAGCGGGTGACGTCACACCCGGTCGCTCGGATGTTTATGTGAAGAAAAATTTTTCATTAATTCGCGCATCTTGTTCTGGGTGCTGCGTACTAAAAATGGTACCGGAAACTTTAGAATGATCAAGTTTACGTGCGATCACGATCGGTTTGCAATGATCGGTGGTTTCAAAATTCTTGAGTAGATGCGTGGTCTGCGGTTTTACCGTGTGATACAGCAGTTTGTTATACATTTTGTTGTTTTCTTCACATATCGTGCTGCTTTCGTTAGGAGTATAATTTATATTGATTAGTAAATATACCCCGAATGCTATGCGATATGATTCCTGGAGCCGTTACACATCCTGGAGGATCTATTATAGGTGTGTTTAATGCCCGCCTCGTTCTTGTCGTCATAGTCAATGCGATCGTTGTTGTGGCGGGGTGGGGTGCGGGAGGGTTACAGTTAATTTATGAGTCAAATTATTTGAAAATTAATTGTCTGCCTTCCATCCGGGTCTCGTTCCGCTTGTTTATTGTAGGTTTGTGCTTATGTTATAGGCCAAGCCAGCCCCGCCATCATGTGACGAATGCAATAAGTTTGTCCGTGTCGTGTTCAAGGACCATGTCTGTTTTAGGTGTTCCCTATGTAATATTGATCATAGGTGTAATGTTTGTGCAGTGTGGTCCGTTGAGATGATGGTTAAGTTCCTTGCCAGAAGGACTTGACTGGGTCTGACGCGGGGTCAGGCGGTCCGAGAGTAAATCGTGGAGCGCCCGGTTCGGCCGGTGCGGGTGCTCCACGTCCCCAGCTGGAGGTGGCGGAGATGGCACCGCCGGCGTGGTTTGGTCCGGCTGTGCAGGGTTTTTCTGCATAGCGTTCTGCCCACGCTGGTGTCGTCCCTGCTACCAAAGGTTGGGGGGCAGTTTCTCCCCATGCAGGATTCTGGACTGGTTACCGAGGGGGGCCGTCTCGTACGGCCCCCTGGCAGTCCCGTCTGGCTTCGGCCAGACGGGTTTCTGTTTCTCTGCGGCCACCTCCGGGTGGTCCAGTAGCGGTGGCCGGTCCGTCAGGTGTGGGAGCCGTCCGCCAGTGACGAGGAGGCCGAGGAGGAGAGGTTGCTGCGGCCCGTGAAGCCGCAGGTGGAGAATATGGAGGTTGATTCCGTCCTAGACGGAACCGGCCTCCATTTGTCTGATTTGGCGCAAGCCAGGTCAGCGGCTCCGCCTGTGGCTGAGGCAAATCCGTTACCGTGCACCGGTTCCGTGCGGCTTGGTTTGGCACCAGCCGTCACGGGAACGGGTGTGCCGGGCCGGGCGTGGTACTCACCTATCTCGCCTGGTCCGGCAGTCGGACGTGGGGTGCCGTTGGCGCCCGTGTCCGGCTATGGTTCCGCGACTGCGACGGGTCCGTACGGTTTTCCGTGCGGACCTACCCCATGGACCGGAGTGTTTCATGGGGTGGTGGCGGAACCGTGTGGTACCGGAGTGCCTGGCGTGTCAGCCGTGGCTCCTTGCTGGGAGGCCGTGGCTGGCAGACCCGTGAGCACGTCAATGGGTGACGTGTTTGCGGGGGTGTCTTCATAGGAGGTAGATTGGTCAGATGCTCTGGCGTGGCTAGCCAGGGTTGACCCGTCTGTGGTTTCGGCCACGGCCGATGAAGATGCGCCCCGTCCGTCGGTTGCGTCGATCAGGACGGGAATTTTGCCCGCGGCCCGGATCCAGTCAGTGGGACTGGATCCACGGTTCATAGAATGGTTGGATGCTATTTATAGCAAACAACTGATGACCAAGGGTCAGCTCCCTGCGGCCTCCAGGGAGGTGCGGGCAAGATGTCATATTCCGCGGGGGGAATACGACAGGTATGGTGTAGTCCCGTCGGTCACGGAGGATGACCGATGGGTACTGGGCGTCCAGAGTGCCGTGGCGGATCACCCCGGTCCGGCACTTGTGGACAAGTCTCAGGTACACCAGGAAGAAGTCCTGTCCCTATGCGATGAGGGTGTGAGGGCAGCGATGAGCGCTGTCAACCACTCTTATCGTCTCCTTCAGTCGGTGTGGGCTGAAGCGGGGCAGGCCACCCTGTGCCACCTGTGGCGCTTTCATGTGTCAATGACGGCCTGGTGCTGTCGATGGACGCATTGGCAAGGGTGCAAGCGCGTGTGACGAAATCCAGGAGGCAAATGGTCATTGACCATATGCGTCCAGCTACGGCAGTCAGGGAGCGTCTTCTTGGGACGCCCCTGACAGGGCCTAGCATCTTTGGTGGCCAAGCGCGGGCCATCTTAGAGGATACCGCCAGTATCGCGCAGAATCGGTTAGCGGTAAACCTACAGCTAGAGCTAGTGCGGCAAGCGCACGCACTAGGGCCTGTGGGGAAACCGCAAACGGGACAACCTTCAAAGGAGCAGAAGAAGCATAAGGGCAAGGCGAAAGCTAGGCCTGTTGCGACTTCTGCTTCAGCTGGGTTTTCAGAGCCGCCGCCGGCGAAGAAGCCCAGGAAGGTTGTAGAGGCGCCTACCCTCCCCAATGTTGCTCCTGACCGCCATAGAGGCGGGAAGGGAAAGGGTAAGGGTAAGGCCTCAAAGGGCGGACAGAAGGGGCCGAAGCGTACCTGAGGGTACGAAAGCTCCCTTCATATCCGCCTGGACCGCGCCTGTGCGACAGGAACAGCGGTGCCAGTTATACCCGTCGTGCCTAGAACGAAATGGTTCTCTCTCTCGTTAAGAAAGAGGGGGGAGCGGACTGCGAGCCGGACAACCCCGTTAGACGTCGAGGCGTCTATGGTGGGTGGAAGGCTCATGCGTTTCGTCGAGGCCTGGCAAGGTGTGACGTCAGACAGTCTGGTCCTGGGATGGTTATCCCAGGGTTACATGCCGGAGTGGTGGGACTTTCCACCACAAAATCTGTCTTTGGCACCTGTCTGGACACCCGTACCAAGGGAGCCAGACAAGTTAGAAGCCGTTCAAAAGGAAGTGTCGGGTTTGCTTCTGAAGGGAGCAATAAAACCAGCAAACCGAAACACTCCAGGCTTCTATTCAAACATGTTCCTTGTCCCCAAGAGCACAGGGGGATGGAGACCCATACTCAATCTCAGGCCATTAAATTGGTTTATCCATACGCCTCGGTTCCAGATGGAAACGCCGAGGTCGGTAATGCGGGATTGAGGAAAGGAATGTGGTGTGTATCGATCGATCTGAAAAATGCATATTTCCACATCCTATGAATCAGAGTTGGCACAGGTTTCTGAGATTTGCGTTTCAGAATCAAGTATGGGAGTTTGCAGTCTCCCGTTTGGCCTGTCGACAGCTCCGAGGGTTTTCACAAGAGTGGTCCTTGCGGTGACAGCGTTTCTCAGAAAAGAGAACGTGGCGCTACACACCTACATAGACGACTGGCTGCTCAAGGCAGACTCGGCAGCCAGGTTGAACGTGGATACTGCTCTGACTCTGAAGTTACTTTCAGATCTACGCTGCATAGTCAACGAGGAGAAATCCGAGTTGATGCCCACTCAACGTTTCGTTTATTTGGGGATGCGAGTCGACCTCGAGGAGGGCAGGGTTTACCCGTCAGAGCCCAGAGTGGTGTCTCTGTTAGCCATCCTCAAGAGTTTTCGAGTGGGAAACCACATTCAGGCGAGGCGGTTCCTTCAGATGCTGGGCATGATGGTCTCCATGGAGCAGGTTATCCCGTACGCTGCTCTAATGCGAAGGCCTATCCAGTTGTATCTGATGTCTCTGTGGAAACAGAGAACAGAACCCCTGTCAAAACTGGTGCCAGTTTTGGAGCCGATAATATCGCATCTTCTATGATGGAAACAGCGTCAGAATCTCCTAATAGGGGTTTCGCTGCACCTACCCCACCCCCAGCTGTCCGTTTACACGGATGCATCGCTGGAGGGGTGGGGTGCCTGCCTGGGAGAACACCAGGTCTCGGGCACATGGACTCTCCCGGAGAGTCAGCTGCATATCAATCTGTTGGAAATGATGGCAGTGGAACTGGCATTGGAAGAGTTCCTTCCGATGATCAGGGGCAAGGTGATATTGATACGGTCGGACAATTCGACAGTAGTATCATATATAAATCGCCAAGGTGGGACCAGGTCGCCCACTCTGTGTATCAGGGTGTGGCACTTGATTCAATGGTGCAGGAATTACTCGGTTGTTTTGAAAGCAGCTCGTATTCCTGGCCGATTGAACATTCTGGCGGATGCTTTGTCTCGCAGACAGAGAATCCTGCCAACAGAATGGTCCCTCAACCCTCCAGTTCTGCGACGGATCTTCGAGCATTGGGGCAAACCCAACGTGGACTTGTTCGCCACAAAGGAAAATGCTCAAATCATGACATATGTCTCGCCGATTACAGATCCAAATGCCGTCGATACAGACGTTCTGGCGATAAGCTGGAGAGGGATGCATGCTTACGCGTACCCACCCACCATTCTTCTACGAAGGTATTGGTGAAGGTCAGGGAGGAACCGTGTCTGGTCCTGCTAATAGCGCCGTATTGGCCGAGCAGGGCGTGGTTCACGGATCTTCTAGATCTGCTGGTGGAAAATCCTGTGCAGTTGCCCGAGATTCCGAACATAATCTCCCAGGCCAAGGGACGCTTCCTACACGAGCGTCCCTAAATGTTCAAATTGACTGCGTGGATGTTATCAAACAACGTTCCACGTCGGAAGGCTTTTCTCGACAGGCTGCTGATTTCATCGCGGCTGCGAGAAGGAGGTCAACCTTCAAGTCATATAACAACAAGGTTAACAGATTTGCAGACTGGTGTGAAGAAAAGGGTATTGATACCCTTCAATCCACTATCAGCAAATAGCAAACTTTCTCTGTGAGCTGTTCTTTTGAGGACTAGCTCCCGTCACAGTTGCTGGATACAAGTCAGCTTTGGCATCAGTTATCCCTTGTCTAGCCAACAGGGATAGTCCAGAGGTGGCCCAGTTAAATGTGATGTTGAAGGGAATGAGCAATCTCCGACCGAGACAACCGGTAGTCATTCCAGCCTGGAGTCTATCTTTAGTGCTTAATGTACTGGCCAAGCACCCTTTCGAACCGTTGCGTTCGGCTAGTCTAAAGCATTTGACTCTAAAGGCGGTCTTTCTATTGGCAGCTTCCTCAGCTAGAAGGCGCAGTGAGATCCATGCGCTTTCGGCAGAGAGGAACCGATTTATTGTTTCTGGAGAAGGTCTGCGTCTTCTGCTAAGAGCAGAGGTTATGTCAAAGAACCAATCTTTGAGATATCCCGGCAAACCGATCATTATACCGAAGTTAACTAGGTTTGATCGTGATGCCAGTGTCTGGTGCCCGGTCCGTGCTTTGACTAAGTACAGGAAACGGACTGACTCGTTACGGTCGAACGATAGACATCTGTGGATCTGCCATAAAAAGTCTTATGGCGCCGCATCCATGGATACTATCTCTCGTTTGGTGGTCGAATGCATTCAGACTACTCACGAGATGGCGACTGGGCCCCAGGTGCAAGGCGTAAGGGCACACGATGTCAGAGGAATAGCCGCCTCGACCGCCCTTTACAATGGTGTTCCGTTATAGGACATCATGGCCGTTGCACAATGGCACTGTGAGTCCTCATTCATGGATTACTATATGAGGGATGTGTCAGACTCAGCCAATCCACTCGCTTTAGCTGTTTTCAAACGATAGTTAGTGACCACACTGCTTTTCACCCTTTTCTCACTTTGGTAAGAAAAGAACCTAAAGCAGGCATGGTCAGGCGAGAGGATGTCAACCAGATTGTGTCACCGATGGCCGAACCGGTGAATGGTTGGAGGCGGTACGTCTGAAGTCCTGTTATCATAAGGTAATTCAATAAGTGAGAGTTTTTTGTATTATGTATATGTATCATGTTCATTCATCTTATATATTCATGCTCATTCCCAGGCTAATACAACCAATATGCAGGGAGTAGTTAACCCTCTTGGCATATTGGTGTTTTCAGGCGAGATACATGTTCGTTAGTTCTCTCCCTTTTCTTAGGAGGAAAAACGGCGGGAGGGGGAACTGTGACGCGAATGTGATTCGGTTCCGTGAACTTGACGGTCCTTTTAGGTCTCCGTTAGTCAAGTTTGAAGTCTAAAATCTTTCTCCAAGGGGCAAAATTAGCATGTATGGCTTGCCCCTTCCCACCAGGTTACTGATCAAATCTGGTGTATATCAGAAGTAACAGAATGGTGAGTATTGATCGAAGGAGAATGCAGGAAATGTCAATTTCCCTTTCTCCGAGATATAACAATACTCACCATTCTGTTACGGACCCAGCCTCCCAGCCCCACGGAGGCAAGCCATAGTTTTCTCTTGTTTGGTGGCTATGCAAACAATATGAGCTCTATGGTAAACGGGTACTCGGCAGTTGGGAGCCGAGTACCCGGTTCCCAGGAGTCGGTAAAGCTTTCTAAGTCTATAATCCTAGAGCCGCTGTCAAGGCCAGCTGTATATCAGAAGTAACAGAATGGTGAGTATTGTTAGATCTCGGAGAAAGGGAAATTGACATTTCCTGCAATCCATACCAACACCCCAGCGCTGCACACAAACAACACCAAACACTCAGTTCATACCAGCAACACCCCAGCACTGCACACAAACAACACCAAACACTCAGTTCATACCAGCAGCACTCTAGCACTGCACACAAACAACGGCACCCAAGCAATAGGCTTTCACCACAACAACAAAGTGGACATTCCAATGATAAGCAGAAGAATAATGTTCTTCTAATTGGAAGCTCAACTTTTAAAAAACTAAGCGGGCGATATATGTCATCCGATGATACCGACATCAAAATTAGGTCCTTCAGCGGCGCGCGTATAAGCGAAATCACATACCAAATCGAGAAATCTGTAGCCGATGAACGATACGATGGGATTGTGGTACATGTAGGAACAAATGATATCGGTCGTAAGAGCCTTGACAGAATGATAGAGGACTACACTACACTCATACAAACAATCAGTCACCCGAAACACAGGTATTTGTATCATCACTGCTTCCACGCCCAAACGAACCATATGAAAATGATCTGGTCAGTGAGTTCAACACACGATTAGAATCCCTAGCGGTGTGGCTCGCTGTGACTTTCATTAACCATTCTTTTATTTTCAGCAGCGAAGAGGGCCAAGTATATGGTGAGTTATTCTGGGACAATGTCCATCCCAACAAATCAGGAATAAATCTCCTATCCACTAACATCCAAGATTACATAAATTATTACCTTTTACAGGATTTTCGAAATGGAAGGACATGGAGGTGCTAGTTTTACCATCTTGCGATCAATCCGGTACACAGCCAGTCATATATAAACAAGTACCAATACAACTATCAAACCATTTCAGTTTATTACACAACGAGTCCATAGCCACTCCAGATGATGAGCCATACATAGACACTATCAACAGCAATACAAACACAAATACTGAACTGCATGTACATTCCCAGGCAGAAATTAGCACAAATCAATTGCCAAAACATTTACAATCAAACAACAATGGAAATTCTAAAACAGTAACGAACACATGTATATACACAAATGCAGATAGTTTGATTAATAAAAAGGCTGAGCTCGAAACACTAGTACAGAATATTCACCCTGCAATCATATTAATCACGGAAGCCTTACCTAAAAACACAACCATCAACATTAGTGAACTACAGATTGATGAGTACCAACTATCACTGAATAATAAACCATCAAGGGGAGTTATTATATATACACATGTATCACTAAATGCTCAATCCTGTGACATCTTGAATGACGATGACTTTACCGAATCAGTGTGGAGTACATGGACGACATAACAAAAGGAAAGAATTATCATTGGTTGCATCTACAGAAGTCCCAGCTCAGATGGCTCAAATAACAAAAACCTCTTAAATCTACTACAGAAAGTTGATGCAGCAAATACAGACCATATTCTTATAGTAGGGGCTTCAACTACCCATCGATAAATTGGAACACAGGCTTTTCTCCAAAAGAAGAAGAAGACGCTTTTCTTAATACTACCAGCGATATTTTTCTACAGCAACTAGTTACTAATCCGACTCGACATAGAATAAATCAGACTTCAAATCTTTTGGATCTAGTTTTAACAAACAACGAAAACATCGTCCATGAAATAACTCACCTACCGCCGCTAGGTAAAAGTGATCATGACATTCTACAAATATCACTACATCCTGACATCTTAAGCACAAGCAAACAAATAGCTAAGCCAAAACTACTGTTGAACAAAGGACGATATAACGAACTGCGAAGAGACTTAGGAACGACTGACTGGAATCATCTACACCAACTTAATGCATCAGAAGCTTGGAACTTCCTACACAAAACATTGAACACAGTGAAAGAACAGTATATACCTACAACAAAAAACCATGGCAAGAAAAAGCACCTCTGGATTGATCGGGCAGCAACAGATTCACTCAATAGCAAAAAGCGTGCATACAAAAGATACAATGAAACTAAGAAAACTACAGATTACACTCTACAAAATTGCTAGAAACAAAGCAACAGCATGCATCAGAAAATCAAAACAGACATTTGAACGTAAAGTGGCAACTGAAAGTAAGAAAAATCCTAAAGCCTTTTGGGACTATGTCAAGAGTAAAACAGTTCTACTTGAATCAATTAGCAAGCTACGTAACCCTGCAAACGACACCATGACCACAGATGATACAGAAAAAGCAAACATTCTCAACACATTTTTCTCAAACATGTTCACTCCAGAAAATCTTCTTTCTACACCAATCATTAACCCCAGAAACAATGGTACCATACTAAAAGACATATTAATAACACCTATTGCCATCGAAAATAAACTAAAAGGACTCAACCCCAATAAAAGCAATGGCCCGGATGAAATACCAGTGAGAATACTAAAAGAAGCTGCTAAAGAAATTAGTACACCACTATGCATAATTTTCAACAAGTCTCTTGAAGAAGGCATTTTACCCGACATCTGGAAAATGGCAAATGTATGCTGCATACACAAAAAAGGCTCCAAGAATGACCCAAGCAACTACAGACCAATCAGTCTCACTTCTACATTATGCAAGGTCCTAGAATCTTTTATAAGAGACAGTATTGTAAATTTCCTGGAAACGGCTAATCTATTTACCAAGTGTCAGCATGGATTTAGACGTAAAAGATCATGTAAAACTCAACTACTAGAATACCTGGAGGATTTAACAGCCATGCTTGACTCAAACGAACCTGTCGATGCAATATATTTAGACTTTTCAAAAGCTTTCGATACTGTGCCACACCAACGACTCCAAACAAAACTGAGAAGCTATGGTATTGGCGAAAATTTAGTAAAATGGATAGGGAACTACTTAAGCAACAGGAGCCAGAGAGTTAGAATTAATGATGCATCATCGGACTGGATTGAGGTGACCAGCGGCGTGCCACAAGGAAGTGTTCTAGGACCTATACTTTTTCTGATATATATAAATGACCTACCTGATCGATTAACCTGCCACTGCAAAATATTTGCAGATGATACAAAGATGTACGGCAACCCAGCTACCAGTCAGATTCAGGAAAACATAAATAAAGTATGTAAATGGTCGCAGACATGGCAACTATCTTTCAACACAGACAAAACGCATGTCATGCACTTCGGCAGAAATAACCCTCAAACCAAATACTATATGACAGATACACCTGATCCACATCCTGTATCAACATCAGATGTAGAAAAAGATTTGGGGGTTCATGTCGACAGAAACCTCTCCTTTGACATACATATAGGGAACATTGTATCCAAGGCAAACAGTACAATAGGACTAATCAAGAGAACATTTACCAACATTGATCAATCTACTTTCACGCTACTATACAAATCACTTGTGCGACCCATTCTTGAATACTGCAACTCAGCATGGTCTCCAAGACTGAAAAGGCAATCGCAGCTAGTAGAAAGAGTACAACGCAGAGCAACAAAACTTGTCCCACAAATCAGAGAGTATAGCTACACAGAAAGACTTGAAGCCCTAAATCTAATGTTACTGAAATATAGACGGTTTCGTGGAGATTTGATTGAAACATTCAAACTCATCAAAGATCTATATAATATTGATAAGAACTACTTTTTCGAACTGTCCAATGTTACACGGACCAGAGGTCATAGGCTCAAGCTCAACATAAAACGTAGCAGCAAAGATATTCGGAAGCACTCCTTCGCAAATAGAGTGGCACCACATTGGAATTCACTGCCAACAACAATAGGCGAAGCAACCACAGTCGAAATATTCAAGGGCAAACTAGACATCTTTTTCAAAGAAAGAATATTTGAATTCGACTGAACACAATTAATTGTGGTGTGGCTTTGGACGTTGCTGTTACACATATGCTTATACAACATATGTGAGCCGTCAATTCCCAAAGTCATAATACAATTATTACATCACAGTGGACTAATCTTGAAACAGCCTGTGCATCTACATGAACATGCACACATGAAGATAGCTACACGTGTTGTATCCAGACCAGGGTTGCCTGCCCTACCAGTTTAGCACTGAGGCAATAACAAGCCAATGGCTTATGCCTTGTAAATTGATGATGATGATGATGATTATAAGGGACAGCATTGGGAACTAGTCCACTTTACGGGCTGGCGATAATTAATGGTGCGCTGGCTCGGTTGGCAAAAAATTGTTGTCGCACATGCTTGGAATTATAATCCAAAATGGCCGGTTTCCATCCCGCATTCAGGCATGTGATCAAAGTGTAAAAACCTGCACCATTCCATATGTTATTCACATGACACATGCAGTGGAGGAGATGTAAGACCGTCGGTCCCGTCTCGTGTAGTGTCTGTGCCATGGGGGGACGTAAAGGAACTCAGAGTGTCAGGCCCTGTATCGGGAGCTCAGTTGAGAATACTCGCTGATAGTGTAAATAGTACTGTAAATAACTTAAAATACTGTTCTGTATCTAGGCTTGCACGATTTATGCTTTGAAACATCATTATCGATTTTGTAAAAGAAATCGCGATTTTCGATTAATTCGTAGACTGTCCAAATTACCAAAAGTATAAGTTGGGGTAACATGACGAGTCCCGAAAACTGGGACTTGGAATTTCTAGAAAAAGTTGAAATAAATGATAAAAAATTAGCACGAAATTAGAACGCAATTCCATGCGACAAATTCGTACCATCCTACGTCTATGCATAATGTATACCTTATATCCATTATCGTGGGAGTGAAATTATTAATCGTGACCACCTAAATATTGCGCATAGTTTAATAAACACTTTATTTGATCAAAGTTTGACATAAAATGTTGTCCAGAAAAATATAAATCACATGATCTATCAGCTTCCGCTTATAGCCTCCCTTTGTAGGACGAGTTTAGGTCATTACCCGAGTAGCGCGAAGATGCTAATATTAGTACCCGGGGAGATACTGCGCAATCCACATACATGGGACGGTAGTTACGAGAGCGATGGCATAAACTCGTCCTATGGTGCAGTTTATAGTTCTTTTCAGAATATACGATTTTCCTTTAAGTGTAATCAACAGCAGAGTTCGTATACAACAATCTGGAATGCTGCTGCTTTATTTTCTTTAATTAGACATGACAACCGAATCAAAAAGGAAAATTTATTACACCGCCTGAAATTACTAACTCTAGAATTAAAAAGGATTGTGTTCACTGATTGTTGCCTAACGCTCTGCAACTAAGCATATACTTGGTATTTCACGACAGACTCCGGGTCTGCAGCGAAAAAGAAAATGATATGGCGATTCTATGGAGTAACTAACTGGTTTCCTCAATGACAAAGGTATTGTTAGCTTGTTTATCTGTCGGTTTGTGTTGTGATTAGTAATTATTCGACATGTGCATGACATGGCAGGATATAAACACAATGAACACAGGCATGAATCGATTATAATTGTACTTATGTAACTGATAAAATGCGATGGAAAAGTACACACTTCATATTTTAAACAAACTTAAAATTGTTGACGATTTCCGATTTTACCTCAATTACATTGTAAAAATTGCGATTTTAAAGCCGCAACTCTCACTCCCTGGGTTGAGATGAAATTAATACACTATGAGGCGGAGCTTCTATGATGACGCGTATGGCACATGCGTAAAATAGCCTACCATCTGACAGCTCAGCACCTGGCCGCTGTACACAGCCTATATTATACCTAGATGACTGGTTTACTATAGAGTAGGACAGTCCACCCTCTGCATAGTAACGCTATACACATGTGTACTATATTCACATACTCCTTCAAAAAGATTTATTTAATTAATTTGTCATAAACTGGCTGACTGCTGCAAGCCATCAGACAATAATTTCAACTGACAATAACTGCAGACTATTTTGAAAACAACTTGACTGAAAGTGGTTTGTGGCTATGCTAGTCAAATTGTTTCCAAAATATTCAGCATATATCCAGAGTTAAACCCTGTTGAAAATGTAGCCTACAGGAATTCAGCAGTCAAACAATTAAGCCAATTTATCTAGCAATTCATTTAGCTCAGTATTGAGGTATTAGAAAGGTTTATTAGATAGTGATGCATGTAGTATTCTTAATGTGGTTATTTTGAAAATGGGAATGGGGATATCTGTTACTGTCAAATGCAGCAACAGTTTTCTGCAACACTTGTCACACTGATATCAAAAGAATAATTGTTACAAAGCCGGTATTAGAAAGGCTAATATACAGTTTACAAACACTGTTGCTGAAGGCTGTTGCTGCCTAACAGCTTACACCACCCTTATTTGCAGTTATAAGTGGCAATCACAAGCTTATGATCATGTCGATAGTCACTTACAGGACTGGCGGAATGATCAGCGAACGAAAAGAAGAAGAAGGTGGCAATAAGACCCCCACTTCTTATCAAGATAATGTGTTTATTTAGTTATTACTGCATGTTCTCTCTCCACATATGATATAGGATAATACATGTGGCTGCTATCAGCTGTTTACACTTATAAATCATTCAGAGAACATTTTCCCGCAATATGATGTCACAGCTTTAGCTCCGCCCACTAAATTCAAATTTTATTCAGCTCTCATGTTTATTTGAGCTAATTCTCATTTAAATGAATATTTTCCAACAATTTCTTCGATATGACAGTACCAGTGCTATACCAAGAATGTACTGTGCAAATATCTAAGAAATCTGTAAGGGTTTTATACCCTATTTTTAAAAATATGCTACCTAGATGTGAAAGGTGGTTAGATTTTGATAGATGTGACACCAGCGCCATCTGGTGCCTTTTATAGTCAAGGTGGGCCTTTAAAAATAAATCGAACTTCACGATTAAATCGAAAAATCGCTTAAGCCTAACTGTATCTACGTCTCGGTCAACAGCACAAGTGGCCAGTGGTTCCATATCTGAACCTGTAAACAGCACACTGTATAGCACAGAATTGACCACACTGAGCGGCCTAGATGGTGCTCCTATCAAGGGGAGGATAATACGAAATAGCATAACAATGGCAGACGAAGTCGCGCAAAATAACACAATAAATGGGATTTGCCGAGATTTTAACTGTTGTTAGGAATATCGCAAAGACGTCATCGGAATTCTTTTTATTGTACAGCGATTGATTAAGATCTATGAGCCATTTAATGACATTTTAGCGTCTGTGACATATCAATGTAATCTAAGCAAACAAGAACTCTTAAAAGCTGCTTGTGTTGTTTAAAATAAAAAGGCAAACATTAAAATGTCTAACACTTACCCTAAACTCTCATCCTAACTAATTCCAAATTTCCAATTAATGTAAGACCATATAATCTTGTTTGTAGGTGTGTAGTAGACCTAAATGTGATAAAATTATTCTGATGTAATGTAAATAAATGATAATTCTTAAAGGGCGTGAACATAAAAAGAATCTCACCCTAACCATAGTACCAAACTAATCCAAACCAATTCCAATTACGGTAAAGTATAGGCAGCAACAGCAGCCAGTCAAATTAGTTCCAAAATATTCAATAGCTTAACCTAGCTATAGTTTTTTGGAAATTGATAGTCAGGGAGTCCAGAGATCGATCAATCCCAACACGAGCGAGGTGTGGGTGGAGCTTAGCTAGAGATGGGCGGGGCATAGTTAAACACGGAATGGTCCATTGGTGAATGGGTGGGTCGGTCCCTGTGGTGTTTCCAAAACAGAAGCTTTATAATGTTTAGTACAATTTTGAACATGATTAAGAAATGCTCTGTTGAATATTTTGGACCTAATTTTACTGGAAGTCACTGTTGCCTTATGGCTTAAAGGTGCATATTCACAGCAAAATTACTGAAATTAAAATTGTTTATAATTTTGTATACTTTTAGAAGCTTAAACTGTGAGCCTATATGTAATGACACGAAATAAATCTTAGCATATGATTTCATTCCATATAAATTAATAAAATTTTTTAAGTTGCGAAATTGAAATAGAGGCGCATGCCTCTATTTCAATTTCACAACTTAAAACATTATACTAATTTATACGGAATGAAATCATCATATACTAAGATTTATTTTATTTCATTACACACAGGCACATAATTTAAGCCTTTAAAAGTATACAATTTTAAATTTTTTATTTTCAGGCATTCTGGTGTGAATATGCACCTTTAATTCTAAAATATTCAACAGCATGTTTTATTATCACCACATGTTTTGAAATAATTCAGGGGATATTGCAATTTCCATCGTCTGTCCATCCAGCTTATTCTCTGAAATCATTTGGTGGAATTCAATCAAATATGTTAGGTGAGTGAGGTGGGTGCAGAACATCAAAGTTGGTGGATCCATTGGGATTTGCGATCATGTGCCATGGACTGTGCCTTTCTAGTTTTGTTTTGAAAACAAGTGACATTTATAGATTTCTCTGAGCTGTACTATGCATGATGCATTGTGATATTGGACACTATTGATAGCTGACAACTGTTTGTTATCTTCCTGGAATTTTAGAATTTTTATTATATAATTTATCTTTTCAGATGTCAGATAAGAAGCAGAAATCTCAGTAAGGTGCCTTAGATATAACTAAGACAACAGCTAAGAGATTTGTTTGCTACTGTTGACGATGCGTGTATCAGGGCTTGTTCCGGCAAGGTTTCTTACCATCATCGCACACCTCATCATTGTCATCGTCATCTTCTTTACAAGGGTAGGTAGAATATTTGTTTCGTGGTAAGATTCTTGAATACAGTGACCAGAGGTCAACTTAACTTTTAAAGTTTACTGGCCAACCGGGCCAGCTTCACCGTTACAAGTTTGTGAAAATTAAAATTTTGGTATGTAATGTATCGCGTTCAAGATGCACCGTAACGGTACTTGTCTAATTAATCAATGAAGTAGCCTGTAAAACACGATGATTTTGGACATGGTTCATTCATATTTTACTTGTAAAATACAATTTAATCTCGATATACCCCCAATATACAGCCTATTCATTTTAATTTGCAAGATTTATATGACTTCATTCTCCGTTTTAGGTTAGACAAAAATCTTCTCATTCCCAACATTGGCTAGCATAGATTTAGGTTATGAGTATATAGCAATGGATTAGCTGCCGATGTAAAACAGAGGTAGCATATGTGGTGAATTAACATTTGAGGAAATGTCAAATTCATCGACCATTAGTCTGACTAAAGCATTACATGATGCATAGGAGCGGATAGTTTAAAGGTATTTTTAAGCTAATGCTGAATTGCTGGATTACACATTACTGTTGTGTGGGGTGTAAATGACTAAATGTAAGTTATTTAGGTGAAAATTTTAACTGGCCCGCCAGACTGGTTACTTGAATTTTTAACCGGCCCGATGCAAAAGCCACTGGCCTCAGGCCAGCGGGCCAGTGCTTAAGTCGATGCCCTGCTGATTCAAACAGTGACGTGACCACATGTCTCTGTGAATGCAAGTTTTGTGGAACTTTAAAACAGATGGACTCCAGATTCGTAGGTTTCATGGAAATCTTAGAGTCATGGAATTTGAGAGTTGAGAAGGCTGGAGAATCAGCATGTGTTTTAAGACATGATAGGAAAGTCATGGAAAGTTAACCCTCTGATGTCAGATGTCCTAATGACAATCAAAATCTTTATTAACCCATTACTGGCTAAGCAGTCTCTGCAGTTGCCATGAGGAATGTACTAGTGTTGTTCCAATTAATCGATTTGATCAATGATTGATTGGTTTGCATATCCAACCAACAGATCGATCATGATTTCAGAAATCGATTCTGACTGCTTATAAATTTACAATATTAAAACTGCAGATGATTCTTTTCTTGGGCAATGCCATTTTAATTTCATTTTTACAGATCTAAATAACATTGTATTACTCCATACGAGTCCATACTCTAAGACTTTAACCCTCTCAACACTGAAACCACCATACCAATAGCATGTTGAATCCAATCAAATTGGTTTAAAAATATTCAACAGATTATTTCTTAATGGTTAAATATCCATTCAAAATTTCAGAATGGGTAAAAATGAGAAAATGTTGTGATCGATCATTAAATGATCATTGGTTAGTATGTAAAAGCAATCATCGATCACAAAACTAGTACCAATTCCCAACACTAGAATGTACATTTGCGGCCCAAGAGAAGACGATTTTTGCTGAGCCATATTATGTACATGTACATGTAGCTCAGTGGAACACAAAATAGGTTTAATTTGCTACCAGTCCCCCAACATGAGAAGAGATCTACCTCATTTTCTTTCTCGCATGTTCAAGCAATTTTTCTCAAATGTCTGATTCTGTTTTGGATCATTTTATGTTGGTCGGACATACGACAAGACAATAACATGTCAGTTTGTGTTTTATTTCATCATTTGTGAATGATACAAGTAATAATGTATGTAGCTGTAGATGCAAATAAATTACACAGAATACAAGTATTACAGACAATATAGACAACGCTATTGGTTATTGCAATACGGCAAGAGGAAATAGCCGTTACGCTTCGCTGACTTTGCATTTTTAGGTTGAATTTTACATCATGGATACCATTCTGACCAAAATTCTGAGCTGAAACAATGTGATAAAAATTTATATTAATACATACATGTAATATACACCCCTATTCTTGTCTTGAATAAAATGAGAAAATAATTGTGTATAATATACACTAATATACGGTAGTTGAAATGTCTGTTTTCTAGGCATGGCAGGTGAGCGATACAGACCCATTGGGCCTCTTGTTTATTAACAAACTAGTTCTTTTTTTGTGAAATCTGAAAATCTGATGCATTGTTTGCATTAATATTGTATATTTCAGGATGAGAATGTCAAAATGTGTTTGCCGGAGAAATATACTACAGATGAGTTCACAACTAAAGACAATGAGTGAGTAGTGGGGAATTCTGGAGCCTGCTTGTATATGGACAGTCAAACCTCCAGCTTGATGCTTGTGCGTTGACATTTTGTTACAAACTATAATAGTTCTATTTAGAATGACCATTGAATGACCACCCTTAAGTTGTCAAGCCGACCAAGACTGGGCTCTGCAGTTGTCTTGAGAGTAGTCCATTTGCTTCCCAGGTGTCCATTTGCTTCCCAGGTGAATACGATTTTTGAAATTTTACTACTGGAATGACTGGCTCAATTACCGAGCCAGTCATTTTCATCGTAAATTTAAAAAAATAGTCTTCTCTTGATGTGCAAATATACATTTCTCAAGATGACTGGAAAAGGGATTTTTTGCTAGCTTTAGTTTTTGAGAAAGCGAGACAATGGGGTTACCTTAGGTGGCGTTGTCCGTGTCGTCGTCATCATCCGCGGCGGTGTCATTTGTGTTAAAGTTTTTGACTGTACATATAATTCATCAAAGACTTACCCGATCTTGACGAAATTATACAGCTATGATCTATACCATCATGGCATCTAGTCTCCATCATCTGCAAAATGATTTTCAAATTTTTCCCAAATTTTTTCGAGGTTTGAACTTAGCCTATTTTCCAACAAAAATCAGGTATACCTTAAAGTTTTTCAATCAACATATAATTCATCAAATACTTATCCAATCTTTACAGATATGATCTATGCCATCTAGTCTCCAACATTAGCAAATTGATTTTCAAATTTTTCCCAAATTTGAACTTGGTCTATTTTCCAACAAAAATCAGGTAAATGTTAAAGATTTAGTCTCGCCCCGTATGAAAGATGAGACAATGGGGTTACCTTTGGTGTCATCATCTGCAGTGGCGTGTCATTTGTGTTAGTTTTTCATGAGCCTTATTATTAAAAAATGGGTCATCAGATTTCTATTAAACTTCACAGACTTATTCTATGTAAGGTAGAGATGCAATTGCTCATCATTGCTAAGATTTATTTTTAAATTTTACCTGTTTTTCATAGTTTTTGGACTTAGAATATTTTGGCAAATATTTGTGTTAAAGTTTTTCATCAGCCTGATTATTCAACAAGTGGTCATCAGATTTCAATGAAACTTCACAGACGTATTCTATGCAAGGTAGAGATGCAATTGCTCATCATTGCTAAGGAAATTTCACGTGTTTTTCATTTCTCCATCTGAGCTTATGCTATGGTGCACATCCGTCATTTCTCCATCTGAGCTTATGCTATGGTGCACATCCGTCATTTCTCAATCTGAGCTTATGCTATGGTGCACAGCAGTCATTTCTCCATCTGAGCTTATGCTATGGTGCACATCCATCGATTTTCCATTACTCTAATCTTTATGTAGTCTAGCAAAAGTGTTCCGCTAAAAATATTTGCATAACCTTTGCGTGAATAAAAAATGGGTTACGCAATTTCTGCAGGCCTAAAACATAATTATGAAATTCCCTTTTACTTTTCCAGATAGAGTCAACAATGTCAGACAATATTAAACTGTGTCAGCAGATAGGAAAGAACATTTCTGAGATTAAGCCTACAGAATGTGGGATATTAGGAACTTTGTATAAAATTAGAAACACTTGTACTGAGGAAACGCGAAAGGAGTTGGAAAGCACGGCCATGAAAATTAAGGCAAATGCATTATCAGCGAATTATAAGTGCACTGAGCTAAAAAAAACAGCATTTGTGCAAATGAATCACAAACAAGTGAGTTAAAACTTAAAATTAAGGAACTGAAATCAAAAGTTGAAAGACTAATGAAGGAGAATTCACATCTTTTGTCCCAGAATTCATTACTCAATATAGAGTTAGATAAAAAGCACTGAAAAGCTGAATGCATCGCAAACCATGTTAACCAATCCTGTGGATGCTTCAAAATGCCTTAAAGATGATGTTTCACAAGATATATGTTTGGCCAAGATCAACACGAGGAAGAAATTCACAAAAGAGGGTTAAAAAGAAAAACAATTAATGTATTTACAAGGGACATTTACATTTTAAAATTAGTTTTATATCCTGAATAAGGTTAGTATTCCATTTAGATGGTTTCACTGGCAGTAAAAAGTGGAATTGGATGGATTCATATATACGGTACCGTCGGTACGTCACTGGTGATGGTTATAACATGAAAGAAAATACTGGGGTGAGATATATCACATAATCACTGTATTAGTTAACAAGAGCTCTTCGGATTTTGAAACCTTACTAACTGTTTCTATCTCATGTAGGGATGCAATATCTATCATTAAAAAGTTAATTTTGTGCAATGTCATCAGATATGTTTTCAATTATTAGTCAATAGGAACTTAAGTACCGGTATTAACTGGATCAATAATACCAGCCATCCAGGGGCGAGACATATCACGCATTCGCGTTCTTGTAATTGGTTAATTATTTGAAGAAAAATAGAAACTTCATTCATTTGGTGATTTCTAGGCTGTATCTACAATGTACATGTAGTGTTATCCTCCATGAATCTGAATGAAATTCTGAATATAGACAACCACTACTAAGTGGTGAAGGGCAACTTCATGCTCTGTTTATAACTGCCACTAGTTTATACGTGTATGTCAGTTGATCTGTCTGTCCACAAAATCTTTCGACATTTCCATGATTTGAAATTAACTTGGATGAGTCACATTCCTGCAAGACTAGTGAACACTAGATTCTACTAGCCCCAGGGCTAGATTTTAAGGATATTTTGACGGAATAGTGCATCATTGATTTCACTTCAAGAGTATACTTACCTCCCTAATACTTTTGATATTGCTAAATATCGGCATTCACTCAATAAACACTCAGAATAAAAACAGTTAGGTGCCCCTACTGGGCAGGTAGACAGAGGGTAGTCCGGCGGATGCCAGCCCCACCGCCGCGCATGCACCGACTACTACTTCCTCTTTGCTAATTTATTGGCAGAGAGAACACATGTTTTTGTGGTTTTTTCAACTTTCACTGTTATCAACGCATTTTATAGTCTTAAGAGAGTGAATATATTAGAAGGATAGTACCTGGACATGTTGGATAAAGTGGCTTCGTTGGAGGAGGGCGCAGGATCCTTATATCAGGTGATTTCTAATATATTCTAGCGAGTTTTCCCCGGTGTAATGTGTTTCCGGGACTCGCGTTTACCGTGATAAGCGCCTGTTTTAGTTGTTTTATTTCAACATGGTGCTATATAAGACTAATCTCTCTCTGTGTTTATGTCCACAGGTATCGGTTATGATATGTAATGGACATCACAGCATCTGAGGGGTTGTTTCTCTCCACCAAGGTTCCATTTCCTACTAATACTGTTAGGTTATCTAACCAAGATTTTTATGTCCAGTGAGTCGGAGGCCTAGTATAAAGGTCTTCTCACTTTGCCCTCTTGATCCAATTCCTTCCCCTGAAGGTGGAGAGAGTTAAGAGGCGTACAGTTGGTGGAGTGCTCCAGTTCATCACGTTGGATGGTTTGTTTATACAAGGTATCAGGTATCTGAGTAATGATATGAGGTGAGGTTAATTATTTAAAGAAAATGAACTGTAATTGCCATTGTTATCGTTGTGTATCTGATGGTTGTGTAGTCTGAATAACCATTCTAACATGTTCTGGTTATGTATACAATTCGTCCGCACACCTTGTTGTTGGTTCGGATCGATTTAATTTCTGTCATGGGATCATGATGTCATAATCAGCCTTGCTATTTATTAACAATTAAAGTTTTGTCCAACGCTGGTTTTATTCAATTATTGATCTTTATGATCATTTCCCTCTCTTTTAGTTTGGTTTTGAGTTTCTAACCTTAACAAAATTACTCATTGTCCTCGTCCTTTGTCCTGTTTCATAGACCTGGTTTTTCGTCCTGTGGACCCTTCCTGAAAGATAGATTTGTGCCTCATATTTGCTTTGGTTGTAGTCCCTGTGGGTCATTGCTTAAGTGAGAGGTATGCAAGCATTGGGGGGGCGACTTAATGTCTGAGTTTCTGTGTTTGCAGGCGAAGGACAAGGTAGTGGAGGAGGAGAGGAAGCTGAAGAGAGAGGGTGTAAGTAAGAAGGGTAAGAGGAAGGCCTCGTCCGCAGTGGACATGGAGGCCTTCCGGTCTGAGATGTTGGAAGAGATGAAGAGGACGATAAAGGATTTGGTTCCAGAGTTGCTACGTGGCATGCTTCCTGGACCAAATCCTTTGTCGTCCTCGGCATCTGCTTCAGAGCAGGTAATCGCCACCTCTGAATCACCTTTCCGTAGGCCGGTTCCGTTGTTCGACGATTCAGAGGTGGCCCCATTAGTGGGGGCGATCCACGACCCTGGCAGCAAGCAGGCTTGGTGCCGCGCCGAGGGGTCGTGCACGGCTGTCGCTGGAACCCGCGGGCTGCTTATCAGTCCAGGGATATCCGCATGCCGCAAGTGCCAGTACCTCCTATGGCACCTTTCCTGGCCAGTCCAGGTTAGCTCTCTTTGCTGACCCGGAGTCTAATCTTTCTGGCCAGGAGGAGGAAGAGGATTACCTGTTATGGTTGCCTTCTGGGGACATGACCATGGATTATGACACGGGGAATACAGGCGACATATTCCATGGCTCTACTCACGCAGGAGTAGAGTTCACGTCGCAGAAGGTGGCCCTGGCCGATGCTGATGGCCAGCTATACCGCATACCTCGGCTTGCCGAGTGTATCGCTGGTGCTGGCCGGGGCCGTGGTGGGGCGGTATCTGCCCCGCGCTCTACCACGGCGCCTGCTCCTGGTTAAGCCAGTAAATTTAGCATGCCTGTTCTTTCGGGCCCGCATGTTTTCCCTGGCTTGCCAGGGGTATCAGCTTATCCGCCGTCAAGCTCTGCTGCTTGCGCTCAGGAGGAAGACGAAGGCCCCCGTCTTGTAGAGCGCTCGCAGCTAGCCACGGAAGAGGATTGGTCGGACGCTTGCCAGTGGCTGGTAAGTGTTAGGCCAGATCTTCCCGTGGAGCAGTCGGCTAGCCAGCGTGACCACAGGCCGTGGTTAGCTGGTAAGGCTACTGCTAGCGCAATGCCATCTCTGCCGCTGGCAGAGCATGTCGTTGACATGTTCGAGGCTGCAGAGACGTCCATCAAGGCGAATGGGCGTCTCGCGAAGGCCCCTCGCGAGGTGGCCAGGCGTTGCCGCATTGTGCCCCTGGATTACCAGAGGTACGGTGTGATACTCAAGCCGAGCGTGGATGACCGCGTGGCTTTGGTTGAAGATGCGCGGCCAGGCTCCCGTTCTGACACGGGAGTCTTGTGTTCGAACGCAACGCGTTCGGCCAATACCGCGTTGCGTGATGCGGAGGAGAGTGGGAGAGCTTCGATTGCCGCTCTGTCCCACGTCTCCCAGCTGTTACAGGGGGTGGTAACAGCATCTGTATCGCGCCAGCCAAGCCCGGTCACAATCCAGAGAGCCATCCAGGATGGTATCAACCTGGCTCTGGACTGCATGACTCGGGCGGTGACCAGGAGTGTCCGGGCGAGGCGCACGTTTGCCTTGGACAATCTGTGCCCGTCCCAGGACCTGTATAATAGGCTACTGCGTACGCCTATGACAGGTCCTGGTCTCTGGAGGTGAGGGATGTAGGCACCTCCAGGAGATGGTTACTCTGGTCAACAACCAGAGGGCGCTGCGCGAGCAGTTTGAAGTGCTCCGCCGGGAGCGCGTTCGTGCCGCACCCCCTGCGTATCGTCCCCTGCAGGCTCTAGGGGAGGTGGCCAAGTCAGAGGCCACCCACCATCGCAGCGTCGGCCCAGGCCGGGTGCGATTCGGCCAACAGTGAGGGGGGGCGCAGGCTCATGCGCAGTCAGCCAGGCAGCCACCCACTGCGGTGCTGGGCGTGGCGCGCGAGGATCTGGTCGTGGTAATCGTGCCTGATGGGCCGGTTACCACGGTGAGAACCACTCCGGTGTTTCTGGCGAAGGAGACAGTGCCACTCTTGCACTCCTTATGTCCACCTCTCTCCCTAGGTGGACCGGTGGGAGGCCGGCTGGCCGACCACACGCAAGAGTGGGAATGGTTGACTCAGAACCGTTTAGTCTTGCGATGGCTTTCAGTCGGGTATCATCCCGATTGGATGACAGGCCCGCCATCGTGACTCTCTAGTACCAATCTGGACTCCAAATCCGAGAGATCCAGATCAAAGGTTGTATATCGAGGAGATAAATTCCCTCATACAAAAAGGAGCTATTCAGCTGGCACAAAAGTGTCCGGGCTTCTATTCAACCGTGTTCTTAGTAACGAAAAACACCGGAGGGTGGAGACCAATTCTCAACCTCAAGCCGTTGAACAAGTTCATAGAGACGCCCAGTTTCAAGATGGAAACTGTGCGCTAGGTGTTGGCGGGGTTAGAGAAGGGAATGTGGACAGCTTCAATAGATTTGAAGGATGCTTATTTCCACATTCCCATAGCGAGGAGTTTCCGTCGCTTCCTGAGATTTGCATTCCAGGGCAGACAGTGGGAATTCAGGGTGTTACCCTTCGGAATTTCCACCGCTCCTCGGGTTTTCACCCGTGTGGTTCTTGCCATCACAGCATACCTCAGCCGGAGAAGCATAGCAGTCCACACATACATAGAAATGTTAAAAGCACACACCCAGGAAAGTTTATCGACCAATCTGGAGACTCCATCCCAGAAGTTTGTTTACCTGGGGATGTTCTTCGATCTAGAGACAGGATATGTTTATCCTACTCAGGAGAGAGTTCAGAGACTCATCTCAGTAATTCAGTCAGTGTGCGACAGTCGTCATGTCCTGGCACGGGTTTACTTGAGAATGCTGGGGTTGATGGTTACTTTGGAACCGGTCATTCCTCAGGCCGCCTTACGCAGGCGCCCGATCCAGTTATTTCTCATGACACAATGGACCCAGAGTACAGGTTCGCTGGACTCGAACGTGTCAGTGTTGGCGCGTCTAATTCACCACCTGCAATGGTGGTTGAACACAGAGAATCTCTTGGTGGGGTTTATGCCTGCCCCTCCCTTGCCTGGAAGAATCCACGATATCAGGGCTTTGGAATCTGGAACAGTCAAAGGAACATATCAATCTACTGGAGTTAAGAGCAGTAGTCCTGGGCCTGGAACATTTCTTACGGAAAGTTCAGGGCAAGATTGTTCTTATTCGTTCAGACAACTCAACAGTTGTGACTTACATAAACCGCCAGGGCGGAACGAAGTCGCCCAGTCTCTGTATGATGACATGGAGACTGCTTTGTTGGTGCCTGGATCACAGGATTACCTTGAAAGCAGTTCATATTCCGGGAAGGTTAAATCTGCTAGCAGACTCATTGAGCCGAAGGATGAGTGTTTTACCGACGGAATGGCAACTAAATCAATGTGTGGCGGATCGTCTGTTCGACCATTGGGGGAAACCCAACATCGATTTGTTTGCAACGAAGAAGAATGCGAAGATGACGACGTACGTCTCTCCGATTCCAGATCCAAGTGCTTTCGCAACAGATGCGTTAGCTATCAGCTGGGGGGGGGAATGTATGCATACGCATTCCCTCCAGCAATCCTGATTCCAAAAATTCTTCAGAAAATCAGACAGGAGGAATGCCAAGTGCTTCTGATCGCCCCGGATTGGCCAAGCCGATCATGGTATACGGATCTGCTGGACCTTCTGGTCTGCAATCCGGTTCCTCTGCCTCTGATGGACGACATTATCTTCCAGGGCAAGGCCCTTCACAACAATCTGTCAATGTTCAGATTGACTGCGCGGATGTTGTCAAGGAATCTAGAATTAAGGAAGGCTTTTCTGAGCAAGCAGCCATGTTTATGGCCAAAGCCATGGGGGGGGGGGGTCAACCTCCAGAGCATATAATTATAAAATCAACAGATTTGCAGAGTGGTGCTCAAAAAGATGTATTGATCCAATGGATTCATCTATTCAGGTAGTAGCTGATTTCCTCTGTCACCTGTATGATGCCTATAGCCTCAAGCCTAACTCTATTGCTGGTTATAAGTCAGCTTTAATGACTGTTATCCCTTGCTTGGCTAAGAGGGGAAGTGATGAAGTAAGTACATTAAATGTATTAATTAAAGGCATGAGCAATTCAAGACCACGGAATCCCCTGGTGATTCCGTCTTGGAGTTTATCACTAGTGCTTCAGGTACTAGGTGATAAGCCTTTTGAACCACTTAGTTCCATTTCTATGAAACTGTTAACTCTTAAAACTGTATTTTTAATTGCTGCGGCCTCGGCTAGGTGTAGGAGTGAAATTCATGCCTTATCAGCCGTGGAGGACCGTTTTGTGGTTACAGGGGAAGGCCTTAAGTTGCTACCTAGGATTAATTTCTTAGCTAAGAATCAGTCTGAAATATCCAGGTCAACCTATTTTTTTGCCTGCTTTAACTAGATATGATCCTAATTCTAAAGCATGGTGTCCCGTTCAGGCGCTGCTTCGGTACAAACAACGTACTTCGGAGTGGCGGACCGACCAGTCAGCGTTATGGTTGTCATATATTGAACCCCATGGCAGGGCGTCTAAGGACACCATTTCCAGGTGGATTGTAGAGTGTATCCAATTTTGTCATAAATCCGCCACTGGTAAGCAGGTTGACATAGCCAAGGCTCACAGTGTCCGCGGCGTGGTGACTTCCACTGCCCTATTTAATGGGGTCCCTGTGGATGACATTATGTCCGTTGCTCAGTGGCACTGTGAGTCAAGTTTTACAGACCATTATCTCCGTGACACCTCGAATCCTCTCGCCTTGTCGATTTTGAACAAATAATCGCTTATATGATTTTTGAGGAGGGTTTCCTCATTGCTTATATACTTCACAATTAATTAATGGAAACAACCACTTTTTGGGACTGCATCGGTCTTCTCCACTGGGAAGAGGATGACAGCTGCCAAGTTCAACAAGGTCAGTCTTGTTCATGTGTTGTTCATTGTTGATTGTATTGTCACGTTACCCATTGTTATTAATATGGTGATGGTTTGTGTTTTGATGTGGTTCATCATTGAGAGTATACGAAAATGGAGCCTTTTCGTCTCTGTCCTATAGTACATGGCACTGGTACGTAGAGCGTATGGGAAATAACCGTTCAGGTGAGAGTATTTGCCACACATAATTCATCCATGACATTTTAGCTTTTTAGCATGCAGGCAACGAAAGATATTCAGGG
Source organism: Chaetoderma sp. LZ-2023a (assembly GCA_034401795.1). NCBI lineage: Eukaryota > Metazoa > Mollusca > Caudofoveata > Chaetodermatida > Chaetodermatidae > Chaetoderma > Chaetoderma sp. LZ-2023a. The sequence continues at coordinate 92,009,643 of CM067359.1, forward strand.
TTTAGTAACTAAATAGTGATACATTTCTGCAGCATATAATGGCTGTCATGATTTACTTTTCAACCAATCAGAAACAACCTAGCATGTCTGCTTCGGTATATACGCTCAGTAATAAAGGTGCCGGCTATAGTTTGGCAATGTGGTATAAATGTAACTATACAGGTAAGCTGTTGAATATTTTGAAACTTATTTGACGAAGTTGTGAACTCCCAGTCAAATTAGTTTCAAAATATTCACTGAGATGAGTGTTACATAATAAAGAATGCAAACTTACATGACATTACGCACTATCGCTTGAGGAAACAAAATGGTGGCGATCACTGTTCAACATTTACAAGGTATTGCAAAGCAGATAATTGTGATACAGAAAATGGAATGTGTGACAGGATATGAATGATATAAACATGTAGTTTTAATAAAACATAATCTATCGGCGTTTGAGATGAGATTAGCATCCCTTTAAACCCTTTAATGGTCAGATCTGGTTTTGAAAACTTCAACTTTCTCACAGGAAATGTCTAACTTTGAAAATCTATCGCTGAAATGGCTGGCTCTATTATTGAGCCAGTAATTCCAGTAGTAAATTTAAAAAGGTCTTGTCCTGCAAATGGAAATGTACTCCAGATCACTACATGTAGGTGGCCATTAGAGGGTTACATGTACTAGCCCACCTGGCTGGTCAGTCATGGATAATAATCAGCTAGTGGGTGTAGTGTTACTACATGTAGCCCACCTGGCTGGTCAGGCACAGATAATAATCAGCTAGTTGATGTAGTGTTACTACATGTACTATCCCACCTGGCTGGTCAGTCACAGATAATAATCAGCTAGCAAGCCAGCGGGCTAGTGTTACTTTTAACTTTGAAACTCTGAAACTATTGTACAGTACAGATCTTCGTTAGCTTTACTTAAACGCATCCTAAAGCTCGTTTAAAACGCGTCTGTATGACGTCATTTTCTCGTAGTAATTTGCTTAGACATAGCGCGTTTGGTAAAATCTCAATACGCATCTTAAATTTTATCTTGACGGGTTAAAATTTTGACACTACGGGTTTGACATTTTGATTGACGGGTTTAACCTTTGCCCTATGCGTTTGGTAGCGTTTGAAAATTTTATGATAAATTAAACGCGCCATCAATTCCAACCGCGGTTCTCCAGTTCTTTCGACGAGTCCTATGGCTAGAAGCAACTGGGTACTCGGTTCCTAGTCTAGGCAGAACCGCTTATCAGTACATGTTTCCTCCGTACATGTATCTCACGTGCTTTGCAAACTTTGAGCGATTCGTACAGCAGATTTTAACTTATTTACGTCAATTTGTGGCTCGATTTATCAGAAGATGTATTTAATTTAGTGTTTCTTCGCAGGATTCATCTAATTTCTGCGTTTTTATAGTGAAAATCTCGATATATCTAATGCCGAATGGACAATCGTCTTGAACTGGAACACCATTCCATTCTGATGACGTCATCGCGTATATATTTAACCTCGTTATCTATTGTTGGAAAAGCCATCAATGGCAAATCTGATTGGTTGAACTAATCTCATGACGCTTTGACAGTTGTGTACTATGAGACTAAACCAAGTTGGATCCAGATTGGGTACAAATTTTAATCTATGGATATATCGGAAACAAACTGGTCAGATTTTGCTCAAATTTTAATAAAGGAGGTTGTGTGATCATACATTAAGATTTAGCAACCCTGGAAGTGATCAAAAGAAAAATTATAGGCTGTGGGTTACAATCTCTGATAACTTGGATCTATCTGACGATGGAAAGTAAGTGATAACTAGATTGTTTGGTCGATGGCGTGTCATAGCAATCGACCACGTTCACTACCCCAGGGGAGGAGCCAAATGTAATACCAAGAAATGTGGCTGCAATGCAACCATGATTCTCCTTCGATCAATACTCACCATTCTGTTACTTCTGATATACAGCTGGCCCTGACAGCTGGCTCTAGGACTATAGACTTAGAAAGCTTTACCGACTCCTGGGAACCGGGTACTCGGCTCCCAACTGCCGAGTACCCGTCTACCATAGAGCTCATTCTTGTTTGCATAGCAACAAGAGCAATACATGCTTTTTAGCAGTTGGAAAGATTGAGAAATAAAAGTCTAAGTCTTTGTGTAAACTGTGATTGTGATAGCTAGTGACTCTTCTGCAAGGATATTTGGATAATATGGATACCGCCGATGATAACCAGGTCGTATATTTCCTTATTATTCCATAGTTAAAAGACTTAGGTCTCTAAATTTAGTTTGTGTCGCATCTTCCAATTTCTAACCCCAAAGAATCTGGGATGTGTGTTAACAACGAGATATGCCGGATGGTCGCCTTCTCTCAGGCGATCGGCAGATATGAAAATAGGTGTTTGCTACGGTATTTGTAACACGAATATCGGCTGACGTCGTTCTCCGTAAGATCCGAGCGGGTGATGTCACACCCGTGGTGCTCAGATGTTTATGTGAAGAAAATTTTTTCATTAATTCGCGCATCTTGTTCTGGGTGCTGCATACTAAAAATGGTACCAGAAAACTTTGGAATGTTCAAGTTTTGCGTGTTATCACGATCTGTTTGCAATGATCGGTGGTTTCAAAATTCTTGATTTAGATGTGTGGTCTGCAGTTTTACCGTGTGCTACAGCAGTTTGTTTACATTTTGTTGTTTCTTCACATATCGTTTTGGCTTTCGTTAGGAGTATAATTTATATTGATTGGTAAATATACCCCGAATGCTATGCCATATGATTCCTGGTTCCGTTATACATCCTGAAGGATCAATTTATGGGTATATTTATGCCCGCGTCATTCTTGTCATCATAATCAATGCGACCTTTGCTGTAACGTTGCGGGGTGGGGTGCGGGAGGGTTTTCAGTTAATTTATGGTCAATATATTTGAAAATTAATTGTCTGCCTTCCATCTTTGTCTCGTTCCGCTTGCTTATTGTAGGTTTGTGCTTATTTATAGGCCAAGCCAGCCCCACCATCATGTGACGAGTGCCACAAGTTCGTCCGGGTCCTTTTAAGGACCATGTCTGCTTTAGATGTCCCGCATGTAACCTTGATAGTAGGTATAATGTGTGTGCAGTGTGGTCCGCGGATATGATGTTGAAGTTCCTTGCCCAGAAGGATTTGGCTGGGTCTGACGCGGGGTCAGGCGGTCCGAAGTTAAATCGTTGAGCGTCCGGTTCGGCCGGTGGGGGCGCTCCACGTCTTCAGCTGGAGGTGGCGGAGATGGCACCGCCGGCGTGGTTTGGTCCGGCTATGCAGGGCTTTCTGCTGCCGAAGGTTGTTGGGCAGTCTCTCCCCATGCTTGGTACGGACCCTGTCTGGTCACCGAGGGAGCCGTCTCGTATGGCCCCCTGGCTGTCCCGTCGGGCTCCGGCCTGACGGGTTCTGTCTCTCTGCGGCCACCTCCGGGTGGTCCAGTAGCGGTGGCCGGTCCATCAGGCATGGGTTTCTTCATCTAGTGACAACTCTTCGGGGTCTGAAGACGAGGAGGCCGAGGAAGAGAGGTTGCTGCGGCCTGTGATGCCACGGGTGGAGAATATGGAGGTCGATTCCGTCCTGTACGGAACCGTCCTCCATCTGTCTGGCTTGGCGCAAGCCAGGGCAGCGGCTCCGCCCGTGGTTGAGGCCAATCTGGTACCGGGCACCGGCTGATGCCAGCTGACATGGTGACGGGTGTGCCGGGCCAGGCATAGTACTCGCCTATCTCGCCTGGTCCGGCAGTCAGACGTGGGGTGCCGTTGGCTGCTACGGGTCCGCACGGAAAACCGTTTTCCGTGCGGACCTACTCCATGGACTGGTGTGTTCCATGGGGTGGCGGCGGAACCGTATGGTACGGGAGTTCCTGGCGTGTCAACCGGGAGGCCGTGGCTGGTAAGTCAGTGAACGCGTCAACGGGTGACATGTTCACGGGTGTGTCCTCCTCGGAAGTAGACTGGATCCACGGTTTATCGAGTTGCTAGAGGCTATTTATAGTAAGCAGCTCATGACCAAGGGCCAGCTCCCTGCGGCCTCCAGGGAGGTGCGGGCAAGGTGTCGTATTCCACGGGGGGAATACGACAGGTATGTTGTGGTACCATCGGTTACCGAGGATGACCGATGGGTTCTGGGTGTCCAGAGTGCTGGAGCGGGTGGCCCCGGTCCGGCACTGGTGGGCAAATCCCAGGGACACCATGAGGAAGTCCTGTCCTTATGTGATGAGGGTGTGAGGGCAGCTATGAGTGCTGTCAACCACTCTTATCGCCTTCTTCAGTCGGTGTGGGCTGAAGCGGGGGCAGGCCACCCTGTGCCACCTGTGGCGCTTTCATGTGTCAATGACGGCCTGGTGCTGTCTATGGACGCACTGGTAAGGGTGCAGGAGCGTGTTACTAAGTCCAGGAGGCAAATGGTTCTTGACCATATGCGTCCGGCTACGGCCGTCAGGGAGCGTCTTCTTGGGACGCCCCTGACAGGTCCTAGCATCTTCGGTGGCCAGGCGCTGCCCATCCTAGAGGACACTGCTAGCATTGCGCAGAATCGGTTGGCGGTAGGTAAACTTACAGCTGGAGCTAGTGCGGCAAGCGCACGCACTAGGGGCTGTAGGGAAGCCGTTGACTGTTCAACCTGCCAAGAAGCAGAAGAAGCATAAAGGCAAGGCGAAAGCTAAGCCTAGTGCGGCTGCTGCTTCGTCTGGCTTTTCTCAGCCGCCGGCAGCGAAGAAAACCAGGAAGGTTGTGGAGGCCCCTACCCTCTCCAATGTTGCTCCTGATCACCCTAGAGGCGGGAAGGGGAAGGGTAAGTCCTCAAAGGGCGGAAAGAAGGGAGCAGATCGTACCATGATTCAGTGGTGCAGGAATTACTCGGTTGTTTTGAAAGCAGCTCACATTCCTGGGCGATTGAACATTCTGGCGGATTCTTTGTCTCGCAGACAGAGAATTCTGCCAACAGAATGGTCCCTCAACCCTCCAGTTATACGAAGGATCTTCGAGCATTGGGGCAAACCCAACATGGACTTGTTCGCCACAAGGGAAAATGCTCAAATCATGACTTATGTCTCGCCGATTCCAGATCCAAATGCCGTCGATACAGACGCTCTGGCGATAAGCTGGAGAGGGATGCACGCTTACGCGTACCCACCCACCATTCTTCTACGAAGGTATTGGTGAAGATCAGGGAGGAACCGTGTCTGGTCCTGCTAATAGCGCCGTATTGGCCCAGCAGGGCGTGGTTCACGAATCTGCTAGATCTGGTGGAAAACCCAGTGCAGTTGCCCGAGATTCCGAACATAATCTCCCAGGCCAAGGGATGCTTCCTACACGAGCGTCCCGAAATGTTCAAATTGACTGCGTGGATGTTATCAAACAACGTTCCACGTCGGAAGGCTTTTCTCGACAGGCTGCTGATTTCATCGCGGCTGCGAGAAGGAGGTCAACCTTCAAGTCATATAACAACAAGGTTAACAGATTTGCAGACTGGTGTGAAGAAAAGGGTATTGATACCTTTCAATCCACTATTCAGCAAATAGCAGACTTTCTCTGTGAGCTGTTCTTTTCAGGACTAGCTCCCGTCACAATTGCTGGATACACGTCAGCTTTGGCATCAGTTATCCCTTGTCTAGCCAACAGGGATAGTCCAGAGGTGGCTCAGTTAAATGTGATGGTGAAGGGAATGAGCAATCTCCGACCAAGACAACCGGTAGTCATTCCAGCCTGGAGTCTATCTTTAGTGCTTAATGTACTGGCCAAGCACCCTTTCGAACCGTTGCGTTTGGCTAGTCTAAAGCATTTGACTCTAAAGGCGGTCTTTCTATTGGCAGCATCCTCAGCTAGAAGGCGCAGTGAGATCCATGCGCTTTCGGCAGAGAGGGACCGATTTATTGTCTCCGGAGAGGGTCTGCGTCTTCTGCCAAGAGCAGAGTTTATGTCAAAGAATCAATCTTTGAGATATCCCGGCAAACCGATCATAATACCAAAACTAACAAGGTTTGATCGTGATGCCAGTGTCTGGTGCCCGGTCCGTGCTTTGACTAAGTACAGGAAACGGACAGACTCGTTACGGTCGAACGATAGACATCTATGGATCTGCCATAAGAAGCCTTATGGCGCCGCATCCATGGATACTATCTCTCGTTGGGTAGTTGAATGCATTCAGACTACTCATGAGATGGCGACTGGGCACCAGGTGCAATGCGCAAGTGTACACGATGTTAGAGGAATAGCCGTCTCGACCGCCCTTTACAGTGGTGTTCCGTTAGAGGACTTCATAGCCATTGCACAATGGCACTGTGAGTCCTCATTCGCGGATTACTATATGAGGGATGTGTCAAACTCAGCCAATCCACTCGCTTTAGCTGTTTTGACATGATAGTTAAGTGACCAAACTGCTCTTCTCCCTTTTTTTACTTTGGTAAGAAAAGAATTTAAAAACAGACATGGTCGAGCGAGAAGATGACGACCAGATTGTGTCACTGATGGCCGGACAAGTGAATGGTTGGAGGTGAGGGCAGCTATGAGTGCTGTCAACCACTCTTATCGCCTTCTTCAGTTGGTGTGGGCTGATGCGGGGGCAGGCCACCCTGTGCCACCTGTGGCGCTTTCATGTGTCAATGACGGCCTGGTGCTGTCTATGGACGCACTGGTAAGGGTGCAAGCGCGTGTTACTAAGTCCAGGAGGCAAATGGTTCTTGACCATATGCGTCCGGCTACGGCCGTCAGGGAGCGTCTTCTTGGGACGAAGAGTCTTGAGTCCATTTATCATGAGGTAATTCAAGATTGAGAGTTTTTTGTATTATGTCTATATATCATGTTCATTCATCTTATATATTCATGCTCATTCCCAGGCTAATACATGTGTATATGCAAAGAGCAGTTAACCCTCTTGGCATATTTGTGTTTTCAGGCGAGATGCATGTTCGTGAGTTCTCTCCCTTTTCTTAGGAGAAAAAAGGGGGGGGGGGCAGTGATGCGAATGTGATTCGGTTCTGTTAACTTGATGGTCCTTTTTAGGTCTCCGTTAGTCAAGTTTAAGTCTAACTCTTTCTCCATGGGGCAAAAGTAGCATTTATGGCTTGCCCCTTCCCACCAGGTTACTGACCAAATCTGGTGTATATCAGAAGTAACAGAATGATGAGTATTGATCGAAGGAGAATGAAGGAAATTTAAATTTCCCTTTCTCCGAGATCTAACAATACTCACCATTCTGTTACGGACCCAGCCTCCCAGCCCCACGCAGGCAAGCCATGGATTTCTCTTGTTTGGTGGCTATGCAAACAATATGAGCTCTATGGTAGATGGGTACTCGGCAGTTGGGAGCCGAGTACCCGGTTCCAAGGAGTCGGTAAAGCTTTCTAAGTCTATAGTCCTAGAGCCAGCTGTCAGGGCCAGCTGTATATCAGAAGTAACAGAATGGTGAGTATTGTTAGATCTCGGAGAAAGGGAAATTTAAATTTCCTTCAATCTCGACTTCATGACAGCAATGAACTCTGATGATTGACTTCAAACATAAAATAAATTTAGAATGCTTATCAACAAGGGGGCCAAGGGCCTGTAACGATATCCTGGATGGTGTATGGCAATAAGGGCTGCCAGCAGAGAAGGCCGCTACTATGTCAAAAAAGGCTGCCTATAAAATATACTGAGTATGTACATACCTATCTATCTATCAAAACTTTTCAAAATATTTAGCAGGTTGCCTGTATACCCTTATCTAATTTCCACTTCCTATTTTTCTTTTGAGATGAGGCGGACATAGAGGCGAACTGTCAAAATATCTCATCTGATGACGGTTGTTGCTAAGCACAGAATTCTAAAAAAAAATTCTGAATAGAAGTTCTAGAGCCAACTACTGCAGAATCCTTCCGCCAAATTTGGATATAATCCACCAAGTGGTCATGGAGAATATGCATTTTGGCAATTTATGTCCAGCCAACTAGGGTTGCAATCTGTCAAGTGGTTAAAGAGGAGTGCGTTTTGACAATTTCTGCAAAAAATTTCATAAAGTCAAAAAAATTTCACATAAAAATCGACCAATCAAAATTCTGTATACATTTTCGGAAGCCGAAAGCATTAGGGTCCTTCCAGCCAAATTAGTTTGAAATCCGCCAAGCGGTTAATGTATGTAAGAGACACAGCATCACACAATGATGTTCTGGTCAAAAGGTCAAAATCACTGATACGCATGGCAACCATCTGCTGTCCGCCATCCATCCGTCAACTTATTTTTTTAAACATAAGTTGACGGATGGATGGCTGACCGCAAATGGTTGCCATGCGTATTAGTGATTTTGACCTTTTGGCCAGAACATTATTGTGTGATGCCGTGTCATTATAAGGAGGCATGTGTCCAAGTTTAGGACCAGTATGATCAACCAAACATGAGATATAAACAGAAAAGTTGAGCCAAACGCAAATTAGACACCGCCGGGTGACGTGCATGGTATCACAATAGCTCATTTTACTTCATAGTTGAGATAAAAATGGCCTCTTGCACTCTATAGTAACCTACAACATTTGTTTGAATTCCATCCACCGCTTTCGGAGGAGTTACATTACACAGAGACTGGCGTGGATCGCTGTGAAAAATCTGGAGGTCTTAAGGGGAAATGATCTGTGAGAGCGAGGTTAGCAGAAATTGACCAGGGCTAGTACAACTTGTAACTGACCAACCCAATGGTAACAATTTGACATGTCAACTCCTTAATCGTCAAGGTGGTCAAAAAATTCCTCTTGTGAGCAGAGCAAGATGACTACTTTTGGAAATTTACCAGTAGAATGACTCGCTCGATAATTGAGCCAGTAATTTCAGTGGTAAAATTTAAAAAATAGTCTTCCCTTGGTCTGCAAAGATTTGAAGGGCTATAGTAGAATCTAGTAATCACTAGTCCTATCTAAATGTAGTGGCTCATCTGGCTTAATTTAAAACTATTGAGAGGGTGTCAAATGATGTGCGAGAGTGTGGGCAGGACTATGGGAAATCTAGATAAATCTGGAAGACACCAATCTCTGACTACATAAAATAAATGTTGTCAGCCAATCCACAATCATATGGATAACCCACATACCAAATTTGGTTGAATTCCATCCAATTGTTTGGGAGGAGATAGCATGATGAACGGATGGAGACAAATGTATCCTAATTTTTTCAAAACATGGAGATAAAGAAAGGACTCAAGGAAATTTTAAAGGTAGGTAGGTAATTAATTCAACGTCATCATACTAAAATTAAATTTTCTTTCAGATTGAGAAATTAGGCTACCACCATCATTTAACATGCCACATTGTTTTCAGGACCTGTCGGTGAAAGGGTTAAATATAGCAAAAGCTGGAATTGGCATGAGGATAAAACAGAAATTTAGATTTTCTAATGGATGGATCCACTTTTAGCTATGCCCTGTGCGACCGTGTGTTGGGATCAGTATGTACTTTGAATCCTGAATTCCAAATTTCATGGTAACTATAGATACAGTTAACCTGTTGAATATTTTGAAACTAATTTCAAGTAATTTGACTGGGGTCTGTTGTTAAATATTCAACAGAATGTTTACTAAATAGTAAAGACATACAATTCGTACAACTGACTCTTAAAAGTTCAAAAGATTTAGCTACATCAGCCTACATATGATGTAATTCATTATGACATCATATACATAACGCTTTAACACTCATGCAGGGTTTTGCGGAGGCAGGGCCCTTGCACCATTTAGTGCTCTAAAATTCACACCATCCAATCATTACCTTCACACATGGTTCATTGGCCTAATGGATTTTAGGACATAGATATCTTCCATGTATGTACTTGATCCAACATTTGTCAAAATGACCCATGATTTCTTGAGGAAGTGGGACAGTTCACCCCACTAAGCAACCGGATCGGCAGAACCCGGCTCATATCATCCAAAACCGGTTTCTGCAGTGGTGTTGAGAAATATTTATTTGCAGACCAAGAAAAGGCTATTTTTGAAAATTTATCACTGGAATGAGTGTCTCGATAACCGAGCCAGTCATTCCAGTCATAAATTTTCAAAAATAGTCTTCTCTTGTTCTGCAAATAGATATTTTCCTATCGGTCATTGGTGGTCTGACTTGAATCAGTCTTTCACTCTCCTGACATGCGCGATTCACTGTCCTCAGTGGTCACTCACCTGGAAACGCCAACTCTCCACCGGAAAACTTTGGAGTCTAGATGCTCTCCGAGAGCAGCTGAGGCGTTTCCAGGTATAAATAGGCTTACGGGCCGTTTTGTTGTCTATGAAATTTAAATATTTTTTTACTAGTTTCCATAGAATTTTTTCTTTCAAACTTCACATCACCTGAGTTGTAACCACCATGCATGCCACCCAGAAAAATTAATGAATAATCCAGCATGCTTATCAGGTACCACTGTACCACCATGCATGTCACCCAACAAAATGAATGAATAAACTGGCATGATTATAATCGTGCTGGTTTATTCTAACAAATATTATCGGTGAGGTACGTGGTGGTATAGTGAATATCACTATGAGCAATGTACGCTGTACTCAGACAGAGTGAGATTATAGTAGCTAATTTATTATTGTGGTGTGAGACTGAGTGGTGGTAGTAAACACTTGACCGGGCAGTGCACCAGTATCATGTCAAAATACATGTAGCATTCTATCAGTATTTGTGTTGGTACACTTTGTAATAATTTATTACATCATGTACTTGTACCAACACAGATAGATTGCTATTTTGCCACGCTACTATTACAGTGCTAGGTCAGGTGTTCACTACCACCACTCAGTCTTACTTATAGTTTTGCCCAATGGAGGAATCCAGATTTAGCTATGCCCCGCCCATCTCTAGCTAAGCTCCACTCAAGCTTTACCTGCATTGGGATCGATCTCTGTACTCTCTGAATCTCAAATTCCTGAAAACTATACATGTTAGCTGTTGATAAGACAGCAACAACTCCCAGTCAAATTAGTTTTAAAATATTCGACATCATTTTTATTAACCCTTTAATGGTGATGCCGACCAAAACTGGCCTCTGTTATGGCCTTGTGGAATGTCCATTTACAGGCCAAGAGAATAGAATTTTTGAATATTCACTACAAATGACTGGCTCAATGACCGAGCCAGTAATTTGTCATAAATTTTCAAAAATTGCATTCTCTTGGCCTCTAATTGGACATTCAATAATTGGGTATTAAAATTTTCTTCACCAAATTTGTCCATTAAATTGTTAAATAGAATACATATAGTCCGTCATCAATTAAGTGTCTGTGAAGATTGACGAACTTATCTACGTCATTCATTATGTCATTGATTATGTTGTCATCCTTATGCATCATGTAGTTGATTATGACAGCCTGATTGATGGATAAAATGGAAAGGTCCATTATGTAATGCTTATAGCGCCCTGTGTAATCATATTTGTTTCACTTTCTATTTCAGCTACTGTTGAAACATAGCCAGACCACAAACAAATGTTGCAAAAATAAACGTACAAAATCTGGAACAGTAGGACAAAAATTTGAAAACCCACTCAGTAATATATGACCTGTGACCAGCAACATCAATCATCAACACAGACAGTAGCATAACCATAAAACACCGCTGATCACCAGCAAGGGCAATATTATATAGGACCAAGATAGTTTACTTTTGTTCTAGAGACTGGACTTGTATTGTTATTGATCATCGATAACAATACAAATCTCAAAATCAATAGTAAAGTAAACTTAATCTTGGTCCTATATAATATTGCTCATGCTGGTAATCAGTGGTGGTTTGCGCTACTGTCTGTGTTGGTGATTGTTTGAGCAAACTATGCATTATATCAATATGGCAGCATTCAATAACAATGACAAACCTTTTTAAGTGAATGAATAAACAATTTAATCAAATCCAAAATGACCTGGTTTGACTTATTTACTGTATGTAAGTAAAGGTCGTATGGTGTTTTCATCATATCTTTGATCTTCAGTGGAACAAGGATTGAGAATTTTTCCCCATTGTGAACAGCAGAACAAGGCAGTTAAAGGTAAGTAAAGCTCCAGCTTTACAACCCTTTACTGTCCAATATTTGTCAAGAAAATGTAAATTTCTGCTGAACCCTTTAATGGGTAAATTTGGTCAAGAAAATTCCAATTGTCTCATAAAATGTCAATTTGCTGATCAAGAGTATTCTGGGAGCCAGTCATTCCAGTGATAAATTTTCAAAAATAGTATTCTCTTAGTCAGCAAAAGGGCGTTTCTCAGGAACACTGCAGATGCTGGTTATGGCTGATTTGACCATTAAAGGGTTAATAAATGCCCATTTGCATGCCAAGGCAATTTTTTAACATTTAGAACTGTAATGACTAGCTTGGTTATCAAGCCAGTTATTCCAGTGGTAAAATCTTAAAATAGTCTTCTCTTGGCCTGCAAATGGTCATTTCTCAAGACAATTTGATTTCAGAGGCCAGTTTTGACCACTCACTGAGTCACGGTAAAAAAATAATTCTTGTTCTGCATATGGACATTTCTCAAGGCCACTACAGAACATGTTTTCACCAGCTGGAGTGTTAAAGGGTCAATTGCTAAAATGTACAATTCTTATAACAGTGACTAACTACTAACTCTTGGTATGTTATTGGTATATCTAATCATGTTAGTTAGAGCTAATTCAATATAACAAACATTAACAGTTAATTAAATTCAAATGCCACAAATGATCATGGTGAATGCACCAAAGTAGCCCAAACTTCAGGGCAAACTCTTTGTCACTGATTGGTGAAGTTCACTCAATCTGTAGTGTACCGGCTTCAAGTTCATCTTCAAGTCTTTCCAGTAGTGGTGGCTTCCTCATCGTCAAACATGTCATCATCAGAAGATTCACTGTCCCACACATTAGCTGTCTCACCATTACTATCAGTGTCTGATTCCACGTTTACAACGCCACGATAAGTGATATTTGGTTTAAAATATATGGCACGATATATAGCCAGTAATATACTATATACATGTACTGTTAGGCCCTATGACCTGACAGCGGCTGTTATGGTCATACACCGCCCTCAGACTTTAGCGCAGAAATCAAACACATTATTCATAGTTTCGCACATCCGGGCATCTTGAGTTCCGCCGCCATTAAAGTTGGGGCAAACTTACTACACGCTAAAGAGGACTGCCCATACAAACTCATTGTTTACATTTTCCTTGATGTTCAAACCATTAAATCCTGTGTCTGAGAATCTGTAATAACCCTGTCGGGTATCAGAAAACATGAAATCATGAGTGAATTTTGCAATATATTACAGAAAATGTAATTAATTTTAACGGCCCATTGCTTGTAATGTTAAATTAGCCCCTCTGAAAATGGCGTATCTCCCAGGGTATTATGGGAAATTTGATTGTGATGACGTCATTGTGATTCTATGAATATAATACAGGGTGTGAATATCGCCTCCACAAGGGAATACTTCTACTATTGCATTAACAATTTCAAACGACAAGAGAAAATAATAAATTTGTTACGAATGTGTCATAATTCTGGTTAATTTTTTTAAACTAATTTAACTGAAAGCCAGCTTCCAGTCAAATTGCTGTCAAAATATTCAACATCATACTTATATAATGACTGTAAAAGTGGAATTCTGGGATTTCAGGTTCAAATGGGTAAAATGTGATAATTCATTGGTTTAGATTGGGGGCCTACTTCCCTGATAATGCAGGTTACTAGGCCAATATTGGGCCAGTAACCTGCATTATCATTCTTGTTTTAGTAAATGTGATGTCACCGATAATGTTAAGTTATTGATTGTCGCAAGAGAGACGCAGACACAAAAAATATATATATATATATATATATATTATATCCATTTCGTCCTGGAACAAACAATATTGAAGATAAACAATCCGATAAATTCGATCATCGACGCGTGTCTTTGTTTACAGTTTTCGAGATAACTAACTTCAAGCACTGTCAGTAATAAGCCTGAGTTAAGATGCCGAAGCGGTCAAATATACTATAGGCATCACACTGTCTGATTGGCAGTTTCGTTATTCCGTGTTATCTGTCTACTTTTTAGTCTGTGGCGTACACGAAATGTGCGTAGATTGATGAATTGCACACACAAAAATATGTTATTTTCTAAACAGTTGACGCCATCTTTGCTAGATCTGATTAAATATGCGTGTATTCTCGACCAATCAAGACGGTGATACCCGTTGCCGAAAACCGGTAATAACTTTATGTACTCGGATACTCCTGGAGTGAGTTCAGGAAGGCGAACGTTCGCGTTCTACGCGGTACAGTGTTCAGTTAATAACCTAAAACGTTTTTCGTGGTCCTGAACGCACCCCAGGCACAGGTAAAACAACTATGTACGCATGTGCATGGCTATGTAAAAGCGGAGATTTTCGGTTACATATTATGTATGAAATAGCGAAATCGAAAACAACCGAATGTCAGGTTTGCAGGTTTTGTAAATCGTTTCCCTTTCCGTTATAAGACAAATTTGGCATAACACACTAACTGCAACTGGTGCATATATTGTTCTAAAAAGTTATGCCTATTACGTTGGCTCAAATTAGACTATATTGTAATAAACCCATTTCAGAGAATATCTTGGTTTATTCATCCAGATTTCAAAAGAAATTGTGGATTGAAAATGTATTAATATACGCACAGTCATCACACTAGCTTCATACTCAGTAAAGAATACCCAGGTGCGGAGTTCACTCACGGCCATTTTATACAAAATTACGATTGATTACGATGATGACATTTCGACAATTATCATTTACCACCACAAAAAAAGCTAAAAGCGATGCATGTACTTAACACATATACGGCTCCAATTGCAATTTAAATTTACATGTACGGGTCCTTGACAGAGTATAGACCGATTCCACTTTATGTTTAATGACGCGTAGTAAGAATCTTTGTAGCGTTACTGAATACATTTGATTGCGCGTTTGACTTTTTCCGTGACGGGTTTAAAATATTTCATGATACGTTTAACATATTGTAGGATGGGGGTAGACTTTCCGTTAGACGCGCCTATAAAATAAATAAAATGCGTTTGGTGTTTGGCCACGCCTGGAAACGCTACGAGGTTTTGACACGAAAAAGACGCCTTTTTGTTTCGATTTTGCTTCGTCAAACAGTAAAGCTAACTAAGATCTGTACTGTACATGTGTGTATGGCTAACATTCTGACTTAAATCCAGGTTAACATTAAAAATGAGCAATCTACACCATAGCATAAGCTTGCAAGCCTATTACTTGCTCAAAGACAAACAAGTACTCTGAGCATTCATAATGTCAAAATGTCAACGAAGTAAAAATGCCTAAATTTTCGCCAATATATCATCAGTGTAACACTGATTTCTTGTTGCTTATTCAATGCGTTTTTCATTGTGTTTCAGGTTGATTATTGGCTTGTCCGTATCTTTGGGACTGTTTGCATTTGAATTGTTGAGTTTCTTTGCTGGAGTCTCCATGTTCATGCCATTTCAGAGTCTGCTCTGTATCCTTCATGTCCTTCCATAGAAGTCTAGCTAGACTTGCGCGATTATGTGATTAAATCGAAAATCATAATTTTTTTTAAATCACAGATTTATATGACTAAAAATTTTTCATTCGAATAATCATCAATAACTTCCACTGCATAACAATATTTCCAAATGTGCCTTTTGAATGCTGTTTAATGTGATCAGTCACGAAAATTGACATTTTGCTCCGCGAATGTATGTCCATTTGCAGGCCAAGAGAAGACTATTTTTGGAAACTATCACTGGAATGACTGGCTCGAGCACCGAGCCAGGCATTCCAGTGACACATTTTCAAAAATAGTCTTCTCTTAGCCTGCAACGAATGGACCATTTCTAAACACGAGTGCAGCTTTCGCCATTGAGATTTCCTTTGTTCTTATGTCTGGTATTTTAGGCTACTGCACGATTATTCTTAGACAAGCGATCGTGATCACTCAACGTAATAATCAACCATTCCTAAGTCTAGCATCCAACACAAATACCTGTACATACATCCACATACACACTTATCGTACAGGTACAAGATCATGCATGTCATCACAAAGTACACATTTGTGTGTACAAGGTTTATACATGTAAAGTAAACGTATGGAATTATATGAAAGCCATTTCCAGGCATTGAAAAGTATGGAAAGTTCTATATTTTCTGCTAAAGGTTTGGAAAAAGATTGTCAGGGGTGATACTCTTTTGCAAATTAATTTAGACGATCAATTTGTTGATAATCATGAGTATTAAATTGTAGCAGGTTTCTACAAAAGTTTGCAGTTTTGAAATTGACACTGATTAGTGACGTCATAAAATGGGTCTGGAGATTGATAAATTATGTCTGGAAAAGGTAGAAAGGATTTACTGAACTCACTCACACAGCCACCTAGTCAGTCAGTCACTTGCTCACTCAGTCGCTCGCTCGCTCGCACTCCCCCACCCAGTCACTCACTCACTCACTCACTCACTCACTCACTCACTCACTCACTCACTCACTCACTCACTCACTCACTAAACAAGCCAATTATTCCAGTGGTAAATTAAAAAAATAATGATCTCTTGGTTTGCAAATGGACATTTCATAAGACCACTGCAGATGGTGTTCTTGGCAGGCTTGACGATTAAAAATATGAAAGAATATCTCAAGCAAATGGGTTACTGAGGAGAGGTGGGTGCTTAGTACATATTTTGTCATGAATCTTCGCTTTTAACCGTTTAAGACTCACAGGCCAGAAATGACAGATTCTTTATGATGTCGGGAATATTCTATTGAATATTTAGTTTCGAATTATTCAACCGCATTCCTGTCAAGTTGCCTCAAGGGACATCGAGGCACCTGGCATGCCTGAATAAGAATTTGATGTTTTTGTTTTATAGCAACTAGTGTTGGTCTATCATGGGTGGATATTGGCCTCGGTGTATGGATGCATACTAGCCTAGGTGTATGGATGCATACTAGCCTTTGTGTATGGATGCATACTAGCCTCAGTGTATGGATGCATACTAGCCTTGGAAAATGGATGCATACTAGCATTTGTATATGGATGCACATACTAGCCTTGTTGTAACCAGTCTTGGTGTATGGATGCATACTAGCCTTGGTGTATGGATGCATACTATTCTTGGTGTATGGATGCATACTAGTCTTGGTGTATGGATGCATACTAGCCTCGTTGTATGGATGCATACTAGCCTCTGTGTATAGATGCATACTAGCCTCGGTGTATGGATGCATACTAGCCTCTGTGTATGGATGCATACTAGCCTCAGTGTATGGATGCATACTAGCCTCGGTGTATGGATGCATACTAGCCTCGGTGTATAGATACATACTAGCCTCGGTGTATGGATGCATACTAGCCTCTGTGTATAGATGCATACTAGCCTCGGTGTATGGATGTATTGTAGCTTAACCCTTTAATGATCAAGTCAGCCAACACCGGCCTCTGCAGTGGTCTTGTGAAATGTCCATTTGCAAGCTCAGAGAAGGCTATTTTTGGAAATTTATCACTGGAATCTCCACTCCAGTGGTAAATTTCCAAAAATAGTCTTCTTTTGGCCTGCAAATGGACATTCAATAAACAAATATTTTGATTTTCTTGACCAAACTTGACCATTAAAGAGTTAAAGGTGTATGATACATTTAAAAGCAGGTCAGTGTGACCTACTTTCTATGGTTCACTGAACATCATAGCAACTTCTTGTCCAGGCACGCCAGACCATATAGTCTCAAGACTCATATATAGTCACTAAATCTGGGGTATTGGTGCATTATAGCCTAAAGTTGTGTGATATATCAAAATTCAAATTTAGGTCAGTGTGACCTACCTGTGATTGTTAACTGATCATAATAGACATTCTTGTCATGGTTGTAGTTTCACGAGTTTTCATATACAGTATCCAAACTTGGCTATCAGCTGGATTTTATAGAAGACT
Source organism: Chaetoderma sp. LZ-2023a (assembly GCA_034401795.1). NCBI lineage: Eukaryota > Metazoa > Mollusca > Caudofoveata > Chaetodermatida > Chaetodermatidae > Chaetoderma > Chaetoderma sp. LZ-2023a. The sequence goes on from CM067359.1 coordinate 92,027,555, forward strand.
TTATCTCTATAAAATTGATACTGATCATGGAAAGTCATGGAATGGGACATTTTAAAATCAAGGCCTGGAAATCCTGCACAATCAATACTTTTGCTCAAAAGTCAAGAAAAAGTCATAGAAAATTAAAACTTGAAGCCCCAGTATCTCAATTTCAAGACATACATACACAAGTAAGCTGTCGAATATTTTGAAATTAAATTGATTGGAAACTGTTACTGCTTTAGGCAGCAACAGCTTCCAGTCAATGTAATTTCAAAATATTCAACAGAGAAATTGTGAAGTTTCATAAAATTTGATGCTGAAATGGTTAAAACATTGTTTGAAATTGAACATTTCCTCCTCTAGGTCGTAGAATTTTGTAATTTCGTTTATGGAAAGCCATCTCCTGGAAAAGTCATTGAATTTAGCATTGCAAAATTAGTATCAACCCTGTTCCTCTTACCATGTCAAGAATTATCTATTATACACAGTTTGTCCTTAGTTTCAGCTCCTACAACACATTGAGCCTGCTAAATAAGTAACTCACTATAGTTTAAATAAATTAAATTCAAATAAAAACATAATTTTATTCTATCCTTGACTCTGCTTTTCAGCTACAGTTGTTCACTGCATCGCTGCCATCGCACTTTCCTACTTCCTGTTTGACGGATGGCCCTGTGATTATTATTGGATTGTGTTTGCATTCTGTAGTGCCTTACCCACAATAACTGAATTAGTGACGATTATTGGAGTGGTCTGTTTACGGAAAGGAATCTGGTAGACATCTGTGAACATAATTCTTCTTGCAGAGTTGCGATGAATGGACCTATATGATGTCATAATCAGCAGGCATTTCAAAATTGTGTAACCCATTTTTTAGTTCGCGCAAAAATTTGTGGCGTAACCTATTTTTAGCTCACTTGGCCCCAAAAGTTTATGCCATGGCAACCATCCATCCGTCATCCATCAACCTTTGCTTTAAAACACTACTCCTCATTAACGCCTTGGCCGATTTCAAACAAATATGGCTGGAAGTACCCTATACTTGTAGGCTCCAGAACTTCCAATCAGAATTTTGTTTCCTAATTTTTTTTGGGGGGTGGGGTGGGGTGGGTGTGTCAAATTCTTAGATTTAATTACAAATTTGCCGGAAATTGTCAAAATGACCGATTTCAACCAAATTTGGCTGAAAGGACCCAATGGTCATAGGCTCCAGAACTTCCATTCAGAATTTTGATTCATCAATTTTTTAGGTGAAAAACTGATTTTATGAAAAATGTACTGGAAATTGTAAAATTACTTCGCCTTGCCATCATGACCGGTTTTAAACAAATTAGGCTGAAAGAATCCTTAAGACCATAGGCTCTAGAACTCCCATTCAGAATTTTGATTCGTCAATTTTTTGCGTGAAAATCAGATTTTATGAAAAATGTACCGGAAATTGTCAAGTTGCTACTCCTTAGCTGCTTGACATATTTCAACCAAATTTCACTAATGGATTCTATGGTAGTAGGCTCTAGAAATTGTATTCAGAATTTTGATAGATCAATTTTTTGTGTGAAAATCATAGATTTTATGAAATATTTACCAGAAATTGTCAAACCGCTGCTTCTCCTTAGTTGCTTGACATATTTCAAACAAATTTGGCTAGAGTGGCCTTATCAAGGTAGACTAGAATTTCTATTCAGAATTTTGATTGGTAGATTTTTGGATATTCCGAAAATTATCCATATCTATTTAAATGGTTCAAATGCTAATGATCTAGGTGAGTGCCACAGGCCCTTGGGCCTCTTGTTGGATTACACAGTTTACACAGTTTTTGTATTGTGTACATAAATATGTTGAAACGTTTACTCAAAATGAAATGGGTTACCTAGAATAAATTTGCATAGCCCCAAAATCGGTTATGCTCATGCTCAATTTTGACAGGCCTGATCAACTAAGCGGCGGGTAGGATGACGTCATAATTATTGCATCTTAAATGATTCTATTAGGCCCATCTTTAACTCTTAATAGCACAACATGTTGTACAAATTGTATGTCTCTACTATTTAATAAACATGCTGTTGAATATTTTGAAACTAATTTGATTGGACGCTGTTGCTGCCATTCTGTCATGCTGGTGCATAAATGTAGTAATAATAGTTGTTAATTATATTTGGTCAGTGGTAATAATAAAATACCCCCACCCACACCATCTATTATTAAGTGTTATGTAGAGAGGATGGGGCTGGGAAGTTACAAGCCGATTTACTAAGCAACCTATTTAGCGACTTTTGCCAAAATAATGCTATTTAGCCCTTGTCAATTACACGATTGAACAGAAACTTACATTCCTATTACATGGTAATACCCCCCCCCCCCCACCCCCACCCCACCCCCACCCCCACCCACACAGTCTACAGATCTACAGCAAAGAACAGGGATTCTCCGTTTAATGTTCATGATTACAGGGATTCTCCCTTTAATGTTCATGATTAGCCAATAAAAAAGTCAATATCTCATTATTGAATGTCAATTTGTAGGCCAAGTGAAGACTTTGAAAATTTACTACTGGAATGACTGGTATGGTTTTGTGAGCCGGTGGTCAATTTTCAAAATGAGTTCTCACCTTGCAAGTGGATGTTCAATAATAACCACTATATAGGCCATTTTTGCCATCTTTGCCACTAAAGGATTAACTAGACGATGTTGGTGATAAGTCGACTCTTGAATTTAGCTAAGCTAATTGACACTCAACCATCTAAGACATTCATAGCGATTGCCTTGGAATGTTGGTTTATAAGATCTTCTCTATTTCCCAATGATAGTCCGCTATCGTGTATCGGCCGGCCCACCTGTACATTTGACACAAATTATATTTAAAAAGTCTTGTTTTCTGTCTAAAGTTTTCAGGATTTTCCGATTTTTATCAAATTTAAAGAAAAAAAAATAAATTGTGCACCCATTACATGTGGGCAAAGACTTAGCTGCCCTATCTTACATCACTTGTGCATTATCACGTGAGTGATTTGGTTATATATCAACATACCCTCAAGACATAGCGTGGCTAGCTGTATCCGTCCAGTACATGTACCATAATAATGTTTGAAAATGTTTTGTATTGAACTTTTTATGTTAATTTTGTATATGTGATAAATAAACTTGAAAACTATATTTATATAAAATAATCACTGATTTGTGTACTTTGTTTATATATAATACCTAAGCAGGGGCATTATACAAGGACTAAATTTGGGTTAGCTAAGATTGGGAGTAAGTAATCTGAGTGGAATAGCTGTCAGGTTAAAATCAAAACTGACCGGGAGATTTAACCGATAGTGGACTGAGCCAGACAGGGGTCTTTTAGCATTTTATGGGTAGCTGCTCTTGAAACATGTTTTGATTGTAAAGATTGGTTTTGAATTGAAGCTGCTAAGTGCAGAAACTGTTTGTAAATGGAGGTATAACACCTGTGTCAGACAACACATTACATCTTCGTATGATGGAGTTTTCTGATAGGCACTCAACTATTTGATGTCATAATCAAAATGATATAAACTTGGAAAATCTGTTCCGAAAGTGGATTGAATTCTTTGGTGAACTTACAATTCGTTAAACGTTCTTCTGCATATTTTGAAACTAATTTGATTGGCACCTGTATATAATTACCTTCAAATTGGTATTTCAGGATTCAAGGTGTATAAATCAATTAAAAAATGCATCCATAGTGGGCGATGATTAGCTAGAAATGGAAACATGCCAAAACTCAAATTTGATGAAATTATACTAACATTAGGAAGCTGCAGCTCCTAGTCAAATTAGTTTCAAAATATACAACAGAATATTTATTAAATTGTAAAGGATTTTTTGAATTCGGCATTTTTGGTTCAACAGGTTAACGATGAACTGTGCAGACTCTTCTGGGAAAGACCCGCTCCTAATACACTGGTCAGTGGTGGATCCTAATACACTGGTTGATCTTAATACACTGGGTGATCCTGATACACTGCTGGATCCTAATACACTGGTTGATCCTAATACACTGACTGGTTGATCCTAATACACTGGTAGAACCTATTTTTGAACATGTATTCACTTGTTAAATCTTGTTTATTATTTTATAAACAGTCTCTAGAACTAACTATTGCTAAGGCAGCAACTGACGTCCATTAGTTTAAAAGAATTTGCATATTTAGTCCCCAAACATAGTTGACTTGGACAGAGCCCGCTATACAGAGCCTGCATGTGTGTGTGTGTGTGTGTGTGTGTGTGTATGTGTGTGTGTGTGTGTGTGTGTGTGTGTGTGTGTGTGTGTGTCCACATTTGGTTTTCACTGGATAACTTTGGTTAGCCTGCATGGATTCATTTCACACATCGGAAATACATCCATCCACACAAGACCTTGACTGGGATTGCATTTGGCTGAAATCTGAATGTGATCAATCACCATACAGATTTCTTAATAAATAGTAAAATATTTGGATAAAAAAATTGAGTTTTTGGTCAAATAACCGGGTCGGGAAACCTGTCACTAGAACTGGTCTTTTCTTCCTATTTATTGCTATCAAAACCAGATTGTTTAAAAATTCAGAATGAAAGGGGACAAGATTTGAGTAAATATTGAGTGATCTGCTCTGTCACTCAATTTTATAATAACATAATCAAATATGTCATTTATTAGCTGATGTCACAATCATAAGGTCTGTCATGAACGTGTAGGAATTGTATGTGTTTTGTTGAATTTAAAATTTAATACATATTCCCTTGAATGTTTTAAAATTAATTTGATTGGGAGCTGCTTTTGTCTGTCACAACCTCTATTTCGATGTTCTGTTGTTACTGGTAGGAGAACTATCAACCCATATACAGCAGGTGATCCAACATTATCTGGAAGACTCTGAACTTGCTGAAGTAGTTCCCTTGCAGCTCACTCAAATCGCAACACACCCCTCACTCACCATCACGCCATGCATAAGGTGCAGCTGAATGTATGTTGCCCACAATTTACACCATATTGCAGGATTTAAGCCACTCCATGAAAGCCTGTATGCTATAGGCTTGGCTGTGGCTATGTTACTCACTGGCCATGTTTGCATTAGGTCCTGCACTGACTCTTGTATAACATCAAGACATCAGCATGATCAACTACAGCAGGCTCTTGATTATTGAAGTTGTGAGATTTCACAATTTCGCTTTTACTACTATCATAGCCATAGATTATCATATTTGTTTTAGACATGCCTATAGTATACCGGTTATCTGAGGCACAAGAAGCAACCTAGTTCAATCCCCACTGAGCAGACAAATGATGTTCAATCCCCGGAACAGAATGAAGCTCCCATTACATCTCCCAATAAAAACGATGATGCTGTAGCGGCAGCAATCACATGCATGAATAGAGATGGTGGTCACACAACTGTAAGCCTGGAAATTAGTGGATCCTGCAGATCAGAGATATGCACAGTGACAGCAACCCAACCCAAATGCAGCTGTAAGGAAGAGGACAACAGCTACATCATGCAGTGCTTCGACTGTAAGGGCTGTACGCATTATACCTGTACATCCTTACATGCTTGCAGTCTTGACATCTTCAAATCCCAGATATACGTGCCCCACGTGTGAAGTCATCCCTGACCACATAACAGAGTTTCATGCTTGGTACTTAAAGTTATCCTGAAGCATTAAGATTAGAAAATATTTAGAAAAATTCAGTGACGTTCGTCTTCTTCAGAGCTGCCATTTTACTTTGATATTTGCAGGCGCCATTGTTAACTCACCTGGCCTAAAAGGCCAAGTGAGCTTATGCCATGGCGGTCGTCCATCCATTGTCCATCATCTGTTGTTCATTGTCCGTCATCTGTCCATCCATCAAATAGCTTTTTCTCTTTAACGGTTAGATCAATTTCAACCAATCTTGGCTGGAAGGATCATATGCTGATTCCCTATAACCATATTTTTTAGAATTTTGATTGGCAAATTTTTTTGCTGAAAATCCTGGATTTTATGAAAAATTTACCAGAAATGGTTAAAATGCTACTCCTCTATAACTGCTTCACATATTTCAATCAAATTTGGCAAGATAGATTCTATGGTGGTAGTTTCTAGAAATTCTATTCAGAATTTTGATTGATCAATTTTTTGAGTGAAAATCTTATTTTATTAAAAGTGTACTGGAAATGGTGAAAATGCTACTCATCCATAGCTGCGCGACATATTTCAACCAAATTTAACTAGATCGATTCTATTGTGGCGGACTCTAGAACATCTATTCAGAATTTTGATTGATCAGTTTTTGGGGTGAAAGTCTTAGATTTTATGAAAAATCTACTGGAAATGATCAAAATGCTACTCCTTAGCTGCTTGACATATTTCAACCAAATTTGAATTGATGGATTCTATGGTGGTAGACTACAATATCTATTCAGAATTTTGATTGATCAAATTTTTGGGTGAATATCTTAGATTTTATAAAAAATCTAGCGGAAATGGTCAAAATGCTACTACTCCTTGGCTGCTTGACATATTTCCACCAAATTTGACTAGATGGATTCTATTGTGGTAGGCTTTAGAATGTCTATTTAGAATTTTGATGATCACCTTTTTAGGGCGAAAATCTGATTTTGTGACAAATTTACCGGAAATTGTCAAATTGCTTCTTATTAACTGATTTCAAGAAAATTTGGCAAAAAGGATCCTTTGATCATAGGCTCTAGATCTTGCATTCAGAATTTTGATTCATTTATTAGCTCACCTGGCCAGAATGGCCAAGTGAGCTAATGCCATGGCGTCCGGCGTCCGTCCAACTTTTGCTTTAAAATGTATCTCCTATACCGCTTGGCAGGTTTTTAATCAAATTTGCCTAGAAGGATCCTATGAAGGTAGGCTCTAGAACTTCTATTCAGATTTTTGATTCCTAAATTTTTTTGGGCGAAAATCTTAGATTTTATAAGAATTTACCGGAAAGTGTCAAAGCGCATCTCCTCAGCTTTTTGACAGAATTCAGCCAAATTTGCCTTGAACGGTCCTATAGTGGTAGGTTCTAGAACATCTATTCAGATTTTTGATTCGTCCATTTTTTGGGTGTCACATGTCAAATTGCTTCTTCTTGTCAACTTAACTGATTTCAAGAAAATTTGGCCAAAAGGATCCTTTGATCATAGGCTCTAGATCTTGCATTCAGAATTTTGATTCATTTATTAGCTCACCTGGCCAGATTGGCCAAGTGAGCTAATGCCATGGCGAACATCCGTCCGTCGTCCGTCCATCAACTTTTGCTTTAAAATGTAGCTCCTATACCGCTTGGCAAGTTTTAATCAAATTTGGCTAGAAGGATCCTATGAAGGTAGGCTCTAGAACATCTATTCAGATTTTTGATTCGTCAATTTTTTGGGTGAAAATCTTAGATTTTATAAGAATTTACCGGAAAGTGTCAAAGCGCATCTCCTCCTTAGCTTTTTGACAGAATTCAGCCAAATTTGTCTTGAACGGTCCTATCGTGGTAGGTTCTAGAACTTCTATTCAGATTTTTGATTCGTCCATTTTTTTGGTGTCACATGTCTCCTTAGCTTCTTGACAGATTTCAACTAAATTTGCCTGGAAGGATCCTATAGTGGTGGGCTTTAGAACTCCTGTTTAGAATTTTGATTGGTCAGTTTTTCGGGTGAAAATCTTAGTTTTGTAAAAAAAAAAACCTTGCCAGAAATTCTCAAAATGCATCTCCTCCTTAGTTTCTTGACAGATTTCAACCAAATTTGCCTTTAAGGATTCTATAGAGGTAGGCTCTAGAACTAATATTCAGATTTTTGATTGGTCAATTTTTTTGCGTGAAAATCTTAGATTTACTGTAAGTTGTTGAACCACATCTCCTCGTTAGCCACTTGATGGATTTCAACGAAATTCGGGTAGAAGGACCATATGTCTGTAGCTTCCTGAACATCTATTCAGAATTTTGGTTTGTCTATGGGTCGACACAGACATTTATCTAAGAATGTTAATTTTGTTATTCCATTAACATTTTTTGCCAAATCAGATAAAAAAAATTGGCACCTATCAAAGTTATAAATTCAGTTTATTATCAAATTTATACGCCTAGTGGACACTATGATTGGAATTATCAAGTCATGAGATTTTACTCTAAATCGTTATCGGCAGGGATTATAGAAATCGTTTTCATGCGTGTAATTCTGTTTCCACTCGAAAACTTGACGATTCACTTCATATTTTGAACATGAGAGATGAGACCGTGACTGGCATTCAGTTTGGCTAAAATACAGCTGCAGTTATGCGCTTGGATTCTTGAAAAGAATTGTCAGATTTATTCACTAGAGTTTTTGAAAAATTGTAAAATATTTGGATTCAAAATTGGAGTACAAACATGATTCTTCTGTCAAATTGTCATGGTAGATTTACTAAGATCTTATTTCGAAGATTATTCCGTATTAAAACATAGAATCTATCTGTCATCCTGTAGAAGTTTCACGAAATATATTTTCATGAGATATGAACTACCCAGTATTTCAAATGCTAATGTTGCAAGTGAGCGACAGGCCGTTAGGCCTCTTGTTAAAAATGTACAGGAAACACTCAAATTGCGTCTTCTCTTTATTATTTTGAGCAATTTCAACCAAACTTGGCTAAATCATCCTATAATCATTCAGAATTTTGATTGGTAGATTTTCCCCCGTGAAAAAAGTTTTTTCCATCTTTAATGTAATGAATCGTGTATAGTTAAATGCAAATGCTTCAAATGCTAATGGTCCACGCGAACTTCACAGACCCTTTGGATTCTTGTTTGGGATTCTATTGTTCTCGCTGCTGCCCAATCCTTGATATAAAAACATTCCGCGTAACGTTAATGCTAGTCATTGAACTGTTGGCATCCGAGTTGAGCGAATCTACCTGCACAAATATAGATAAATCAGTTCATCTTTAGTTGTCAGGGTAATTGTGTCTATATCTATGTGATCAAATGCGTCATTTGAATAATATTTGGATGTCTCCGAAGGTACATAGATCGCTCTTAAAATCAAATATTTTCCGCATTTTAAATATTTTTCTTTATCTCAATCCAGAGAACGAATCCATTATCAGTGTCTACTTGTTTTACATGTGTTACTATTGTATCTTTAATTAAGACACTGATTCCTCCGCCTTGTCTAAATTTCTTAACATTGTGTACTTAGGAACCCTGATACCGTCATATTCAGTTAGCTTCATTTCAGAGATGCAGATTATACCATAGTGATGTAGAAATGTATGCACTTCAGGGATGTCCATTTTGACTATTCCATTGAAGTTTATAGCTGGGAAGTGTAATAAGCCGGGACTTAACAAGTTGGTGTCATTGTTGTTGTTAGTGTTGGTGTTGCTGTTACTATTGTTGTTATTTCCGTTATCATTGGAGTATGTTGTTTCAAATTGTGGGATTGATAAAATCCTACAGTCCATACGGTTCAACGTTGGGTTTCACCGAGTGTTCAACGTTGCGGGTCACTAAAATTTAGGGATAGGCCAGGGGTAATGTCAGTGTGAATGTCCATACACAACTGAATTTCAGTATTAAGGACTGGTTGGCTTCATTTTGTAATACCCTGTACCCTGTACGATTTTTCGGAAATGCTCTAAGCTATGGGATCATGCTAGTATTTGTATAACACGAATTGAGATTTCTAACATTCTTGGTCAACCATCATATAGTGTTTTTCTTTTGCCACTGGTACATGTAGCCTGTATACATTGTGGATGGCAAACAGCTAAGAAAATATCCTTCACACATTCTTTGACATATTAAAAATGGCAGCTGAATGCTGGATAGAGGCCGCTTCTAGTCATTCACTGACGATCATAATTATTCTTCTGAAGGAAATCCGCAAATGCATTCTCCTATGGCCAGTGAGGGCAACACTGATCCACATTCGTACCTAACACAGGAGTGGTAGATGTCAAAGCGGATGTACATTGTCCATAGTGAAGCATAGTAGTTCTCGTGCTTAACATGAAGTTGTACGTTAAAGATGCCAAAATTGATGGACATTTATCAGAGAACATTGTACTAGTTGTCATGCTTAACATGGGAGTTATAGATGATAAAACTCATGCTCATTGGTCATACTGGAATTTTAATATTTCTCATGGGATCAAGGAATGTCTTTGGATTCTCACACGTCTCTTTGGCCACACATGCGCAAGCTTCTGTTTATGGCATGTTGCTGCTTCTACAGGCGTGATCAGCTCGGCGACATATTGACTTCTTACAATTACAGACTGCTAGACCTGGAAGACCTTGTTGTGCTGGATCTTTGGTCATGAGCGCATGCATTAGAGTGCCGTCTTGAACTTATTAGCCATCCCAAGCTATATGTATATAAGCTTCATCGCTTCATAAGCTGTCAGGTGCAGGGGTTGGAGGTGTGTGGTGGGGTGTAGTTTTCGATTTCTTGTTGGCCACTTTTGATATAACAGCCAATGTCTAACATCACTCAAGTTCATTCCAACCCCCTTTGCAGTTAAATAGACTTCGCATGTGAACGCCTAACATCCTTTTGAGGTGGCGTTGTTGAGCGCAGCTTCTCTTCCAGGCTGTGCCAAACTGACCAGACGTTCTTTGCTGTGAACGAGGACTTTTGGACCACCTTTCTTTGCTGCTACCTGAGAATATGCTATTTACATGAAAACTTGGTAAAGTATCGCACAGGTCAGATCTCAGATTACGTTCCAAGCCGTGGATAGGTACATATCTAGTTTTGCCCTGGACTTCAGTCAGAAACCACTGCACTTTCAAACGGAAGGTTTGTATAGTGTGTAGTGCAGATGTCAGCCACATATGTGTCAGGTAACTAAATCATAATCTTGTGCTCATGAGATGCATGGTTTAAAAGTAACACTAATCGAGTCTCTGTCTCTTTATGTCATATGTTGAGGGGAACCAGGTCTTCAGTGTCTTTTGACGACTAGAATGATCTATGAGCTTTCTTCGAAGACAATGCCGTTGGAAGTTGTCAACCTTCAATTAGTTTGTCTACACCGGTGTGACACCAAGAATGGTACAGTTTGTTTTGCACATTTCTGATGCACTTGAGCCACTGCTTTGAAATACGAGTGGATGGCCCTGGATGGCCACCTCTGAGGCTCTTCGCTTCTCTCACTCCAGCTTTGATCGAGATGGTAACGTATTTGTCGAAGGTAACATCTACTAATGGGTGTCAACACATTCCGACGTAGTGGTGCAGTAATCAGGCTGTAGTATTGGAATGCCACCCCTTTCAAAACTGATAGTTTAATATGCCGGTGTTGATAACTCGTACCTAATGACGTCTCACAGATTAATGGCATGTGAGTATACTGCGACCACAAGGCGCCCAAAGAGTCAGCACTTTCTCAATAGATATTTTCACTTACCTGCTCCTGACTATTGCAGCACATATTTTGATCTTCAAGTTCGGCAGGTAATCCCAAAATGTCACTTCATTGGTATTCGGTCTCTGCTCAACGAATGTTGTCATCTGAGCAGTGTCGATTTCAGAGAAGATGAGCAGGCGTACTGCATCATCTGATGGCATCGTTATTCCTGTAGCAATGTTAACCAGTGGAGAAGTCCCACCATCACCATGCTCAATTGATCGATCATAAGCTCTTATGTGATAACAGTCAATAGCTTTTAAACATCACGAACACACTCTTTACTGCTACTTCTCTGTGGTAACAACGCGATGTGGTTCACACACATCCCTCATTTCAGTTGTGATGACTGCTGCTTCAAACCTGGTTCATTGCATTTCAGGAATTATCTCTCCCGAGCCCATGCTCGCTGATTGATGCTCGTCTGGCTGTCAAGGTTGATGGACTGATCTAGGGGCATGTCAGTCCACACTTGAGAAAACGGATGAGTTTCTTGGCTGATAGCATGGTTCCCAGAAATAAACACTTCATTGGTGACATGGTGAGCCCTTGTCTCAGATTGCACTGCATATTGACTGGGTGCCGATGCTACCTGTGGCAGCAATAGCGCCCAGTCAAATTAGTTTCAAAATATTCAACAGAATGTTTATTAAATGGTAGAGACATTTAAGTCATACAACGTGTCGGACTATTACGTGTTAAAGACGGGCTAAATCGTGTTATTCATGCTTAATTGATTATGGCGTCATCTTGCCCGTTACGTAGCCGATTATGGCGTCATATGATGGAGGGATAAACTGGAAGGGTGAATTGGTGTCAACATCACCAATGTCCAAATATGGTTCATGCTGAATGAAGGCTTTTATTGCATTTGACCCACTTGGCTTATAACAGCAGGTTACCCGTATAGCTTTCAGGAAATCAATAGTCGGGCATTCGGCGATCGATTAATCCCAATTTGGCCGAAGTGTGGGTGGAACTTAGCTAGAGTAGAGCGGGGTATAACTAAAACTAGAAAGGTCAATTGGTGTCAACCTCACCAATGTCCAAATACCAGTCATGCTGAATGAAGGCTTTCAATGCGCTTGGCCCACTTAGCATGCATGTTCCTGGAGAAACTGGTAGCGGTAGGTCTCTTTCCAAACGCACTGTACTATCTGCTCAAATGGCACATTCAAAGGCTTGAAGCAGCAATATCCTCCTTATGTGGACAGCCTACAACCTCTACATAGGAGCTGGAGCAAAATATCCACGCTGATAGAGCAGCAGTTTTGTCACGTGGATTGCGGTCTTTCCATCAAGATCATAATGTTATTAGTGTCTCACGTTGCCTGAACAAAGCTGTGTGATCAGATATTTGATGGCAACATCGCTCCGAACGGTCGCTCTTGTCTATGAGCTTACTTGCAATGTTTGTGTGCACGCGTGCGTGCGTGTGTGTGTCCATTTTCTTTACATCATCGTAGAGGTCACAGTGGCCCATTTTGTTGAACAGAGTGAACGGCTGGGCTCAAAAATGGAGCTTGTGGAACTTTATGCTAGATTTTTGGCAAATAGGCTTAATCCACTCTAAATAGTCCACGGATGAAAAATTTCGTGTTTGCCACTTTTTTCATTAAACCTTACGGTCGCCATCTTGGATTTCAAAATGGCCGCCACTCGGAACCTATTTTAGTCGGTATGTGGCTTAATAAACCATCTATGGACACAGTTCCAGTGGCTATACCCTAGGGTTCTGGGCCCAAGGATCTAGACGATGCCATTATAAATTTAATAGAATATCGGCCATCTTGGATTTCAAGATGGCTGCCGGCCAGACATACTTTCCTTATTGTCTCATTTACTATCCATGCTATAAACATGATTCCAATGGTTACACTTGGGATTTTAGGTCCAAAGATTTAGATGATGCCATTATAAAACTAATTTAATGGGGGGTGGGGGGGCATATCAGATTTCAAGATGGTCGCTGCCTAGATTTAGGTACAGCACAGCGCATAAATAAGCTAACATGTTTCCAAATCTAAAACTGTAACATGTTAGTTATTAAATGTGCTGTTGATTATTTCGAATATAATTGGATTGGAAAACATTGCTACCTTAGACACAAATGTCTTCCAACCCAATTATGTTCAAAATTATGTTCAAAATATTCAACAGTATGTTTCATTTTGTTTTAGAAATAAGTTTCTGAGCTGTACTGTAAGTTCTAAACAGGATTTCATTGACTACGCCAGAATTCTATTAAGTGGAAGTCTGCCACTTCCTTTTAAATAGTATCACTGATACTGGCCGGCGTTGTTAATTTCACATAGGGTGACGACGTGCTCACTCACTAATTCATTACTATGTGTTCAATCAGGCTTAGGCATATTCCGGCCCGGTGCCTCAGTGACCAATTCCAATGACACTACCGATGTTGCAGACTTCTAGATCGTAGTCTTCTAGCTATGTGTGTATCAGCACAACATCCATATTGATGACTATGAATTGTGGGTCTAATGATTTATTTAAAAAAATTTTGTTTATCTATTTAATTTCTAATATATCGTCTCCCGAGTTTATTGTGAGTCACAAGGACACATGATCACTATGAAGAGGCTGGAGACTTGACATTGCAGATCATCATCATCATCATCATCAATTTACAAGGCATAAGCCATTGGCTTGTTATTGCCTCAGTGCTAAACTGGTAGGGCAGGCAACCCTGGTCTGGATACAACACGTGTAGCTATCTTCATGTGTGCATGTTCATGTAGATGCACAGGCTGTTTCAAGATTAGTCCACTGTGATGTAATAATTGTATTATGACTTTGGGAATTGACGGCTCACATATGTTGTATAAGCATATGTGCAACAGCAACGTCCAAAGCCACACCACAATTAATTGTGTTCAGTCGAATTCAAATATTCTTTCTTTGAAAAAGATGTCTAGTTTGCCCTTGAATATTTCGACTGTGGTTGCTTCGACTATTGTTGTTGGCAGTGAATTCCAATGTGGTGCCACTCTATTTGCGAAGGAGTGCTTCCGAATATCTTTGCTGCTACGTTTTATGTTGAGCTTGAGCCTATGACCTCTGGTCCGTGTAACATTGGACAGTTCGAAAAAGTAGTTCTTATCAATATTATATAGATCTATAACCGTCTATATTTCAGTGACATTAGATTTAGGGCTTCAAGTCTTTCTGTGTAGCTATACTCTCTGATTTGTGGGACAAGTTTTGTTGCTCTGCGTTGTACTCTTTCTAATAGCTGCGATTGCCTTTTCAGTCTTGGAGACCATGCTGAGTTGCAGTATTCAAGAATGGGTCGCACAAGTGATTTGTATAGTAGCGTGAAAGTAGATTGATCAATGTTGGTAAATGTTCTCTAGGTTAGTCCTATTGTACTGTTTGCCTTGGATACAATGTTCCCTATATGTATGTCAAAAGAGAGGGTTCTGTCGACATGAACCCCCAAATCTTTTTCTACATCTGATGTGATACAGGATGTGGATCAGGTGTATCTGTCATATAGTATTTGGTTTGAGGGTTATTTCTGCCGAAGTGCATGACATGCGTTTTGTCTGTGTTGAAAGATAGTTGCCATGTCTGCGACCATTTACATACTTTATTTATGTTTTCCTGAATCTGACTGGTAGCTGGGTTGCCGTACATCTTTGTATCATCTGCAAATATTTTGCAGTGGCAGGTTAATCGATCAGGTAGGTCATTTATATATATATCAGAAAAAGTATAGGTCCTAGAACACTTCCTTGTGGCACGCCGCTGGTCACCTCAATCCAGTCCGATGATGCATCATTAATTCTAACTCTCTGACTCATGTTTCTTAAGTAGTTCCATATCCATTTCACTGAATTTTCGCCAATACCATGGCTTCTCAGTTTTGTTTGGAGTCGTTGGTGTGGCACAGTATCGAAAGCTTTTGAAAAGTCTAAATATATTGCATCGACAGGTTCGTTTGAGTCAAGCATGGCTGTTAAATCCTCCAGGTATTCTAGTAGTTGAGTTTTACATGATCTTTTACGTCTAAATCCATGCTGACATTTGGTAAATAGATTAGCCGTTTCCAGGAAATTTACAATACTGTCTCTTATAAAAGATTCTAGGACCTTGCATAATGTAGAAGTGAGACTGATTGGTCTGTAGTTGCTTGGGTCATTCTTGGAGCCTTTTTTGTGTATGCAGCATACATTTGCCATTTTCCAGATGTCGGGTAAAATGCCTTCTTCAAGAGACTTGTTGAAAATTATGCATAGTGGTGTACTAATTTCTTTAGCAGCTTCTTTTAGTATTCTCACTGGTATTTCATCCGGGCCATTGCTTTTGTTGGGGTTGAGTCCTTTTAGTTTATTTTCGATGGCAATAGGTGTTATTAATATGTCTTTTAGTATGGTACCATTGTTTCTGGGGTTAATGATTGGTGTAGAAAGAAGATTTTCTGGAGTGAACATGTTTGAGAAAAATGTGTTGAGAATGTTTGCTTTTTCTGTATCATCTGTGGTCATGGTGTCGTTTGCAGGGTTACGTAGCTTGCTAATTGATTCACGTAGAACTGTTTTACTCTTGACATAGTTCCAAAAAGGCTTTAGGATTTTTCTTACTTTCAGTTTCTACTTTACGTTCAAATGTCTGTTTTGATTTTCTGATGCATGCTGTTGCTTTGTTTCTAGCAATTTTGTAGAGTGTGTAATCTGTAGTTTTCTTAGTTTCATTGTATCTTTTGTATGCACGCTTTTTGCTATTGAGTGAATCTGTTGCCGCCCGATCAATCCAGAGGTGCTTTTTCTTGCCATGGTTTTTTGTTGTAGGTATATACTGTTCTTTCACTGTGTTCAATGTTTTGTGTAGGAAGTTCCAAGCTTCTGATGCATTAAGTTGGTGTAGATGATTCCAGTCAGTCGTTCCTAAGTCTCTTCGCAGTTCGTTATATCGTCCTTTGTTCAACAGTAGTTTTGGCTTAGCTATTTGTTTGCTTGTGCTTAAGATGTCAGGATGTAGTGATATTTGTAGAATGCCATGATCACTTTTACCTAGCGGCGGTAGGTGAGTTATTTCATGGACGATGTTTTCGTTGTTTGTTAAAACTAGATCCAAAAGATTTGAAGTCTGATTTGTTGTATGTCGAGTCGGATTAGTAACTAGTTGCTGTAGAAAAATATCGCTGGTAGTATTAAGAAAAGTGTCTTCTTCTTCTTTTGGAGAAAAGCCTGTGTTCCAATTTATCGATGGGTAGTTGAAGTCCCCTACTATAAGAATATGGTCTGTATTTGCTGCATCAACTTTCTGTAGTAGATTTAAGAGGTTTTTGTTATTTGAGCCATCTGAGCTGGGACTTCTGTAGATGCAACCAATGATAATTCTTTCCTTTTGTTGTGTCGTCCATGTACTCCATACTGATTCGGTAAAGTCATCGTCATTCAAGATGTCACAGGATTGAGCATTTAGTGATACATGTGTATATATAATAACTCCCCTTGATGGTTTATTATTCAGTGATAGTTGGTACTCATCAATCTGTAGTTCACTAATGTTGATGGTTGTGTTTTTAGGTAAGGCTTCCGTGATTAATATGATTGCAGGGTGAATATTCTGTACTAGTGTTTCGAGCTCAGCCTTTTTATTAATCAAACTATCTGCATTTGTGTATATACATGTGTTCGTTACTGTTTTAGAATTTATCATAGATAATTCAGATGAACCTACACCAAAAACGGAAACCTACTGACTATACACTATGCCTAAAATGTCAGGGTAGTAAATACCAAACGGGAAAGGAACTCGAACCTCTCAGCCAACCAGACTCCAAAAGCTATGAAGTGTCCTTGATGAGAACCCGATACAAAATCCGAACTTCGTTGTGCTGCAGCAAAAACGCAAAGGGTTATCTGCAGTTGACCTCACCATGGTGAAAAAAAGCCTGGAATTCCCTGGATATCCTGGCATTTTTAGCTCGGATTCGCCTGGAATGCTGCCAGGATATCCCATAGCTCAGAAAAGCCAGGAAAAGCTGGGACAGTAATCCGAACAGGATAAGCCAGGATATTATGCATTGAGAAAAGCCAGGAATAGCCTGGAAAAGCCAGGAACATTAAATGAACTTATGAGCCAGGAAAAGCCAGGATTGCTTATATATAAATCAGCAAAAGCCAGGAATAGCCTGGAAAAGCCCGGAATAGCCTGGGAAAGCCAGGAATAGCCTGGAATAGCCCGGAAATATCCCGGAAAAGCCCGGTAAAGCAAGGGATAGCCTGGAAAAGCCAGAAATAACTCAGGAGTAGCCAGAAATAACCCAGGAATAGCCCGGAAAAGTCATGGATAGCCCGTGAAAAGCCAGGAATAGATTAAATAAGCCAGGAATAGCCTGGAAAAGCCAGAAATAACCCAGGAATAGCCCGGGAGAAAAGCCAGGAATCACCTGAAAAAGCCAGGAATAGCCCGGAAAAGCCAGACATAGCCCAAAACATCAGGAATAGCCCGGAAAAGCCAGGAATATCCCGGAAAAGCCAGGAAAAGTGAGAAATAACCCAGGAATAGCTTGAAGAAGCTAGGAATAACGTAGGAAAAGCCATGAATAGCCAGAAAAAGCCATGCATAGCCTGAAAACATCAGGAATAGCCCGGAAAAGTCAGGAATATCCCGAAAAAGCCAGGAAAAGTTAGAAAAATCCAGGGAATAGCCAAGAATAGCTTGGAGAAGCCAGGAATAAGCCCAGAAAATCCAGGAATAACCCGGAAACGCCAGGAATAGCCTAGAAAAGCTGGGAATAACCTGGAAAAGCCAGGAATATACCTGAATCACATACTCCCACAACCTCGCGCATGCTTAACCACATGCTCCCGCAACCTCATGCACACTTAACCACACGATCCCACAATCTTGCACACGCTTAACCATGCGCTCCTTTAACCTCAGGCACCCTTAACAACATGCTCCCGCAATTTCGTGCACTCATAGACATGTGCTCCCGCAACCTCGCGCACACTTAACCGTATGCTTCACCACACTCATGCATACTTAATCACTTACACTTAGAAGCTCCGCTGCCTGTTTTCTACTACATGTAATAGACTAAGTTAATATATACAAACAAACAATATTCTGCCACCATGGCCCCAGTGAAAAATCCACTGAATATATTAAAGAGTTTATATAGAAAGTCGTTTCTGCCAAATACAATGGCAGCCTTCAGTGCATGGAACTCCTTCAGAATAATCACGAGTATCTAAGCACCGCGCGGTGCAAATGCAAATAAAATTAAAAATATAATGTACCAAGCAGACTTCTCTAGGCTTCAAATGTGCATCCACTTCATTTTAAACTATTAACACAAATTTGTTCAGGAAAATTAGATTTTTTGGAGAAAATGTGCATTTGTAACCAAAGAGAAAACTATTTTTGAAGACTTACCACTTGAATGACTGCCTTGGTTATCAAGCCAGTCACCCCGGTAGTAAGTTTTTAAAGTCTTCTCTTGGTCTGTAATTGGGAATGTCTGGTCGTGTCCGTGCATATTAACTTTGAGTTCAAACAATCAAGGGCTTGCTTTGTTATTGATCACTGGCACAACCGAACAAAATGAGATGACCACTGGAAAAATTTACCAATCTAATTTCTGTGATGGTTTAGCCAAGATTTATTAAAATTGGCCCAGCCATCAATACATGTAAGTAGTCTTTTTATGATTTTCTCAGAAATTTACAGACAATACATGTCCGCCAAAAACGCTATATTTTGATTAATTCATGGCGTACATTTTTTTATGTATCAACTTTCCATGTACAAACTTTAATGGCGTTTAGGCCCTAATCATGTCTCCTAAATTTCGGCCTGATCCGTCCAGCGGTTGCCCAATCAAGTTCTCTTAAACTAACTTGGGTCCGCTGTTGCTTCAGACGATGTTTCATGAATTTTGAATCGATCCGTCGTGGCGTTTCTGAGAAGCTTTTTTCCATTTTTAAAGACGTTTATAAAAATCAGCCAAAATGCTCTAAGAATACGTCCTGCCAAATATACTTGAAATCGGCCAAGCAGTTCCCGAGAAGAGATTTAAAATTTCCTATTGCTTTTTTTAGCTCTTGCCCTAGATGGTATTTCATAAGGTTTGCTCGATCCTGCAAGCGGTTTCAGAGAAGATATTAAGACGTTTCTAAAAATTGGCCAAAATCCTGCCAAACTTGGATCCCTATGGTCTAAAGATGATTCCTGTCAAATATACTTGAAATCGGCCTAGGGGTTCATGAGAAAAATACATTTTAAATTTCTCATTGCTTTTTGGTCGGAAAAAGATACAAGATGGCCGTCAAAAGATTATCCGACGGTTTTGAAAATGACAAATTTGCGATCAGAATACCCAACACCTATATAAAACGCCAAATTTCAGGCTGATCCATTCGGCGGTTCTGGAAAAAAAATCATTTCCACGAAAACTAGGTCAAGAATGGCAGCCGAACTATTTGGCTAATCAAGTTCCCTTGAACAAACTTGGTTCAGCTCTTGCTCTAGATCATATTTCATAAGGTTTGCATCAATCCCCTAAGCGGTTTCGGAGATGAAGTTTTTTAAAGACGTTTCCAAAAATCGGCCAAAATCCAAGATGGCCGCTGGCCAAATTGGACACTCAGCTTTCTTTGAACAAACTTGGATCCCTGTGGCCTAAGGATGGCTTCTGTCAAATAGACTTGAAATCGGCCGAGAGGTTCTCGAGAAGACATTTTAATTTTCCCATTGCTTTAGTATGGGAGTTTTTGGAAGGAAAATGATCCAAGATGACCACCAAACCGTTTATCCGACATTTTCGAAAATGGCAAATTTGAAGTCAGAATAACCAAAAACATATATAGAACAAATTTGGGCTCCAAAATCCATCAAATAAAAATATCCAATATGGCCGCCAAAAACGCTACATTTTGATTGGTCCTTGGCGGCCATGGTTTTTATGCATCACCTTCCTTTGAACAAACTTTAATGGCTTTTAGTACTTAATATTATCTGCCAAATTTCATATTTTATGAAGTTTGCATCAATCCCCAAATCGGTTTCGGAGATCTTTAGACATTTCTAAAGATCGGCCAAGATCCAAGATGGCCGGTGACCAAATTGGCCGATCGGCTTCGTTTAAACAAACTTGGATTCCTATACCCTAATTGGCCCCATGGTTCTTGAGAAGAAGTCGCTTAAAGGAAATGTTGACGGATGATGGACACACGGCGGATGGTCACCCCGGCATAAGCTCACTTGGCTTTTCAGGCCAGGTGAGCTAATAATTAAAAAATGTCACAAGTTACATCTTATGTATGAGGTTTGTGTAACCTTACTGTGATATACATATATGCTGAAATAATAAGTACTGAGTAGTCAAAATTTCTATAATTGAATGGCCTTCGACTTTCAGGTCTAAAATTATATATAATACATGTAGTCTTATGACATGCCCCGGGTGAGCTAATAACAGTTAACAAATATAACTTCAACAAGGCATTAACACTGCATGATACCCTGTTTGATATGTTTGCTATAATCAGAGAGTATTAACGTATTACATGTATTAGAGCGTCTGGTCACTGTATTACTATAGAGCTAATGTAATAACAAGTTGTCCCAAAACTGGTAACTGTTAAGAGCTTTCAGTAAATCAATATATTCCTTACCTTCCAATACAGATATTTCCATTTTAAGATTACTAGTCCTAAGTATTCTATCTAGCAGTTGCATCAGAGTTTCAAAATAGTAAATTCTGTATCCATAACTAATAATACATATATAAAAATGCACTAGATTTTTTTCAGACGAAGACTTAAATTTCCCGCCAATTTTAGCAGGTCATGGGGTCAAATAAAGTAAAGACTTTTTCACGTGATGAAGAAGATAACTAAAGTCCTGCCATTTCCAAGCGTTCAGGCTTTATTATTTTATTATCTTCATGCAGAATAACAAGTCCAGTCATTCCCTGGCTCTTCTACAAAGCTCGGACTTTGACTTTGAAAACAAGCGATTAAAATTCTAGGCTTATCCAGGCGTTTCCTGGCTTCTTATTTTCTCAGTTTCACGCCTGCTTTTCTGGGCTAATCCAAGATTTTTAAAGCCAGGAAAAGCCTGGATAAGCACGGAGTGTTGCTATTGCTTGAAATCCGGGCTTCTCCTGCCTTTTGAATAACATGATATGCCAGGAAATGCCAGGATTCCACACGCTAAAAGATTCCTGGCTTTTCCTGGCTTGCAGAGCTCAGAGGAAGCTCGGAAATGCCAGGATATCCCAGCTTTCGCACAAAAGCCTGGATTTTTTTCCACCAGGGCAGACTTAAGAAAGCTGTTTGGCATAAAACGTGTTACTCTGAAACATCGCACAAGGTGCATACCGAGCATGACAAGGTCAGATACGAACGTGCACTGGTTCAAGATGATGTAGCTCTTCTTACTGTACAAATGATGGGTGGACCATCTACACCTCAATCCCAGTCAGAGACTGAACAATGTACTACTTTATCGGCTGCTACAATTATGTGGTCCACTGTTCCACCATTTCATCGAAATTCGTGTTTCTTCTGCCAGTATACACAAATTGACAAAAAAAACCGGGAGCATTATGAAGCTTATGGAGTGCAGGAGTTCAGACATTGGTGTGTCAATAGAAGAGATCATAATGAACAGTGATAGCGTTATGTGGAAAGTAAATCTAGCTGATATACGTGCTGAAGGGGATTTTCTTGCTCGCCTAGCATAAAACTTGTTATACAAAAAACTGGAGTCAATTCGTTCAAAAGTCGCAAAGACAAAGCTCGAGTATAGGTAGCGACTATAGTGCATCTATTGACTTTATCTCGGCTGAAATTCAATTCTATGCAGAAATACAGGAACTTTGTAAATTTGTAAAAACTCCAGATGCAGAGAATGTGTACAAGAACATTAAAAAAAATAAAAAATAAAAAAGAGAATGTACAAGGACATTATGCGAGACTATGGAATTCAAACTTACAGTGTCACCCGAGGACAGCTTTTGCAGAAAATTCCTAAAAATTTAATATGCGAAGTAACTGAGAGTAAAGGCAGAACACCATCGATCATACATAGGAAAGCATCTAGTCATAAAGCTGTTCATGCCGCTATCAGCAATAAGGAAATTAAGGCGAATATGGTGCAAATATTCAGATGTGCGAAACGTCTACGCCAGTGCATACTTGCATCAAAAAGTGAACAGCCATGAGCGTTTAAAGGCAGTTTGTTGGATTTCAGTGAATCGGATATTCCCTGGGGAGTATGTATGATTACTGTATTCTGCGGCTGTAGACACATCCTACAGCTGCAATCAATCTTTCTTCGCTTTTGCCCACTGTGTCTTATCCTCGGCCAAATCCTTAGCTTCCTCAGGTCCATTCTTGACTTGAGTGTACCCAATCCTGCTTTCTTGAGGTCACCTCGTAGCACGCTTAGCAGATTTATGCAATGACGTCCTCTCCTGGCTCTGTATTTGCTGGCTCCGAGTAAGGCGAATTCCAAGGCCCTCTGCGCTGATGTGTCTTCAGGCATCCTTAGCACATGACCAAACATGGACCATCTTTGCTGGGCGACTTTTACAGACAGCGGCGACGTATTACACACCTTGTATAGTGCATCGTTGGAAATTGTGCTCTCTGGCCATCGGTATCCAGTGATGGTGCATAGGTGTTTGCGGTGACAGGCGTCAAGTTTGTCTAGAGCTGCCTTTGGAGCTGCCCAACTGTTGCAGTTATACATCATCAAAGATACGCAGGTTGCATTGTATAGACGTAGTCTTTTTACCAAGGGCATCTTTGATCTACGAATCCATAGCTTCCAGAAGGACTGGAAAGCTATGTTCCCCATGATGAAGCGTGTAGCAATGTCAGCAGCACTGCAAAGCATTGAGCCCAGGATTTTACTTTTCCTCCATGGTTCGCCGCCACGGAGTGGATCGTCATTTTCTTTAGTTTCATGCTTTGTAGATAGGTATATGTGGGTGAACTCTGTTTTGGATTCATTCATTTTTTTTAGTTTGCTTGCGGCTATTGGGAGGAGTTCGTCAAGGGGTTTCTTTTCCTCATCCATAAAGTCCACATCGTCGGCATATTCCATCTCTAGCGGCATGCCCAGTATTGACACAGGGGTGGGTGGGGGTGTTTGGTCTTGTGGAGTTTTCCCACACGGATCTCATTGCAGTAGCCAGGTAACAGGTGAAGAGCACAGGTGATAGACCATCTCCCTGTGGGGAGCCGATTGAAACTCAAACTCTACAGACTTCACTGACTTGACTCGTACTCTCAGCTTGGTGTCTGCAAGCAGTATTCTCACTAGTCATAGCTCATCTTAATTGCACCTGGCCTGGCGTAGTACATCTAGGATCTTTGAGCGCTTAATTGTGTCGAAGACTCGTGACATGTCAATGCGCATTTTGTGGAAATCCCAGTGTTTGGACATGACTACTGACACAAGCATGCGTTGAGCGCATACAATGTCTGCGCAGCTGCGTCCACGTTCCAGCCACTTTGACATGAGCTGATGAAGTCAATGATCTTGTATCGGATGCGGCATAGTGTAACATCGGAAAGGATTTTCCGCATGCTGTTAAGGAGCACAGTGGGCCACAGATTGGCTGCAGGGGGGGGCAGGGGGGGGGGGCAGGTGGCTTCTTGGGCTTCGGTAGCGCGATAAGGATGCCCTGGCCTACAGCGTCGATGGGAAGGTGGTGCATAAAAGCTGAATTGATTATGTGCGTGATCCGTTTTGAGATAATGTCACTTGCATATTTGAATAGTTCATTGCTCATGCACTCAGGTCCAGATGCACGTCCATTTTTCAGGACTTTAAGTGCCTTCTCAACCTCTGCTGAATTAATTGGTGTTAGTAATGGCATGGGGTCTCCTGAGAATGGGTGAAAGGGCTCATCATCGTGGTCAGTGGACGGTTCCTTGAACCATTCTAGAATTGCCTCGGCTTTGCCCTGGTCAGTCCCGATAAACTGTCCTTCAGAGTTGTGTACAGTTATTGGTTGTGTGTAGTCAGCAACTCTCAGGGCTCGGGCTGCCTGAAACATTTTGTGGCAGTCATCCATGGCAGTGATTTCATCTGCCAGGGCGTCTGCTTGTTGGATAGCAAGATCTTTTAAGCGTTCGCTAATGTGGCGAAGAATGTTATTGCGTTCCTGGCGTAGTTTGATGCGATCTTCACTTTGGCCATTTTGATAGATGCGCAGACGTAATGCTTTCTGTTCTGCTGACAGTTTTACTACGAGAGGGTCGTCAGTATACCTAGTTCGGTTGTTTTTTAGAACACCTATGGTGCTAGTAGCTGATGATTCCATAGATATCAGTATTTTGGTTAGGGCTTCGTTTGGGTCGGAGCTGGCATCGATGTTAGCTATCTGCTCCCCGAGGGCCTTTTTGTATGACATTTGCATGTCAGTGTCGCTGATGAGTTTGGGTAAGTTGTAAGTGACTCAACCCTCTTGCTTGGTATGGCGTTTGTACATTAGGTAGAGCTGGTTCATATGGAGGCGTGTAATGACTGGCTTATGGTCAGAATTGAGGTCTGTGCCTCCATAGGAACGAGCATCCCGAAGTAGGGGGTTTGCTGCTGTCTTGCATAGTATGAAATCTATGTGGTTGAAGACAGCTTTTGTAGCCTTAGAACCTTTAGGGGCTATACGATCAGTAATGTGTCCAGTCCATGTTGTCCGGTGGCAGCATGGGTGTTTGAAAGCTGTATTTGCGGCAAATAGGTAATTGGAACTAAGGAATGCCACCAGTGCATCTCCATTGCTGTTGCGTGTTCCTTCTCCATACGATCCCATGCATGAGCCAAGTCCTGAACCTTTGTCCGCAATGCCGAGTTTACCCAGCTTGGAGTTGAAATCGCCACACACGAACAGTTGCCATCTAGCTGGGATAGTAATGGCGGAGCTCAGTTCTGCATAGAAGGAATCTAATATAGCTGGATTCTCTTTGGCCCTTTTGGTAGTTGCCCAAATCCACTGACTATGCGACCCTTAGTGGTGGTGTGCTTTCGCGTTGGTATAGCCAGGTCAATATATGCAACGCGATCACTGACGTATCCAAAGCTAATGACATCGTCCAATACCCTTGGTCCGATTACGAAGCCTAATCCATGGTAAGTGGCCTGTTTTTGCTCCATGAGTACTAGCTTATGGCCTGTTTGAAGTTGCTGCTCTGAGTGTTTAGCTACATTAATCTCTTGAATGCATGTGATATCGATTTTATAGTGTTCAAAGTCTGCACCTAAGTTTTGCCTCGTTGATGTTGCAGTCAGACCATGTACATTCCACGTAGCTATGGTAAGCTCCTGGGAAGATTGCGTTGTCCGAGGATGTCGAACACAGTTTCTTGTTAGAAGGTTAGACATAGTCAGAGTTGCCTCTGTATGCGGATGTCAGCCCGCAATCCTTGATAACTTAGTTTCCCAACAAAGTTTGTACTTACGAAGGAGACTAGTGTGGAGGTGTCCTCTTTCTCCCTGGGGAGTTGATGGCCTTTATGAGGTGGATAATTCAAGGGTCCCGAACAGCTACCACGTTTACAAGAGCTGGAAATCTGCATAGGATGTGCATGATCTTATCACTGTCCATAGCAAGTGAATGCAAAAGCCAGCGGCAGATATCTGTTGTTCCAAAGACTGCTGACTCACCATATCAGCATATGCTTGAAAGTCCATATTCCATTGGACTCTCGCTATACATGTATCACGATTTCCGACTTCAGAAGGCTATAAAATTACTATATGGCTGCTGTGCTGGTATTTCCCATGACTGACTAATGAAAGTCTGCAGTAAAATTGCTGATGCAATCTGCAAAAGGACTGCAGCCTTTCGTGTATACGTACCACCCGATCTCATAAAGGGTAGACGCATCCGTAGTTCACTGGATAACATTGATGTTAATATTGACTCAGCAGACGGTAAAGCAAGTTTTCATGGTTTAGCATCAGGTATGTATCAATCAGAAAGTTATAATGAGACAGTACTGAATCCATTACCCATTAATCAGAGTCAAACATCTGGTGGGCTTGTCAATGTTCCAAGCACAGTCATACCATTAACCACCTGCTCACGAGAAAGCCCAAAATATAACTAATAAGAAGTTGACATCTTTGAAGACAGAATTAGTAAAGCAATGGTTGATAACTCAACCTGGTACTATCAGATGCATAGGTCGAACTATTGAAGGCAGTGGTCTAGATCAAGTGTGGCAAGAAGCAGACTTATACAGCTCTCTCACCACTACACATATCATCAACGGGAATCATTATAATAGAGCCGTGCATCTTCGGATAAATGCTTTTTTTCGAGATAATCCTATTACCCTAGAAGCATTGCAATTGAGTAAACATTGTGTGATACTTGCAATTTCGGGGAGATGTTCTAAATGCACATAAGGAATTTTTAACCACGTTAAAATCTCTCAATCTTGAAGTGCAACTTTCCAAATATGATGAAGAACAGAACCACAATCCAATATGGCGATGGGTTCTAATATACATGAATCAGGTGATGCTATTATTACAGTTCTTGCGGGTTACAAGGAATTGCGACTGGCACCTCTACTTGGTCACACTAGAAAGGTTTTGTGCTCTCGTTTTTGCGAGACATATTCCAGAGTACCTAGCCCCAGTGCAGAAACTCGAGATCATGGAACCAGATATGTGGAATAAGTTCGTTAATGGAACACTCACGGTGAATACCAGCAACACCAACAACAGGCGTGCATCAAAGTTTATTCACGTATACCGTAAACTACCAAGAAGACTGTATTCTCTGTCTCAAAGTAATTCTAGTGGAGTGTAGTGTTTTAATGGGTAAAGGAATGGAGGGTCGTTCAACTACAATGCTCAAATTGATTGCAAATGAAGCTATATCACTGAACGTCCAGAAGGCGATCCTCATTACAGAGAAGTTTGGACTAAAAGTATTCAAGTCATTTGTAGTAGAGAGACTCAAAGGTGAACAAAACATGTGTTCAAAGATGATAAAGATAAACCAATTGTCATAGAACTCTGCTGGCAACGATCTAACTGTGAAGTTGTCCAGGAACTTATGTCAGCTAAGAACTTTAGGGATTATCAAAAATAGGGGCTATGGCTGGTGTAGCGTGGATCGACCGGACAGGTACTGACCGTGCCAGCGAAGCTGGGTATGGAATGGCCACTCCGGATTCGCTCTAAGCACGCCCCCCCCCCCGTAGGATAGTACAGGTACATAAGCCCTATGAGAGAGGTTTTCGTTAAAATCAGCTAAGTCCGATAAAATGCATGCGCTCGCGTCAGACCTTCCCTGACAACACCTCATGGAATTGGAAGCGAGTGCATGCCTATAGTGTACCGAGTGGGTACTCGTAAAAACCTTTAATTATTCCGTTCTCGTTGTTCTTGGTACTGATCAGGACCAGAATAAAATGAGCTTTCCAGAACTGTTAACCATTTTAAAGTCGGCTCAGAAATGGCTGCGTTATCAGCGAAAATCCCCTTAAATTATCTTCAAAATATTACTTTCGACGTCGTAATCGCGTGTATGCATAGATAGATCTAGAATGTTCTAGAACGTGCTAAATATATCACTGATCTAGCTGCACGCTGATTGGCTACTGCTCGGCCGCTGATTGGCTGAGGCATCTGCCTCTGACGTCACGAGCAGTATAAAAGGGGTGAAAAAAATCGAGAATCAGGAGCATCGCCGTGTGGAAGCCGGCCCGCGCAGGACCTCTCGACCATCAGTAGGACGGATGTAACGGCTGACCTACAAGTTATTCTCACATCAACCGGTATCTTACGGATCCCAGCACATCCGCGGTGGTGGGATGTCCTCAGTTTCCACCAGTTTTTGGACACCCCAGATAGCCATCCGGGGCCAATAAACTAAATTTAAAGTTATAACTTCTGCATCCGGACTTTCCTAAGAGAGCTTTTCCGAAAGCGGGCCATGCGGGCCCGGGATGTGATTCTATGGCATGTAGAGCTGACGGTGATTCTGGGTGGGTGACTCGCCGGATCTGCCAACCATGCTGAAAAGTGGACTTCAATCTCTGCACTGCATGTCGTGTGTGTTTAGTTAACTTTTTGACCATAGTCTGGTGGAACTTTGCTGGGTGCACTGCAAGAGCTATGCGATGCATCCCACACTGTGTACCAAGTTATGTGACTGCCTAATATTATATACAGCCCTCTCTGTTAATGGGCAACCTTCAACTTTACTACTTCCGTCGCCGGATGGATAACTTTTTCACTTCCGTGTAAATTGTATTATTAGTTACCAAGACTATCTAATAGACATTTCTTCACTGCTCTGTTTCACTGTCCTGAGTGTGTACCGTGTCTACCCTGGAGGCCAGCCTGCGGAAACCAGCTGCGGAAATTGCCTGCAGAAATCTCTCCAGCCTCAGGGAACGTGTCAACTCACGCTATGAATATGTTAGCGCCTTAATTTCAGCAACATAGTAGCCTGTTCTGTACCGATGACTATTAGGTACTCAAGTAACTATACTATTGTACATTTAATTATTATTTACGCATATGGTACTGATGACTAATAGGTACCTCACCGGTCTGAAAACCGCAACTTATAATTTCTGTTTTACTGTGAATATTATCCTTGTTTACTGTAGGTGCTTTCAATTAGGCGCACCGCTTAACTCTATCAATCTGTGATACTTAGTTACTGCATTTATTTATAATCTATTTATTGCAGTGGTTAGTTGTGTATAGCAGTTAGCCATCCAGTTAATATGTTTTGTTTAATTGTAGAAAAACTTTGGAACGCAGTACGCTAGGAAATATTATACAGCAAAAGATATATCTGCATCACTTTATTTCCCGTCATCATCAATTTTACACTGAGGTCGCTGACCGTGCTCTAATTGTTTGAGCCTGGCATGTTACTGACTAACCTTAATATTCAGCTCGATAGGATAGGTTAAAGTGGTTAGGGACAATTTCTTCGTTTAGAGACATAGTGTAGTCTCCTTTCCAGTTGTTGCGGTAATGTTGCCCCACAATCCGGCAAGGTTGTGTAAAATTGCCCAGTTACCTATAGGGCCTCATATATATTAAGTTTTTGTCTCTTTCCATGATCCACCAGCCGCATGGCTTATTAATTGTCTGGACTCTCCATCAGCATGTTGATCGGATCCGACCCTGGGAAACTATCGGATGTTTCCAAGCGGTGATGGTTAAAGTGCTGATTTACATACTTCTCCCCCATATCCTCAGATACTTCTTAGCTAGATAACCCAGCCAATGAAGAAAGTACTGCGAAAACATATGGTTATAAATGTGAATTAGTTAGTTTATTTACCGGCCCGCAGTGCATATTTGGGCATGTTGGAACTTAACCCTAATGACAGGTCAACTGTTAGATCCATAGCATGCAGTGTCTGGATGAAGCATTGGAGCTCATCACGCCCTCACGGGAAGGATGCTCACGATAGATATCCGTCTCTCCACCACCACCATAAAGATATGTCAGGAATCAAAAACTTAGCCATTGTCCAGTTGATGTTTTATGTGTTTGCTGGACAAGGTAGCTGGATTTTCATCGAATTCGGATGCCTTGTGTCATAACATGTAGGCATGCTGTCCTTTGAGGTAGATGCTAACCCAGGTGACCTACGGGAAGCGAGGCATCTGCGCCCATTGGCGAACTGTATCTAAAGTTAGCTAGGATTTCCTGCCACTTGGAGCCAAAACTTGTTTATGTTTCTAACAACTAAATGCTAGGTTAGACGGTAGCAGAAAGTGCGCATAAATAAAAGCTGCATCTACCAATACAGTATCTTTGGACCTGCATAAGACGGTGACTTGGGAATTCTTCGGAAATCGTTCGTCCAGTCTTCACGTAAACCAGTATGTATCACATTAATTATGGTTTCACTAGGATCTTCACTTAAGCATTTTTCTGTTGAACAAAAGAGTGGCCCTTTTTGCCAGCTCTTTTCCTCCACTTCGGCATTGAAGGCATTTTCCTGTGATGGAGGCCCGCGCGAGGCACTTACCTCTCGCAACAACAATATTTTCTTTGTGTGTGTTAGGGGTATATTAGTTTATATTAAACTACCTAGTGACTTCGTTGCGGATGCTTCTATTGCGGGGATACCTCTGCGGATTCAAGAACTTGTGTGGTACCTCCGGCGACACCACGTGGAAAGAACACCAGATAGCTCTATGTTGTGTATTATTGTGTGCTCATCTACTGTCAAACGATTCATCTTGTTTGTATAGTATATTAATATTTATACTGTTTTAATTACAAATTGTTCCATATCTCTAAATTAGTATGGATAGACACATCGGTGACACAAACAGTTGGGACGACACTGTGTGGTTCAATCTTGGCGGCAATGGTCGCACGGCCCCATTGGAACATCAGTGTTCCACCGGCTCTAGAAGTTGGTCTTTATATTTCTCGGAGAGACATCATACAGGATCTGCAACCCCGAGATCCACAGTTAACCAGCCATCCCAGTCATCATGCACTTGTGGTGCGATGGGTGGGAACGTCATGGCGGACCAGTACATATCCCCACGAGCTACAGATGGTTCCCGATGTGGGGCCCGAACAAGAAGCAAACACACGCCAATGCTCAACAACCACGAGTTACAGTCTCCTTCAACAGACAGTCATCTCTCCTTAGATACGGAAGTAGCATCATATAATGGACAAACTGCTCGCATGCTCACTGACAATGTCGCTAATTTCCCCTGTGCGGAACGACCAGCACCGCCTCAACGTGAGTTCTCACCAATCAGCGAGGGGACATTCTGTGATACCTTGCAGGTAGGAACTTAATACATTACTTTATCGGATCTCCGTGATAGGCTACTATCATCTACGCCGGACCGCGGACGACCATGTCAAAGACCCCCCCCCCCCCATGGGGGCACCCACAACCTTCACGACCATTATGTTCGCCAACGTCATCAATGGGCGACAAGTGGCCAGATGCTCATATACGATGTCCCATATCTCCTCCTTTTCGTGCGTCTTCACTGTATTACGCAGCACCATGTTACAAACTGGAGGAAACGGCAACATCGTTTCAGCAATACATCAGACGACGTCCACATCATGCACATCTTCTGAGTCAGTCATCTGCACTGCCTCCATATGAGGAACATCCATCCCAGCATCAGGAACGTCCGCATCATCTACATAGCATGCCTCCACCTGTCTATAGACCTACACCGGTCTATCGACCCGCATCAGGGTGGTATTCGGCAGAACCAACGTACCATGCAACACATCATCGACGTGAATCACCTTTACGGACACGACAGCATCGACAGGGACATCTACGGGAAACACCACCACCACCACCACCTACAAGCCGACGAGCATCTACATTCTCATCAGTTTCGCCAGCACCACCACCAGGTTTCGCTCCAATCACTTCTCCACGAGATCATGGCTGGATCATTCTCTCCACCCCCACCCCACCCGAATTTAGCGGGGAGACTGATTGGGACAATTATAATGTACAGTTTGAAATAATAAGTAGGACAAACCGATGGAGCAATCGTCAGATGGGAGAGTACTTAGCTGCAAAGCTGTCCGGAAAAGCTCTACAAGTTCTGGCAGACTTAAGAACAGATTACACCCCATCATACACTGAACTGGAGAATGCGTTGTCGGAAAGATTCGGCGATACAGCCCTTGGAGAAACGAGTCGGCTCCGACTCAAGAACTTATGTCTAAGCTCGGAGGAAACAGTAGCGGAGTTAGCAAGCCGCATCCGTCAGCTAGTTACCTACGCCTACCACAGCACAAATCTTGAGGGCGTCACACACTTATATTTAGACACTTTCATTGATGCGTAGAGCGGAGAACCCGCCCTAAAAGAAAAACAATTTCTCACGGAGCTCGGCAGCCTCCAACAACTTATGGCCACCATGGTTTGGATCAAGAATTGCTTAGAACGGGAGAAAAATAATCGCCACCAACTACACGCAATCAACAAGGTAAATAATGTAAATGTCGCCACTACCACCGAATCAACCACCGCCACCACCACATCAGCAAACGAACAACATGCGCAGCATGAACAAAAGAGTCAGAATCACATGTCTAGAGGAAGAGGGTGTGGCCAATCCCATCGCGGGGGGGGGGGTGGGGGAACAAAAATGCCCAAGGACACGGGAACCAGCACAACAGCAACATAGGCAAAACATGCATGAAAGACTAGAAGAGATCACTAAGCAGATCTCAGTACTCACTAATCTAGTAACAACACTCCGCACAAACGTATCAACACAGTCCACCACTAGATCACATCCCACCACAGCTTCAGTACTGCCACCAAACATGTGCTTTGGATGTTGTCAGCCGGGCCACTTGAAGGATCGATGTCCAAACCGATCTCCATTTACAATTCCAAGTGCTGACTGACGTACCCCGCAGCCTGAGAATCCATCAAACTAGCACGGGCACCGATTACAGAGTCACTTTGGTGCCCATTACCACTACCCAGCTCAAGTGTGGCCCCTGAACCCCAATGTCAGGCGGCCATTTATACTCGTCAACACCTTCATATTACATCATGCACCCACCCATACCCGGCTTCTTCTATGACGGTGACTACAATGCACACCGCATCCGCAGCACTGTCATCTCCCCCCTTCAGAAAGAGTGACCCCGCACTTTCCGCCTCTACTCAACCTTCTTTCCTATGTAAACAGCAGTGGTAGGTTGTAGCACCTCCACTGAAACAACGGTTTTTTTAAGTACCACGTCCCACCGCCAAGGCACTTAACACCTGGTGGCCTTTGGTGGTATGCAATTCCCAACCTCTTGCAGCTTCACCAACAACCTCCAGTACCAGCAGTAATCCCGAAGGAAGCATTCACTCGGCACCATGGATCCGCAAAAAGAAACATCATACAAAGAAAGTGAAAGTGATATGCTGGCGTTGTTTCTTCTGTGCATCAACTAAACATCTGCATTGTAAAAAGTGGTTCGCCCAGGTAGCCCTCATCCACGAATACGAGAATCCTATCCGCACTACAGTATACACCAACACAGCTTACACGGAATCCGCAACAATGCCAGCACCATTGCTACCCGACTCCGTTATCGCCCAAGCAATCACAGCAGCAGTGATGACGAGTTGGTCCTTTCCACACTCAGCTACCAATAGCACTCACGGAAGCTATTCGGAAACAAGCTGACTATATACATAATGATACCGCACCACTATCACTTCCGCAAATGGTATCATTGGAGACTCTTCCGCAGGTTCACCACAAGGTGATATATAAGTGTGCCTGTCTGTTTAGCCGAATTTCCACCAGCGCTACTGTGGACACTGGGGCTTCCATCACCGTTTTTAACAAGCGCTTGTATGAGAGCATCCCACCTCATAAGAAGCCACCCCTTAAGCCTACAAATATATTTTTGCAAACGGCTATGGGAGCCGATGTTCCCGTGGCTAGAGTAGTAAACCTCGTAATACAGATAGTGGAGATGCAATTCATTCAGCAAGTTGTTATCGCCTCTATTTAAAACGATGCCCTGCTTGGTTCTGATTTCCTCAGTGCCAGCGAAGCTGTCATACAATACAGACAACAGGAACTAGACATACATAGCCAACGGATACCCCTTGGACCAGAATCATCACTGTATGATATGTGTGAGGTGAGATTAGCAACAACCACCACAGTTGAGCCAGGTCAAGAAAGGATCTTGAGGGCCACCACGCCACAATTAGGAAACAACACTCACACAGCCATGCTGGAACCAGACCCTGAATACATAATCACCTCACAATGTGCCGGTCCCCACATAATTGTTGACACCAAGGAACATATACCGTTCTGGGTATTCAATGGCACTGCTGACCTAATAACACTCGAATAAGGAATCCGTTGTGGTCATTTGCTGGATGTGATATCATTGGAAACCGCCCCACCTGCAATCACACCAGCAACAACTTCTGATGATTTGCCTGAACACTTACATGACCTATATTTGTGTGCCACAGTTGGATTGATACAATCACAAAAACAACAAGTACGGAAATTGCTACATAAATATAGCAATAGTTTCTCAGCAGGAGACATGGACCTCGGAGAGACTCATCTTGTACGACATTCCATCGACACCAGAAACAACATACCCGTCCGTCCGCCCGTTCGTCATCTCCCTATCCATAAGGAAGCGGAGGCATACCAAGAGGTAGAGGACATGCTGTGGACTGAAATAATTGAGCCATCAGCATCCCCCTGGGCCAGTCCCATAGTACTAGCAGGCAAAAAGGACGGATCTTTGCAGTTCTGTATAGACTAACGCTGCCTTAATGATCATCAAGGACGCCTATCCACTACCGTGGATAGATCAGGCCCTAGCTTCCTTGACAAGTGGTTTTGCACCCTTGATTTAGCTAGTGGGTACTGGCAGGTAGCCATGGGTGAGGTTGACATGGAGAAAACCGCATTCGTTTGCCGAGATGGTCTTTTCCAGTTCCGCAAGATTCCCTATGGCTTTTGCAACACTCCTGGATTTTTCGAGCATCTCATTGAGCAGGTATTAACTACCCTGCAATGGGAAATCTGTCTGTGTTACATTGACGACGTAATCGTCTTTGGTCCCTCGTTTGAGCAAACGTAATCCAATTTAGACACCGTGCTATCTAGATTCTGCATGGCTAACTTAAAGCTTAAACCCAAGAAATGTCATCTCTTCAGACACAGCATCGAGTTCCTGGGACACGTCATATCCAGTGATGGAGTGGCCACCCAGCCATCAAAAACAAAAGCCATGGCAGGGTGGCAGACCACTGCGTCTGTCACAGAAACTCAGAGCTTCCTTGGTCTTTGTCAGTACTATTGCCGATATATCCATCATTTCAGTGAGATTGCATCACCCCTCTTCAAGATCACCGAGAAAGATCGACCATTCGAGTGGATGAGTGAGTGTAAAGGTTCCTTCAGGATATTGAAGGAACTCTTGATGACCACTTCAATTCTCGCTCATCCTAGCCATAACCTCGACTTCATCCTGGACACTTCTTCTTCTTCTTGTCGTTCGCTGATCATACCGCCAGTCCTGTAAGTGACTATCGACATGATCATAAGCTTATGATCCTGGACACTGATGCGTCAGCTTATGCTATCAGCGCAGTTCTATCTCAGGTCATGGAGGATGGGACAGAGCAGGTATTGGATCATGGTTCACATACTCTGAATAATACAGAGAAACGTTATGTGACCACTAAGGCAGAACTACTGGCTGCTGTCTACTTTGTCAAGTATTACAAACACTTTCTGTACGGTCACCCATTTACTCTCCATTCAGATCACACCTCACTATGCTGGCTCAGAAACCTTAAAAATCCAGGCCATCACTTCAATGTGGTTCATAGACCCGGCAAACTGCATGGAAATGCCGATGCCTTGAGCAGAATCGGGCTTGAGGATGAACCCGAAGTAGCCACCACCATGACACATACAACACAGCCCTCTCGGTGTTCCCCGAATTGTGGTGCGCAAAGGTGGAACACGGAGACAGTCGCTCACGAACAAGCAACAGATGCGCAGACACGAGACATATACGTGTGGATCCAGGAGGGGGTACATCCTCCCTGGGAATCTATTACGCCATTATCTGCAGCAGAAAAATACTACTACCAGCGGTTCGAGGAATGTTACATGCACCATGACGTTCTTTACTTCAATAACCACATAGTGATCCCCGAGCATTATCGGAGCGACATTCTGCAACAACTTCACGATAACGCAGGTCATTTGGCTGTTTAATGGACATTATAAAGGATAAAACAGAGTTTCCACTGGATCGGGTTACGCAATAGTGTGAAGGCATGGGTCGCCAAATGTGTCCCATGTCAAAGATGCACTGTTGGCCACCACCATTCCGCACCATTGCAAGTTAAAATTGTTGGTGCACCATGGGAGCGAGTGGCTATTGATGTGCTCGGACCATTGAATATGACGGATGAAGGAAATAAGTACATCCTTGTATTACACGATTATTTTACGAAGTGGGTGGACGCATTCGCTCTGCCGAACCAAGAGGCATCCACAATAGCAGATGTCTTGGCAAGCAATGTATTCTGCCGGTTCGAAATGCCCTATGAGCTGCACTCCAATCAAGCAAATAATTTTGAAGCCAGCTGGTCTCAGAGCTCTGCAAATTGTTCCATAGTGTCAAGAGACGTATGACTCCATATCATCCGTGGACTGACGGGATGGTGGACAGATTTAACCGTACTCTCGCTGAAATGCTGACTAAGGAAACCTGCCTTGATTGCAGAGATTGGGATCTACGACTCCCATATGTGCTCATCGCATACCGCATTTCAGTACATTCCAGCATGGGTTATACTCCTGCACGGTTAATGTTAGGCCGTGAATTAGTCTTGCCACTGGATCTGGCCATGCCCAGGATTCCGGGGGAGAAAAATTCACCATCTCTCTATGTAGAGCTCATGTGGCAGTGCGGGTCAACTAGATCTGGGAAGTCGTATCTGAAGACTTTCTCGTTTGTGTTCTCCAAGGGGAAGGACGAAAAAGTTGTTCCGCCGACCTCTTCCCATTCCAACCCACTTCATGCTATACCCCCCATTATAGAGTTACCACAAGCGGAACAGACCCATGAGCTGGTGTGAGCAACTTTATCCACTGCACACCCCAGCATCAGAAAACAGGGCCCGACCGGCGGGTGCATGGAAACCTGTATGAAGCAGGAAGAATGGTTTGGGTACTCGATTCGCGATGTTTTGCACACGTGCTGAGCAAACTGAGTTACCAGTGGAAAGGCCCCTATGTGGTAGTAGGTAAGATGTCGGACGTGACCTACCGTATCCGCGCTTCCAATGGCCTGAGCCCAGTCATTCACTTCGATCCACTTAAACCTTGTGTCGGTGATGGCCCAGTGCCAAAGCTCGGGCTGGGCGTTTCACATGACACTGGTAGCCAGACAAATATCTCTGTGGAAACAGGTATTCCCGACGTTAGTCCAGAGCACCGTGGTGCCAGTTCGATCTCCCTCCTACCAAGCCAGGAGTCCGGTGAACAATTGACTAATGCTGAAAACGATGACGAGATACGTACTCGCCCCTCCCTCCTAAGTGGGGGTCTACTAGATCTGGGAAGTCATATTTGTGTTCTCCAAGGGAAAGGACGAAAAAGTTGTTCCGCCGACCTCTTCCCATTCCCACCCACTTCATGCTATACCCCTATTATAGAGTTACCACAAGTGGAAGCTGAGGCCGCCCCAGGCCATGCTTCTTGTGGGGTGGAACATGTAGTGAATAGCATGGAAGTG
Source organism: Chaetoderma sp. LZ-2023a (assembly GCA_034401795.1). Classification (NCBI taxonomy): domain Eukaryota; kingdom Metazoa; phylum Mollusca; class Caudofoveata; order Chaetodermatida; family Chaetodermatidae; genus Chaetoderma; species Chaetoderma sp. LZ-2023a. Next base: position 92,065,206 of record CM067359.1, read on the forward strand.
AAGGGGCCGGATGAGGCCTTGGCTCGTTTTGAAGAACAGCAGAACCACACAACTCGGTGTACCCGTCCATGCCCCCAAATCATGCAACCACTCCACGCCCATAGTGCTCCCCGTCCGAATGCACCACCACCGCACAATCTCCAATGCGTGTCACTCGTCTATGCACACCAAGTTCGGACATCATACGTCCTGTCCACTTCACACTCCACTCGTTGTCTGTAGACTGTCACTCTTCAGAGGCGGTGGCATCCACACTGCAGCAACCAAACTTGCCACATGCGGTGGACAGGGAAGCACTCTGTTCAGCAGACTCTCGGCTCGAATTTTCCCGGTACTGAAAAATTACGATAGAATACCAACCGTCGTGTAATGGGAGATGACCAATTCTCAATTCCAACAGGCAACCCTAACCAAATATGCCCGACCAAGTCCCACCCCCCCCCCCGCTCTCCCCCCCCCCCTCCGACCCTACTGTGGACAGTCAGAACATCACACTGGACACAGAAATCCAGGAGCACACAGAACACACTTGCCCTCAAGGCTGAATACGTCAATTCACCATTGTGCGAACATCACATACACATCTGGTTATAAGGAAGATATAACGGAGACATTCAACATCAGCGACAACAAAGAATAGCCATCACCTAACGCCTTAAAATCGAAAAAGCTAGAGACATATTTTTCTGCAACATTTCCTCTCGCACAGATGCAGGAAATGCATCACTTTCCGCGATCCCGACTTTTCCACAACCGCAACAGACTCAGCATTTACCAGCATTGTAACCTGGATATGCCTAATCCGCAGTACACCAGCACCACACAGCAGCCCGGACTTCCCTACAACAGTACACTACTGTCATCACCACAAGTCAATATTCTCTGCAATCACCTTCTTATCTGGTTTACGGAAAACTTATCATATGGAAAGGAGCAACATTCCACCATCTACAGTACGCGATATGGGGGATCCCCCATTCCCACCCCCAGCCCTCCCCCGGAACAGTCGTATGGAAATAGCTAAAGTATTAGACATCATTCACACGTAATAACAGTCAATATTATTAAGAGAGCAAGATGCCCGCAGTCTGTCGTCCGTCACAAGTAGGATCTTGCTACCGAAAAGTTGAATTTGATAATGGATTGATTCAAGTTATGACAGCACCCTCCTTCGTCATCCATGCTCTAAAGTAACTCTTTCCCGGCTACGTGCTCGGCCATTACAGAGCGAAATACATCATGTCCGATAAAGTTGACACCGCCCTTCAATTACCCGCCCCGCCCTCCAGAGAGGGATAGGCGGCAGTGGGCCCGTGAGGGTCTGGGGGCTTGTGAAATCGGGCTTATAGTGTAGGGGAGATACTGAAGGCCTCCATGTCTAATGAAGGATGAATCAACATCCTACTGTGGTACCGTCTAGTCGGCGTATTGTTCAGGCTACTGAGATTTTGGTTCATCCAATCTCAGTAAGTGGACATGCATGGTGCGTGGATGATAGTCCTCACCCAGGACATCTCTAGAAAGCTAAAAGTTTGCTATGTTTACTAGAGATGGCCTGCAGGCGAGGCCGGGTAAAACAATCAAAGTTCGTATTCTGTTGGCAGATAGATACGGATCAGACCGTTGGTTGCCCCTGAGCGTGAGCTCAGATGGTGATTGCTATCGACTGGGTCGCTGACAGTCGTCTTGATCATGTCAGTTCATCAACCGTTCCTGATTATGAGTGGTCAAGATGGCTCAATGTACAGTCAGGCCATGGTAAGCGTTCGTATTGTGAGCCATGCCTCCTGTAATCAGAGAACATTAAAAGTGATTCTTTGGGTAGCGGGATGGTATATGTGTGAGAAGGTATGACCTGTTGACTGCTGGACTGGGGGCAGTGTTTGGTCGGATCACCATCCGTTACTGTACCTGCTCGGGTCGGGGGTCAACTAGGTTATCTTCCCATGGACCACGGTCCTTAGTCTCATACGCATATATGGGAAATGCACCTAGCCTAGGCTGCATCCTGTGTAGAGATACATCGGGAAGGCCAAAGGGTGTATAGTGCAGGTAATAGAAACGTCACACTTCACAACAGAACAAGAATCATCTGCAGATAAACAGCCAAATCATCAACACGACAGAAACATAGACACTCAGGATGACTGTATTCACAATCTCCATACGATGGTATTGTAATTGTAAACTGAGGTACGCATTTTCCGAGCTGTATTATAATAAATTAAGTTTGGTCTCGGTAGGGATGGAACTAGTCCTACCCTCAGAGGAGGATGCTTGGCAATCCGCCCACCTGGAAAACACAGTCCAGCTTGGCGGAAGTAGTATACTTAATTTCCGCAAGACATGTAGCTGTTTAAACCAAACAATAATTATAGGCAGCTATGTTGTCCTAATTTTGATTAAGAACACCATCGTTCTACTGTATATACAGACCATTAATCCACGGGCCGATGAAGACGCATAAAAAATTCGACAGTATAATATCAGGGAGAATTTCAAATATTCTCTTGCCTACATATTCCCGCACAAGATCAACATGGGCTGGAATACATTTATTACAGACAAACCACAGATGCATGTAAAAGATCACGAGCATACAGGGATGCTGTTTCGAGGAACAGACTTTAAAACATATATTTCCGTCTTTCACATCAACAACAAATAATCAGCAGCATCAATACTCCGCCATTACGTAAATATTGCCTATGTTTCCGATCAACCACGTGCTTTCACAACAAGAAACCACGTGACTTTCACTTCTAATTTCAGTAAATTGGATCAAAGGCTTTAAACACAAGAGCCGCCCAAAACGTGCATGATGGAAGAGGCGAGAGGGGTGAGTCGGGGGCAATTGCCGCTGACGTCACCGTGCTCTCCCACACACCATCGGGTGCTCCAGCCTGAAATTAAAACAGGCAAATTTATAAGCATCCAATCTGAAAAAACGCTTCACACTAATTAAAAGGTGAGCTTCCACGGGAATAAGTAGTTCTGAGTTTTCACGTTGATCGGAGACTTGTTTTTCCTTTGAGTGGAGACGAAAGTGATACTCTTTCCTTGTTGTATTTATAATTACTTTCTTTACACGGGAGGAATATGTCATTTGACTCCAGGTTTAAATAAATCCAAACTTTCCTTATGGAGCGTGGCCGAATCACCCTAGAACTTTCGGGTGTGGTCATTCGCTCTCCTGTGACATCACCAAAAAGTATAAAAGGAGGAGATCGCGCATTGAAACTTCGTCTTCCCGTCAAACTCGACACAAGGGAAGAACAAGCATTAGGCTACTTTCGTGTCACAAACCAAATTCTGCTGTTTTCTTATTGTTTATTTATTACTACTATTAACATCATTTGGCCCGGAAAAGTATGAAGAGTTAGGAAAAATAGATTAGGTTAGGTAGTCCGCACTGTTATCAATATGCGGAAATAAGATGTCCTTGCCGAAGATCTCACCTTGTCCGACAGAAGAGTTGGTGCGAGTTCATTCCAGAAAGCCGTATCCGTGTACCGCATTACAGCTCAACGGACAGCCATGTAAGCGCGCATTTCCCCACAATTCGGACTTGATGCTACACATCAATCGTGATCATCTTTTTCAATGCGCATTCTGTTCGGACTGCAAATACCTATATATAGCTACTCATTACGGTGTGACGCACGCATTGACAGAAAAACATTGTGTGTTAGTAGCAACATTACAGCCTGGTGAACAAAGTGAGAACATTGAAGTTCTAGCCACTCATTTTGAAAATAAACTTCCGCTTAATGTGTTTCCTATGGGAAAGATGGCCAAGACCACGTGTACGAAACGGCGACAACCAGATTTTCCACATTACAGACCAGCAACAGCCACTGCATCAGCCACGCAACATGCACTAAGTCATTACGTAGCCTCAGCCAACATCCAGATGGAATCACCTGCACGACCAGCATTGGCAGCACCTGCAGTAATGGTACCCGCATCGCGTGCAGTTTCTACTCCACAGTCTGCATCACACATGACATCAGCATCTGCATCAATAGTCGGCCAGCCAATTTCTGTCGTCACCGCATCTCAGAGCAGCACCGCACCACACCCGCACAGCAGCACTCCCATGGATCCAGCAGTTTGAAAAGTAACTACACCGGATCGTTCTTACGCCGGAAAGAAATGCCTCGTGCACCCCACTGAAATCCGTGCCATACCAAGGACGACCGCCAGTAAACTACTGAAGGCGACGAAAATCCGAAAATTATCCACCAGCACAGCATCCGCATCTGTAGCAGCATTAGCATCATCACTACAGAAGTCACTGATATGGTTTACTTCTCAGTCCACCTGCAGCACGGACAACAGCCACAACGTCAACAACAACAGTAATGTCTGCAATCTCCACACCGCCACCAGTTCGCACATCACTGGTCATCATCTCCGCCACCACCAGTGTTTCACTGGATATGTCCGCACCATATTCCAGCTATAGTATTACCGACCTGGGCCTACTTAGCATGGGACCATCCGCCACGTCCGTCCTGTATACGTCGGTGTACCCAGACACGCTGGGGAAACTTCACAGCGGATGTTTGTGGACACTATTGCCGAGGTTGCAGCATGATTTATCAGTAGTTGTGCGTAACACAGAACTTTATTATTATTATTATGTTTATTTTTTAAATCCTTTTCTTATTATTATTATATATATTTTAACAATTGACACCCAGTCCCTAGGCTGACTACAGTCATCCTACACAGCTGCGCACTATTCTTGTGTAGCTGTGTCTCACATAAAATAATCGCTGTGGATTCCTCTACGCTGGGGCTGCCTGATGAACTAGTCTTTTCACCTTATTATTATTTGCTATTTTTCTTATTATTTTAGTTCCCGCGTCAGTATGACGGGATGGATTGTGGGTTAGCGGAAGCTACCCATGCAGATCCCCTTTATTTATCCAGGATGCACATGTAATTAGCATAATCTGTGATACTCTTCTCGGGTATAGTTATGTGATTATATATTTATATTGTATTTAATAAAACTGTATTGTAATTGTGGTACGTTGGAGCTTCGGTGTTCTCTGCGGAAAAATAATTATCTGCATCCAAGAGAACACCCATGCGAGCTATTGTTTAGGAAATTAAGAGATCTAAATAAAAGTATGCACGCACCGTGAAACAAAAACAAAAAAAAAAGAGAAAAAGACCTGGAAAAATAATTCCTGGTCAAAAATTAAAATCAATGGTATTCCTCCCTCCCAAACTCTTTCGCACCCTATGTGCTCTTTCTTATGAACACGCGTCTGTTGCGTCACTCTCCTCTCGGCTACGCACCTACTCGGGAAGTGATTGTTTGGCATGGGTGTCAAATTATGAGGGGGTGGTCTAGCGCGGACCGACGAACAGGTACTGACCATCCCAGCGAAGCTGGGTACGGAATGGCCACTGAGGGTGCTGACCGTGCTCTAATTGTTTGAGCCTGGCATGTTACTGACTAACCTTACTATTCAGCTCGATAGAATAGGTTAAAGTGGTTAGGGACAATTTCTTTGTTTAGTGACATATAGTGTTCTTTTCCGGTTGTTGCGGTAATGTAATGCACTCCGGCAAGGTTGTGTAAAATTGCCCAGTTACCTATAGGGCCTCATATATATTAAGTTTTTGTCTCTTTCCACGATCCACCAGCCGCATAGCTTAATAATTGTCTGGACTCTCCGTCAGCATGTTGATTGGATCCGACCCTGGGAAACTATCGGAGGTTTCCAAGCGGTGATGGTTAAAGTGCTGATTTACATACATCTCCCCCGTATCCTCGGATACTTGTTAGCTAGATAACCCTGCCAATGTAGGAAGCACTGCGAAAACATATAGTTATAAAAGTGAATTAGTTAGTTTATTTACTGGCCTGCAGTGCATATTTGGGCATGTTGGAACTTAACCCTAATGACAGGTCAACTGTTAGATCCATAGCACGTGGTGACGGACGAGATGTGGACCTCCATCCAATTCGTTGCAGTGTCTGGATGAAGCATTGGAGCTCGTCACACCCACATGGGTAGGATGCTCGCGATGGATATCCATCTCTCCACACCCACCATAAAGACATGTCAGGAATAAACAACTTGCTTGTGTGAAACGTAGCCATTGTCCAGGTGATGTTTTATGTGTTTACGCGACAAGGTAGCCAGATTTTAATCGAATTCGGATGCCTTGTGTCGAAACATGTACATGGTCGATGCTAACCCAGGCGACCTACGAGAAGCGAGGCATCTGCGCCCATTGGACAACTGTATCTGAAGTTAGGTAAGAACTCATGCCACTTGCTGCCAAAACTGGTTTCTGTTTCCAACAACTAAATGCTAGGTTAGACGGTAGCAGAAGACCCGCATAGATAAAGCGGCATCTACCAATACAGTATCTTTGGAACTGCATAAGACGGTGACTTGGGAATTCTTTGGAAATCGTTCGTCCAGTCTTCACGTAAACCAGTATGCATCACATTAATTATGGTTTCACTAGGATCTTCACTTAAGCATTTTTCTGTTGAACAAAAGAGTGGCCCTTTTTGCCAGCTCTTTTCCTCCGCTTCGGCGTTGAAGGCATTTTCCTGTGACGGAGGCCCGCACGAGGCACTTACCTCACGCAACAACAATATTTTCTTTGTGTGTGCGTTAGGTGTATATTAGTTTATATTAAACTACCTAGTGACTTCGTTGCGGATGCTTCTTTTTCGGGGATACCTCTGCGGATTCAAGAACCTGTGTGGTACCTCCGGCGACACCACATGGAAAAAACACCAGAAAGCTCTATGTTGTGTATTATTGTGTGCTAATCTACTGTCAAACAATTCATCTTGTTTGTATAGTATATTAATTTTCTACTGCTTTAATTACAAATTCTTCCATATCTCTAAATTAGTATGGATAGACACACACGGTGACACAAATAGTTGGGACAACACCATGTAGTTCAATCTTGGCGGCAATGGTCGCACGGCCCCACTGGAACATCAGTGTTCCACCGGCTCTAGAAGTCGGTCTTTGTATTTCTTGGAGAGACGCCATATGGGATCCGCAACCCCGAGATCCGCAGCTAACCAGCAATCCTGGTCATTGTGCACTTGCGGTGCGATGGGCAGGAACGTCATGGCGGACCAGTACGTACCCCCGCGAGCTACACTATGAGCAGATTCACGTCATATTTGACAATTATACCATAAGTTCATCACTGAAAGAAGCTACACGAGAACGGAGAAAAGGTACAACAAAAGCAGAAAATGTGTATATCGTGAATAATGCAATGCACATTAATAATGCTAAATCATTTCTCGCTAGCAATGAAATCAATGACTTATTGACATTGTTTTTGAAGACAGGTTAATTGAGAGTGGAACCCAATGAAAATTGTGACACACACGAGAAAGAGTGTGAGAAGGTAATCTTTAGTGTGGCATAGCAATAAATGTTACCACACAGGAGGAAGCGGACACGCTAATGATTCTGTATGCTGAGAAGCTTGCAATGGCTGGATATAAGGTGAACATATATTCCCAGGACACAGACGTGTTACTTCTTGCTCTGCGCAGAGTCGAAGAACTTGGAGATGATGTAGCTGTAATTATGGGCACTGATGAAAGACGTCGTGAACTTTTCTTGAAACCAATCTATAACTATCTCGAGCCACAGTGATATGACCGGCCACATCAATGGAAAGTGGAAACCGACCTGCTTCAAAGCATTTCTGGAGGCCAATGTTGTTGTTTTTATCAGGAAACAATCAACTGGGTGAAGAGGATGAGGGTCTGAAAACATTTTATGTAGCCTCTTCTGCCCTAAGGCTATTAGTATTTGTAATGCATGTGAGTTACGATGGCATTTGTTCCGCCAGTTGAAACCTGGTCAGGATGTTGAAAACCTGCCACCATCCGAGGTGCGTGGAGGGAGCATGTTCGGCGTGCACATCTGCAGGCAAATATTTGGCGACAGGATCTCACTTTAGAATGTTTAAGGCTCGATCCATTCAAGTTAGGCTGGTCAAATGTTGACAGTCATTTAACACCGGTGAAGTTGACAGTTCCACCTGCACCAGCCTCCATTCCGCAATTGGTGAGATGTAGCTGCAGATGCGGCAGAGATTCAGTCGCTTTCTGTTCAAGTAGGTGTTCTTGTAAATTAGCCAGTGTAGTGTGTACATAACTTTGCAAGTGTGAAGGTGATACAGATAGATATTGCAATAATGAATCACCAATAATTGGGACCGACATTCTAGATCCGTGACTACCAGTCACGATATCATCTTGTGATTTGACTTGTAGCTGTTCATAGGGCATAGATAGTTTTCCTAACTACATAGTTCATAGGGGTGTGTATATTTGTGGAATTTCTTATTAGATCTTTGGCAAATGTTCTTGAGCCACGATAAATATAGCAAAAACGTATATAGATAAATAGGTTTTTTGGTAGATATTTTGAAATCCAAGATGGCTGCCATTCTATCAAATTTATAACGGCATTCTGTAAATCCTTGGACACAAAAACCTAGGTATAGCCACTAGAATTGTGTGCATAGCCTGCTTAATAAGCGAGATACTGACCAAAATAGTTTGAGAGTGGCGGCCATTTTGAAATCCCAGATGGCGGCCGTGAAGTTTAATGAAAATATTGGCAAATACGAAATTCTTTATCTTTGGCCTATTTAGAGTGGCTTAAGCCAATTTGCCAAAAGGCTAGCAAAAAAGTCCACAAATAAACACACGCCTATGGACTAAAATGAACAGCTTTGACCTCGTCATATGGTGAATGGTAATTCTCAGAGCCATAGGATTATGTGTATGCATGTTGGGTCTTGCATGAGTTGCATAGTGTACAAGATCCTAAGCCAGCATCAATGCACATATTTCATTTGGTGAGCTGCTACAATCTGTTGATGACAAATCATCTTCAGCTTCCTTTTCTCGTTTGTCAATAACCAGGCGTACTAGCCACTAGCCAGCAAATACCGTTTGGTAGAACAGACATTGGTCGTGTAAGAAATACGACACTCTTGATCTATAAATGGACATTTCTCAACACACGTCATATGCGTTTTGGCCAGTTTAACAAATTTGGCATGCCACACGAGGGGTTAATATTGACTACCGTACTCCCAAGCTTAGTGGAAATCATAGGCAATTTGTTTGTATGTCCGTTTATCCATTTCTATTATTTGTTTGTTGATAATTCTATAACTTTATGATAAACCGTCTACAGATCATATAAATCTAGAAATGCTAAACATACGGCACCTAACAAGCTGAGAGGGTCAACACAATATAACATTCGTATCTCGCGAGATCTCCTCCGATTCGAGATCGAGAAAAGTGTATTCTCGTAGAGGCCACGCCTCTATTTTTAGATTGCACAATATAGATGACATGCTCACTTGTTCCAAATACAAAATCGGTCAGCTCAACATTTAAAACGTCACCGTAAAATACTACCACTGCTGATCACTATGGAAATAATGCTATATTGAGTCAGTCAAACGTTTAATACATCAATTTGATTTCGATATGTTTATATACACCCATTTTAACATGGATAAGTGAATAGGCAATTTGGTCACAGATATACATTTTGGCCCAATCCAATTGGTAAAATAATTAGGTCGGCCGCTATAATAATAGCCGTTAAATACACATCTATAGTTGTAAGGCAGCATATAAGTAGAAAAGCAACTTTAATATACCAAGTAGTATAAAACACAAGTGACTATGAATTCAGTACTAGCAGAAGTCCATTTTATTACTAGTATTATGGACTTCTGGTATTAAGCATAGTGGAACGGTAAAAATTCAAATAAATACTTATATATTATTCAGATGGCCAAACTATATATATATATAGTTTGGCCATCTGAATAATATATAAGTATTTATTTGAAACATGTACATGGTAGATGCTAACATTGCAGACATTACTGTTGTTGTATGGCAGCCTAGTTGTACCATCATGTTTCTACGTTCTATTGTTTTTGCTGGTGCTTAACTTTTGCACAGGTGTATATATATATATATATATATATATATATATATATATATATATATATATATATATATATATATATATATATATATATATATATATATATATATATATATATATTTATCCGGGTAGGTTTGTTTCTAGATACGCATGCACATGCACACACGCACGCACACGCACACGCACACGCACACGCACACGCACACGCACACGCACACGCACACGCACACGTACACACGTACGTACGTACGCACGCACGCGTGCGAGAGTACACGCACAGACACAGGTGCGCGCGCGCGCACCCAAATTAACCAGATTGTGTGTATTCATAGAACATTTATATAGCTTCTCGAAACACAACTGTACCTCTCCGTTTTAGCCATGCCCCGCCCATCTCTAGCTAAGCTCCACCCACACCTCGCATGAGTTGGGATCGATCGATTTCTGAACTCTCTGAATATCAATTTCCAGAAAACTATACAGGTAAGCTATCGAATATTTTGGAACTAATTTGACTGGGCGCTGTTGCTGCCTATGGCAGTTAAATTAGTTTTAAAATATTCAACAGCGTGTTTATTAAATAGCAAAAACATACAATTCGTACAACGTGTCGGACTATTAAGAGTAAAGACTGGCCAAATAGAATCATTTAGGACGCAATGATCATGACGTCATCCTACACACCGCTTAGCTGATTATGACCTCATATGACGTCAGATGATATATGGATACTCTGGAAAGGTGAATTGTCCAATTTTTCATTTTATGCACAAATATTGAAAGAAATCGATTGATATAATACTACGCAAGGGCCTGTTGGCAAATAGTAGAATGTATTTAATAGCGATATCTTTATCTCGTTGCTTCAATGATCAATTTCGGCAGGAGTTGCTGGTTTATCTACATCGACAATAAAGTCTTTGCGGTCAGTGTGGTGACGTAGATATCTGAAACACAAAGAGAATACGATGTTTTCTCAGACTTATGTTTGAACATTTGGGAGCAGTACACTCTGTCATGTATGATGTATGATTACTGTATTCTGTGGCCATAGTAGTAGAAACATCCTACACCTGCAATCAATCCTTCTTCGCCTTTCCCCGCTGTGTCTTGTCCTCAGCCGTAATTCTTAGCTTCCTCAGGTTCATTCTTGACTTGAGTGTACCGAGTCCTGCTTTCTTGAGGCCACCTCGTATCACCCTAAGTAGATTTATACAATGACGTCCTCTCTTGGCTTTGTATTTGTTGGCTCTCAGTAGGGCGAATTCCATGGCACCCTGTGCTGGTGTGTCTCTGGCATCCTTAGCACATGGCCTAACATGGACCATCTTTGCTGGGCGAACTTTACAGAGAGCGGGGACGTACTACACATCTTGTACCCTGCATCATTGGAAATTATGCTGTCTGGTCATCAGTGTCCAGTGATGGTGCGTAGGTCTCTACGGTGGCAGACATCGAGTTTGTCTAGAGCTGCCTTTGGAGCTGCCCAGCTGCTACAGTTGTACAGCATCAAGGATACGCAGGTTGTATTGCATAAACGTGGTCCTTTTTATCAAGGGCATCTTTGATCTATGAATCCGTAGCTTCCAGAAGGACTGGGAAGCTATGTTCCCCATGACGCAGCGTGCAGCAATGTCAGCAGTACTGTAAAGCAGTGAGCCCAGGATTGTACTTTTCCTCTATCTGTCATGGTATGCCAAAATATACACATCTAGTCTAGTCACACAGATGTCCATAAAGATACATTCTGGTCTTGTAAATGTGTTATTCATGTCTCGCTTTGCAATCACATGACATATATAGAGAATCTCAAATTCGTTGACATTTTTTAGCAAATTTATCATACGAATTTAGTAATGTTTCACCTGACATACGGGTTATTAATCTTCAAGTGATGTCTTACTACATGAATTTAGTACGGTTTTATCTGACACACGGGTTACCAATCTCCAAGTGATGTCTTATTACATGAAGATTTAATACGAAATAGCAGCGCGTCTGAGAGCCTATCTATCGCACTATTTAGCCAGATATTACTAGAATCTTCACGTCGATTCAGCACGTCTTATTATTCTCATGTTATGTATCACTGTAGTGATCAACTACTAAGAGTTATGAATAAATACGCAACAAAATAGAGTAACGGATGCAATATCTTAGAATTTCCAAATTTGAAAGTATTTTTTATTGTTCCTTTAAAACTTCTGAGTGCGTCATTAAAATTAATCAACATTATTGATTTTCAAACATATTAATTGTAACAGCAAACTGTTAATCAAACAATTTTACGTCGTTGCTGTTAGACGACAAGTTGTTTACTACAGATGTCATCACCCGTTTTCGCGACTGAATTGGTTCGTGGTTGACTGACGCAGTCCGTGATTCTGGTTCGTGCGGTTTTGGCATTCTGTAAGTGGAACATTTACTGACGCGCTCCGTCGAACCAGGAATCGAGTCGCTCTACGTCGAACCAGGAATCGAGTTTTGATCTCGGGTCGTTGTTACCAATGGTTACTGGTTCGTAAATTTGAAGGTGGCTGAAATAAGTCTAAATCGAAATACGATCAAATTATTGGCTAACGCTAATTTAAAATGCTTGTGGGTTCAGAAATTACGATCGGTAAGCCTCGCCAATTTGCATAAATGCTGATTTTACGTTTTCTGGTTCGTGGTTAGTGATTCATGGCTCGTGGTTCCACGAACAAGTCAGTCGCGAAAACGAACCCCAGCTAGTCTGAGTTGCTCTGTCTGTCAGTCGGCAATATGACACACCTAACAGATCCATATCTACCAGTGGGATCTACCCAGCCCAAGAGGTCTCTCCCTATCTAACTATCTATCATAGTGTCAGTTGAGGAATATATCAGTCTCCGACTAGCAGACTGTATGGTTCGGCACTAGTGTGAGATACAGGCAAACATATGTGTAATTGCTTAATGCATATCAGCATTGGTAATATGAGATTGATTATGTGTCTATAATAAATACATAGTTTCTATCTAGTCTAAAACTTCAACATATCCATCGCAAAGCCATTGTCTGTCGCCTCTATGTTTCCTGGTAAAGGAACAAAAATCTATGCAGTAATGCCTTTCAGCAATATTTAGTTTCAAAATATTCACGAAAATGTTTCTCACATTAGAGTTTTTCATATTTGGCATAAATTGCTGCTTGGGATTAGGGAATGTGATTTTGGAAACTTGAAATTGAAGCAACATCGTAGTAGCTTTGTTGAATAAATAGCCTTGAATGTAGTGAAAATGGTGTGTTAAAAATACTAGGATCTATTGATTATCTAAATATCTGTGAGAAGTCCCAGGGGAGAATATCAAAACGCACACGTTAGCCGTTTATAGTGCTCACTGACAATATTAGCGCGGTTTTGGAGACATATATACACAAGAATCGAGAGGGCTAGTACACTCATGATGGCACCAAAGACAAACACAAAACCAGGAAAGCTAGCTACAGTTGCCACATAAACACCGTTTAAAAGTAAGTCCATTACTCCTGATGACATCAGCTGAACTAATGATATGCCTGAAAACATCGCTCCTGAGAACACAATCACAACATAATAACAAATACATATCCCCAAGGTGACACAATCACAACATAATAACACATACATAGACCCGCCCCCCCACCCCCCGGGACACAATCACAACATAATAACACATAAATATCCCCCTGGTTACACAATCACAACATAATAACAAATAAATGTCCCCTGGGGACACAATCACAACATAATAACACATACATAGCCCCCTGAAGAGACAATCGCAACATAATAACACATAAATAGCCCTTGAGGACACAACACAAAACATAATAACACATACATAGACCCCCTGGGACACAATCACAACATAATAACACATAGATATCTCCCTAGGGAAACAACCACAACATAATAACACATAAATATCCCGTTGGTGACACAATCACAACATAATAACACATCGCCCTCAGGGATCCAGGGGGATATTTATGGATATATATGGATCCCTGAGGGCACAATCACAACATATAGCCCCTTGGGGACACAGTCACAACATAATAACACATAAATATCCCCCTGGGGAAAGAATCACAACATAATAACACATAAATATCCCGCTGGTGACACAATCACAACATAATAACACATGCATAGACCCCTGAGGACACAATCACAGCACAATAACACATAAATAGCCCCTGAGGACACAATTACAACATAATAACACATATATATCCTCTTGGGGACACAATCACAACATAATAACACATAAATATCCCCCTGGGAAAAGAATCACAGCATAGTAACACATAAATATCCCGCTGGTGACACAATCACAACACAATAAAACATAAATAGCCCCTGAGGACACAATTACAACAAAATAACACATAAATATCCACCTGGTGACACAATCACAACATAATAACACATACATAGCCCCCTGAGGACACAATCACAACCCAATAACACATATATAGCCCCCTGGGGACACAATAACAACATGATAACACATAAATATCCACCTGGTGACACAATCACAACATAATAACACATAAATATTCCGGACACAATTACAATATAATAACACATAAATATCCACCTGGTGACACAATCACAACATAACAGCACATATATAGCCCCCTGGGGACACAATTACAACATAATAACACATACATAGCCCCCTGGTGAAACAATCACAACATAATAACACATATATGGGCCCCTGGGGACACAATCACAACACAATAAAGCATAAATAGCCCCTGAGGACACAATTACAACAAAATAACACATAAATATCCACCTGGTGACACAATCACAACATAATAACATATACATAGCCCCCTGAGGACACAATCACAACACAATAACACATATATAGCCCCCTGGGGACACAATAACAACATGATAACACATAAATATCCACCTGGTGACACAATCACAACATAATAACACATAAATATTCCGGACACAATCACAACATAACAGCACATATATAGCCCCCTGGGGACACAATCACAACATAATAACACATACATAGCCCCCTGGTGAAACAATCACAACATAATAACACATATATGGGCCCCTGGGGACACAATCACAACATAATAATACATACATAGACCCATATGGACACAATCACAACATAATAACACATACATAGCCCCATGAGGACACAATCGCAACATATTTACACATACATAGCCCCTGAGGACACAATTGCAATATAATAACACATAAATATCACCCTGGTGACACAATCACAACAAAATAACACTTATATGGATCCCTGAGGGCACAATCACAACATACTAACACATAAATAGACACCTGAGGGCACAATCACAACATCATAACACATACATAGTCCCCTGAGGACATAATTATAACATAATAACACATAGATAGCCCTCTGAGGACACACACATAACGTAATAACAAATAAATATACCCATGCGGATACAATCACAACATAATAACAAATAAACATTCATAAGTGAATAAGCTAATTAGTCACAGATATAGCCTACCGATACGGTAAGCGAGAGCGTTTGACTCCACAACGATCTGATAATGATGATAGCGAAGGTGTTGCATTATTTTGTAAATAAAACAAATAAAATATTCTAGTCAACTACAAGATACAACAGAAAAAGCTTAATGGAGAAGATGTTCGATTTTGCACCCATGAACGTGATATCCGATTTTGCTTCGCTAAGGATAAGAAGAATCTAAGACTGGCCTTTCCATAATTTAGACCAGGCTGAGAGTGAGGCAACAGGGATGGCATTTTATTTGAGCTGAATTCTTGGTTTCAGGGGCCATCACAGATGAAAGACGTTTCATACCATACTGAGACATCTTGCTTTTGTCAAGTAGTTTGTAGCTTGCGTTTGTTTTTGTCAGCTTTGGCTCACAGAGAGGGCGACCACATTAATAGTGTATGAGTAACAAAAATGACGATAACTTTCTCTACGATCATAATAGGCTAATAAATGACCACTCAAGATGTTGACTCATGCCTCCTCTACTATTTCCTATATGGTATATGATAATCAATTGAGTAATGGGCCTTTCCATTTTAGCTATGCCCCGCCCATCACTAGCTAAGCTCCACCAACACCTCGCTGTGCTGGGATTGATCGATCCCCGAATGCCCTAACTATTAATTTCTTGAACACTATACAGGAAACCTGTTGAATATTTTGTAACTAATTTAGTTAGCCTATGGCAGCAAAAGGGCCCAGTCAAATTAGTGTCAAAATATTCAACAGAATATTTATTAAATAGTAAGGACATACACTGTGTAAAACAACTCATAGACCGTCTTCAAATATGCGTTCGTGACGTACTTATCGACGTCATTCATGACGTCATTCATTATGATGTCATTCTACACATCACGTAGTTGATTATGACGGGCAAAGCACAACAGTGTAACGAGAGGTGTTCAGTTTATTTTGTCACAAATTTCAAATAAGTATTTAATCAACAATAATTTATCACAAAATAATTTCATTGCAGAAGATGTTCAATTTGAGACCCATGAGCATGATATATCAGTCTATAGCGCTTAGGCCAAGAAGAAAGGGCTTTATTGATCACAGTTTGACTTAGTGCCTTCCATTCGGTTTTGAGAGCACGTTTTAGACTGTTAAGACTTGTAACTTTCGGCTTCTGTAGACGGCGCTTGACAATCCCCCAGATACTAAAGTCCATAGGGGCAGCATCCGGCGACTTCGGCATCCATTCTTCAGGGCTAATGAATTTAACTTTGTTCTGCTTTAAGTATGTTAAGCTCTTTCGTGCACTATGAGAGGAGGCACTATCTTGGTGAAAAACCATGTCCTTCTGTTTGTTCCCTGGGAATAATTTGGGACCATCATGTTTCAAAAAGGGTCTCAAAACATGTTTGATGTAATAATCAGCATTGATTTTCACATTCCGATCAATGAATTTAAGACTTTGTCTTTCCGTAATGACTAACGCCTGCCCATACCACGAAACCAGGCGTGAAACTGTCAGGTTTAACAAACTTCAACTTATCCATATCAATTTGTCCTTTCCTAACATAACAGACTCGCCATTTTCCGTAGCATCCACCTAGATAAAACATAGCCTCATCTGCGGTGACAAAGTTTTTCCACTTCCCCACACACAGCTTCAGATACAGCCTCCAGCTCCTCTTCCTCCTCTTTTCAACCTGCTCTAGGGATAGTTTATGAACCAACATTTTTTTCTCAGTTTTGCCTTGTTAACACTGTTTATGGTGTTATTTACGGATCCCAAACTAAATCCTAATGGATTGCTCATCTCACGTTGTGTCGGTGGGTTAATACTTGCTATCAGTTTCTTCACTTTGTCTATCACTTGTTTTGATACTACAGTTCATCTTCTTCTGATTTCCAACGTAGCAAATTTTCCATGTGTTAGATTCGTCAATTGTCGTTGTTTTCCGATGTTATTCTTTACGCGATAAATTGTCCTCACACTGACACTGATATTTTCTTTCAAAAGTTCATTTCTGATCAGTGACGGCATCATTCCCCTCCTCAAAAGATGGAGAATTATACCCTCCGCTCTCTCGCTTATTTTATGTCTCGGCATGTTGAAAACTTTTAACAAACTAAACTAGTGTGTCGGTAAGCTTGTGGGCTTTGTAAAAAGGTATTGTGAGTGAGATAATTGACCAAATGTGTGCAGCAAGAAATCGTGCAATCCTGTGACGAAATAAACTGAACATCTCTCGTATAAGCGAAATTTGATATCTGAATCATGTTACATTGAATAATATTTGCATTAGATGTCAAGACCGAAGGCTTGCACAAGTTTTCCATTCCTATAATAAATTGTAATAATTTAGAATGACAGCCTGTTTTGATAAGCATAGCATCAGTGCATCCACACAGCAAAATGATAGCATCGATAAACACATCATCCTGTCCGGGATATCACAGTTAAGACCATCACGTTATTTATACTTACGTCATGGGAATTTGCACGATTCTTTACAACAAGAGATGCTTTATGATTTGACTATTCTACTGTATTGTAGTGTAGGTTATCAATAACACTTCATTTGCACAATATCAGGGACATTTGCATTTTATGTTATTTCAGGTCAAGACCATAACATTTTGGTTTTCTTATTGGGAATAGGGATAGTGATGAGACAATTTTCAGCAAATAGATTAGGATTACTCATGGCGAGTGATCAAATCATCATCGCCAACCAAGTCAAATGAATAAAAAATCATATACTATATGGCAAAACCGATTGAAATTGACATTTCTGAACCACCCTTTTGGTACGTTTTCCTGAAATTGACCCGTAATGTTGTCATTGTGCGACTGTGCATTGATTTCCTTCAAAGATGTAGATCTCTAGAAATAGGTAATGTGATTAAGTAGCTGAAAAACTCTGAATAAGCAACAGACTTCATATATGCTTCTCGGATTATATCAAATTCCAAACACGCATTTGCGGTGTTTGTTCGCCTTCACACTTGTCTGCATACTTTTTAGGTCATGCGACTTAGAAATATGCCATCTGAATAAGTACCTAAGAAAGGCGCCATAGCCCCCTAACAAGATAAAAAGTGTTTGCTTTGGATTTGGTAAATTCTGTGAACCCTGAGAAGCCAATTAGTTATTTAGATCTTCTTTAGATCTTCACAAATAATGGACTGAGAATAAAGAACTAACTTCACGTCCGAATAAAGAACTGAGAATAACGAGCCACCTTCATGGGCCCACTCTAAACAGATACGTGACTTAGATGAGTTAGGTGCTTATGGTGTCACTGATGTCAGTGATGCTGTCACTCTCACCTTGTTTCATCTTTATCCACACTGACTGACATATGTGACGGGGGGAAGCGGTAATGTAATCATCCCGAGCACACCAGCAACGGGAACTAAACAAACAAATAAATAAAGCTCGATTTACAGCACATTTACATACTTAAACAGCCACCTAATGGCAACAGAGCCCAGGCAAAGTGACGTAATTGATTATGAAGCCATACATTTAAGTGACAAATGAGATCCATCCATTAGTCACTTTAAACCGGTGGTCACATGCTATACGATATGGCTTTTGGAGCCACGGGCATGTGTGTTTTTATGGCAGATGATTTTTCGAGCACCTGTTATAAAGAACAATCATATTGTGATTTTACTGCATTTATATACACCATCACGCTTCTCCTTCCTACATCAGTGGGCAGGGTGGCGCAAGAGTCGCTCAATAAATATTTCTATAGTAATATCAACGATTATTACTTACAACTCCAGCTTTTGAGCGACTAAACAAACTTTAGTCTAATATGCTTAGTGCATAGGATAGTGGGGGGGGGGGTCCAGTTTTAACTATGGCCCGCCCATCTCTAGCTAGGCTCCACCCACACCTCGCTCGTGTTGGGATCAATCGATCTGACTATCAATTTCCAGAAAACTCTACAGGTAAGCTATTTAACAGCATGTTTATTAAATAGCAAAGACATACAGTTCGTACAATGTGTCGGACTGTTAAAGAAAGGGAAAAGGGAAATAACAAATGATGTTTATTGGTAATTTCTTACAATATTAAATAAACTACCATCGGTAAAAAGTGGAAATGAACCGGGATATTTTGACAAAAAGCATTTACTAAATCTAGGAGCGCTTAACTTGGAACCAATTAGTGACCATGCCGGTGGGTCGCTCGCCGCTGTGTGTCAACTGTGTGTGCAGGTATATCGCATAGGTCTACCTGAATATAATGAAAGCGGACCTTAAAGTTATGTAAGCGGTATGAATAGTATTCTCTATAGGCGCCGATGTAGAGCGATTAACTCGCTATTGCTAATTCATTATTGATCCTTTTGAAAACGGTATATTTGAACGTCACCTTTTCTGGTTGATGCGGCAAGTTTCGGTCAAAATGATTTCAAAATACACTGCTGGTTTCCACGGTCGCATTATGATGCCTACTGAATATTTTGAAATCGTATGACTGAATGTAGACCCTGTCTCTGGAAACAACGCCTTTCAGTCAAATTGTTTTAAAACTAGACAGTATTTTACCTGTAGGACGTAGTGGCTAATAATTTTAGCGCTAATATAACTGAGCTTATATGACCGGCTGCAGCGGGTATTATTTATTCGCTCGGCATGCACCAGAGTGCATAGGTCCAGCTGCGTCACTAGTTGGTTCCCGCCAGAATGACATAAATGGTTTTAGCTGCTTTTTTCTAATTATTCTAATTTCTTTATGTTTTTCACTGGGTGGCTACAGGTTGATTATTATAGAAAGCTGTCATTCAAGAGCATATGTTAGTTTCCTGATCCTTTCCTTTAATTAAGCAACTAAGACGGACTAAATCGTGTCATTCATGACGTCATAATTATTGCGTCATCATACATGTCACATAATTGATTATGATGTCATATGACGTCATATTTTGGATAGATAAAAAAAAAATCCATTGCCACTGAGATTTGAATCCCTTAGAATGTGATTACGTTGTAAACGTGTAGCTCAGTGAAGAACATGAAAAATATGACAACTTTTCAAGTCAACCAAATACACCAGGAGAAATCGTGGTTAAAGATTGTTCCCTACATTTCAAAGGGCACGTTTTGAGACACACAATTGCGAATTTCTATCAGTCTAATGGGCGGGTGCAAATTCTGTTGAATATCAATAAAGCAGAGACTCTCATATTGCTATTCAGCAGAGTTTCTATCCACCTTTTTATAGAAATTCGCTTAGGAGTGTCCTACAAGTTGACCTAGTTTGGAATTGATCCGAGCAAAATCGTAGGAGATGCATCCAATAATACCGTAATAATAACTAGAGTGAGGGAGATGCTGACTCGCGCCTTTGCACTCGGTTTTGACAACGCACTAAGTGAGCTCGTGATCTTGATATTTGACTTTAACTCTTGACGTGAAACTAAATTTTGCTTCTCTATCTAGCCAACTACAATATGAATGTATATTACAGATTTCGTGATGTTGCCTTCTTGCATTCGAGAGTTATCGCCGAGAATGTGACCTCGTGACATCGATGCTTGACATTTTGACTTCAAACTAACATTCTTTCTAGACACACATAATTTATGTATGTGCCAAATTTGGTGATTCTACCTCCTAGGATTCCGGAGCTATGTCTCAGATAAACACACGGAGGCGAACAAGTCGTGTCTTGCTAGGGCATACTCGGTGCTAAGGATTAAAAACTCATTTTTCATTATTTTTTTTTCATTTATATATTTACACCCAAGCCACATCATGACATAAGGTTAACAAGGAATACATTTATATTTCAGTTCACACGTATAAAAATAACATCTCAAAATGTTCAGAGAGAAATCAATTTTGTTCTGTTGTGAACATTGATAAGTTGGTTCATCTTTAGGGTATTTCAGCGTAATCTATAATATTTAATGATATATTCTTTTCTTTCACAATCTAGGGCTGGGCATTCAAAGAGATAGTGAAATTCGTCACCTAAGGCGTTCTGAGCACATATTGTGCACACTCGTTCGTTTCGAGGTAGTGGATTTCCATATTTTCCGAGTTCTACAGGTAGCCTGTGGTTACTCATTCTGAATTTCCAAAGTCACCTTGAAAATTTCTGAGGGAGTGATATTAAATAAGTTTTAAATTTGAAATTTTCCTTGAAAATCCTATAGCTGGTAAAATCCCCCCACCCCTCCATCTCTGAATATATTCATCAGAGGGCTGCTGTTGTATGCTTAGTTTTAGCCAGTCTAACTGACCAGGGACTTGGCTACGCCATACGAATGAAAGACCTGCATTTTCCAGCAGTTTTTTATATGGCTAATCCAGGGCCACTTAAATGCATCATTACTGAAATGGGTATACAATAGCTTATACAGTCTTGTGCTATTTTATCGTTTTTCCCACTAACAATTTTTCCCCAGTATGTTATCATTCTTGTATTAATGTTTATACTAAAGGGCAATTGGCCAAGCTCCCTATAGATCACTGCTGTATATGTTGACTTTTTCCCGCCCCGAAGAATTTTGCAAAATCTTTTATGCAATTTTCGAAACGCCAAACTTCAGACCCATATAGTAAAATCGGTCATATGTTCAAAAAGGTTCAATTGTAGGTCAATTGGTAAATGGAGAGCTTTGGCTTTTGTGAGCAAGGCAAACATTGATCTGCTAGCCTTATCGTATAAGTGCTTAATAGCTCTTTTGAATGTACCGTTATAAGCGAGTTTAACTCCGAAATATAGGAATTCAGAGACGATCATCCTAATTATCAAGCGTGAACGTAGGCATCTTTCGGACCTTGCCCCTCGAAATAATGATGCATTTGGTTTGTGAAACATCTACAGATAATTTCCAGGTATTGCAGCACTCACTTAGAGCATTTAAATAGAATTCGGGGTCGTCCGGGAATGTAGTGTCGGATAATTGTGAAACATATGTCAGGCCATTCCTAAATCATTTAGGAATAAGGAAGAATGTAATGGAGACAAATTTTCACCTTGTCTTACACCTGTATTACATCGAAAGAAATCAGATAATTTACTATTTCCAGGATTTTTTATAAATGATTTGGCTTGATTGTGCAGTTATATACTAGTAATAACAATTTTCCATTAATATTATTGTCCAACAGCTTCATCCATAGGAAGGTTCTGTTTACCGTATCAAACGCCCTTTTATAGTCTACAAAAGTACAGTATAGACGTTTTCGTTTCTAATAATTTTAAATCAATTATGGACTTTAATGCAAAAATGTGACCGGCTGTGGAATATCCAGCACTAAAACCCGCCTGCTCCTCTCCAATTAACTGCATATTATCTACATATTTAGTTAGTCGATTGTTTATAACTATGATGAAAAGCTTGCAGAAGCAACTGAGAAGTCTACTCCCCCTGTAGTTATCAGGATCCGATAATGAGCCATTGTTTTTATATAATGGCATTATAATTCATTTTGCCCATTTTGCAGAGATATGCCCGGATTTGAGGATACTATTGAAAACTTTTATGTAAATTTGCAACATACATACGGGTGAATGCTTTAAATATTCATTTATAATTTGATCTATACGGCATGCTTTATTATTTGTCAGTTGATTAATTATGATTGAAATTTCTTCTTCATTAAATGGATCGTTTAGCGGTCCGGTATAGTATTTAGAGTTGCTAATAGATGAAAGTCTATAGGACCATCGTCATCAGGTGCCTCGTTTAGCTTGCTGAAGTGTTTACCTAAGTCCTCTAATTGGACTTGTGTTGGAATGTCCTGCTTTTCAGTTTGAGGTTTTTGATAATTTTTCAGAATGTTTTAAGATCTTGAACTCTAGTATCACGATAAAATACTCGATAAATGGCAATCACACCTATATTAATATAGGTTCTTATGATTCCATATCATAGCAACAGACAGAGAATGTCGGTTATTGTCATGCTGCTATCTTGTCCGTAGCCTATATGACGTCACACAATATGGATACGCAGGCATGTAATGTGAGCAGATATTTGTTATAGTAATGAAAGTGTGCGTTACTGTTCTATAATCCACCTTTTCAGAGTATCCATCCATCATCTGACATCGTATGACGTCATAATCAGTTTAGAGCGTGTATGATAACGTCACAATCATTACGCCACAAAGGGTTCCATACAAACCGTCATCAAATCCCAAATACTCTGACACGTTGTATGAATTGTATGTCTTTGTAATTCTTTGCAATTTAATAAACATGCTGTTGAATATTTTGAAACTAATTTGACTGGGTGCCAGCACCCAGTCAAATTAGTTTCAAAATCTTCAACAGCTTACCTATGTAGTTTCTTGGAAATTGATCGTCAAGATGTTCAGTGATCGATCGATCCCAACACGAGCGAGGTGTGGATGGAGCTTAGCTAGTGATGGGCGGGGCATAGCTAAAAATGGAAAGATCCATTAACAGCAAGCGTAACTAACTGACTTACTCATATAGATTGTGAAATACACTACCTACATAGCGTGTTAACAATCTTAAATAAGCGAGCGGTAGTAGACAAAAACTAACATCAACATAATTGTTTAGGGATGGGTATTGAGCATTCTATTGATTCTATGTCTGTGAATTCAGGCCTGACATACATACCTAAGAACATAACGAAATCCACCATAGCAACCGATTCCAACAGCAGGCTGGCAAGACCGGAACTCACGCCAATTATAATGATGGTGAGCGGGCTGAAGTATTTTTGATATGGTTTAATAGCTGCAAGCATAACGCCCATCTGCAGTGAGCTACCTATGCCGTTATAGATACCGATCTTTACCGAGTCCCAACACAGTGGTGAACGCAGGACATAAAGAGTTTCCACAGAACCCTTTCCATGAAGCGCTGGTTCGCCCAAGACCATGACGGCAAGGCAGTAAAGGAGAGTTTTCCTACGAAACCGGGCTCAGACTTTCTATAAACGTTCACAGTTCGTTTGACATTCTGCAGAGTTAGTATTTTTGCACCCGGCACTTGAATTACTGTCTCTGGCAAGAGAAATATTACTGCAATGAAATTCACAAGAAAGATCCCGACAACGACAACGAGTGGCAGAAAGAATCCAACAGCTTTGATAAAATACCCAGAGCTGACCAGAGATGCGGCAATCGCGAGGCCTGTTATCGCTTCAACTATGGTCAAGCGCAGGCTACGATCTTTCTCATTTTTTGTAATGTCTGCCAAAATAGCAGAGGCTGCTACATTAAAGACGCCAAAGGAACCACATATACCCTCAACAAAGTATCCGGGTAGTAGAAATAGTATTGGTAACTCAAATTCCATGACGATCAAAATAACGGAAACGCGGATGATTACGCCAAAAAGTGGCAAAGCTATTACCAGCTTTCGTCCCCTAAGATCGCTGTAAGAGCCCATGATGATTGTCGTAGAAAGAGCTGGAATGAATGTACAGAGATTAAGAATGAGTATCCATTGGTCAGTGCGCTGCTGCGCTATGCTTTCCACGGTATTCTCGGCTGCTATATTCTCAATAATGACACTGGTGTTGCTGGCATTCGTGAATGTTGACAAAGAGCAGGAATTTGCATTGTTGTTATTGTTCGCTTCATATTTTCCCAGAAAACGTGCGTACAGATATTGTTCAATTATCGGTAATGAGGTTATCTTTGCCAAATAAAATAACATGATTACCGCCTCTATTAGGCCATACCGCAGTTGCAATGGCAGCTGATCCACCGGCTTGGGTTGTTCACAATATTTTCCAGGTCCTGTTTCCTCGTTTGTTATGCCAATCCCGGGTTTTCTTGCGTCGCCAATCAGATAGTCCAACTCACCATTAGTCCCCATATCCGTGATTGCGCCAGCGTCCTGGAATACAAAATCCACATTTGAGGGACAAACAATCAACGCGCGCATGCACGCACGCACTCATATTCGTACGTAAGCATTACAATGTATAAATTACTTGAAACCTGGCACAACACTATTTCAGTTCCAGGGCATGTACTGGAATTTAAGCGGATAGAATCACCAGTTGTCAAAGCTAGTGCACTGTGAGCCAATGGATGGATTTGATCTGAGTAGAAGAGCGACTGTTCTGATTGGTCGAGAGGGTGATGAGGCCATCAATAAGGCAACGCCAGATTTTCCCCGCCAAAATACTCGAATTTGATTGGTCGAGAGAAAAATCGTTTGTTCTCTCTTGACCAATCAGATTCGAACATTTTGTGTCTGGAAAAATTTGGCCATGTCTTAATTCAAATATTGAGGACATCATCACCTTCTCAGGAGTAATGATCTAAGTGTCGATGATTGGCGGGTGTAATGAGGTTAGAAGGCGTTTGTGGGCATGACCAGTTCACGTGATGCTTGTAGGACAATCAGCATGGCTGCCTATATCGCCACCCCCACCCCCACCCCCACCCCCCCTCCCCGTAGGTTAGGTCAGCTTAAGGGACACCAGATGTCAAGTTGTATGCCTACTGGCCAGTGAAAATGTGCATAGCCTAACGTGCGGATATATCGTCACCGTTGTTGGGTCACATGACGCCCTCTATGCTCTTAGCCGGGCCTAATGACACATGAAAAAAGGGCGTGTCCTAAGTGCTGAGTGTGTGGTCCCACATGCGTCCATGTCGTCACATGGCGAATATTTTGAAACTAATTTGACTGACTGAACGAGCCACCTACATATGTCCACACATACCCTACAATGGTCAGTCAGATTTCATGCATGTCTATTATTATTATTATTATTATTATTATTATTATTATTATTATTATTATTATTATTATTATTATTATTATTATTATTATTATTAATATTATTATTATGCGCGTAAACGTAAATCCTCCAAAAAACCCATTCGCCACCAACCTTCTACAGTTTTCAACTGATTGACCTCAAACTTGAGTGAAATTTAATGGCCTGTATTGCTGTTACTTTTATTTGGGATCTGACCAATCGTCCTCGAGATAACCTGCCATAAGCGTGGTTTATTTGTACACGTAATAATTTCGTTGCTATGGCAGCTATTGATTTGAGATTTCTCGCAGCCATTGACAACGTCCTGCTGGGAGAAAATCATTCAAATTCCTAAAACTCTCTCCGTCATCACGGAAAAGCAATTCTTATTTTCTATCTGACGTCACGAATACACAACGCAACTGACGGCGCAGCTAAGAAAGGATAGGATCGCTCAAAAGGCAATATCAGGGCCCATAGATAACTTTTTACAGAATCGAGAGCCATCAGTTCTGTAATGAGATATTTCAATTTTAGTAAAACAATATTCCTCAGTTTGCCTCTAATTAATCTGCATGTAAATGCTGAGTGTTATAACTACTCAAAAAATGCATTACTGCATTCCAGCACCAATGTTGTCGCTGACGTTTGTACTGTGTCGTTGTCGCTGACGTTTGTACTGTGTCGTTGTCACTGACATTTGTACTGTGTCGTTGTCGCTGACGTGTGTACTGTGTCGTTGTCGCTGACGTATGTACTGTGTCGTTGTCGCTGACGTTTGTACTGTGTCGTTGTCACTGACGTTTGTACTGTGTCGTTGTCGCTGACGTGTGTACTGTGTCGTCGTCGCTGACGTTTGTTCTGTGTCGTTGCCGCTGACGTTTGTACTGTGTCGTTGTCGCTGACGTTTGTACTGTGTCGTTGTCGCTGACGTGTGTACTGTGTCGTTGTCGCTGATGTTTGTACTGCGTCCTTGTCGCTGACGTGTGTTCTGTGTCGTTGTCGCTGACGTTTGTACTATGTCGTTGGCGCTGAGGCACGATAGTGTGTGTGTAGTATTGCAGCCTATTCTAAAGGGCTGTAGGGTCGATGCATCAATGGACCTTTCCGGTTTTAGCTATGCCCCGCCCATCTCTAGCTAATCCCCGCCCACACCTCACTCGTGTTGGGATCGATCGATCTCTGAACACCATGACTATCAATTTCCAAAATACTACACAGGTAGGCTGTTGAATATTTTGAAACTAATTTGACTGGTTGCTGTTGATGCCTAAGGCAGAAACAGCCCCCAGTCAAATTAGTTTCAAAATATTCAACAGCATGTTTATTAAATAGCAAAGAATTACAAAGACATACAATTCATACAACGTGTCGGACCATTTGAGATTTGATGACGGTCTATATGGAACCCTTTGTGACGTAATGATTATGACGTCAGCATACACTCGCTGAGCTGATTACGACGTCATACGAGATCTGATGATGGATAGATACTCTGGAAAAGTGAATTGTCCGACGTATCTGCGCATTAGAGTTGAGCGTTAAGCACGTCGGGCAGTCGGTTGGCCAGTTGGTCCGTAGGTCATTCTCTCGACCTCGTTAGATGTATTAGTCATTATTTCCTCAAATTTCCCTTAAA
This sequence comes from Chaetoderma sp. LZ-2023a, assembly GCA_034401795.1. NCBI lineage: Eukaryota > Metazoa > Mollusca > Caudofoveata > Chaetodermatida > Chaetodermatidae > Chaetoderma > Chaetoderma sp. LZ-2023a. The sequence continues at coordinate 92,093,084 of CM067359.1, forward strand.
ATATTTACGAGAATAGTTCTCAACTTCTGGATAAGTCTTTCTTTTGGCTTATTGTGTTGAATTCAGCATGATATTTATATCAGTCCAAACAAGCAATCTTGTACATAATCAGTAATTATGTTTTGGTAATTTAAACATGCTTTACGTGGAGAGACAAAATGATAGAACTGGTCGTGGGTTTAGGGTGTGGTGGTGAGCTGGGAGAAGCAGTTACATTTTAGCAATTTCTACGACAGTAGAACGCCTATGTCGTGTGATCATGTGCCTGTTTGACTTGTGATTTTCTAGCAATCACGCCATGCTGTATATTGTTTCATGTGGACGACGCGAGGATGACCCGAGGATGAGTACTAATCACTATAACATTAACTCAACCAACCAACCAACCAACCAACCAATTACCCATTACAGCGAAGAGGGAGAGAGGTGGACACACCAATCACAACTCCTCTCCTTCCTCCCACCTCCTCCGTCTGCAGATATTTCTATATTTCCCCTATAGCTGCGCTATATACCGATATCAATTAATAGTAGCAGCAGCAGCAGCGGCAGCAGCGGCGGCAGCAGCAGCAGCAGCAGCAGCAGCAGCAGCAGCAGCAGCAGCAGCAGCAGCAGGGCGGGGTGCTGGTGTTACTAGACGAGTCCTAAATTCTAATTATTGCAAAATGAAATCATATAATAATGTGTATTATTCTATTGTTGAGACTTAACCATCTTTCTCAAGGATGTAAAAAAATTCCAATGACCGACAGACGGATGGACAGACGGGCGGGCGGGAGAGTGGGCGAGCGGGCCGGCAGGCAGGCAGGCAGGCAGGCGGGCAGGCGGGCAGGCAGGCAGGCAGGCAGGCCGGTAGGCAGGAAGGCAGACATACAGACTTATAATAATTGGGGATCTCAATTAAAAACGTCGACTTGCATAGTTGAAGTATTATAACAGAAACACCGCATGTATATTCTATTTAGAATTATTAGTACAGAAACACCGCATGTATATTCTATTTAGAATTATTAGTACAGAAACACCGCATGTATATTCCATTTAGAATGTTTGTCTCAGCTACACTGTTGTTATGTTGGCTTATATTGGGCTAAACGGCACATAGTGTATGGGCCCAGGACTTGAACGTGTAGTTCCCTAATAAACTGGTTTGAAAAACAAGGAAAACTGTAGTAATCAAAATAAAATGCTTGGTCTAAGTGTTTCCTGTGTTGCTAGCCTAATGTTATGTTGCTATGTGCGCGCGCTTGTTGCATTGTCGCTATTGGGGTGGGGTGGGGTAAACTTTATTGTCAGGCCTGGGTACAAGTGCAGGGTATTGCATTTAAATGCAAATGCAAATGTTTGCAAATGATTCAAATGCAAATGCAAGTGCAACTGCAGCCTAGCTCGATTGCATTTAAATGCAAATGCAAATGTTTGCAACTTGTTTGGGGAGGGTGTGAGAGGGCCGTCTGTAAACAAACGCCTAAGAAAGAAACGAATGGTGTAGCGTGATATTTTCTCAGGTGGGGCGAACGGGTTGTAACTTTCCGACTTTGTGGCGCATTAACGATCGAGGGGTACCCCCACCCCCACTCCCTCTAAGCGGAAGGTTGGTCAGGGGTTCTTACCCAGAAATCTAGATTGTCTCCGAGAGCATCTCCTGCGTTTCTAGATGGGAATATGAGCCTTCAGTTGGTTGTAAAAGTTATGTTTTATTTTCTTGAAAAAGTCTACTTACAGTATAGGAACATTTGAACTTGCGCCACTTGGCATAACCCACTTATTCAGTAGGCGTGTGGTGACCAGATCTGAGAGTTCAGAGGTTTGACTCGTGTATTTACATAAATCACACCACCACCGCCACCACCACCACCACCACCACCACCACCACCACCACCACCACCACCACCACCACCACCACCACCACCACCACCACCACCACCACGACAACCACCAGCAGCGCCACCAACACCACCACCACCACCACCACCACCACCACCACCACCACCACCACCACAACCACCTCCCTCCCTTCCTTCCTTCCTTCATCCCTCCCTCCCTCCCTCCCTCCCTCCCTCCCTTGCTCGCTCCCTCCCTCCCTCCCTCATACCCGTCCGTCCGTCCCGCCCGCCCGCCCTCCCTCCCTCCCTCCCTCCCTCCATCCTTCCTTCCTTCCATCCTCCCGCCCTCATTCCCGCCCTTCCGTCCATCCGTTTGCCCTTCCCTCATTCTTTCCTTCTTCCCTTCCTTCCTTCCTCCTCCCTCCCTCCCTCCCTCCCGCCCTCCCACTCTCCATCCCTCCGTCACTTCTTCCTTCCTTCCTTTCTTTCTTCCTTCCTTCCTTCCTCCCTCCCTCCTCCCTCCCTCCCTCACTCCCTCCTTCCCTCCCACCCTCCCTCCCTCTCTCCTTCCTCGATCCTCGCCCCCTCCATTCCACCCTCACTCCCTCCCTCCCTCCATTCTTCCTTCCCTCCTTCCTTCCTCCCTCCCTCCTTCATCCGTCCCGTCTTCCTTCCTTACTTCATCCATCCTTTCTTCATTTATCTTTCTTCTGTCACTCCTTCCTTCATTAACTGGATGGGCTGATGGATGGATTGATGGATGGTTGGGTGGATGAATGGATAGATGTGTGGGTCGATGGATGGGTGGGTCGATGGATGGGTGGGTGGATGGGTTGGTGGGTGGGTTGGTGGGTGGATGGATGGATGGAAAGAACTCGAAATTCATATTGCTCATTAAATCTTTCAAATACACTTGAATCCTATTAGTCTAAATTTTATAGACAATTATTTAATTGTTGGAAATTAAAAAATGTTCTTTCCTAAATTCGACTTCAAAAGACTTGGAAACAAAGCCCAACAACACCTTTTGAAATATAGTTCACTGTTCAAATGATTAATGACCGTTGTGTGATCCCTTTGATCAATCAACAGACTGATACTAGAACCTCGTTCAGAAAGGGAAACCTTCTGAACAAACAGAATCGATCTCACTGGGTTAATAGCCATATGCATGGCTAGATCTCTTTGATCAACCGCCACTCATTCATGAGAGTATTACTGGAAGCCCACTCAGAAACCTTAGAACTCAATCAACGTCAATGGATTTAGACAATAGTTTTTAAACATCTGTGGCAGTCCAAATCTTTAATGTGAATGAAATCTAAAATTTTCAAAGTACAATTGAACACTAATCTAAGCCACATCCATAAGGCCATCAATTCTAATAAATAGACAGATTTTTGGTAGACAGGCAGATTTGTTCTGTGGCCTGAAGCTGACAAACCTTGTCGAAACCGGTCGCCAACTTCACGACGGTGCATAAGATTATTGGTAATATACACAATTATCCTTTGATAGTTTATATGAATTATTTAAATGTTAACATGCTTAATCATAACCTTCTTTTTTTCAGCGGTAGATTTTTGATACGCTTGTAGATTTTGTTTGGCTTGTAATTCGATAGACTTCCCTTGGTTCACGATTCCATTAGGTCCCCTCAAATTTTTGGTATTCTTGTAGATTTTAGTGGCAGAAACATTGAATTATCTAACTAGTAACATTATGGCTGGAGTTAGCAAGAGTAGAAGACGGGATGAGAGGAGGTCTAACGACAGTCGCCCGCCGTCTGCCCAGGCTGCACTAACCAAGTGTTACTACATGATTATACAATGCTTTCACCACCTTGGCATCTTGAATGCTCATGAAATTGGCCTGGGTGGTAATATCGTTAACCTAACTGGTTCTACATTGTCTGAAGCAGAAAGATCTTTGCTAAATCTCGGTCTAACATATGTACCAACACCACGGCAAAAGGTCGACATAGATGCCCTTTTAGATAATGGTTTATGGGAAATTGAAGAATTTTCTCACCGTGTAAAATTAGCAGACTTTTTTCGAACTTCCAAGAAATACAACTTTCTACCTTTTGTTGAAAAAACTGGATGGGCACCTAACTCGAAGTTGGTTGACCCTGCGATCCCTGATAGTATAAAAGCTATCAAGGAGCGTGTTGAAAATTTAGAATTTCCTAAAAATCATCAAAATTTGTCATATCAAGAACGTTTAGCCTTAACAGGTTTGCGTAAAAACAATGACATCGTTATAAAGCCTGCTGACAAGGAATCTGCTACTGTAATAATGCGTAAGGATAACTATATTCGTGAAGCGCATCGGCAACTCGGTAATCTGAAATACTACCGCAAATTAGACGAAGCACTCTGGCAAAATAATTGTGATAAATTTAATGGAATCCTTCAAGAAATGGCTGACAACAAGGCCATAACGAAAAAGCAGTTTAAATACCTTACTGCTAAACGAGATTCAAATCCACGTACGTTTTACCTTTTGCCAAAAATTCATAAACCTATTGAGTCATTGTCCGACCCTATGATACCACCGGGTCGACCTATTATCTCTGATTGCGGCTCTGAATCTTATCGAATTAGTGAAATTATTGATTACCACCTACAACCAATTGCGAATAGACATTTCAGCTTTTTGAACAACACTGAGGATTTCCTATCCGAGGTCTCCAAAATTTCTGTTCCTCCAAACTCACTCTTGATAACCCTCGACATTGATGCTATGTACACAAACATTGACATCGAAAGGGGTTTGACTTCTGCTCGCAGAGCATTTGATAAATATCCTGATAACAATAGGCCCACTAGCGAAATATTAGCTCTCCTGGAGCTGAGTTTAAAGGGCAATGATTTCGAATTCGCTGGCGAAATCTACCAACAAATTTGTGGATGCGCTATGGGTAAACGTTTTAGTCCTAGTTTTGCCAACATCTATGTAGCTGAGTGGGAAGAAGATGAGCTTAACAAATGTCCTAAGCAGCCCTTATTTTACCGCCGGTACCTCGATGATATTTTTATGATCTGGAATCATTCGAGGGAAGAGCTTGATGAATTTTTCACTATTTTGAACAATCACGATCCTAACATCAAACTTAAAGCCAACATCGACCAGTCGTCCGTAGACTTTTTAGACGTTACTCTCTACAAATTGTAAATTATAACACGAGTGGGTTTCTTCATTACAAAGTATTTTTGCGCAAAATAAAATACGAAACTTTACATGATTTGGAAACTATTACTGATAAGGCTGCCGATCAAAAGCCTACCAAAATTCGTCACAATCGTCCGATTATAGGCGTAGGACAATCTCAGAAATGTTGAAAGAAGAGGTGTAAATTAGACCTCTATCTACCTAATCAGAAAACATTTGCCAGTTATCAGAACAAAAGCAAATTCCAACTTCAGTCTAATTTAGATTGCGATTCTAAAAATGTTATCTATTTAATATCTTGCAAATTATACCAAAAGCAGTATGTCGGTGAAACAAAATGCCCTTTAAGATGGCGAGCAACTAGACACCTCTGCGATATTAGACACGACGAGGACACCAACGTAGCTCAACATTTCAATCTTCCTGGTCATTCTGTCGATAGACACTTTGAAATTATGCCTATTGAGCAACTGTCTCTTTCTGCTACGGCCGAAGAAACTGATAAACAAAGAAAACTTCGAGAATCATTTTGGATTAAGCAACTGAAAACAAAATGGCCGAATGGCATAAACGTGGACCCCGGTCTTGCTGATCAACGTGAAATTATTCCATTCAGTTTAACATACAATCGAAAAAATGTTGAAATTTCTGAAATTTGGAAAGATGAATATCATAAATTGCAGGATAAAATGAAAGAACCTCTCAATTTGCGTCCAGTGATAGCCTTTAACAAAAACTCCAATCTACGTGACATCTTTGTTAATTCAAAATTAACTCTTCAAAAACCTTCAGAATGAATGATATATATTATTCATATTTTATAGGCCATACCGCCTCTATCAAACAAACATAACAAATCTCAGACAATAAAATAAATAAAAAATATCCCCCAAACTTGGGAGATCCTGAGCCAGTGCGTTTAATCATATAACCACCACGACAACCACCACCACCATCACCACCACCGCAACCAACGCCACCGCCGCCGCCGCCGCCAACGCCACCGCCGCCGCCGCCGCCGCCACCGCCGCCGCCACGATGAAGAGAGTATTATGATCAGAAATTCCCGTATCGATGTCAATGATAGATGACCCATCAGCCTGTATCGATGTCAATGATAGATGACTAATTACCCTGTATCAATGTCAGTGTTATATAACCCATCAACCCGTATCAATGTCAGTGTTATATTGCCCATCAGCCTGTATCAATGTCAGTGTTATATAACCCATCAGCCCGTATCAATGTCAGTGTTATATAACCCATCAGCCTGTATCAATGTCTGTGTTATATAGTCCATCAGCCTGTATCAATGTCAGTGTTATACTACCCATAAGCCTATATCAATGCCTGTGTTAGATGACCAAGCAGCCCGTATCAATGTCAGTGTTATATAACCCATCAGCATGTATCAATGTCTGTGTTATATAGTCCATCAGCCTGTATCAATGTCAGTGTTATACTACCCATAAGCCTATATTAATGCCTGTGTTAGATGACCAATCAGCCCGTATCAATGTCTGTGTCATATAACCCATCAGCCTGTATCAATGTCTGTGTTATATAACCCATCAGCCTATATCGATGTTCGTGTTATATGACCCATCAGACTGTATCAATGTCTGTGTTAGATGACAAGTCAGCCTATATCGATTGCCAATGATGGATAACCCATCAGCCTTTACCGTTGCTAATAATCACCATCGTTCCATGAAGATGCTGGTTTCCTTGTCTTATATTGAACCTCTATTGTATAAGTCCCATTCAGGCCATATCTAATGGCTGTTCTTTATTTCAGTCCAATACGACAATGACAATAATAATGACAATGTGTACACCGGTGCGCATTTTATATGGAGAAGGACAACGAGAAAGGAAAGGGAATTGGCCGTGTTATATTTCCAATGATATCAAGTCACGTACTAATGCGCGTTGGGCGAACAATTTGTCCTGCTAATGGGTATTTTCGCACAATGCTGACTTTATATCTTGACATATGTGTGCTAACCAGCCTATATCGCGACGTCCGGATGACAACGAGTCGATATATTGACATTTGGGCATTGACCAGTCTATATTTTGACATATAGGTGTTAACCCGTCTGCACCTTGATACATAGGCGTTTTAACCAATCTCTATCTTGACATCCGGATCGCAACGAGTCTATATATTGATATCTGGGCATGAACCCGTCTGTATCTGATATCTGGGTGTTAGCAAGTCTATGTCTTGACATTTGTGTGTTAACAAGTCTATATCTTAATATCTGGGCGTTAACCAATATATAGCTTGACATCTGGACGTTATCCAGTCTATATTGATTGATCTTCAGATAATCCGCCTCTTGATACGAGCACCAGTTATGAACTGTTCAGTACAATTGTAGAAAGACTCACATTATTAGTATGTTAATCAACAATATGTCAGTTTGTCTATTAGTTAATTAGGTACTTTAATAGGTGGTATGAATAGAGACATCAACTATAAATAAGAGTACATACTTTCTAATATATAAGGAGTGAGTGTTGAGTTTACCTTACCTGAGAATGTGAAAGATAATGATCCTAGCTCCCCCTCCCCTCATTACAATAATGTTAAACCACAAGAGAAACCAGAATCCAAGATGGCCACTGTATGTATGCATGTACGTATGTATGTATTTTTATTTTATTGACGCACTGGCAACGTGCGGCTTCAATTTCCATGTGCTAACTTAGGCGACAGTCATGCACCCATTAGTTTAATTTGTTGATCCCCATCTCCCGGTCGGGGGATCGAACTGCCATTCTGAAACTCCGCATAGCATCAGCAATCTGGCATCTTTCCACTGGACCACCGGACCAAGACTAAAAAGTCAAGGATTGGCCGGCCAGCTTTCACATGTCTGATATACTGACACACTGACGATTCATATGGGACTATCTGTGGATGCACCTGCCACAATTCAATCCTAGGCTTTTACGCCAATTGTACTCTGACTCCAACACGGCTCTGGCAGTATATGTATTTTTATTTTATTGATGCACTGGCAACATGCGGCTTCAATTTCCATGTGCTAACTTAGCCGACAGTCATGCACCCATTAGTTTAATTTGTTGATCACCATCTCCCGGTCGGGGGATCGAACTGCCATTCGGCAACTCTGCATAGCAACAGCAACCAGGCATCTTTCCACTGGACCACCGCACCAAGACTAAAAAGTCAAGGATTGGCCGACCAGCTTTCACATGTCTGATATACTGACACACTGACGATTCATATGGGACTATCTGTGGATGCACCTACCACAATTCAATCCTAGGCTTTTACGCCTATTGTACTCTGACTCCAGCACGGCTCTGTCAGTATATGTATTTTTATTTTATTGATGCACTGGCAACGTGCGCTTCAATTTCCATGTGCTAACTTAGCCGACAGTCATGCACCCATTAGTTTAATTTGTTGATCACCATCTCACGGTCGGGGGATCGAACTGCCATTCGTCAACTCTGCATAGCAACAGCAACCAGGCATCTTTCCACTGGACCACCGCACCAAGACTAAAACGTCAAGGATTGGCCGACCAGCTTTCACATGTCTGATATACTGACACACTGATGATTCATATGGGCCTATCTGTGGATGCACCTGCCACAATTCAATCCTAGGCTTTTACGCCTATTGTACTCTGACTCCAGCACGGCTCTGGCAGTATATGTATTTTTATTTTATTGATGCACTGGCAACGTGCGGCTTCAATTTCCATGTGCTAAGTTAGCCGACAGTCATGCATCCATTAGTTTAATTTGTTGATCACCATCTCCCGGTCGGGGGATCGAACTGCCATTCGGCAACTCTGCATAGCAACAGCAACCAGGCATCTTTCCACTGGACCACCGCACCAAGACTAAAAAGTCAAGGATTGGCCGACCAGCTTTCACATGTCAGATATACTGACACACTGACGATTCATATGGGACTATCTGTGGATGCACCTACCACAATTCAATCCTAGGCTTTTACGCCTATTGTACTCTGACTCCAGCACGGCTCTGTCAGTATATGTATTTTTATTTTATTGATGCACTGGCACCGTGCACTTCAATTTCCATGTGCTAACTTAGCCGACAGTCATGCACCCATTAGTTTAATTTGTTGATCACCATCTCACGGTCGGGGGATCGAACTGCCATTCGGCAACTCTGCATAGCAACAGCAACCAGGCATCTTTCCACTGGACCACCGCACCAAGACTAAAAAGTCAAGGATTGGCTGACCAGCTTTCACTTGTCTGATATACTGACACATTGATGATTCATATGGGACTATCTGTGAATGCACCTGCCACAATTCAATCCTAGGCTTTTACGCCTATTGTACTCTGACTCCAGCACGGCTCTGTCAGTATATGTATTTTTATTTTATTGATGCACTGGCAACGTGCGGCTTCAATTTACATGTGCTAGCTTAGCCGACAGTGATGCACCCATTAGTTTAATTTGTTGATCACCATCTCCCGGTCGGGGGATCGAACCGCCAGTCTGCAACTCCGCATAGCATCAGCAACCAGACATCTTTCCACTGGACCACCGTACCAAGACTAAAAAGTCAAGGATTGGCTGACCAGCTTTCACAGGTCTGATATACTGACACACTGACGATTCATATGGGACTATCTGTGGATGCACCCACCACAATTCAATCCTAGGCTTTTACGCCTATTGTACTCTGACTCCAGCACAGCTCTGGCAGTATATGTATTTTTATTTTATTGACGCACTGGCAACGTGCGGCTTCAATTTCCATGTGCTAACTTAGCCGACAGTCATGCACCCATTAGTTTAATTTGTTGATCACCATCTCCAGGTCGGGGGAACGAACCGCCATTCTGCAACTCCGCATAGCATCAGCAACCAGGCATCTTTTCACCGGACCACCGCACCAAGACTAAAAAGTCAAGGATTGGCCGACCAGCTTTCACATGTCTGATATACTGACACACTGACGATTCATATGGGACTATCTGTGGATGCACCTGCCACAATTCAATCCTAGGCTTTTACGCCTATTGTACTCTGACTCCAGCACGGCTCTGGCAGAATATGTATTTTTATTTTATTGACGCACTGGAAACGTGCGGCTTCAATTTCGATGTGCTAACTTAGCCGACAGTCATGCACCCATTAGTTTAATTTGTTGATAACCATCTCCCGGTCGGGGGATCGAACCGCCATTCTGCAACTCCGCATAGCATCAGCAACCAGGCATCTTTCCACGGGACCACCGCACCAAGACTAAAACATCAAGGATTGGCCGACCAGCTTTCACATGTCTGATATACTGACACACTGACGATTCATATGGGCCTATCTGTGGATGCACCTGCCACAATTCAATCCTAGGCTTTTACGCCTATTGTACTCTGACACCAGCACGGCTCTGTCAGTATATGTATTTTTATTTTATTGATGCACTGGCAACGTGCGGCTTCAATTTACATGTGCTAACTTAGCCGACAGTGATGCACCCATTAGTTTAATTTGTTGATCACCATCTCCCGGTCGGGGGATCGAACTGCCATTTGGCAACTCCGCATAGCATCAGCAACCAGTCATCTTTCCACTGGACCACCGCACCAAGACTAAAACGTCAAGGATTGGCTGACCAGCTTTCACAGGTCTGATATACTGACACACTGACGATTCATATGGGACTATCTGTGGATGCACCCACCACAATTCAATCCTAGGCTTTTACGCCTATTGTACTCTGACTCCAGCACAGCTCTGGCAGTATATGTATTTTTATTTTATTGACGCACTGGCAACGTGCGGCTTCAATTTCCATGTGCTAACTTAGCCGACAGTCATGCACCCATTAGTTTAATTTGTTGATCACCATCTCCAGGTCGGGGGAACGAACCGCCATTCTGCAACTCCGCATAGCATCAGCAACCAGGCATCTTTTCACCGGACCACCGCACCAAGACTAAAAAGTCAAGGATTGGCCGACCAGCTTTCACATGTCTGATATACTGACACACTGACGATTCATATGGGACTATCTGTGGATGCACCTGCCACAATTCAATCCTAGGCTTTTACGCCTATTGTACTCTGACTCCAGCACGGCTCTGGCAGAATATGTATTTTTATTTTATTGACGCACTGGAAACGTGCGGCTTCAATTTCGATGTGCTAACTTAGCCGACAGTCATGCACCCATTAGTTTAATTTGTTGATAACCATCTCCCGGTCGGGGGATCGAACCGCCATTCTGCAACTCCGCATAGCATCAGCAACCAGGCATCTTTCCACGGGACCACCGCACCAAGACTAAAACATCAAGGATTGGCCGACCAGCTTTCACATGTCTGATATACTGACACACTGACGATTCATATGGGCCTATCTGTGGATGCACCTGCCACAATTCAATCCTAGGCTTTTACGCCTATTGTACTCTGACACCAGCACGGCTCTGTCAGTATATGTATTTTTATTTTATTGATGCACTGGCAACGTGCGGCTTCAATTTACATGTGCTAACTTAGCCGACAGTGATGCACCCATTAGTTTAATTTGTTGATCACCATCTCCCGGTCGGGGGATCGAACTGCCATTTGGCAACTCCGCATAGCATCAGCAACCAGTCATCTTTCCACTGGACCACCGCACCAAGACTAAAACGTCAAGGATTGGCCGACCAGCTTTCACATGTCTGATATACTGACACACTGACGATTCATATGGGCCTATCTGTGGATGCACCTGCCACAATTCAATCCTAGGCTTTTACGCCTATTGTACTCTGACTCCAGCACGGCTCTGGCAGAATATGTATTTTTATTTTATTGATGCACTGGCAACGTGCGGCTTCAATTTCCATGTGCTAACTTAGCCGACAGTCATGCACCCATTAGTTTAATTTGTTGATCACCATCTCCCGGTCGGGGGAACGAACCGCCATTCTGCAACTCCGCATAGCATCAGCAACCAGGCATCTTTCCACTGGACCACCGCACCAAGACTAAAAAGTCAAGGATTGGCTGACCAGCTTTCACAGGTCTGATATACTGACACACTGACGATTCATATGGGACTATCTGTGGATGCACCCACCACAATTCAATCCTAGGCTTTTACGCCTATTGTACTCTGACTCCAGCACAGCTCTGGCAGTATATGTATTTTTATTTTATTGACGCACTGGCAACGTGCGGCTTCAATTTCGATGTGCTAACTTAGCCGACAGTCATGCACCCATTAGTTTAATTTGTTGATCACCATCTCCCGGTCGGGGGGAACGAACCGCCATTCTGCAACTCCGCATAGCATCAGCAACCAGGCATCTTTTCACCGGACCACCGCACCAAGACTAAAAAGTCAAGGATTGGCCAACCAGCTTTCACATGTCTGATATACTGACACACTGACGATTCATATGGGACTATCTGTGGATGCACCTGCCACAATTCAATCCTAGGCTTTTACGCCTATTGTACTCTGACTCCAGCACGGCTCTGGCAGAATATGTATTTTTATTTTATTGACGCACTGGAAACGTGCGGCTTCAATTTCGATGTGCTAACTTAGCCGACAGTCATGCACCCATTAGTTTAATTTGTTGATAACCATCTCCCGGTCGGGGGATCGAACCGCCATTCTGCAACTCCGCATAGCATCAGCAACCAGGCATCTTTCCACGGGACCACCGCACCAAGACTAAAACATCAAGGATTGGCCGACCAGCTTTCACATGTCTGATATACTGACACACTGACGATTCATATGGGCCTATCTGTGGATGCACCTGCCACAATTCAATCCTAGGCTTTTACGCCTATTGTACTCTGACACCAGCATGGCTCTGGCAGTATATGTAATTTTATTTTATTGACGCACTGGCAACGTGCGGCTTCAATGTCCATGTGCTAACTTAACCGACAGTCATGCACCCATTAGTTTAATTTGTTGATAATCATCTCCTGGTCGGGGGATCGAACCGCCATTCTGCAACTCCGCATAGCATCAGCAACCAGGCATGTTTCCACTGGACCACCGCACCAAGACTAAAACGTCAAGGATTGGCCGACTAGCTTTCACATGTCTGATATACTGACACACTGACGATTCATATGGGCCTATCTGTGGATGCACCTGCCACAATTCAATCCTAGGCTTTTACGCCTATTGTACTCTGACTCCAGCATGGCTCTGGCAGTATATGTATTTTTATTTTATTGACGCACTGGCAACGTGCGGCTTCAATTTCCATGTGCTAACTTAGCCGACAGTCAGCACCCATTAGTTTAATTTGTTGATCACCATCTCCCGGTCGGGGGATCGAACTGCCATTTGGCAACTCCGCATAGCATCAGCAACCAGTCATCTTTCCACTGGACCACCGCACCAAGACTAAAACGTCAAGGATTGGCCGACCAGCTTTCACATGTCTGATATACTGACACACTGACGATTCATATGGGCCTATCTGTGGATGCACCTGCCACAATTCAATCCTAGGCTTTTACGCCTATTGTACTCTGACTCCAGCACGGCTCTGGCAGTATATGTATTTTTATTTTATTGATGCACTGGCAACGTGCGGCTTCAATTTCCATGTGCTGACTTAGCCGACAGTCATGCACCCATTAGTTTAATTTGTTGATCACCATCTCCCGGTCGGGGGAACGAACCGCCATTCTGCAACTCCGCATAGCATCAGCAACCAGACATCTTTCCACTGGACCACCGCACCAAGACTAAAAAGTCAAGGATTGGCTGACCAGCTTTCACAGGTCTGATATACTGACACACTGACGATTCATATGGGACTATCTGTGGATGCACCCACCACAATTCAATCCTAGGCTTTTACGCCTATTGTACTCTGACTCCAGCACAGCTCTGGCAGTATATGTATTTTTATTTTATTGACGCACTGGCAACGTGCGGCTTCAATTTCGATGTGCTAACTTAGCCGACAGTCATGCACCCATTAGTTTAATTTGTTGATCACAATCTCCCGGTCGGGGGGAACGAACCGCCATTCTGCAACTCCGCATAGCATCAGCAACCAGGCATCTTTTCACCGGACCACCGCACCAAGACTAAAAAGTCAAGGATTGGCCAACCAGCTTTCACATGTCTGATATACTGACACACTGACGATTCATATGGGACTATCTGTGGATGCACCTGCCACAATTCAATCCTAGGCTTTTACGCCTATTGTACTCTGACTCCAGCACGGCTCTGGCAGAATATGTATTTTTATTTTATTGACGCACTGGAAACGTGCGGCTTCAATTTCGATGTGCTAACTTAGCCGACAGTCATGCACCCATTAGTTTAATTTGTTGATAACCATCTCCCGGTCGGGGGATCGAACCGCCATTCTGCAACTCCGCATAGCATCAGCAACCAGGCATCTTTCCACGGGACCACCGCACCAAGACTAAAACATCAAGGATTGGCCGACCAGCTTTCACATGTCTGATATACTGACACACTGACGATTCATATGGGCCTATCTGTGGATGCACCTGCCACAATTCAATCCTAGGCTTTTACGCCTATTGTACTCTGACACCAGCATGGCTCTGGCAGTATATGTAATTTTATTTTATTGACGCACTGGCAACGTGCGGCTTCAATTTCCATGTGCTAACTTAGCCGACAGTCATGCACCCATTAGTTTAATTTGTTGATAATCATCTCCCGGTCGGGGGATCGAACCGCCATTCTGCAACTCCGCATAGCATCAGCAACCAGGCATGTTTCCACTGGACCACCGCACCAAGACTAAAACGTCAAGGATTGGCCGACTAGATTTCACATGTCTGATATACTGACACACTGACGATTCATATGGGCCTATCTGTGGATGCACCTGCCACAATTCAATCCTAGGCTTTTACGCCTATTGTACTCTGACTCCAGCACGGCTCTGGCAGTATATGTATTTTTATTTTATTGACGCACTGGCAACGTGCGGCTTCAATTTCCATGTGCTAACTTAGCCGACAGTCAAGCATCCTTTAGTTTAATTTGTTGATCACCATCTCCCGGTCGGGGGATCGAACCGCCATTCTGCAACTCCGCATAACATCAGCAACCAGGCATCTTTCCACGGGACCACCGCACCAAGACTAAAACATCAAGGATTGGCCGACCAGCTTTCACATGTCTGATATACTGACACACTGACGATTCATATGGGCCTATCTGTGGATGCACCTGCCACAATTCAATCCTAGGCTTTTACGCCTATTGTACTCTGACACCAGCACGGCTCTGTCAGTATATGTATTTTTATTTTATTGATGCACTGGCAACGTGCGGCTTCAATTTACATGTGCTAACTTAGCCGACAGTCATGCACCCATTAGTTTAATTTGTTGATCACCATCTCCCGGTCGGGGGATCGAACTGCCATTTGGCAACTCCGCATAGCATCAGCAACCAGGCATCTTTCCACTGGACCACCGCACCAAGACTAAAACGTCAAGGATTGGCCGACCAGCTTTCACATGTCTGATATACTGACACACTGACGATTCATATGGGCCTATCTGTGGATGCACCTGCCACAATTCAATCCTAGGCTTTTACGCCTATTGTACTCTGACTCCAGCACGGCTATGGCAGTATATGTATTTTTATTTTATTGATGCACTGGCAACGTGCGGCTTCAATTTCCATGTGCTGACTTAACCGACAGTCATGCACCCATTAGTTTAATTTGTTGATCACCATCTCCCGGTCGGGGGGAACGAACCGCCATTCTGCAACTCCGCATAGCATCAGCAACCAGGCATCTTTTCACCGGACCACCGCACCAAGACTAAAAAGTCAAGGATTGGCCAACCAGCTTTCACATGTCTGATATACTGACACACTGACGATTCATATGGGACTATCTGTGGATGCACCTGCCACAATTCAATCCTAGGCTTTTACGCCTATTGTACTCTGACTCCAGCACGGCTCTGGCAGAATATGTATTTTTATTTTATTGACGCACTGGAAACGTGCGGCTTCAATTTCGATGTGCTAACTTAGCCGACAGTCATGCACCCATTAGTTTAATTTGTTGATAACCATCTCCCGGTCGGGGGATCGAACCGCCATTCTGCAACTCCGCATAGCATCAGCAACCAGGCATCTTTCCACGGGACCACCGCACCAAGACTAAAACATCAAGGATTGGCCGACCAGCTTTCACATGTCTGATATACTGACACACTGACGATTCATATGGGCCTATCTGTGGATGCACCTGCCACAATTCAATCCTAGGCTTTTACGCCTATTGTACTCTGACACCAGCATGGCTCTGGCAGTATATGTAATTTTATTTTATTGACGCACTGGCAACGTGCGGCTTCAATTTCCATGTGCTAACTTAGCCGACAGTCATGCACCCATTAGTTTAATTTGTTGATAATCATCTCCTGGTCGGGGGATCGAACCGCCATTCTGCAACTCCGCATAGCATCAGCAACCAGGCATGTTTCCACTGGACCACCGCACCAAGACTAAAACGTCAAGGATTGGCCGACTAGCTTTCACATGTCTGATATACTGACACACTGACGATTCATATGGGCCTATCTGTGGATGCACCTGCCACAATTCAATCCTAGGCTTTTACGCCTATTGTACTCTGACTCCAGCACGGCTCTGGCAGTATATGTATTTTTATTTTATTGATGCACTGGCAACGTGCGGCTTCAATTTCCATGTGCTAACTTAGCCGACAGTGATGCACCCATTAGTTTAATTTGTTGATCACCATCTCCCGGTCGGGGGATCGAACCGCCATTCTGCAACTCCGCATAGCATCAGCAACCAGTCATCTTTCCACTGGACCACCGCACCAAGACTAAAACGTCAAGGATTGGCCGACCAGCTTTCACATGTCTGATATACTGACACACTGACGATTCATATGGGCCTATCTGTGGATGCACCTGCCACAATTCAATCCTAGGCTTTTACGCCTATTGTACTCTGACTCCAGCACGGCTCTGGCAGTATATGTATTTTTATTTTATTGACGCACTGGCAACGTGCGGCTTCAATTTCCATGTGCTAACTTAGCCGACAGTCATGCACCCATTAGTTTAATTTGTTGATCACCATCTCCCGGTCGGGGGGAACGAACCGCCATTCTGCAACTCCGCATAGCATCAGCAACCAGGCATCTTTTCACCGGACCACCGCACCAAGACTAAAAAGTCAAGGATTGGCCAACCAGCTTTCACATGTCTGATATACTGACACACTGACGATTCATATGGGACTATCTGTGGATGCACCTGCCACAATTCAATCCTAGGCTTTTACGCCTATTGTACTCTGACTCCAGCACGGCTCTGGCAGAATATGTATTTTTATTTTATTGACGCACTGGAAACGTGCGGCTTCAATTTCGATGTGCTAACTTAGCCGACAGTCATGCACCCATTAGTTTAATTTGTTGATAACCATCTCCCGGTCGGGGGATCGAACCGCCATTCTGCAACTCCGCATAGCATCAGCAACCAGGCATCTTTCCACGGGACCACCGCACCAAGACTAAAACATCAAGGATTGGCCGACCAGCTTTCACATGTCTGATATACTGACACACTGACGATTCATATGGGCCTATCTGTGGATGCACCTGCCACAATTCAATCCTAGGCTTTTACGCCTATTGTACTCTGACACCAGCATGGCTCTGGCAGTATATGTAATTTTATTTTATTGACGCACTGGCAACGTGCGGCTTCAATTTCCATGTGCTAACTTAGCCGACAGTCATGCACCCATTAGTTTAATTTGTTGATAATCATCTCCCGGTCGGGGGATCGAACCGCCATTCTGCAACTCCGCATAGCATCAGCAACCAGGCATCTTTCCACTGGACCACCGCACCAAGACTAAAACGTCAAGGATTGGCCGACTAGCTTTCACATGTCTGATATACTGACACACTGACGATTCATATGGGCCTATCTGTGGATGCACCTGCCACAATTCAATCCTAGGCTTTTACGCCTATTGTACTCTGACTCCAGCATGGCTCTGGCAGTATATGTATTTTTATTTTATTGACGCACTGGCAACGTGTGGCTTCAATTTCCATGTGCTAACTTAGCCGACAGTCAAGCATCCATTAGTTTAATTTGTTGATCACCATCTCCCGGTCGGGGGATCGAACTGCCATTTGGCAACTCCGCATAGCATCAGCAACCAGGCATCTTTCCACTGGACCACCGCACCAAGACTAAAACGTCAAGGATTGGCCGACCAGCTTTCACATGTCTGATATACTGACACACTGACGATTCATATGGGCCTATCTGTGGATGCACCTGCCACAATTCAATCCTAGGCTTTTACGCCTATTGTACTCTGACTCCAGCACGGCTCTGGCAGTATATGTATCTTTATTTTATTGATGCACTGGCAACGTGCGGCTTCAATTTCCATGTGCTAACTTAGCCGACAGTCATGCACCCATTAGTTTAATTTGTTGATCACCATCTCCCGGTCGGGGGAACGAACCGCCATTCTGCAACTCCGCATAGCATCAGCAACCAGGCATCTTTTCACCGGACCACCGCACCAAGACTAAAAAGTCAAGGATTGGCCAACCAGCTTTCACATGTCTGATATACTGACACACTGACGATTCATATGGGACTATCTGTGGATGCACCTGCCACAATTCAATCCTAGGCTTTTACGCCTATTGTACTCTGACTCCAGCACGGCTCTGGCAGAATATGTATTTTTATTTTATTGACGCACTGGAAACGTGCGGCTTCAATTTCGATGTGCTAACTTAGCCGACAGTCATGCACCCATTAGTTTAATTTGTTGATAACCATCTCCCGGTCGGGGGATCGAACCGCCATTCTGCAACTCCGCATAGCATCAGCAACCAGGCATCTTTCCACGGGACCACCGCACCAAGACTAAAACATCAAGGATTGGCCGACCAGCTTTCACATGTCTGATATACTGACACACTGACGATTCATATGGGCCTATCTGTGGATGCACCTGCCACAATTCAATCCTAGGCTTTTACGCCTATTGTACTCTGACACCAGCATGGCTCTGGCAGTATATGTATTTTTATTTTATTGACGCACTGGCAACGTGCGGCTTCAATTTCCATGTGCTAACTTAGCCGACAGTCATGCACCCATTAGTTTAATTTGTTGATAATCATCTCCCGGTCGGGGGATCGAACCGCCATTCTGCAACTCCGCATAGCATCAGCAACCAGGCATCTTTCCACTGGACCACCGCACCAAGACTAAAACGTCAAGGATTGGCCGACTAGCTTTCACATGTCTGATATACTGACACACTGACGATTCATATGGGCCTATCTGTGGATGCACCTGCCACAATTCAATCCTAGGCTTTTACGCCTATTGTACTCTGACTCCAGCACGGCTCTGGCAGTATATGTATTTTTATTTTATTGACGCACTGGCAACGTGTGGCTTCAATTTCCATGTGCTAACTTAGCCGACAGTCATGCACCCATTAGTTTAATTTGTTGATCACCATCTCCCGGTCGGGGGATCGAACCGCCATTCTGCAACTCCGCATAGCATCAGCAACCAGGCATCTTTCCACTGGACCACCGCACCAAGACTAAAAATTCAAGGATTGGCCGACCAGCTTTCACATGTCTGATATACTGACACACTGACGATTCATATGGGACTATCTGTGGATGCACCTGCCACAATTCAATCCTAGGCTTTTACGCCTATTGTACTCTGACTCCAGCACAGCTCTGGCAGTATATGTATTTTTATTTTATTGATGCAGTGGCAACGTGCGGCTTCAATTTCCATGTGCTAACTTAGCCGACAGTCATGCACCCATTAGTTTAATTTGTTGATCACCATCTCCCGGTCGGGGTATTGAACCGCCATTCTGCAACTCCGCATAACATCAGCAACCAGGCATCTTTCCACTGGACCACCGCACCAAGACTAAAAATTCAAGGATTGGCCGACCAGCTTTCACATGTCTGATATACTGACACACTGACGATTCATATGGGACTATCTGTGACTGCACCTGCCACAATTCAATCCTAGGCTTTTACGCCTATTGTACTCTGACTCCAGCACGGCTCTGGCAGAATATGTATTTTTATTTTATTGACGCACTGGAAACGTGCGGCTTCAATTTCGATGTGCTAACTTAGCCGACAGTCATGCACCCATTAGTTTAATTTGTTGATAACCATCTCCCGGTCGGGGGATCGAACCGCCATTCTGCAACTCCGCATAGCATCGGCAACCAGGCATCTTTCCACTGGACCACCGCACCAAGACTAAAACGTCAAGGATTGGCCGACTAGATTTCACATGTCTGATATACTGACACACTGACGATTCATATGGGCCTATCTGTGGATGCACCTGCCACAATTCAATCCTAGGCTTTTACGCCTATTGTACTCTGACTCCAGCACGGCTCTGGCAGTATATGTATTTTTATGTTATTGACGCACTGGCAACGTGCGGCTTCAATTTCTATGTGCTAACTTAGCCGACAGTCATGCACCCATTAGTTTAATTTGTTGATCACCATCTCCCGGTCGGGGGATCGAACCGCCATTCTGCAACTCCACATAGCATCAGCAACCAGGCATCTTTCCACGGGACCACCGCACCAAGACTAAAACATCAAGGATTGGCCGACCAGCTTTCACATGTCTGATATACTGACACACTGACGATTCATATGGGCCTATCTGTGGATGCACCTGCCACAATTCAATCCTAGGCTTTTACGCCTATTGTACTCTGACACCAGCACGGCTCTGTCAGTATATGTATTTTTATTTTATTGATGCACTGGCAACGTGCGGCTTCAATTTACATGTGCTAACTTAGCCGACAGTGATGCACCCATTAGTTTAATTTGTTGATCACCATCTCCCGGTCGGGGGATCGAACCGCCATTTGGCAACTCCGCATAGCATCAGCAACCAGTCATCTTTCCACTGGACCACCGCACCAAGACTAAAACGTCAAGGATTGGCCGACCAGCTTTCACATGTCTGATATACTGACACACTGACGATTCATATGGGCCTATCTGTGGATGCACCTGCCACAATTCAATCCTAGGCTTTTACGCCTATTGTACTCTGACTCCAGCACGGCTCTGGCAGTATATGTATTTTTATTTTATTGATGCACTGGCAACGTGCGGCTTCAATTTACATGTGCTAACTTAGCCGACAGTGATGCACCCATTAGTTTAATTTGTTGATCACCATCTCCCGGTCGGGGGATCGAACCGCCATTTGGCAACTCCGCATAGCATCAGCAACCAGTCATCTTTCCACTGGACCACCGCACCAAGACTAAAAAGTCAAGGATTGGCTGACCAGCTTTCACATGTCTGATATACTGACACACTGACTATTCATATGGGACTATCTGTGGATGCACCTGCCACAATTCAATCCTAGGCTTTTACGCCTATTGTACTCTGACTCCAGCACGGCTCTGGCAGTATATGTATTTTTATTTTATTGATGCAGTGGCAACGTGCGGCTTCAATTTCCATGTGCTAACTTAGCCGACAGTCATGCACCCATTAGTTTAATTTGTTGATCACCATCTCCCGGTCGGGGGATTGAACCGCCATTCTGCAACTCCGCATAACATCAGCAACCAGGCATCTTTCCACTGGACCACCGCACCAAGACTAAAAATTCAAGGATTGGCCGACCAGCTTTCACATGTCTGATATACTGACACACTGACGATTCATATGAGACTATCTGTGACTGCACCTGCCACAATTCAATCCTAGGCTTTTACGCCTATTGTACTCTGACTCCAGCACGGCTCTGGCAGAATATGTATTTTTATTTTATTGACGCACTGGAAACGTGCGGCTTCAATTTCGATGTGCTAACTTAGCCGACAGTCATGCACCCATTAGTTTAATTTGTTGATAACCATCTCCCGGTCGGGGGATCGAACCACCATTCTGCAACTCCGCATAGCATCAGCAACCAGGCATCTTTCCACGGGACCACGGCACCAAGACTAAAACATCAAGGATTGGCCGACCAGCTTTCACATGTCTGATATACTGACACACTGACGATTCATATGGGCCTATCTGTGGATGCACCTGCCACAATTCAATCCTAGGCTTTTACGCCTATTGTACTCTGACACCAGCACGGCTCTGTCAGTATATGTATTTTTATTTTATTGATGCACTGGCAACGTGCGGCTTCAATTTACATGTGCTAACTTAGCCGACAGTGATGCACCCATTAGTTTAATTTGTTGATCACCATCTCCCGGTCGGGGGATCGAACCGCCATTTGGCAACTCCGCATAGCATCAGCAACCAGTCATCTTTCCACTGGACCACCGCACCAAGACTAAAACGTCAAGGATTGGCCGACCAGCTTTCACATGTCTGATATACTGACACACTGACGATTCATATGGGCCTATCTGTGGATGCACCCACCACAATTCAATCCTAGGCTTTTACGCCTATTGTACTCTGACTCCAGCACGGCTCTGGCAGTATATGTATTTTTATTTTATTGACGCACTGACAATGTGCGGCCTCAATTTCCATGTGCTAACTTAGCCGACAGTCATGCACCCATTAGTTTAATTTGTTGATCACCATCTCCCGGTCGGGGGATCGAACCACCATTCTGCAACTCCGCATAGCATCAGCAACCAGGCATCTTTCCACTGGACCAGCGCACCAAGACTAAAACGTCAAGGATTGGCCGACTAGCTTTCACATGTCTGATATACTGACACACTGACGATTCATATGGGACTATCTGTGGATGCACCTGCCACAATTCAATCCTAGGCTTTTACGCCTATTGTACTCTGACTCCAGCACGGCTCTGGCAGAATATGTATTTTTATTTTATTGACGCACTGGAAACGTGCGGCTTCAATTTCGATGTGCTAACTTAGCCGACAGTCATGCACCCATTAGTTTAATTTGTTGATCACCATCTCCCGGTCGGGGGATCGAACCGCCATTCTGCAACTCCGCATGGCATCATCAACCAGGCATCTTTTCACCGGACCACCGCACCAAGACTAAAAAGTCAAAGATTGGCCGACCAGCTTTCACATGTCTGATATACTGACACACTGACGATTCATATGGGACTATCTGTGGATGCACCTGCCACAATTCAATCCTAGGCTTTTACGCCTATTGTACTCTGACTCCAGCACGGCTCTGGCAGAATATGTATTTTTATTTTATTGACGCACTGGAAACGTGCGGCTTCAATTTCGATGTGCTAACTTAGCCGACAGTCATGCACCCATTAGTTTAATTTGTTGATAACCATCTCCCGGTCGGGGGATCGAACCGCCATTCTGCAACTCCGCATAGCATCAGCAACCAGGCATCTTTCCACTGGACCACCGCACCAAGACTAAAACGTCAAGGATTGGCCGACTAGCTTTCACATGTCTGATACACTGACACACTGACGATTCATATGGGCCTATCTGTGGATGCACCTGCCACAATTCAATCCTAGGCTTTTACGCCTATTGTACTCTGACTCCAGCACGGCTCTGGCAGTATATGTATTTTTATGTTATTGACGCACTGGCAACGTGCGTCTTCAATTTCCATGTGCTAACTTAGCCGACAGTCATGCACCCATTAGTTTAATTTGTTGATAACCATCTCCCGGTCGGGGGATCGAACCACCATTCTGCAACTCCGCATAGCATCAGCAACCAGGCATCTTTCCACTGGACCACCGCACCAAGACTAAAAAGTCGAGGATTGGCCGACCAGCTTTCACATGTCTGATATACTGACACACTGACGATTCATATGGGACTATCTGTGGATGCACCTGCCACAATTCAATCCTAGGCTTTTACGCCAATTGTACTCTGACTCCAGCACGGCTCTGGCAGTATATGTATTTTTATTTTATTGACGCACTGACAACGTGTGGCTTCAATTTCCATGTGCTAACTTAGCCGACAGTCATGCACCCATTAGTTTAATTTGTTGATCACCATGTCCTGGTCGGGGGAGCGAACCGCCATTCTGCAACTCCGCATCGCATCAGCAACCAGGCATCTTTTCACCGGACCACCGCACCAAGACTAAAACGTCAAGGATTGGCCGACTAGCTTTCACATGTCTGATATACTGACACACTGACGATTCATATGGGACTATCTGTGGATGCACCTGCCACAATTCAATCCTAGGCTTTTACGCCTATTGTACTCTGACTCCAGCACGGCTCTGGCAGTATATGTATTTTTATTTTATTGACGCACTGGAAACGTGCGGCTTCAATTTCCATGTGCTAACTTAGCCGACAGTCATGCACCCATTAGTTTAATTTGTTGATCACCATCTCCCGGTCGGGGGATCGAACCGCCATTCTGCAACTCCGCATAGCATCATCAACCAGGCATCTTTTCACCGGACCACCGCACCAAGACTAAAAAGTCAAAGATTGGCCGACCAGCTTTCACATGTCTGATATACTGACACACTGACGATTCATATGGGACTATCTGTGGATGCACCTGCCACAATTCAATCCTAGGCTTTTACGCCTATTGTACTCTGACTCCAGCACGGCTCTGGCAGAATATGTATTTTTATTTTATTGACGCACTGGAAACGTGCGGCTTCAATTTCGATGTGCTAACTTAGCCGACAGTCATGCACCCATTAGTTTAATTTGTTGATCACCATCTCCCGGTCGGGGGATCGAACCGTCATTCTGCAACTCCGCATAGCATCATCAACCAGGCATCTTTTCACCGGACCACCGCACCAAGACTAAAAAGTCAAAGATTCGCCGACCAGCTTTCACATGTCTGATATACTGACACACTGACGATTCATATGGGACTATCTGTGGATGCACCTGCCACAATTCAATCCTAGGCTTTTACGCCTATTGTACTCTGACTCCAGCACGGCTCTGGCAGAATATGTATTTTTATTTTATTGACGCACTGGAAACGTGCGGCTTCAATTTCGATGTGCTAACTTAGCCGACAGTCATGCACCCATTAGTTTAATTTGTTGATCACCATCTCCCGGTCGGGGGATCCAACCACCATTCTGCAACTCCGCATAGCATCAGCAACCAGGCATCTTTCCACTGGACCACCGCACCAAGACTAAAAAGTCGAGGATTGGCCGACCAGCTTTCACATGTCTGATATACTGACACACTGACGATTCATATGGGACTATCTGTGGATGCACCTGCCACAATTCAATCCTAGGCTTTTACGCCTATTGTACTCTGACTCCAGCATGGCTCTGGCAGAATATGTATTTTTATTTTATTGACGCACTGGAAACGTGCGGCTTCAATTTCGATGTGCTAACTTAGTCGACAGTCATGCACCCATTAGTTTAATTTGTTGATTACCATCTCCCGGTCGGGGGATCGAACCGCCATTCTGCAACTCCGCATAGCATCAGCAACCAGGCATCTTTCCACTGGACCACCGCACCAAGACTAAAACGTCAAGGATTGGCCGACTAGCTTTCACATGTCTGATATACTGACACACTGACGATTCATATGGGCCTATCTATGGATGCACCTGCCACAATTCAATCCTAGGCTTTTACGCCTATTGTACTCTGACTCCAGCACGGCTCTGGCAGTATATGTATTTTTATTTTATTGACGCACTGACAACGTGTGGCTTCAATTTCCATGTGCTAACTTAGCCGACAGTCATGCACCCATTAGTTTAATTTGTTGATCACCATCTCCCGGTCGGGGGAACGAACCACCATTCTGCAACTCCGCATAGCATCAGCAACCAGGCATCTTTTCACCGGACCACCGCACCAAAACTAAAAAGTCAAGGATTGACCGACCAGCTTTCACATGTCTGATATACTGACACACTGACGATTCATATGGGACTATCTGTGGATGCACCTGCCACAATTCAATCCTAGGCTTTTACGCCTATTGTACTCTGACTCCAGCACGGCTCTGGCAGAATATGTATTTTTATTTTATTGACGCACTGGAAACGTGCGGCTTCAATTTCGATGTGCTAACTTAGCCGACAGTCATGCACCCATTAGTTTAATTTGTTGATCACCATCTCCCGGTCTGGGGATCGAACCGCCATTCTGCAACTCCGCATAGCATCATCAACCAGGCATCTTTTCACCGGACCACCGCACCAAGACTAAAAAGTCAAAGATTGGCCGACCAGCTTTCACATGTCTGATATACTGACACACTGACGATTCATATGGGACTATCTGTGGATGCACCTGCCACAATTCAATCCTAGGCTTTTACGCCTATTGTACTCTGACTCCAGCACGGCTCTGGCAGTATATGTATTTTTATTTTATTGACGCACTGGAAACGTGCGGCTTCAATTTCGATGTGCTAACTTAGCAGACAGTCATGCACCCATTAGTTTAATTTGTTGATAACCATCTCCCGGTCAGGAATTCGAACCGCCATTCTGCAACTCCGCATAGCATCAGCAACCAGGCATCTTTCCACTGGACCACCGCACCAAGACTAAAACGTCAAGGATTGGCCGACTAGCTTTCACATGTCTGATACACTGACACACTGACGATTCATATGGGCCTATCTGTGGATGCACCTGCCACAATTCAATCCTAGGCTTTTACGCCTATTGTACTCTGACTCCAGCACGGCTCTGGCAGTATATGTATTTTTATGTTATTGACGCACTGACAATGTGCGGCTTCAATTTCCATGTGCTAACTTAGCCGACAGTCATGCACCCATTAGTTTAATTTGTTGATCACCATCTCCAGGGTCGGGGGATCGAACCACCATTCTGCAATTCCGCATAGCATCAGCAACCAGGCATCTTTCCACTGGACCACCGCACCAAGACTAAAAAGTCAAGGATTGGCCGACCAGCTTTCACATGTCTGATACACTGACACACTGACGATTCATATGGGACTATCTGTGGATGCACCTGCCACAATTCAATCCTAGGCTTTTACGCCTATTGTACTCTGACTCCAGCACGGCTCTGGCAGTATATGTATTTTTATTTTATTGACGCACTGGCAACGTGCGGCTTCAATTTCCATGTGCTAACTTAGCCGACAGTCAAGCACCCATTAGTTTAATTTGTTGATCACCATCTCCCGGTCGGGGGATCGAACCGCCATTCTGCAACTCCGCATAGCATCAGCAACCAGGCTTCTTTCCACTGGACCACAGCACCAAGACTAAAAAGTCAAGCATTGGCCAACCAGCTTTCACATGTCTGATATACTGACACACTGACGATTCATATGGGACTATCTGTGGATGCACCCACCACAATTCAATCCTAGGCTTTTACGCCTATTGTACTCTGACTCCAGCACGGCTCTGGCAGTATATGTATTTTTATTTTATTGACGCACTGACAATGTGCGGCCTCAATTTCCATGTGCTAACTTAGCCGACAGTCATGCTCCCATTAGTTTGATTTGTTGATCACCATCTCCAGGGCGGGGGATCGAACCACCATTCTGCAATTCCGCATAGCATCAGCAACCAGGCATCTTTCCACTGGCCCACCGCACCAAGACTAAAAAGTCAAGCATTGGCCAGCCAGCTTTCACATGTCTGATATACTGACACACTGACGATTCATATGGGACTATCTGTGGATGCACCCACCACAATTCAATCCTAGGCTTTTACGCCTATTGTACTCTGACTCCAGCACGGCTCTGGCAGTATATGTATTTTTATTTTATTGACGCACTGACAATGTGCGGCTTCAATTTCCATGTGCTAACTTAGCCGACAGTCATGCACCCATTAGTTTAATTTGTTGATCACCATCTCCCGGTCGGGGGATCGAACCACCATTCTGCAACTCCGCATAGCATCAGCAACCAGGCATCTTTCCACTGGACCACCGCACCAAGACTAAAAAGTCAAGGATTGGCCGACCAGCTTTCACATGTCTGATATACTGACACACTGACGATTCATATGGGACTATCTGTGGATGCACCTGCCACAATTCAATCCTAGGCTTTTACGCCAATTGTACTCTGACTCCAGCACGGCTCTGGCAGTATATGTATTTTTATTTTATTGACGCACTGACAACGTGTGGCTTCAATTTCCATGTGCTAACTTAGCCGACAGTCATGCACCCATTAGTTTAATTTGTTGATCACCATCTCCTGGTCGGGGGAACGAACCGCCATTCTGCTACTCCGCATAGCATCAGCAACCAGGCATCTTTTCACCGGACCACCGCACCAAGACTAAAACGTCAAGGATTGGCCGACCAGCTTTCACATGTCTGATATACTGACACACTGACGATTCATATGGACTATCTGTGGATGCACCTGCCACAATTCAATCCTAGGCTTTTACGCCTATTGTACTCTGACTCCAGCACGGCTCTGGCAGAATATGTATTTTTATTTTATTGACGCACTGGAAACGTGCGGCTTCAATTTCGATGTGCTAACTTAGCCGACAGTCATGCACCCATTAGTTTAATTTGTTGATAACCATCTCCCTGTCTGGAGATCGAACTGCCATTCTGCAACTCCGCATAGCATCAGCAACCAGGCATCTTTCCACTGGACGACCGCACCAAGACTAAAACGTCAAGGATTGACCGACTAGCTTTCACATGTCTGATATACTGACACACTGACGATTCATATGGGCCTATCTGTGGATGCACCTGCCACAATTCAATCCTAGGCTTTTACGCCTATTGTACTCTGACTCCAGCACGGCTCTGGCAGTATATGTATTTTTATTTTATTGACGCACTGACAATGTGCGGCCTCAATTTCCATGTGCTAACTTAGCCGACAGTCATGCACCCATTAGTTTAATTTGTTGATCACCATCTCCCGGTCGGGGGATCGAACCACCATTCTGCAACTCCGCATAGTATCAGCAACCAGGCATCTTTCCACTGGACCACCGCACCAAGACTAAAAAGTCAAGGATTGGCCGACCAGCTTTCACATGTCTGATATACTGACACACTGACGATTCATATGGGACTATCTGTGGATGCACCTGCCACAATTCAATCCTAGGCTTTTACGCCAATTGTACTCTGACTCCAGCACGGCTCTGGCAGTATATGTATTTTTATTTTATTGACGCACTGACAACGTGTGGCTTCAATTTCCATGTGCTAACTTAGCTGACAGTCATGCACCCATTAGTTTAATTTGTTGATCACCATCTCCTGGTCGGGGGAACGAACCGCCATTCTGCTACTCCGCATAGCATCAGCAACCAGGCATCTTTTCACCGGACCACCGCACCAAGACTAAAACGTCAAGGATTGGCCGACCAGCTTTCACATGTCTGATATACTGACACACTGATGATTCATATGGACTATCTGTGGATGCACCTGCCACAATTCAATCCTAGGCTTTTACGCCTATTGTACTCTGACTCCAGCACGGCTCTGGCAGAATATGTATTTTTATTTTATTGACGCACTGGAAACGTGCGGCTTCAATTTCGATGTGCTAACTTAGCCGACAGTCATGCACCCATTAGTTTAATTTGTTGATAACCATCTCCCTGTCTGGAGATCGAACTGCCATTCTGCAACTCCGCATAGCATCAGCAACCAGGCATCTTTCCACTGGACGACCGCACCAAGACTAAAACGTCAAGGATTGACTGACTAGCTTTCACATGTCTGATATACTGACACACTGACGATTCATATGGGCCTATCTGTGGATGCACCTGCCACAATTCAATCCTAGGCTTTTACGCCTATTGTACTCTGACTCCAGCACGGCTCTGGCAGTATATGTATGTTTATTATATTGACGCACTGGCAACGTGTGGCTTCAATTTCTATGTGCTAACTTAGCCGACAGTCATGCACCCATTAGTTTAATTTGTTGATCACCATCTCCCGGTCGGGGGATCGAACCGCCATTCTGCAACTCCGCATAGCATCAGCAACCAGGCATCTTTCCACTGGCCCACCGCACCAAGACTAAAAAGTCAAGGATTGGCCGACCAGCTTTCACATGTCTGATACACTGACACACTGACGATTCATATGGGACTATCTGTGGATGCACCTGCCACAATTCAATCCTATGCTTTTACGCCTATTGTACTCTGACTCCAGCACGGCAATGGCAGTATATGTATTTTTATTTTATTGACGCACTGGCAATGTGCGACTTCAATTTCCATGTGCTAACTTAGCCGACAGTCATGCACCCATTAGTTTAATTTGTTGATCACCATCTCCCGGTCGGGGGATTGAACCGCCATTCTGCAACTCCGCATAACATCAGCAACCAGGCATCTTTCCACTGGACCACCGCACCAAGACTAAAAAGTCAAGCATTGGCCAGCCAGCTTTCACATGTCTGATATACTGACACACTGACGATTCATATGGGACTATCTGTGGATGCACCTGCCACAATTCAATCCTAGGCTTTTACGCGTATTGTACTCTGACTCCAGCACGGCTCTGGCAGTAAAAGTATTTTTATTTTATTGACGCACTGGAAACGTGCGGCTTCAATTTTGATGTGCTAACTTAGCCGACAGTCATGCACCCATTAGTTTAATTTGTTGATAACCATCTCCCGGTCGGGGGATCGAACCGCCATTCTGCAACTCCGCATAGCATCAGCAACCAGGCATCTTTCCACTGGACCACCGCACCAAGACTAAAACGTCAAGGATTGGCCGACTAGCTTTCACATGTCTGATATACTGACACACTGACGATTCATATGGTCCTATCTGTGGTTGCACCTGCCACAATTCAATCCTAGGCTTTTACACCTATTGTACTCTGACTCCAGCACGGCTCTGGCAGTATATGTATTTTTATTTTATTGACGCACTGACAATGTGCGGCATCAATTTTCATGTGCTAACTTAGCCGACAGTCATGCACCCATTAGTTTAATTTGTTGATCACCATCTCCCGGTCGGGGGATCGAACCGCCATTCAGCAACTCCGCATAGCATCAGCAACCAGGCATCTTTCCACTGGACCACTGCACCAAGACTAAAAAGTCAAGGATTGGCCGACCAGCTTTCACATGTCTGATACACTGACACACTGATGATTCATATGGGACTATCTGTGGATGCACCTGCCACAATTCAATCCTAGGCTTTTACGCCTATTGTACTCTGACTCCAGCACGGCTCTGGCAGTATATGTATTTTTATTTTATTGACGCACTGGCAACGTGCGGCTTCAATTTCCATGTGCTAACTTAGCCGACAGTCAAGCACCCATTAGTTTAATTTGTTGATCACCATCTCCCGGTCGGGGGATTGAACCGCCATTCTGCAACTCCGCATAGCATCAGCAACCAGGCATCTTTCCACTGGACCTCCGCACCAAGACTAAAAAGTCAAGGATTGGCCGACCAGCTTTCACATGTCTGATATACTGACACACTGACGATTCATATGGGACTATCTGTGGATGCACCTGCCACAATTCAATCCTAGGCTTTTACGCCTATTGTACTCTGACTCGAGCACGGCACTGGCAGTATATGTATTTTTATTTTATTGACGCACTGGCAACGTGCGACTTCAATTTCCATGTGCTAACTTAGCCGACAGTCATGCACCCATTAGTTTAATTTGTTGATCACCATCTCCCGGTCGGGGGATCGAACCGCCATTCTGCAACTCCGCATAACATCAGCAACCAGGCATCTTTCCACTGGACCACCGCACCAAGACTAAAAAGTCAAGCATTGGCCAACCAGCTTTCACATGTCTGATATACTGACACACTGACGATTCATATGGGACTATCTGTGGATGCACCCACCACAATTCAATCCTAGGCTTTTACGCCTATTGTACTCTGACTCCAGCACGGCTCTGGCAGTATATGTATTTTTATTTTATTGACGCACTGGCAACGTGCGGCTTCAATTTCCATGTGCTAACTTAGCCGACAGTGATGACCCATTAGTTTAATTTGTTAATCACCATCTCCAGGTCGGGGGATCGATCCGCCATTCTGCAACTCTGCATAGCATCAGCAACCAGGCATCTTTCCACTGGACCACCGCACCAAGACTAATAAGTCAAGGATTGGCCGACCAGTTTTCACATGTCTGATATACTGACACTCTGACGATTCATATGGGACTATCTGTGGATGCACCCGTCACAATTCAATCCTAGGCTTTTACGCCTATTGTACTCTGACTCCAGCACGGCTCTGGCAGTATATGTATTTTTATTTTATTGACGCACTGGAAATGTGCGGCTTCAATTTCCATGTGCTAACTTAGCCGACAGTGATGGACCCATTAGTTTAATTTGTTGATCACCATCTCCCGGTCGGGGGATCGAACCGCCATTCTGCAACTCCGCATAGCATCAGCAACCAGCCATCTTTCCACTGGGCCACCGCACCAAGACTAAAAAGTCAAGGATTGGCCGACCAGCTTTCACATGTCTGATATACTGACACACTGACGATTCATATGGGACTATCTGTTGATGCACCTGCCACAATTCAATCCTAGGCTTTTAAGCCTATTGTACTCTGACTCCAGCACGGTTCTGGCAGTATATGTATTTTTATTTTATTGACGCACTGGCAACGTGCGGCTTCAATTTCCATGTGCTAACTTAGCCGACAGTGATGCACCCATTAGTTTAATTTGTTGATAACCTTCTCCCGGTCGGGGGATCGAACAGCTATTCTGCAACTCTGCATAGCATCAGCAACCAGGCATCTTTCCACTGGACCACCGCACCAAGACTAATAAGTCAAGGATTGGCCGACCAGTTTTCACATGTCTGATATACTGACACTCTGACGATTCATATGGGACTATCTGTGGATGCACCCGCCACAATTCAATCCTAAGCTTTTACGCCTATTGTACTCTGACTCCAGCACGTTTCTGGCAGTATATGTATTTTTATTTTATTGATGCACTGGCAACGTGCGGCTTCAATTTCCATGTGCTAACTTAGCCGACAGTGATGCACCCATTAGTTTAATTTGTTGATCACCATCTCCAGGTCGGGGGATCGAACCGCCATTCTGCAACTCCGCATAGCATCAGCAACCAGGCATCTTTCCACTGGACCACCACACCAAGACTAATAAGTCAAAGATTGGCCGACCAGTTTTCACATGTCTGATATACTGACACACTGACGATTCATATGGGACTATCTTTGGATGCACCCGCCACAATTCAATCCTAAGCTTTTACACCTATTGTACTCTGACTCCTGCACGGCTCTGGCAGTATATGTATTTTTATTTTATTGATGCACTGGCAACGTGCGGCTTCAATTTCTATGTGCTAACTTAGCCGACAGTGATGCACCCATTAGTTTAATTTGTTGATCACCTTCTCCCGGTCGGGGGATCGATCCGCCATTCTGCAACTCTGCATAGCATCAGCAACCAGGCATCTTTCCACTGGACCACCGCACCAAGACTAATAAGTCAAGGATTGGCCGACCGGCTTTCACATGTCAGATATTCTGACACACTGACGATTCATATGGGACTATCTGTTGATGCACCTGCCACAATTCAATCCTAGGCTTTTAAGCCTATTGTACTCTGACTCCAGCACGGTTCTGGCAGTATATGTATTTTTATTTTATTGACGCACTGGCAACGTGCGGCTTCAATTTCCATGTGCTAACTTAGCCGACAGTGATGACCCATTAGTTTAATTTGTTGATCACCATCTCCAGGTCGGGGGCTCGAACCGCCATTCTGCAACTCCGCATAGCATCAGAAACCAGGCATCTTTCCACTGGACCACCGCACCAAGACTAATACGTCAAGGATTGGCCGACCAGTTTTCACATGTCTGATATAATGACACACTGACGATTCATATGGGACTATCTGTGGATGCACCCGCCACAATTCAATCCTAGGCTTTTACGCCTATTGGACTCTGACTCCAGCACGGCTCTGGCAGTATATGTATTTTTATTTTATTGACGCACTGGCAACGTGCGGCTTCAATTTCCATGTGCTAACTTAGCCGACAGTGATGCACCCATTAGTTTAATTTGTTGATCACCATCTCCCGGGCGGGGGATCGAACCGCCATTCTGCAACTCCGCATAGCATCAGCAACCAGCCATCTTTCCACTGGACCACCGCACCAAGACTAATAAGTCAAGGATTGGCCGACCAGCTTTCACATGTCTGATATACTGACACACTGACGATTCATATGGGACTATCTGTGGATTGATTGTGACAGATGCATCCACAGATAGTCCCATATGAATCGTCAGTGTGTCAGTATATTCATACATGCGTACATACATACATACATACATACATACATACATACATACATACATACATACATACAGTGGCCATCTTGGATTCTGGTTTCTATTGTGGTTTAACATTATTGTAATGAGGGGAGGGGGAGCTAAGATCATTATCTTTCACATTCTCAGGTAAGGTAAACTCAACACTCACTCCTTATATATTAGAAAGTATTTACTCTTATTTATAGTTGATGTCGCTTTTCATACCACCTATTAAAGTACCTAATTAACTAATAGATAAACTGACATATTGTTGATTAACATACTAATAATGTGAGTCTTTCTACAATTGTACTGAATAGTTAATAACTGGTGCTCGTATCAAGAGGCGGATTATCTGAAGATGATGCTATGCAGGGTTGCAGAATGGCGGTTCGATCCCCCGACCGGGAGATGGTGATCAACAAATTAAACTAACGGGTGCATCACTGTCGGCTAAGTTAGCACATGGAAATTGAAGCCGCACGTTGCCAGTGCGTCAATAAAATAAAAATACATATACTGCCAGAGCCGTGCTGGAGTCAGAGTACAATAGGCGTAAAAGCCTAGGATTGATTGTGACAGATGCATCCACAGATAGACCCATATGAATCGTCAGTGTGTCAGTATATCAGACATGTGAAAACTGGTCGGCCAATCCTTGACTTATTAGTCTTGGTGCGGTGCTCCAGTGGAAAGATGCCTGGTTGCTGATGCTATGCGGAGTTGCAGAATGGCGGTTCGATCACCCCGACCGGGAGATGGTGATCAACAAATTAAACTAACGGGTGCATCACTGTCGGCTAAGTTAGCACATGGAAATTGAAGCCGCACGTTGCCAGTGCGTCAATAAAATAAAAATACATATACTGCCAGAGCCGTGCTGGAGTCAGAGTACAATAGGCGTAAAAGCCTAGGATTGATTGTGACAGATGCATCCACAGATAGTCCCATATGAATCGTCAGTGTGTCAGTATATCAGACATGTGAAAACTGGTCGGCCAATCCTTGACTTTTAGTCTTGGTGCGGTGGTCCAGCGGAAAGATGCCTGGTTGCTGATGCTATGCGGAGTTGCAGGATGACGGTTCGATCCCCCGACCGGGAGATGGTGATCAACAAATTAAACTAACGGGTGCAGCACTGTCGGCTAAGTTAGCACATGGAAATTGAAGCCGCACGTTGCCAGTGCGTCAATAAAATAAAATTACATATACTGCCAGAGCCGTGCTGGAGTCAGAGTACAATAGGCGTAAAAGCCTAGGATTGATTGTGACAGATGCATCCACAGATAGTCCCATATGAATCGTCAGTGTGTCAGTATATCAGACATGTGAAAACTGGTCGGCCAATCCTTGACTTTTAGTCTTGGTGCGGTGGTCCAGCGGAAAGATGCCTGGTTGCTGATGCTATGCGGAGTTGCAGGATGACGGTTCGATCCCCCGACCGGGAGATGGTGATCAACAAATTAAACTAACGGGTGCAGCACTGTCGGCTAAGTTAGCACATGGAAATTGAAGCCGCACGTTGCCAGTGCGTCAATAAAATAAAAATACATATACTGCCAGAGCCGTGCTGGAGTCAGAGTACAATAGGCGTAAAAGCCTAGGATTGATTGTGACAGATGCATCCACAGATAGTCCCATATGAATCGTCAGTGTGTCAGTATATCAGACATGTGAAAACTGGTCGGCCAATCCTTGACTTTTAGTCTTGGTGCGGTGGTCCAGCGGAAAGATGCCTGGTTGCTGATGCTATGCGGAGTTGCAGGATGACGGTTCGATCCCCCGACCGGGAGATGGTGATCAACAAATTAAACTAACGGGTGCAGCACTGTCGGCTAAGTTAGCACATGGAAATTGAAGCCGCACGTTGCCAGTGCGTCAATAAAATAAAAATACATATACTGCCAGAGCCGTGCTGGAGTCAGAGTACAATAGGCGTAAAAGCCTAGGATTGATTGTGACAGATGCATCCACAGATAGTCCCATATGAATCGTCAGTGTGTCAGTATATCAGACATGTGAAAACTGGTCGGCCAATCCTTGACTTTTAGTCTTGGTGCGGTGGTCCAGCGGAAAGATGCCTGGTTGCTGATGCTATGCGGAGTTGCAGGATGACGGTTCGATCCCCCGACCGGGAGATGGTGATCAACAAATTAAACTAACGGGTGCAGCACTGTCGGCTAAGTTAGCACATGGAAATTGAAGCCGCACGTTGCCAGTGCGTCAATAAAATAAAAATACATATACTGCCAGAGCCGTGCTGGAGTCAGAGTACAATAGGCGTAAAAGCCTAGGATTGATTGTGACAGATGCATCCACAGATAGTCCCATATGAATCGTCAGTGTGTCAGTATATCAGACATGTGAAAACTGGTCGGCCAATCCTTGACTTTTAGTCTTGGTGCGGTGGTCCAGCGGAAAGATGCCTGGTTGCTGATGCTATGCGGAGTTGCAGGATGACGGTTCGATCCCCCGACCGGGAGATGGTGATCAACAAATTAAACTAACGGGTGCAGCACTGTCGGCTAAGTTAGCACATGGAAATTGAAGCCGCACGTTGCCAGTGCGTCAATAAAATAAAAATACATATACTGCCAGAGCCGTGCTGGAGTCAGAGTACAATAGGCGTAAAAGCCTAGGATTGATTGTGACAGATGCATCCACAGATAGTCCCATATGAATCGTCAGTGTGTCAGTATATCAGACATGTGAAAACTGGTCGGCCAATCCTTGACTTTTAGTCTTGGTGCGGTGGTCCAGCGGAAAGATGCCTGGTTGCTGATGCTATGCGGAGTTGCAGGATGACGGTTCGATCCCCCGACCGGGAGATGGTGATCAACAAATTAAACTAACGGGTGCAGCACTGTCGGCTAAGTTAGCACATGGAAATTGAAGCCGCACGTTGCCAGTGCGTCAATAAAATAAAAATACATATACTGCCAGAGCCGTGCTGGAGTCAGAGTACAATAGGCGTAAAAGCCTAGGATTGATTGTGACAGATGCATCCACAGATAGTCCCATATGAATCGTCAGTGTGTCAGTATATCAGACATGTGAAAACTGGTCGGCCAATCCTTGACTTTTAGTCTTGGTGCGGTGGTCCAGCGGAAAGATGCCTGGTTGCTGATGCTATGCGGAGTTGCAGGATGACGGTTCGATCCCCCGACCGGGAGATGGTGATCAACAAATTAAACTAACGGGTGCAGCACTGTCGGCTAAGTTAGCACATGGAAATTGAAGCCGCACGTTGCCAGTGCGTCAATAAAATAAAAATACATATACTGCCAGAGCCGTGCTGGAGTCAGAGTACAATAGGCGTAAAAGCCTAGGATTGATTGTGACAGATGCATCCACAGATAGTCCCATATGAATCGTCAGTGTGTCAGTATATCAGACATGTGAAAACTGGTCGGCCAATCCTTGACTTTTAGTCTTGGTGCGGTGGTCCAGCGGAAAGATGCCTGGTTGCTGATGCTATGCGGAGTTGCAGGATGACGGTTCGATCCCCCGACCGGGAGATGGTGATCAACAAATTAAACTAACGGGTGCAGCACTGTCGGCTAAGTTAGCACATGGAAATTGAAGCCGCACGTTGCCAGTGCGTCAATAAAATAAAAATACATATACTGCCAGAGCCGTGCTGGAGTCAGAGTACAATAGGCGTAAAAGCCTAGGATTGATTGTGACAGATGCATCCACAGATAGTCCCATATGAATCGTCAGTGTGTCAGTATATCAGACATGTGAAAACTGGTCGGCCAATCCTTGACTTTTAGTCTTGGTGCGGTGGTCCAGCGGAAAGATGCCTGGTTGCTGATGCTATGCGGAGTTGCAGGATGACGGTTCGATCCCCCGACCGGGAGATGGTGATCAACAAATTAAACTAACGGGTGCAGCACTGTCGGCTAAGTTAGCACATGGAAATTGAAGCCGCACGTTGCCAGTGCGTCAATAAAATAAAAATACATATACTGCCAGAGCCGTGCTGGAGTCAGAGTACAATAGGCGTAAAAGCCTAGGATTGATTGTGACAGATGCATCCACAGATAGTCCCATATGAATCGTCAGTGTGTCAGTATATCAGACATGTGAAAACTGGTCGGCCAATCCTTGACTTTTAGTCTTGGTGCGGTGGTCCAGCGGAAAGATGCCTGGTTGCTGATGCTATGCGGAGTTGCAGGATGACGGTTCGATCCCCCGACCGGGAGATGGTGATCAACAAATTAAACTAACGGGTGCAGCACTGTCGGCTAAGTTAGCACATGGAAATTGAAGCCGCACGTTGCCAGTGCGTCAATAAAATAAAAATACATATACTGCCAGAGCCGTGCTGGAGTCAGAGTACAATAGGCGTAAAAGCCTAGGATTGATTGTGACAGATGCATCCACAGATAGTCCCATATGAATCGTCAGTGTGTCAGTATATCAGACATGTGAAAACTGGTCGGCCAATCCTTGACTTTTAGTCTTGGTGCGGTGGTCCAGCGGAAAGATGCCTGGTTGCTGATGCTATGCGGAGTTGCAGGATGACGGTTCGATCCCCCGACCGGGAGATGGTGATCAACAAATTAAACTAACGGGTGCAGCACTGTCGGCTAAGTTAGCACATGGAAATTGAAGCCGCACGTTGCCAGTGCGTCAATAAAATAAAAATACATATACTGCCAGAGCCGTGCTGGAGTCAGAGTACAATAGGCGTAAAAGCCTAGGATTGATTGTGACAGATGCATCCACAGATAGTCCCATATGAATCGTCAGTGTGTCAGTATATCAGACATGTGAAAACTGGTCGGCCAATCCTTGACTTTTAGTCTTGGTGCGGTGGTCCAGCGGAAAGATGCCTGGTTGCTGATGCTATGCGGAGTTGCAGGATGACGGTTCGATCCCCCGACCGGGAGATGGTGATCAACAAATTAAACTAACGGGTGCAGCACTGTCGGCTAAGTTAGCACATGGAAATTGAAGCCGCACGTTGCCAGTGCGTCAATAAAATAAAAATACATATACTGCCAGAGCCGTGCTGGAGTCAGAGTACAATAGGCGTAAAAGCCTAGGATTGATTGTGACAGATGCATCCACAGATAGTCCCATATGAATCGTCAGTGTGTCAGTATATCAGACATGTGAAAACTGGTCGGCCAATCCTTGACTTTTAGTCTTGGTGCGGTGGTCCAGCGGAAAGATGCCTGGTTGCTGATGCTATGCGGAGTTGCAGGATGACGGTTCGATCCCCCGACCGGGAGATGGTGATCAACAAATTAAACTAACGGGTGCAGCACTGTCGGCTAAGTTAGCACATGGAAATTGAAGCCGCACGTTGCCAGTGCGTCAATAAAATAAAAATACATATACTGCCAGAGCCGTGCTGGAGTCAGAGTACAATAGGCGTAAAAGCCTAGGATTGATTGTGACAGATGCATCCACAGATAGTCCCATATGAATCGTCAGTGTGTCAGTATATCAGACATGTGAAAACTGGTCGGCCAATCCTTGACTTTTAGTCTTGGTGCGGTGGTCCAGCGGAAAGATGCCTGGTTGCTGATGCTATGCGGAGTTGCAGGATGACGGTTCGATCCCCCGACCGGGAGATGGTGATCAACAAATTAAACTAACGGGTGCAGCACTGTCGGCTAAGTTAGCACATGGAAATTGAAGCCGCACGTTGCCAGTGCGTCAATAAAATAAAAATACATATACTGCCAGAGCCGTGCTGGAGTCAGAGTACAATAGGCGTAAAAGCCTAGGATTGATTGTGACAGATGCATCCACAGATAGTCCCATATGAATCGTCAGTGTGTCAGTATATCAGACATGTGAAAACTGGTCGGCCAATCCTTGACTTTTAGTCTTGGTGCGGTGGTCCAGCGGAAAGATGCCTGGTTGCTGATGCTATGCGGAGTTGCAGGATGACGGTTCGATCCCCCGACCGGGAGATGGTGATCAACAAATTAAACTAACGGGTGCAGCACTGTCGGCTAAGTTAGCACATGGAAATTGAAGCCGCACGTTGCCAGTGCGTCAATAAAATAAAAATACATATACTGCCAGAGCCGTGCTGGAGTCAGAGTACAATAGGCGTAAAAGCCTAGGATTGATTGTGACAGATGCATCCACAGATAGTCCCATATGAATCGTCAGTGTGTCAGTATATCAGACATGTGAAAACTGGTCGGCCAATCCTTGACTTTTAGTCTTGGTGCGGTGGTCCAGCGGAAAGATGCCTGGTTGCTGATGCTATGCGGAGTTGCAGGATGACGGTTCGATCCCCCGACCGGGAGATGGTGATCAACAAATTAAACTAACGGGTGCAGCACTGTCGGCTAAGTTAGCACATGGAAATTGAAGCCGCACGTTGCCAGTGCGTCAATAAAATAAAAATACATATACTGCCAGAGCCGTGCTGGAGTCAGAGTACAATAGGCGTAAAAGCCTAGGATTGATTGTGACAGATGCATCCACAGATAGTCCCATATGAATCGTCAGTGTGTCAGTATATCAGACATGTGAAAACTGGTCGGCCAATCCTTGACTTTTAGTCTTGGTGCGGTGGTCCAGCGGAAAGATGCCTGGTTGCTGATGCTATGCGGAGTTGCAGGATGACGGTTCGATCCCCCGACCGGGAGATGGTGATCAACAAATTAAACTAACGGGTGCAGCACTGTCGGCTAAGTTAGCACATGGAAATTGAAGCCGCACGTTGCCAGTGCGTCAATAAAATAAAAATACATATACTGCCAGAGCCGTGCTGGAGTCAGAGTACAATAGGCGTAAAAGCCTAGGATTGATTGTGACAGATGCATCCACAGATAGTCCCATATGAATCGTCAGTGTGTCAGTATATCAGACATGTGAAAACTGGTCGGCCAATCCTTGACTTTTAGTCTTGGTGCGGTGGTCCAGCGGAAAGATGCCTGGTTGCTGATGCTATGCGGAGTTGCAGGATGACGGTTCGATCCCCCGACCGGGAGATGGTGATCAACAAATTAAACTAACGGGTGCAGCACTGTCGGCTAAGTTAGCACATGGAAATTGAAGCCGCACGTTGCCAGTGCGTCAATAAAATAAAAATACATATACTGCCAGAGCCGTGCTGGAGTCAGAGTACAATAGGCGTAAAAGCCTAGGATTGATTGTGACAGATGCATCCACAGATAGTCCCATATGAATCGTCAGTGTGTCAGTATATCAGACATGTGAAAACTGGTCGGCCAATCCTTGACTTTTAGTCTTGGTGCGGTGGTCCAGCGGAAAGATGCCTGGTTGCTGATGCTATGCGGAGTTGCAGGATGACGGTTCGATCCCCCGACCGGGAGATGGTGATCAACAAATTAAACTAACGGGTGCAGCACTGTCGGCTAAGTTAGCACATGGAAATTGAAGCCGCACGTTGCCAGTGCGTCAATAAAATAAAAATACATATACTGCCAGAGCCGTGCTGGAGTCAGAGTACAATAGGCGTAAAAGCCTAGGATTGATTGTGACAGATGCATCCACAGATAGTCCCATATGAATCGTCAGTGTGTCAGTATATCAGACATGTGAAAACTGGTCGGCCAATCCTTGACTTTTAGTCTTGGTGCGGTGGTCCAGCGGAAAGATGCCTGGTTGCTGATGCTATGCGGAGTTGCAGGATGACGGTTCGATCCCCCGACCGGGAGATGGTGATCAACAAATTAAACTAACGGGTGCAGCACTGTCGGCTAAGTTAGCACATGGAAATTGAAGCCGCACGTTGCCAGTGCGTCAATAAAATAAAAATACATATACTGCCAGAGCCGTGCTGGAGTCAGAGTACAATAGGCGTAAAAGCCTAGGATTGATTGTGACAGATGCATCCACAGATAGTCCCATATGAATCGTCAGTGTGTCAGTATATCAGACATGTGAAAACTGGTCGGCCAATCCTTGACTTTTAGTCTTGGTGCGGTGGTCCAGCGGAAAGATGCCTGGTTGCTGATGCTATGCGGAGTTGCAGGATGACGGTTCGATCCCCCGACCGGGAGATGGTGATCAACAAATTAAACTAACGGGTGCAGCACTGTCGGCTAAGTTAGCACATGGAAATTGAAGCCGCACGTTGCCAGTGCGTCAATAAAATAAAAATACATATACTGCCAGAGCCGTGCTGGAGTCAGAGTACAATAGGCGTAAAAGCCTAGGATTGATTGTGACAGATGCATCCACAGATAGTCCCATATGAATCGTCAGTGTGTCAGTATATCAGACATGTGAAAACTGGTCGGCCAATCCTTGACTTTTAGTCTTGGTGCGGTGGTCCAGCGGAAAGATGCCTGGTTGCTGATGCTATGCGGAGTTGCAGGATGACGGTTCGATCCCCCGACCGGGAGATGGTGATCAACAAATTAAACTAACGGGTGCAGCACTGTCGGCTAAGTTAGCACATGGAAATTGAAGCCGCACGTTGCCAGTGCGTCAATAAAATAAAAATACATATACTGCCAGAGCCGTGCTGGAGTCAGAGTACAATAGGCGTAAAAGCCTAGGATTGATTGTGACAGATGCATCCACAGATAGTCCCATATGAATCGTCAGTGTGTCAGTATATCAGACATGTGAAAACTGGTCGGCCAATCCTTGACTTTTAGTCTTGGTGCGGTGGTCCAGCGGAAAGATGCCTGGTTGCTGATGCTATGCGGAGTTGCAGGATGACGGTTCGATCCCCCGACCGGGAGATGGTGATCAACAAATTAAACTAACGGGTGCAGCACTGTCGGCTAAGTTAGCACATGGAAATTGAAGCCGCACGTTGCCAGTGCGTCAATAAAATAAAAATACATATACTGCCAGAGCCGTGCTGGAGTCAGAGTACAATAGGCGTAAAAGCCTAGGATTGATTGTGACAGATGCATCCACAGATAGTCCCATATGAATCGTCAGTGTGTCAGTATATCAGACATGTGAAAACTGGTCGGCCAATCCTTGACTTTTAGTCTTGGTGCGGTGGTCCAGCGGAAAGATGCCTGGTTGCTGATGCTATGCGGAGTTGCAGGATGACGGTTCGATCCCCCGACCGGGAGATGGTGATCAACAAATTAAACTAACGGGTGCAGCACTGTCGGCTAAGTTAGCACATGGAAATTGAAGCCGCACGTTGCCAGTGCGTCAATAAAATAAAAATACATATACTGCCAGAGCCGTGCTGGAGTCAGAGTACAATAGGCGTAAAAGCCTAGGATTGATTGTGACAGATGCATCCACAGATAGTCCCATATGAATCGTCAGTGTGTCAGTATATCAGACATGTGAAAACT
Source organism: Chaetoderma sp. LZ-2023a (assembly GCA_034401795.1). NCBI lineage: Eukaryota > Metazoa > Mollusca > Caudofoveata > Chaetodermatida > Chaetodermatidae > Chaetoderma > Chaetoderma sp. LZ-2023a. The sequence goes on from CM067359.1 coordinate 92,136,727, forward strand.
GGTCGGCCAATCCTTGACTTTTAGTCTTGGTGCGGTGGTCCAGCGGAAAGATGCCTGGTTGCTGATGCTATGCGGAGTTGCAGGATGACGGTTCGATCCCCCGACCGGGAGATGGTGATCAACAAATTAAACTAACGGGTGCAGCACTGTCGGCTAAGTTAGCACATGGAAATTGAAGCCGCACGTTGCCAGTGCGTCAATAAAATAAAAATACATATACTGCCAGAGCCGTGCTGGAGTCAGAGTACAATAGGCGTAAAAGCCTAGGATTGATTGTGACAGATGCATCCACAGATAGTCCCATATGAATCGTCAGTGTGTCAGTATATCAGACATGTGAAAACTGGTCGGCCAATCCTTGACTTTTAGTCTTGGTGCGGTGGTCCAGCGGAAAGATGCCTGGTTGCTGATGCTATGCGGAGTTGCAGGATGACGGTTCGATCCCCCGACCGGGAGATGGTGATCAACAAATTAAACTAACGGGTGCAGCACTGTCGGCTAAGTTAGCACATGGAAATTGAAGCCGCACGTTGCCAGTGCGTCAATAAAATAAAAATACATATACTGCCAGAGCCGTGCTGGAGTCAGAGTACAATAGGCGTAAAAGCCTAGGATTGATTGTGACAGATGCATCCACAGATAGTCCCATATGAATCGTCAGTGTGTCAGTATATCAGACATGTGAAAACTGGTCGGCCAATCCTTGACTTTTAGTCTTGGTGCGGTGGTCCAGCGGAAAGATGCCTGGTTGCTGATGCTATGCGGAGTTGCAGGATGACGGTTCGATCCCCCGACCGGGAGATGGTGATCAACAAATTAAACTAACGGGTGCAGCACTGTCGGCTAAGTTAGCACATGGAAATTGAAGCCGCACGTTGCCAGTGCGTCAATAAAATAAAAATACATATACTGCCAGAGCCGTGCTGGAGTCAGAGTACAATAGGCGTAAAAGCCTAGGATTGATTGTGACAGATGCATCCACAGATAGTCCCATATGAATCGTCAGTGTGTCAGTATATCAGACATGTGAAAACTGGTCGGCCAATCCTTGACTTTTAGTCTTGGTGCGGTGGTCCAGCGGAAAGATGCCTGGTTGCTGATGCTATGCGGAGTTGCAGGATGACGGTTCGATCCCCCGACCGGGAGATGGTGATCAACAAATTAAACTAACGGGTGCAGCACTGTCGGCTAAGTTAGCACATGGAAATTGAAGCCGCACGTTGCCAGTGCGTCAATAAAATAAAAATACATATACTGCCAGAGCCGTGCTGGAGTCAGAGTACAATAGGCGTAAAAGCCTAGGATTGATTGTGACAGATGCATCCACAGATAGTCCCATATGAATCGTCAGTGTGTCAGTATATCAGACATGTGAAAACTGGTCGGCCAATCCTTGACTTTTAGTCTTGGTGCGGTGGTCCAGCGGAAAGATGCCTGGTTGCTGATGCTATGCGGAGTTGCAGGATGACGGTTCGATCCCCCGACCGGGAGATGGTGATCAACAAATTAAACTAACGGGTGCAGCACTGTCGGCTAAGTTAGCACATGGAAATTGAAGCCGCACGTTGCCAGTGCGTCAATAAAATAAAAATACATATACTGCCAGAGCCGTGCTGGAGTCAGAGTACAATAGGCGTAAAAGCCTAGGATTGATTGTGACAGATGCATCCACAGATAGTCCCATATGAATCGTCAGTGTGTCAGTATATCAGACATGTGAAAACTGGTCGGCCAATCCTTGACTTTTAGTCTTGGTGCGGTGGTCCAGCGGAAAGATGCCTGGTTGCTGATGCTATGCGGAGTTGCAGGATGACGGTTCGATCCCCCGACCGGGAGATGGTGATCAACAAATTAAACTAACGGGTGCAGCACTGTCGGCTAAGTTAGCACATGGAAATTGAAGCCGCACGTTGCCAGTGCGTCAATAAAATAAAAATACATATACTGCCAGAGCCGTGCTGGAGTCAGAGTACAATAGGCGTAAAAGCCTAGGATTGATTGTGACAGATGCATCCACAGATAGTCCCATATGAATCGTCAGTGTGTCAGTATATCAGACATGTGAAAACTGGTCGGCCAATCCTTGACTTTTAGTCTTGGTGCGGTGGTCCAGCGGAAAGATGCCTGGTTGCTGATGCTATGCGGAGTTGCAGGATGACGGTTCGATCCCCCGACCGGGAGATGGTGATCAACAAATTAAACTAACGGGTGCAGCACTGTCGGCTAAGTTAGCACATGGAAATTGAAGCCGCACGTTGCCAGTGCGTCAATAAAATAAAAATACATATACTGCCAGAGCCGTGCTGGAGTCAGAGTACAATAGGCGTAAAAGCCTAGGATTGATTGTGACAGATGCATCCACAGATAGTCCCATATGAATCGTCAGTGTGTCAGTATATCAGACATGTGAAAACTGGTCGGCCAATCCTTGACTTTTAGTCTTGGTGCGGTGGTCCAGCGGAAAGATGCCTGGTTGCTGATGCTATGCGGAGTTGCAGGATGACGGTTCGATCCCCCGACCGGGAGATGGTGATCAACAAATTAAACTAACGGGTGCAGCACTGTCGGCTAAGTTAGCACATGGAAATTGAAGCCGCACGTTGCCAGTGCGTCAATAAAATAAAAATACATATACTGCCAGAGCCGTGCTGGAGTCAGAGTACAATAGGCGTAAAAGCCTAGGATTGATTGTGACAGATGCATCCACAGATAGTCCCATATGAATCGTCAGTGTGTCAGTATATCAGACATGTGAAAACTGGTCGGCCAATCCTTGACTTTTAGTCTTGGTGCGGTGGTCCAGCGGAAAGATGCCTGGTTGCTGATGCTATGCGGAGTTGCAGGATGACGGTTCGATCCCCCGACCGGGAGATGGTGATCAACAAATTAAACTAACGGGTGCAGCACTGTCGGCTAAGTTAGCACATGGAAATTGAAGCCGCACGTTGCCAGTGCGTCAATAAAATAAAAATACATATACTGCCAGAGCCGTGCTGGAGTCAGAGTACAATAGGCGTAAAAGCCTAGGATTGATTGTGACAGATGCATCCACAGATAGTCCCATATGAATCGTCAGTGTGTCAGTATATCAGACATGTGAAAACTGGTCGGCCAATCCTTGACTTTTAGTCTTGGTGCGGTGGTCCAGCGGAAAGATGCCTGGTTGCTGATGCTATGCGGAGTTGCAGGATGACGGTTCGATCCCCCGACCGGGAGATGGTGATCAACAAATTAAACTAACGGGTGCAGCACTGTCGGCTAAGTTAGCACATGGAAATTGAAGCCGCACGTTGCCAGTGCGTCAATAAAATAAAAATACATATACTGCCAGAGCCGTGCTGGAGTCAGAGTACAATAGGCGTAAAAGCCTAGGATTGATTGTGACAGATGCATCCACAGATAGTCCCATATGAATCGTCAGTGTGTCAGTATATCAGACATGTGAAAACTGGTCGGCCAATCCTTGACTTTTAGTCTTGGTGCGGTGGTCCAGCGGAAAGATGCCTGGTTGCTGATGCTATGCGGAGTTGCAGGATGACGGTTCGATCCCCCGACCGGGAGATGGTGATCAACAAATTAAACTAACGGGTGCAGCACTGTCGGCTAAGTTAGCACATGGAAATTGAAGCCGCACGTTGCCAGTGCGTCAATAAAATAAAAATACATATACTGCCAGAGCCGTGCTGGAGTCAGAGTACAATAGGCGTAAAAGCCTAGGATTGATTGTGACAGATGCATCCACAGATAGTCCCATATGAATCGTCAGTGTGTCAGTATATCAGACATGTGAAAACTGGTCGGCCAATCCTTGACTTTTAGTCTTGGTGCGGTGGTCCAGCGGAAAGATGCCTGGTTGCTGATGCTATGCGGAGTTGCAGGATGACGGTTCGATCCCCCGACCGGGAGATGGTGATCAACAAATTAAACTAACGGGTGCAGCACTGTCGGCTAAGTTAGCACATGGAAATTGAAGCCGCACGTTGCCAGTGCGTCAATAAAATAAAAATACATATACTGCCAGAGCCGTGCTGGAGTCAGAGTACAATAGGCGTAAAAGCCTAGGATTGATTGTGACAGATGCATCCACAGATAGTCCCATATGAATCGTCAGTGTGTCAGTATATCAGACATGTGAAAACTGGTCGGCCAATCCTTGACTTTTAGTCTTGGTGCGGTGGTCCAGCGGAAAGATGCCTGGTTGCTGATGCTATGCGGAGTTGCAGGATGACGGTTCGATCCCCCGACCGGGAGATGGTGATCAACAAATTAAACTAACGGGTGCAGCACTGTCGGCTAAGTTAGCACATGGAAATTGAAGCCGCACGTTGCCAGTGCGTCAATAAAATAAAAATACATATACTGCCAGAGCCGTGCTGGAGTCAGAGTACAATAGGCGTAAAAGCCTAGGATTGATTGTGACAGATGCATCCACAGATAGTCCCATATGAATCGTCAGTGTGTCAGTATATCAGACATGTGAAAACTGGTCGGCCAATCCTTGACTTTTAGTCTTGGTGCGGTGGTCCAGCGGAAAGATGCCTGGTTGCTGATGCTATGCGGAGTTGCAGGATGACGGTTCGATCCCCCGACCGGGAGATGGTGATCAACAAATTAAACTAACGGGTGCAGCACTGTCGGCTAAGTTAGCACATGGAAATTGAAGCCGCACGTTGCCAGTGCGTCAATAAAATAAAAATACATATACTGCCAGAGCCGTGCTGGAGTCAGAGTACAATAGGCGTAAAAGCCTAGGATTGATTGTGACAGATGCATCCACAGATAGTCCCATATGAATCGTCAGTGTGTCAGTATATCAGACATGTGAAAACTGGTCGGCCAATCCTTGACTTTTAGTCTTGGTGCGGTGGTCCAGCGGAAAGATGCCTGGTTGCTGATGCTATGCGGAGTTGCAGGATGACGGTTCGATCCCCCGACCGGGAGATGGTGATCAACAAATTAAACTAACGGGTGCAGCACTGTCGGCTAAGTTAGCACATGGAAATTGAAGCCGCACGTAGCCAGTGCGTCAATAAAATAAAATTACATACAGTGGCCATCTTGGATTCTGGTTTCTATTGTGGTTTAACATTATTGTAATGAGGGGAGGGGGAGCTAAGATCATTATCTTTCACATTCTCAGGTAAGGTAAACTCAACACTCACTCCTTATATATTAGAAAGTATTTACTCTTATTTATAGTTGATGTCGCTTTTCATACCACCTATTAAAGTACCTAATTAACTAATAGATAAACTGACATATTGTTGATTAACATACTAATAATGTGAGTCTTTCTACAATTGTACTGAATAGTTAATAACTGGTGCTCGTATCAAGAGGCGGATTATCTGAAGATGATGCTATGCAGGGTTGCAGAATGGCGGTTCGATCCCCCGACAGGGAGATGGTGATCAACAAATTAATCTAATGGGTGCATCACTGTCGGCTAAGTTAGCACATGGAAATTGAAGCCACAGGTTGCCAGTGTGTCAATAAAATAAAAATACATATCCTGCCAGAGCCGTGCTGGAGTCAGGGTACAATAGGCGTAAAAGCCTAGGATTGGATTGTGGCGGGTGCATCCACAGATAGACCCATATGAATCGTCAGTGTGTCAGTATATCAGACATGTGAAAACTGGTCGGCCAATCCTTGACTTATTAGTCTTGGTGCGGTGCTCCAGTGGAAAGATGCCTGGTTGCTGATGCTATGCGGAGTTGCAGAATGGCGGTTCGATCACCCCGACCGGGAGATGGTGATCAACAAATTAAACTAGTGGGTGCATCACTGTCGGCTAAGTTAGCACATGGAAATTGAAGCTGCACGTTGCCAGTGCATCAATAAAATAAAAATACATACATACGTGCATACATACATACATACATACAGTGGCCATCTTGGATTCTGGTTTCTATTGTGGTTTAACATTATTGTAATGAGGGGAGGGGGATATCTTTCACATTCTCAGGTAAGATAAACTCAAAACTCACTCCTTTTATATTAGAAAGTATTTACTCTTATTTATAGTTGATGTCTCTATTCATACCACCTATTAAAGTACCTAAGTAACTAATAGATAAACTGACATATTGTTGATTAACATACTAATAATGTGAGTCTTTCTACAATTGTACAGAACAGGTAATCACTGGTGCTCGTATCAAGAGGCGGATTATCTGAAGATGATCCTATGCGGAGTTGCAGAATGGCGGTTCGGTCCCCCGCACGGGAGATGGTGATCAACAAATTAAACTAATGGGTGCATGACTGTCGGCTAAGTTAGCACATGGAAATTGAAGCTGCACATTGCCAGTGCGTCAATAAAATAAAAATACATATACTGCCAGAGCCGTGCTGGAGTCAGAGTACAATAGGCGTAAAAGCCTAGGATTGAATTGTGGCGGGTGCATCCACAGATAGTCCCATATGAATCGTCAGTGTGTCAGTATATCAGACATGTGAAAGCTGGTCGGCCAATCCTTGACTGTATATCAGCACTGTCAGTCTTGTTGCGGTGGTCCAGTGGAAAGATGCCTGGTTGCTGATGCTATGCGGAGTTGCAGAATGGCGGTTCGATCCCCCGACCGGGAGATGGTGATCAACAAATTGAACTAACGGGTGCATCACTCGTCGGCTAAGTTAGCACATGGAAATTGAAGCCGCACGTTGCCAGTGCGTCAATAAAATAAAAATACATATACTGCCAGAGCCGTGCCGGAGTCAGAGTACAATAGGCGTAAAAGCCTAGGATTGATTGTGACAGATGCATCCACAGATAGTCCCATATGAATCGTCAGTGTGTCAGTATATCAGACATGTGAAACCTGGTCGGCCAATCCTTGACTACCAGTCTTGGTACGCTGGTCCAGTGGAAAGATGCCTGGTTGCTGATCCTATGCGGAGTTGCAGAATGGCGGTTCGATTCCCCGACCGGGAGATGGTGATCAACAAATTAAACTAACGGGTGCATCACTGTCGGCTAAATTAGCACATGGAAATTGAAGCTGCACATTGCCAGTGCGTCAATAAAATAAAAATACATATACTGCCAGAGCCGTGCTGGAGTCAGAGTACAATAGGCGTAAAAGCCTAGGATTGATTGTGACAGATGCATCCACAGATAGTCCCATATGAATCGTCAGTGTGTCAGTATATCAAACATGTGAAAGCTGGTCGGCCAATCCTTGACTACCAGTCTCGGTGCGGTGGTCCAGTGGAAAGATGCCTGGTTGCTGATGCTATGCGGAGTTGCAGAATGGCGGTTCGATCCCCCGACCGGGAGATGTTGATCAACAAATTAAACTAACGGGTGCATCACTGTCGGCTAAGTTAGCACATAGAAATTGAAGCCGCACGTTGCCAGTGCGTCAATAAAATAAAAATACATATACTGCCAGAGCCGTGCTGGAGTCAGAGTACAATAGGCGTAAAAGCCTAGGATTGATTGTGACAGATGCATCCACAGATAGTCCCATATGAATCGTCAGTGTGTCAGTATATCAAACATGTGAAAGCTGGTCGGCCAATCCTTGACTACCAGTCTTGGTGCGGTGGTCCAGTGGAAAGATGCCTGGTTGCTGATGCTATGCAGAGTTGCAGAATGGCGGTTCGATCCCCCGACAGTGAGATGGTGATCAACAAATTGAACTAACAGGTGCATCTCTGTCGGCTAAGTTAGCACATGGAAATTGAAGCCACACGTTGCCAGTGCGTCAATAAAATAAAAATACATATAGTGCCAGAGCCGTGCTGGAGTCAGAGTACAATAGGCGTAAAAGCTTAGGATTGATTGTGACAGATGCATCCACAGATAGTCCCATATGAATCGTCAGTATGTCAGTATATCAGACATGTGAAAGCTGGTCAGCCAATCCTTGACTACCAGTCTTGGTGCGGTGGTCCGGGTGGAAAGATGCCTGATTGCTGATGCTAGGCGGAGTTGCAGAATGGCGGTTCGATCCCCCGACCGGGAGATGGTGATCAACAAATTAAACTAACGGGTGCATCACTGTCGGCTAAGTTAGCACATGGAAATTGAAGCCGCACGTTGCCAGTGCATCAATAAAATAAAAATACATATACTCCCAGAGCCGTGCTGGAGTCAGAGTACAATAGGCATAAAAGCCTGGGATTGATTGTGACAGATGCATCCACAGATAGTCCCATATGAATCGTCAGTATGTCAGTATATCAGACATGTGAAAGCTGGTCAGCCAATCCTTGACTACCAGTCTTGGTGCGGTGGTCCAGTGGAAAGATGCCTGGTTGCTGATGCTATGCGGAGTTGCAGAATGGCGGTTCGATCCCCCGACCGGGAGATGGTGATCAACAAATTAAACTAATGGGTGCATCACTGTCGGCTAAGTTAGCACATGGAAATTGAAGCCGCACATTGCCAGTGCGTCAATAAAATAAAAATACATATACTGTCAGAGCCGTGCTGGAGTCAGAGTACAATATGCGTAAAAGCCTAGGATTGATTGTGACAGATGCATCCACAGATAGTCCCATATGAATCGTCAGTGTGTCAGTATATCAAACATGTGAAAGCTGGTCGGCCAATCCTTGACTACCAGTCTTGGTGCGGTGGTCCGGGTGGAAAGATGCCTGATTGCTGATGCTAGGCGGAGTTGCAGAATGGCGGTTCGATCCCCCGACCGGGAGATGGTGATCAACAAATTAAACTAACGGGTGCATCACTGTCGGCTAAGTTAGCACATGGAAATTGAAGTCGCACGTTGCCAGTGCATCAATAAAATAAAAATACATATACTCCCAGAGCCGTGCTGGAGTCAGAGTACAATAGGCATAAAAGCCTGGGATTGATTGTGACAGATGCATCCACAGATAGTCCCATATGAATCGTCAGTATGTCAGTATATCAGACATGTGAAAGCTGGTCAGCCAATCCTTGACTACCAGTCTTGGTGCGGTGGTCCAGTGGAAAGATGCCTGGTTGCTGATGCTATGCGGAGTTGCAGAATGGCGGTTCGATCCCCCGACCGGGAGATGGTGATCAACAAATTAAACTAATGGGTGCATCACTGTCGGCTAAGTTAGCACATGGAAATTGAAGCCGCACATTGCCAGTGCGTCAATAAAATAAAAATACATATACTGTCAGAGCCGTGCTGGAGTCAGAGTACAATAGGCGTAAAAGCCTAGGATTGATTGTGACAGATGCATCCACAGATAGTCCCATATGAATCGTCAGTGTGTCAGTATATCAGACATGTGAAAGCTGGTCGGCCAATCCTTGTCTACCAGTCTTGGTGCGGTGGTCCAGTGCAAAGATGCCTGGTTGCTGATGCTATGCGGAGTTGCAGAATGGCGGTTCGATCCCCCGACCGGGAGATGGTGATCAACAAATTGAACTAACGGGTGCATCACTGTCGGCTAAGTTAGCACATGGAAATTGAAGCCGCACGTTGCCAGTGCGTCAATAAAATAAAAATACATATACTGCCAGAGCCGTGCTGGAGTCAGAGTACAATAGGCGTAAAAGCCTAGGATTGATTGTGACAGATGCATCCACAGATAGTCCCATATGAATCGTCAGTGTGTCATCAGTATACAGACATGTGAAAGCTGGTCGGCCAATCCTTGACTACCAGTCTTGGTGCGGTGGTCCAGTGGAAAGATGGCTGGTTGCTGATGCCATGCGAAGTTGCAGAATGGCGGTTCGATCCCCCGACCGGGAGATGGTGATCAACAAATTAAACTAATGGGTGCATCACTGTCGGCTAAGTTAGCACATGGAAATTGAAGCCGCACGTTGCCAGTGCATCAATGAAATAAAAATACATATACTCCCAGAGCCGTGCTGGAGTCAGAGTACAATAGGCGTAAAAGCCCTGGATTGATTGTGACAGATGCATCCACAGATAGTCCCATATGAATCGTCAGTGTGTCAGTATATCAGACATGTGAAAGCTGGTCGGCCAATCCTTGACTGTATATCAGCACTGTCAGTCTTGTTGCGGTGGTCCAGTGGAAAGATGCCTGGTTGCTGATGCTATGTGGAGTTGCAGAATGGCGGTTCGAGCCCCCGACCGGGAGATGGTGATCAACAAATTGAACTAACGGGTGCATCACTCGTCGGCTAAGTTAGCACATGGAAATTGAAGCCGCACGTTGCCAGTGCGTCAATAAAATAAAAATACATATACTGCCAGAGCCGTGCTGGAGTCAGAGTACAATAGGCGTAAAAGCCTAGGATTGATTGTGACAGATGCATCCACAGATAGTCCCATATGAATCGTCAGTGTGTCAGTATATCAGACATGTGAAACCTGGTCGGCCAATCCTTGACTACCAGTCTTGGTACGGTGGTCCAGTGGAAAGATGCCTGGTTGCTGATGCTAGGTGGAGTTGCAGAATGGCGGTTCGATCCCCCGACCGGGAGATGGTGATCAACAAATTAAACTAACGGGTGCATCACTGTCGGCTAAGTTAGCACATGGAAATTGAAGCTGCACATTGCCAGTGCGTCAATAAAATAAAAATACATATACTGCCAGAGCCGTGCTGGAGTCAGAGTACAATAGGCGTAAAAGCCTAGGATTGATTGTGACAGATGCATCCACAGATAGTCCCATATGAATCGTCAGTGTGTCAGTATATCAAACATGTGAAAGCTGGTTGGCCAATCCTTGACTACCAGTCTCGGTGCGGTGGTCCAGTGGAAAGATGCCTGGTTGCTGATGCTATGCGGAGTTGCAGAATGGCGGTTCGATCCCCCGACCGGGAGATGGTGATCAACAAATTAAACTAACGGGTGCATCACTGTCGGCTAAGTTAGCACATAGAAATTGACGCCGCATGTTGCCAGTGCGTCAATAAAATAAAAATACATATACTGCCAGAGCCGTGCTGGAGTCAGAGTACAATAGGCGTAAAAGCCTAGGATTGATTGTGACAGATGCATCCACAGATAGTCCCATATGAATCGTCAGTGTGTCATCAGTATACAGACATGTGAAAGCTGGTCGGCCAATCCTTGACTACCAGGCTTGGTGCGGTGGTCCAGTGCAAAGATGCCTGGTTGCTGATGCTATGCGGAGTTGCAGAATGGCGGTTCGATCCCCCGACCGCGAGATGGTGATCAACAAATTAAACTAACGGGTGCATCACTGTCGGCTAAGTTAGCACATGGAAATTGAAGCCGCACGTTGCCAGTGCATCAATAAAATAAAAATACATATACTGCCAGAGCCGTGCTGGAGTCAGAGTACAATAGGCGTAAAAGCCTAGGATTGATTGTGACAGATGCATCCACAGATAGTCCCATATGAATCGTCAGTGTGTCAGTATATCAGACATGTGAAAGCTGGTCGGCCAATCCTTAACTACCAGTCTTGGTGCGGTGGTCCAGTGGAAAGATGCCTGGTTGCTGATGCTATGCGGAGTTGCAGAATGGCGGTTCGATTCCCCGACCGGGAGATGGTGATCAATAAATTAAACTAACGGGTGCATCACTGTCGGCTAAGTTAGCACATGGAAATTGAAGCCGCACGTTGCCAGTGCGTCAATAAAATAAAAATACATATACTGCCAGAGCCGTGCTGGAGTAAGAGTACAATAGGCGTAAAAGCCTAGCATTGATTGTGACAGATGCATCCACAGATAGTCCCATATGAATCGTCAGTGTGTCAGTATATCAGACATGTGAAAGCTGGTCGGCCAATCCTTGACTACCAGTCTTGGTGCGGTGGTCCAGTGGAAAGATGCCTGGTTGCTGATGCTATGCGGAGTTGCAGAATGGCGGTTCGATCCCCTGACCGGGAGATGGTGATCAACAAATTAAACTAACGGGTGCATCACTGTTGGCTAAGTTAGCACATGGAAATTGAAGCCGCACGTTGCCAGTGCATCAATAAAATAAAAATACATATACTGCCAGAGCCGTGCTGGAGTCAGAGTACAATAGGCATAAAAGCCAAGTATTGATTGTGACAGATGCATCCACAGATAGTCCCATATGAATCGTCAGTGTGTCAGTATATCAGACATGTGAAAGCTGGTCGGCCAATCCTTGACTACCAGTCTTGGTGCGGTGGTCCAGTGGAAAGATGCCTGGTTGCTGATGCTATGCGGAGTTGCAGAATGGCGGTTCGATCCCCCGACCGGGAGATGGTGATCAACAAATTAAACTAATGGGTGCATCACTGTCGGCTAAGTTAGCACATGGAAATTGAAGCCGCACGTTGCCAGTGCATCAATAAAATAAAAATACATATACTGCCAGAGCCGTGCTGGAGTCAGAGTACAATAGGTGTAAAAGCCAAGGATTGATTGTGACAGATGCATCCACCGATAGTCCCATATGAATCGTCAGTGTGTCAGTATATCAGACATGTGAAAGCTGGTCGGCCAATCCTTGACTACCAGTCTTGGTGCGGTGGTACAGTGGAAAGATGTCTGATTGCTGATGCTATGCGGAGTTGCAGAATGGCGGTTCGATCCCCTGACCGGGAGATGGTGATCAACAAATTAAACTAACGGGTGCATCACTGTTGGCTAAGTTAGCACATGGAAATTGAAGCCGCACGTTGCCAGTGCGTCAATAAAATAAAAATACATATACTGCCAGAGCCGTGCTGGAGTCAGAGTACAATAGGCGTAAAAGCCTAGGATTGATTGTGACAGATGCATCCACAGATAGTCCCATATGAATCGTCAGTGTGTCAGTATATCAGACATGTGAAAGCTGGTCGGCCAATCCTTGTCTACCAGTCTTGGTGCGGTGGTCCAGTGCAAAGATGCCTGGTTGCTGATGCTATGCGGAGTTGCAGAATGGCGGTTCGATCCCCCGACTGGGAGATGGTGATCAACAAATTGAACTAACGGGTGCATCACTGTCGGCTAAGTTAGCACATGGAAATTGAAGCCGCACGTTGCCAGTGCGTCAATAAAATAAAAATACATATACTGCCAGAGCCGTGCTGGAGTCAGAGTACAATAGGCGTAAAAGCCTAGGATTGATTGTGACAGATGCATCCACAGATAGTCCCATATGAATCGTCAGTGTGTCATCAGTATACAGACATGTGAAAGCTGGTCGGCCAATCCTTGACTACCAGTCTTGGTGCGGTGGTCCAGTGGAAAGATGGCTGGTTGCTGATGCCATGCGAAGTTGCAGAATGGCGGTTCGATCCCCCGACCGGGAGATGGTGATCAACAAATTAAACTAATGGGTGCATCACTGTCGGCTAAGTTAGCACATGGAAATTGAAGCCGCACGTTGCCAGTGCATCAATGAAATAAAAATACATATACTCCCAGAGCCGTGCTGGAGTCAGAGTACAATAGGCGTAAAAGCCCTGGATTGATTGTGACAGATGCATCCACAGATAGTCCCATATGAATCGTCAGTGTGTCAGTATATCAGACATGTGAAAGCTGGTCGGCCAATCCTTGACTGTATATCAGCACTGTCAGTCTTGTTGCGGTGGTCCAGTGGAAAGATGGCTGGTTGCTGATGCTATGTGGAGTTGCAGAATGGCGGTTCGATCCCCCGACCGGGAGATGGTGATCAACAAATTGAACTAACGGGTGCATCACTCGTCGGCTAAGTTAGCACATGGAAATTGAAGCCGCACGTTGCCAGTGCGTCAATAAAATAAAAATACATATACTGCCAGAGCCGTGCTGGAGTCAGAGTACAATAGGCGTAAAAGCCTAGGATTGATTGTGACAGATGCATCCACAGATAGTCCCATATGAATCGTCAGTGTGTCAGTATATCAGACATGTGAAACCTGGTCGGCCAATCCTTGACTACCAGTCTTGGTACGGTGGTCCAGTGGAAAGATGCCTGGTTGCTGATGCTAGGCGGAGTTGCAGAATGGGGGTTCGATCCCCCGACCGGGAGATGGTGATCAACAAATTAAACTAACGGGTGCATCACTGTCGGCTAAGTTAGCACATGGAAATTGAAGCTGCACATTGCCAGTGCGTCAATAAAATAAAAATACATATACTGCCAGAGCCGTGCTGGAGTCAGAGTACAATAGGCGTAAAAGCCTAGGATTGATTGTGACAGATGCATCCACAGATAGTCCCATATGAATCGTCAGTGTGTCAGTATATCAAACATGTGAAAGCTGGTCGGCCAATCCTTGACTACCAGTCTCGGTGCGGTGGTCCAGTGGAAAGATGCCTGGTTGCTGATGCTATGCGGAGTTGCAGAATGGCGGTTCGATCCCCCGACCGGGAGATGGTGATCAACAAATTAAACTAACGGGTGCATCACTGTCGGCTAAGTTAGCACATAGAAATTGACGCCGCACGTTGCCAGTGCGTCAATAAAATAAAAATACATATACTGCCAGAGCCGTGCTGGAGTCAGAGTACAATAGGCGTAAAAGCCTAGGATTGATTGTGACAGATGCATCCACAGATAGTCCCATATGAATCGTCAGTGTGTCATCAGTATACAGACATGTGAAAGCTGGTCGGCCAATCCTTGACTACCAGTCTTGGTGCGGTGGTCCGAGTGGAAAGATGCCTGGTTGCTGATGCTAGGCGGAGTTGCAGAATGGCGGTTCGATCCCCCAACCGGGAGATGGTGATCAACAAATTAAACTAACGGGTGCATCACTGTCGGCTAAGTTAGCACATGGAAATTGAAGCCGCACGTTGCCAGTGCATCAATAAAATAAAAATACATATACTCCCAGAGCCGTACTGGAGTCAGAGTACAATAGGCATAAAAGCCTAGGATTGATTTTGACAGATGCATCCACAGATAGTCCCATATGAATCGTCAGTATGTCAGTATATCAGACATGTGAAAGCTGGTCGGCCAATCCTTGACTACCAGTCTCGGTGCGGTGGTCCAGTGGAAAGATGCCTGGTTGCTGATGCTATGCGGAGTTGCAGAATGGCGGTTCGATCCCCCGACCGGGAGATGGTGATCAACAAATTAAACTAATGGGTGCATCACTGTCGGCAAAGTTAGCACATGGAAATTGAAGCCGCACGTTGCCAGTGCGTCAATAAAATAAAAATACATATACTGCCAGAGCCGTGCTGGAGTCAGAGTACAATAGGCGTAAAAGCCTAGGATAGATTGTGACAGATGTATCCACAGATAGTCCCATATGAATCGTCAGTGTGTCAGTATATCAGACATGTGAAAGCTGGTCGGCCAATCCTTGACTACCAGGCTTGGTGCGGTGGTCCAGTGCAAAGATGCCTGGTTGCTGATGCTATGCGGAGTTGCAGAATGGCGGTTCGATCCCCCGACCGCGAGATGGTGATCAACAAATTAAACTAACGGGTGCATCACTGTCGGCTAAGTTAGCACATGGAAATTGAAGCCGCACGTTGCCAGTGCATCAATAAAATAAAAATACATATACTGCCAGAGCCGTGCTGGAGTCAGAGTACAATAGGCGTAAAAGCCTAGGATTGATTGTGACAGATGCATCCACAGATAGTCCCATATGAATCGTCAGTGTGTCAGTATATCAGACATGTGAAAGCTGGTCGGCCAATCCTTAACTACCAGTCTTGGTGCGGTGGTCCAGTGGAAAGATGCCTGGTTGCTGATGCTATGCGGAGTTGCAGAATGGCGGTTCGATTCCCCGACCGGGAGATGGTGATCAATAAATTAAACTAACGGGTGCATCACTGTCGGCTAAGTTAGCACATGGAAATTGAAGCCGCACGTTGCCAGTGCGTCAATAAAATAAAAATACATATACTGCCAGAGCCGTGCTGGAGTAAGAGTACAATAGGCGTAAAAGCCTAGCATTGATTGTGACAGATGCATCCACAGATAGTCCCATATGAATCGTCAGTGTGTCAGTATATCAGACATGTGAAAGCTGGTCGGCCAATCCTTGACTACCAGTCTTGGTGCGGTGGTCCAGTGGAAAGATGCCTGGTTGCTGATGCTATGCGGAGTTGCAGAATGGCGGTTCGATCCCCTGACCGGGAGATGGTGATCAACAAATTAAACTAACGGGTGCATCACTGTTGGCTAAGTTAGCACATGGAAATTGAAGCCACACGTTGCCAGTGCATCAATAAAATAAAAATACATATACTGCCAGAGCCGTGCTGGAGTCAGAGTACAATAGGCATAAAAGCCAAGTATTGATTGTGACAGATGCATCCACAGATAGTCCCATATGAATCGTCAGTGTGTCAGTATATCAGACATGTGAAAGCTGGTCGGCCAATCCTTGACTACCAGTCTTGGTGCGGTGGTCCAGTGGAAAGATGCCTGGTTGCTGATGCTATGCGGAGTTGCAGAATGGCGGTTCGATCCCCCGACCGGGAGATGGTGATCAACAAATTAAACTAATGGGTGCATCACTGTCGGCTAAGTTAGCACATGGAAATTGAAGCCGCACGTTGCCAGTGCATCAATAAAATAAAAATACATATACTGCCAGAGCCGTGCTGGAGTCAGAGTACAATAGGTGTAAAAGCCAAGGATTGATTGTGACAGATGCATCCACCGATAGTCCCATATGAATCGTCAGTGTGTCAGTATATCAGACATGTGAAAGCTGGTCGGCCAATCCTTGACTACCAGTCTTGGTGCGGTGGTACAGTGGAAAGATGTCTGATTGCTGATGCTATGCGGAGTTGCAGAATGGCGGTTCGATCCCCTGACCGGGAGATGGTGATCAACAAATTAAACTAACGGGTGCATCACTGTTGGCTAAGTTAGCACATGGAAATTGAAGCCGCACGTTGCCAGTGCGTCAATAAAATAAAAATACATATACTGCCAGAGCCGTGCTGGAGTCAGAGTACAATAGGCATAAAAGCCTAGGATTGATTGTGACAGATGCATCCCCGGATAGTCCCATATGAATCGTCAGTGTGTCAGTATATCAGACATGTGAAAGCTAGTCGGCCAATCCTTGACTACCAGTCTTGGTGCGGTGGTCCAGTGGAAAGATGCCTGGTTGCTGATGCTAGGCGGAGTTGCAGAATGGCGGTTCGATCCCCCAACCGGGAGATGGTGATCAACAAATTAAACTAACGGGTGCATCACTGTCGGCTAAGTTAGCACATGGAAATTGAAGCCGCACGTTGCCAGTGCATCAATAAAATAAAAATACATATACTCCCAGAGCCGTACTGGAGTCAGAGTACAATAGGCATAAAAGCCTAGGATTGATTTTGACAGATGCATCCACAGATAGTCCCATATGAATCGTCAGTATGTCAGTATATCAGACATGTGAAAGCTGGTCGGCCAATCCTTGACTACCAGTCTCGGTGCGGTGGTCCAGTGGAAAGATGCCTGGTTGCTGATGCTATGCGGAGTTGCAGAATGGCGGTTCGATCCCCCGACCGGGAGATGGTGATCAACAAATTAAACTAACGGGTGCATCACTGTCGGCAAAGTTAGCACATGGAAATTGAAGCCGCACGTTGCCAGTGCGTCAATAAAATAAAAATACATATACTGCCAGAGCCGTGCTGGAGTCAGAGTACAATAGGCGTAAAAGCCTAGGATAGATTGTGACAGATGTATCCACAGATAGTCCCATATGAATCGTCAGTGTGTCAGTATATCAGACATGTGAAAGCTGGTCGGCCAATCCTTGACTACCAGGCTTGGTGCGGTGGTCCAGTGCAAAGATGCCTGGTTGCTGATGCTATGCGGAGTTGCAGAATGGCGGTTCGATCCCCCGACCGCGAGATGGTGATCAACAAATTAAACTAACGGGTGCATCACTGTCGGCTAAGTTAGCACATGGAAATTGAAGCCGCACGTTGCCAGTGCATCAATAAAATAAAAATACATATACTGCCAGAGCCGTGCTGGAGTCAGAGTACAATAGGCGTAAAAGCCTAGGATTGATTGTGACAGATGCATCCACAGATAGTCCCATATGAATCGTCAGTGTGTCAGTATATCAGACATGTGAAAGCTGGTCGGCCAATCCTTAACTACCAGTCTTGGTGCGGTGGTCCAGTGGAAAGATGCCTGGTTTCTGATGCTATGCGGAGTTGCAGAATAGCGGTTCGATTCCCCGACCGGGAGATGGTGATCAATAAATTAAACTAACGGGTGCATCACTGTCGGCTAAGTTAGCACATGGAAATTGAAGCCGCACGTTGCCAGTGCGTCAATAAAATAAAAATACATATACTGCCAGAGCCGTGCTGGAGTAAGAGTACAATAGGCGTAAAAGCCTAGCATTGATTGTGACAGATGCATCCACAGATAGTCCCATATGAATCGTCAGTGTGTCAGTATATCAGACATGTGAAAGCTGGTCGGCCAATCCTTGACTACCAGTCTTGGTGCGGTGGTCCAGTGGAAAGATGCCTGGTTGCTGATGCTATGCGGAGTTGCAGAATGGCGGTTCGATCCCCTGACCGGGAGATGGTGATCAACAAATTAAACTAACGGGTGCATCACTGTTGGCTAAGTTAGCACATGGAAATTGAAGCCGCACGTTGCCAGTGCATCAATAAAATAAAAATACATATACTGCCAGAGCCGTGCTGGAGTCAGAGTACAATAGGCATAAAAGCCAAGTATTGATTGTGACAGATGCATCCACAGATAGTCCCATATGAATCGTCAGTGTGTCAGTATATCAGACATGTGAAAGCTGGTCGGCCAATCCTTGACTACCAGTCTTGGTGCGGTGGTCCAGTGGAAAGATGCCTGGTTGCTGATGCTATGCGGAGTTGCAGAATGGCGGTTCGATCCCCCGACCGGGAGATGGTGATCAACAAATTAAACTAATGGGTGCATCACTGTCGGCTAAGTTAGCACATGGAAATTGAAGCCGCACGTTGCCAGTGCATCAATAAAATAAAAATACATATACTGCCAGAGCCGTGCTGGAGTCAGAGTACAATAGGTGTAAAAGCCAAGGATTGATTGTGACAGATGCATCCACCGATAGTCCCATATGAATCGTCAGTGTGTCAGTATATCAGACATGTGAAAGCTGGTCGGCCAATCCTTGACTACCAGTCTTGGTGCGGTGGTACAGTGGAAAGATGTCTGATTGCTGATGCTATGCGGAGTTGCAGAATGGCGGTTCGATCCCCTGACCGGGAGATGGTGATCAACAAATTAAACTAACGGGTGCATCACTGTTGGCTAAGTTAGCACATGGAAATTGAAGCCGCACGTTGCCAGTGCGTCAATAAAATAAAAATACATATACTGCCAGAGCCGTGCTGGAGTCAGAGTACAATAGGCATAAAAGCCTAGGATTGATTGTGACAGATGCATCCCCGGATAGTCCCATATGAATCGTCAGTGTGTCAGTATATCAGACATGTGAAAGCTAGTCGGCCAATCCTTGACTACCAGTCTTGGTGCGGTGGTCCAGTGGAAAGATGCCTGGTTGCTGATGGTATGCGGAGTTGCAGAATGGCGGTTCAATCCCCCGACCGGGAGATGGTGATCAACAAATTAAACTAACGGGTGCATCACTGTTGGCTAAGTTAGCACATGGAAATTGAAGCCGCACGTTGCCAGTGCGTCAATAAAATAAAAATACATATACTCCCAGAGCCGTGCTGGAATCAGAGTACAATAGGCGTAAAAGCTTAGGATTGATTGTGACAGATGCATCCACAGATAGTCCCATATGAATCGTCAGTGTGTCAGTATATCAGACATGTGAAAGCTGGTCGGCCAATCCTTGACTACCAGTCTTGGTGCGGTGGTCCAGTGGAAAGATGTCTGGTTGCTGATGCTATGCGGAGTTGCAGAATGGCGGTTCGATCCCCTGACCGGGAGATGGTGATCAACAAATTAAACTAACGGGTGCATCACTGTTGGCTAAGTTAGCACATGGAAATTGAAGCCGCACGTTGCCAGTGCGTCAATAAAATAAAAATACATATACTGCCAGAGTCGTGCTGGAGTCAGAGTACAATAGGCATAAAAGCCTAGGATTGATTGTGACAGATGCATCCCCGGATAGTCCCATATGAATCGTCAGTGTGTCAGTATATCAGACATGTGAAAGCTAGTCGGCCAATCCTTGACTACCAGTCTTGGTGCGGTGGTCCAGTGGAAAGATGCCTCGTTGCTGATGCTATGCGGAGTTGCAGAATGGCGGTTCGATCCCCCGACCGGGAGATGGTGATCAACAAATTAAACTAACGGGTGCATCACTGTTGGCTAAGTTAGCACATGGAAATTGAAGCCGCACGTTGCCAGTGCGTCAATAAAATAAAAATACATATACTCCCAGAGCCGTGCTGGAATCAGAGTACAATAGGCGTAAAAGCTTAGGATTGATTGTGACAGATGCATCCACAGATAGTCCCATATGAATCGTCAGTGTGTCATCAGTATACAGACATGTGAAAGCTGGTCGGCCAATCCTTTATTACCAGGCTTGGTGCGGTGGTCCAGGTGGAAAGATGCCTGGTTGCTGATGCTAGGCCGAGTTGCAGAATGGCGGTTCGATCCCCCGACCGGGAGATGGTGATCAACAAATTAAACTAACGGGTGCATCACTGTCGGCTAAGTTAGCACATGGAAATTGAAGCCGCACGTTGCCAGTGCATCAATAAAATAAAAATACATATACTGCCAGAGCCGTGCTGGAGTCAGAGTACAATAGGCGTAAAAGCCTAGGATTGATTGTGACAGATGCATCCACAGATAGTCCCATATGAATCGTCAGTGTGTCAGTATATCAGACATGTGAAAGGTGGTCGGCCAATCCTTGACTACCAGTCTCGGTGCGGTGGTCCAGTGGAAAGATGCCTGGTTGCTGATGCTAAGCGGAGTTGCAGAATGGCGGTTCGATCCCCCGACCGGGAGATGGTGATCAACAAATTAAACTAACGGGTGCATCACTGTCGGCTAAGTTAGCACATGGAAATTGAAGTCGCACGTTGCCAGTGCGTCAATAAAATAAAAATACATATACTGCCAGAGCCGTGCTGGAGTCAGAGTACAATAGGCGTAAAAGCCTAGGATTGATTGTGACAGATGCATCCACAGATAGTCCCATATGAATCGTCAGTGTGTCAGTATATCAGACATGTGAAAGCTGGTCGGCCAATCCTTGACTACCAGTCTTGGTGCGGTGGTCCAGTGGAAAGATGCCTGGTTGCTGATGCTATGCGGAGTTGCAGAATGGCGGTTCGATCCCCCTACCGGGAGATTGTGATCAACAAATTAAACTAACGGGTCGGGACCAGGAGATGGTGATCAACAAATTGAACTAACGGGTGCATCACTGTCGGCTAAGTTAGCACATGGAAATTGAAGCTGCACATTGCCAGTGCGTCAATAAAATAAAAATACATATACTGCCAGAGCCGTGCTGGAGTCAGAGTACAATAGGCGTAAAAGCCTAGGATTGATTGTGACAGATGCATCCACAGATAGTCCCATATGAATCGTCAGTGTGTCAGTATATCAAACATGTGAAAGCTGGTCGGCCAATCCTTGACTACCAGTCTTGGTGCGGTGGTCCAGTGGAAAGATGCCTGGTTGCTGATGCTATGCAGAGTTGCAGAATGGCGGTTCGATCCCCCGACAGTGAGATGGTGATCAACAAATTAAACTAACGGGTGCATCACTGTCGGCTAAGTTAGCACATGGAAATTGAAGCCGCACGTTGCCAGTGCGTCAATAAAATAAAAATACATATACTCCCAGAGCCGTGCTGGAGTCAGAGTACAATAGGCGTAAAAGCCTAGGATTGATTGTGACAGATGCATCCACAGATAGTCCCATATGAATCGTCAGTGTGTCAGTATATCAGACATGTGAAAGCTGGTCGGCCAATCCTTGACTACCAGTCTTGGTGCGGTGGTCCAGTGGAAAGATGCCTGGTTGCTGATGCTATGCGGAGTTGCAGAATGGCGGTTCGATCACCAGACTGGGAGATGGTGATCAACAAATTGAACTAACAGGTGCATCTCTGTCGGCTAAGTTAGCACATGGAAATTGAAGCCACACGTTGCCAGTGCGTCAATAAAATAAAAATACATATAGTGCCAGAGCCGTGCTGGAGTCAGAGTACAATAGGCGTAAAAGCTTAGGATTGATTGTGACAGATGCATCCACAGATAGTCCCATATGAATCGTCAGTGTGTCATCAGTATACAGACATGGGAAAGCTGGTCGGCCAATCCTTGACTACCAGTCTTGGTGCGGTGGTCCGGGTGGAAAGATGCCTGATTGCTGATGCTAGGCGGAGTTGCAGAATGGCGGTTCGATCCCCCGACCGGGAGATGGTGATCAACAAATTAAACTAACGGGTGCATCACTGTCGGCTAAGTTAGCACATGGAAATTGAAGCCGCACGTTGCCAGTGCATCAATAAAATAAAAATACATATACTCCCAGAGCCATGCTGGAGTCAGAGTACAATAGGCATAAAAGCCTGGGATTGATTGTGACAGATGCATCCACAGATAGTCCCATATGAATCGTCAGTATGTCAGTATATCAGACATGTGAAAGCTGGTCAGCCAATCCTTGACTACCAGTCTTGGTGCGGTGGTCCAGTGGAAAGATGCCTGGTTGCTGATGCTATGCGGAGTTGCAGAATGGCGGTTCGATCCCCCGACCGGGAGATGGTGATCAACAAATTAAACTATTGGGTGCATCACTGTCGGCTAAGTTAGCACATGGAAATTGAAGCCGCACATTGCCAGTGCGTCAATAAAATAAAAATACATATACTGTCAGAGCCGTGCTGGAGTCAGAGTACAATAGGCGTAAAAGCCTAGGATTGATTGTGACAGATGCATCCACAGATAGTCCCATATGAATCGTCAGTGTGTCAGTATATCAAACATGTGAAAGCTGGTCGGCCAATCCTTGACTACCAGTCTTAGTGCGGTGGTCCGGGTGGAAAGATGCCTGATTGCTGATGCTAGGCGGAGTTGCAGAATGGCGGTTCGATCCCCCGACCGGGAGATGGTGATCAACAAATTAAACTAACGGGTGCATCACTGTCGGCTAAGTTAGCACATGGAAATTGAAGCCGCACGTTGCCAGTGCATCAATAAAATAAAAATACATATACTCCCAGAGCCGTGCTGGAGTCAGAGTACAATAGGCATAAAAGCCTGGGATTGATTGTGACAGATGCATCCACAGATAGTCCCATATGAATCGTCAGTATGTCAGTATATCAGACATGTGAAAGCTGGTCAGCCAATCCTTGACTACCAGTCTTGGTGCGGTGGTCCAGTGGAAAGATGCCTGGTTGCTGATGCTATGCGGAGTTGCAGAATGGCGGTTCGATCCCCCGACCGGGAGATGGTGATCAACAAATTAAACTAATGGGTGCATCACTGTCGGCTAAGTTAGCACATGGAAATTGAAGCCGCACATTTCCAGTGCGTCAATAAAATAAAAATACATATACTGTCAGAGCCGTGCTGGAGTCAGAGTACAATAGGCGTAAAAGCCTAGGATTGATTGTGACAGATGCATCCACAGATAGTCCCATATGAATCGTCAGTGTGTCAGTATATCAAACATGTGAAAGCTGGTCGGCCAATCCTTGACTACCAGTCTTGGTGCGGTGGTCCAGTGGAAAGATGCCTGGTTGCTGATGCTATGCGGAGTTGCAGAATGGCGGTTCGATCCCCCGACCGGGAGATGGTGATCAACAAATTAAACTAACGGGTGCATCACTGTAGGCTAAGTTAGCACATGGAAATTGAAGCCGCACGTTGCCAGTGCGTCAATAAAATAAAAATACATATACTGCCAGAGCCGTGCTGGAGTCAGAGTACAATAGGCGTAAAAGCCTAGGATTGATTGTGACAGATGCATCCACAGATAGTCCCATATGAATCGTCAGTGTGTCAGTATATCAAACATGTGAAAGCTGGTCGGCCAATCCTTGACTACCAGTCTTGGTGCGGTGGTCCAGTGGAAAGATGCCTGGTTGCTGGTGCTATGCGGAGTTGCAGAATGGCGGTTCGATCCCCCGACCGGGAGATGGTGATCAACAAATTAAACTAACGGGTGCATCACTGTCGGCTAAGTTAGCACATGGAAATTGAAGCCGCACGTTGCCAGTGCGTCAATAAAATAAAAATACATATACTGCCAGAGCCGTGCTGGAGTCAGAGTACAATAGGCGTAAAAGCCTAGGATTGATTGTGACAGATGCATCCACAGATAGTCCCATATGAATCGTCAGTGTGTCAGTATATCAAACATGTGAAAGCTGGTCGGCCAATCCTTGACTACCAGTCTTGGTGCGGTGGTCCAGTGGAAAGATGCCTGGTTGCTGATCCTATGCGGAGTTGCAGAATGGCGGTTCGATCCCCCGACAGGGAGATGGTGATCAACAAATTAAACTAACGGGTGCATCACTGTCGGCTAAGTTAGCGCATGGAAATTGAAGCCGCACGGTGCCAGTGCGTCAATAAAATAAAAATACATATACTCCCAGAGCCGTGCTGGAGTCAAACTACAATAGGCGTAAAAGCCTAGGATGGATTGTGACAGATGCATCCACAGATAGTCCCATATGAATCGTCAGTTTGTCAGTATATCAGACATGTGAAAGCTGGTCGGCCAATCCTTGACTACCAGTCTTGGTGCGGTGGTCCAGTGGAAAGATGGCTGGTTGCTGATGCCATGCGAAGTTGCAGAATGGCGGTTCGATCCCCCGACCGGGAGATGGTGATCAACAAATTAAACTAATGGGTGAATCACTGTCGGCTAAGTTAGCACATGGAAATTGAAGCCGCACGTTGCCAGTGCATCAATGAAATAAAAATACATATACTCCCAGAGCCGTGCTGGAGTCAGAGTACAATAGGCGTAAAAGCCCTGGATTGATTGTGACAGATGCATCCACAGATAGTCCCATATGAATCGTCAGTGTGTCAGTATATCAGACATGTGAAAGCTGGTCGGCCAATCCTTGACTGTATATCAGCACTGTCAGTCTTGTTGCGGTGGTCCAGTGGAAAGATGCCTGGTTGCTGATGCTATGTGGAGTTGCAGAATGGCGGTTCGATCCCCCGACCGGGAGATGGTGATCAACAAATTGAACTAACGGGTGCATCACTCGTCGGCTAAGATAGCACATGGAAATTGAAGCCGCACGTTGCCAGTGCGTCAATAAAATAAAAATACATATACTGCCAGAGCCGTGCTGGAGTCAGAGTACAATAGGCGTAAAAGCCTAGGATTGATTGTGACAGATGCATCCACAGATAGTCCCATATGAATCGTCAGTGTGTCAGTATATCAGACATGTGAAACCTGGTCGGCCAATCCTTGACTACCAGTCTTGGTACGGTGGTCCAGTGGAAAGATGCCTGGTTGCTGATGCTATGCGGAGTTGCAGAATGGCGGTTCGATCCCCCGACCGGGAGATGGTGATCAACAAATTAAACTAACGGGTGCATCACTGTCGGCTAAGTTAGCACATGGAAATTGAAGCTGCACATTGCCAGTGCGTCAATAAAATAAAAATACATATACTGCCAGAGCCGTGCGGGAGTCAGAGTACAATAGGCGTAAAAGCCTAGGATTGATTGTGACAGATGCATCCACAGATAGTCCCATATGAATCGTCAGTGTGTCAGTATATCAAACATGTGAAAGCTGGTCGGCCAATCCTTGACTACCAGTCTCGGTGCGGTGGTCCAGTGGAAAGATGCCTGGTTGCTGATGCTATGCGGAGTTGCAGAATGGCGGTTCGATCCCCCGACCGGGAGATGTTGATCAACAAATTAAACTAACGGGTGCATCACTGTCGGCTAAGTTAGCACATAGAAATTGACGCCGCACGTTGCCAGTGCATCAATAAAATAAAAATACATATACTGCCAGAGCCGTGCTGGAGTCAGAGTACAATAGGCGTAAAAGCCTAGGATTGATTGTGACAGATGCATCCACAGATAGTCCCATATGAATCGTCAGTGTGTCAGTATATCAAACATGTGAAAGCTGGTCGGCCAATCCTTGACTACCAGTCTTGGTGCGGTGGTCCGGTGGAAAGATGCCTGGTTGCTGATGCTATGCAGAGTTGCAGAATGGCGGTTCGATCCCCCGACAGTGAGATGGTGATCAACAAATTAAACTAACGGGTGCATCACTGTCGGCTAAGTTAGCACAAGGAAATTGAAGCCGCACGTTGCCAGTGCGTCAATAAAATAAAAATACATATACTCCCAGAGCCGTGCTGGAGTCAGAGTACAATAGGCGTAAAAGCCTAGGATTGATTGTGACAGATGCATCCACAGATAGTCCCATATGAATCGTCAGTGTGTCAGTATATCAGACATGTGAAAGCTGGTCGGCCAATCCTTGACTACCAGTCTTGGTGCGGTGGTCCAGTGGAAAGATGCCTGGTTGCTGATGCTATGCGGAGTTGCAGAATGGCGGTTCGATCCCCCGACAGGGAGATGGTGATCAACAAATTATACTAACGGGTGCATCACTGTCGGCTAAGTTAGCACATGGAAATTGAAGCCGCACATTGCCAGTGCGTCAATAAAATAAAAATACATATACTCCCAGAGCCGTGCTGGAGTCAGAGTACAATAGGCGTAAAAGCCTAGGATTGATTGTGACAGATGCATCCACAGATAGTCCCATATGAATCGTCAGTGTGTCAGTATATCAGACATGTGAAAGCTGGTCGGCCAATCCCTTACTACCAGTCTTGGTGCGCTCGTCCAGTGGAAAGATGCCTGGTTGCTGATGCTATGCGGAGTTGCAGAATGGCGGTTCGATCCCCCGACTGGGAGATGGTGATCAACAAATTGAACTAACGGGTGCATCTCTGTCGGCTAAGTTAGCACATGGAAATTGAAGCCACACGTTGCCAGTGCGTCAATAAAATAAAAATACATATAGTGCCAGAGCCGTGCTGGAGTCAGAGTACAATAGGCGTAAAAGCTTAGGATTGATTGTGACAGATGCATCCACAGATAGTCCCATATGAATCGTCAGTGTGTCATCAGTATACAGACATGTGAAAGCTGGTCGGCCAATCCTTGACTACCAGTCTTGGTGCGGTGGTCCGAGTGGAAAGATGCCTGGTTGCTGATGCTAGGCGGAGTTGCAGAATGGCGGTTCGATCCCCCGACCGGGAGATGGTGATCAACAAATTAAACTAACGGGTGCATCACTGTAGGCTAAGTTAGCACATGGAAATTGAAGCCGCACGTTGCCAGTGCGTCAATAAAATAAAAATACATATACTGCCAGAGCCGTGCTGGAGTCAGAGTACAATAGGCGTAAAAGCCTAGGATTGATTGTGACAGATGCATCCACAGATAGTCCCATATGAATCGTCAGTGTGTCAGTATATCAAACATGTGAAAGCTGGTCGGCCAATCCTTGACTACCAGTCTTGGTGCGGTGGTCCAGTGGAAAGATGCCTGGTTGCTGGTGCTATGCGGAGTTGCAGAATGGCGGTTCGATCCCCCGACCGGGAGATGGTGATCAACAAATTAAACTATTGGGTGCATCACTGTCGGCTAAGTTAGCACATGGAAATTGAAGCCGCACGTTGCCAGTGCGTCAATAAAATAAAAATACATATACTGCCAGAGCCGTGCTGGAGTCAGAGTACAATAGGCGTAAAAGCCTAGGATTGATTGTGACAGATGCATCCACAGATAGTCCCATATGAATCGTCAGTGTGTCAGTATATCAAACATGTGAAAGCTGGTCGGCCAATCCTTGACTACCAGTCTTGGTGCGGTGGTCCAGTGGAAAGATGCCTGGTTGCTGATCCTATGCGGAGTTGCAGAATGGTGGTTCGATCCCCCGACAGGGAGATGGTGATCAACAAATTAAACTAACGGGTGCATCACTGTCGGCTAAGTTAGCGCATGGAAATTGAAGCCGCACGGTGCCAGTGCGTCAATAAAATAAAAATACATATACTCCCAGAGCCGTGCTGGAGTCAAACTACAATAGGCGTAAAAGCCTAGGATGGATTGTGACAGATGCATCCACAGATAGTCCCATATGAATCGTCAGTTTGTCAGTATATCAGACATGTGAAAGCTGGTCGGCCAATCCTTGACTACCAGTCTTGGTGCGGTGGTCCAGTGGAAAGATGGCTGGTTGCTGATGCCATGCGAAGTTGCAGAATGGCGGTTCGATCCCCCGACCGGGAGATGGTGATCAACAAATTAAACTAATGGGTGCATCACTGTCGGCTAAGTTAGCACATGGAAATTGAAGCCGCACGTTGCCAGTGCATCAATGAAATAAAAATACATATACTCCCAGAGCCGTGCTGGAGTCAGAGTACAATAGGCGTAAAAGCCCTGGATTGATTGTGACAGATGCATCCACAGATAGTCCCATATGAATCGTCAGTGTGTCAGTATATCAGACATGTGAAAGCTGGTCGGCCAATCCTTGACTGTATATCAGCACTGTCAGTCTTGTTGCGGTGGTCCAGTGGAAAGATGCCTGGTTGCTGATGCTATGTGGAGTTGCAGAATGGCGGTTCGATCCCCCGACCGGGAGATGGTGATCAACAAATTGAACTAACGGGTGCATCACTCGTCGGCTAAGTTAGCACATGGAAATTGAAGCCGCACGTTGCCAGTTCGTCAATAAAATAAAAATACATATACTGCCAGAGCCGTGCTGGAGTCAGAGTACAATAGGCGTAAAAGCCTAGGATTGATTGTGACAGATGCATCCACAGATAGTCCCATATGAATCGTCAGTGTGTCAGTATATCAAACATGTGAAAGCTGGTCGGCCAATCCTTGACTACCAGTCTCGGTGCGGTGGTCCAGTGGAAAGATGCCTGGTTGCTGATGCTATGCGGAGTTGCAGAATGGCGGTTCGATCCCCCGACCGGGAGATGTTGATCAACAAATTAAACTAACGGGTGCATCACTGTCGGCTAAGTTAGCACATAGAAATTGACGCCGCACGTTGCCAGGGCGTCAATAAAATAAAAATACATATACTGCCAGAGCCGTGCTGGAGTCAGAGTACAATAGGCGTAAAAGCCTAGGATTGATTGTGACAGATGCATCCACAGATAGTCCCATATGAATCGTCAGTGTGTCAGTATATCAAACATGTGAAAGCTGGTCGGCCAATCCTTGACTACCAGTCTTGGTGCGGTGGTCCAGTGGAAAGATGCCTGGTTGCTGATGCTATGCAGAGTTGCAGAATGGCGGTTCGATCCCCCGACAGTGAGATGGTGATCAACAAATTAAACTAACGGGTGCATCACTGTCGGCTAAGTTAGCACAAGGAAATTGAAGCCGCACGTTGCCAGTGCGTCAATAAAATAAAAATACATATACTCCCAGAGCCGTGCTGGAGTCAGAGTACAATAGGCGTAAAAGCCTAGGATTGATTGTGACAGATGCATCCACAGATAGTCCCATATGAATCGTCAGTGTGTCAGTATATCAGACATGTGAAAGCTGGTCGGCCAATCCTTGACTACCAGTCTTGGTGCGGTGGTCCAGTGGAAAGATGCCTGGTTGCTGATGCTATGCGGAGTTGCAGAATGGCGGTTCGATCCCCCGACAGGGAGATGGTGATCAACAAATTATACTAACGGGTGCATCACTGTCGGCTAAGTTAGCACATGGAAATTGAAGCCGCACATTGCCAGTGCGTCAATAAAATAAAAATACATATACTCCCAGAGCCGTGCTGGAGTCAGAGTACAATAGGCGTAAAAGCCTAGGATTGATTGTGACAGATGCATCCACAGATAGTCCCATATGAATCGTCAGTGTGTCAGTATATCAGACATGTGAAAGCTGGTCGGCCAATCCCTTACTACCAGTCTTGGTGCGGTCGTCCAGTGGAAAGATGCCTGGTTGCTGATGCTATGCGGAGTTGCAGAATGGCGGTTCGATCCCCCGACTGGGAGATGGTGATCAACAAATTGAACTAACGGGTGCATCTCTGTCGGCTAAGTTAGCACATGGAAATTGAAGCCACACGTTGCCAGTGCGTCAATAAAATAAAAATACATATAGTGCCAGAGCCGTGCTGGAGTCAGAGTACAATAGGCGTAAAAGCTTAGGATTGATTGTGACAGATGCATCCACAGATAGTCCCATATGAATCGTCAGTGTGTCATCAGTATACAGACATGTGAAAGCTGGTCGGCCAATCCTTGACTACCAGTCTTGGTGCGGTGGTCCGAGTGGAAAGATGCCTGGTTGCTGATGCTAGGCGGAGTTGCAGAATGGCGGTTTGATCCCCCAACCGGGAGATGGTGATCAACAAATTAAACTAACGGGTGCATCACTGTCGGCTAAGTTAGCACATGGAAATTGAAGCCGCACGTTGCCAGTGCATCAATAAAATAAAAATACATATACTCCCAGAGCCGTACTGGAGTCAGAGTACAATAGGCATAAAAGCCTAGGATTGATTTTGACAGATGCATCCACAGATAGTCCCATATGAATCGTCAGTATGTCAGTATATCAGACATGTGAAAGCTGGTCGGCCAATCCTTGACTACCAGTCTCGGTGCGGTGGTCCAGTGGAAAGATGCCTGGTTGCTGATGCTATGCGGAGTTGCAGAATGGCGGTTCGATCCCCCGACCGGGAGATGGTGATCAACAAATTAAACTAACGGGTGCATCACTGTCGGCAAAGTTAGCACATGGAAATTGAAGCCGCACGTTGCCAGTGCGTCAATAAAATAAAAATACATATACTGCCAGAGCCGTGCTTGAGTCAGAGTACAATAGGCGTAAAAGCCTAGGATAGATTGTGACAGATGTATCCACAGATAGTCCCATATGAATCGTCAGTGTGTCAGTATATCAGACATGTGAAAGCTGGTCGGCCAATCCTTGACTACCAGGCTTGGTGCGGTGGTCCAGTGCAAAGATGCCTGGTTGCTGATGCTATGCGGAGTTGCAGAATGGCGGTTCGATCCCCCGACCGCGAGATGGTGATCAACAAATTAAACTAACGGGTGCATCACTGTCGGCTAAGTTAGCACATGGAAATTGAAGCCGCACGTTGCCAGTGCATCAATAAAATAAAAATACATATACTGCCAGAGCCGTGCTGGAGTCAGAGTACAATAGGCGTAAAAGCCTAGGATTGATTGTGACAGATGCATCCACAGATAGTCCCATATGAATCGTCAGTGTGTCATCAGTATACAGACATGTGAAAGCTGGTCGGCCAATCCTTGACTACCAGTCTTGGTGCGGTGGTCCGAGTGGAAAGATGCCTGGTTGCTGATGCTAGGCGGAGTTGCAGAATGGCGGTTCGATCCCCCAACCGGGAGATGGTGATCAACAAATTAAACTAACGGGTGCATCACTGTCGGCTAAGTTAGCACATGGAAATTGAAGCCGCACGTTGCCAGTGCATCAATAAAATAAAAATACATATACTCCCAGAGCCGTACTGGAGTCAGAGTACAATAGGCATAAAAGCCTAGGATTGATTTTGACAGATGCATCCACAGATAGTCCCATATGAATCGTCAGTATGTCAGTATATCAGACATGTGAAAGCTGGTCGGCCAATCCTTGACTACCAGTCTCGGTGCGGTGGTCCAGTGGAAAGATGCCTGGTTGCTGATGCTATGCGGAGTTGCAGAATGGCGGTTCGATCCCCCGACCGGGAGATGGTGATCAACAAATTAAACTAACGGGTGCATCACTGTCGGCAAAGTTAGCACATGGAAATTGAAGCCGCACGTTGCCAGTGCGTCAATAAAATAAAAATACATATACTGCCAGAGCCGTGCTTGAGTCAGAGTACAATAGGCGTAAAAGCCTAGGATAGATTGTGACAGATGTATCCACAGATAGTCCCATATGAATCGTCAGTGTGTCAGTATATCAGACATGTGAAAGCTGGTCGGCCAATCCTTGACTACCAGGCTTGGTGCGGTGGTCCAGTGCAAAGATGCCTGGTTGCTGATGCTATGCGGAGTTGCAGAATGGCGGTTCGATCCCCCGACCGCGAGATGGTGATCAACAAATTAAACTAACGGGTGCATCACTGTCGGCTAAGTTAGCACATGGAAATTGAAGCCGCACGTTGCCAGTGCATCAATAAAATAAAAATACATATACTGCCAGAGCCGTGCTGGAGTCAGAGTACAATAGGCGTAAAAGCCTAGGATTGATTGTGACAGATGCATCCACAGATAGTCCCATATGAATCGTCAGTGTGTCAGTATATCAGACATGTGAAAGCTGGTCGGCCAATCCTTAACTACCAGTCTTGGTGCGGTGGTCCAGTGGAAAGATGCCTGGTTGCTGATGCTATGCGGAGTTGCAGAATGGCGGTTCGATTCCCCGACCGGGAGATGGTGATCAATAAATTAAACTAATGGGTGCATCACTGTCGGCTAAGTTAGCACATGGAAATTGAAGCCGCACGTTGCCAGTGCATCAATAAAATAAAAATACATATACTGCCAGAGCCGTGATGGAGTCAGAGTACAATAGGCATAAAAGCCTAGGATTGATTGTGACAGATGCATCCCCGGATAGTCCCATATGAATCGTCAGTGTGTCAGTATATCAGACATGTGAAAGCTAGTCGGCCAATCCTTGACTACCAGTCTTGGTGCGGTGGTCCAGTGGAAAGATGCCTGGTTGCTGATGGTATGCGGAGTTGCAGAATGGCGGTTCGATCCCCCGACCGGGAGATGGTGATCAACAAATTAAACTAACGGGTGCATCACTGTTGGCTAAGTTAGCACATGGAAATTGAAGCCGCACGTTGCCAGTGCGTCAATAAAATAAAAATACATATACTCCCAGAGCCGTGCTGGAATCAGAGTACAATAGGCGTAAAAGCTTAGGATTGATTGTGACAGATGCATCCACAGATAGTCCCATATGAATCGTCAGTGTGTCATCAGTATACAGACATGTGAAAGCTGGTCGGCCAATCCTTTATTACCAGTCTTGGTGCGGTGGTCCAGGTGGAAAGATGCCTGGTTGCTGATGCTAGGCGGAGTTGCAGAATGGCGGTTCGATCCCCCGACCGGGAGATGGTGATCAACAAATTAAACTAACGGGTGCATCACTGTCGGCTAAGTTAGCACATGGAAATTGAAGCCGCACGTTGCCAGTGCATCAATAAAATAAAAATACATATACTGCCAGAGCCGTGCTGGAGTCAGAGTACAATAGGCGTAAAAGCCTAGGATTGATTGTGACAGATGCATCCACAGATAGTCCCATATGAATCGTCAGTGTGTCAGTATATCAGACATGTGAAAGCTGGTCGGCCAATCCTTGACTACCAGTCTTGGTGCGGTGGTCCAGTGGAAAGATGCCTGGTTGCTGATGCTATGCGGAGTTGCAGAATGGCGGTTCGATCCCCCGACCGGGAGATGGTGATCAACAAATTAAACTAATGGGTGCATCACTGTCGGTTAAGTTAGCACATGGAAATTGAAGCCGCACGTTGCCAGTGCATCAATAAAATAAAAATACATATACTGCCAGAGCCGTGCTGGAGTCAGAGTACAATAGGCGTAAAAGCCAAGGATTGATTGTGACAGATGCATCCACCGATAGTCCCATATGAATCGTCAGTGTGTCAGTATATCAGACATGTGAAAGCTGGTCGGCCAATCCTTGACTACCAGTCTTGGTGCGGTGGTCCAGTGGAAAGATGCCTGGTTGCTGATGCTATGCGGAGTTGCAGAATGGCGGTTCGATCCCCTGACCGGGAGATGGTGATCAACAAATTAAACTAACGGGTGCATCACTGTTGGCTAAGTTAGCACATGGAAATTGAAGCCGCACGTTGCCAGTGCATCAATAAAATAAAAATACATATACTGCCAGAGCCGTGCTGGAGTCAGAGTACAATAGGCATAAAAGCCAAGGATTGATTGTGACAGATGCATCCACAGATAGTCCCATATGAATCGTCAGTGTGTCAGTATATCAGACATGTGAAAGCTGGTCGGCCAATCCTTGACTACCAGTCTTGGTGCGGTGGTCCAGTGGAAAGATGCCTGGTTGCTGATGCTATGCGGAGTTGCAGAATGGCGGTTCGATCCCCCGACCGGGAGATGGTGATCAACAAATTAAACTAATGGGTGCATCACTGTCGGCTAAGTTAGCACATGGAAATTGAAGCCGCACGTTGCCAGTGCATCAATAAAATAAAAATACATATACTGCCAGAGCCGTGCTGGAGTCAGAGTACAATAGGTGTAAAAGCCAAGGATTGATTGTGACAGATGCATCCACCGATAGTCCCATATGAATCGTCAGTGTGTCAGTATATCAGACATGGGAAAGCTGGTCGGCCAATCCTTGACTACCAGTCTTGGTGCGGTGGTCCAGTGGAAAGATGTCTGGTTGCTGATGCTATGCGGAGTTGCAGAATGGCGGTTCGATCCCCTGACCGGGAGATGGTGATCAACAAATTAAACTAACGGGTGCATCACTGTTGGCTAAGTTAGCACATGGAAATTGAAGCCGCACGTTGCCAGTGCATCAATAAAATAAAAATACATATACTGCCAGAGTCGTGCTGGAGTCAGAGTACAATAGGCATAAAAGCCTAGGATTGATTGTGACAGATGCATCCCCGGATAGTCCCATATGAATCGTCAGTGTGTCAGTATATCAGACATGTGAAAGCTAGTCGGCCAATCCTTGACTACCAGTCTTGGTGCGGTGGTCCAGTGGAAAGATGCCTCGTTGCTGATGCTATGCGGAGTTGCAGAATGGCGGTTCGATCCCCCGACCGGGAGATGGTGATCAACAAATTAAACTAATGGGTGCATCACTGTTGGCTAAGTTAGCACATGGAAATTGAAGCCGCACGTTGCCAGTGCGTCAATAAAATAAAAATACATATACTCCCAGAGCCGTGCTGGAATCAGAGTACAATAGGCGTAAAAGCTTAGGATTGATTGTGACAGATGCATCCACAGATAGTCCCATATGAATCGTCAGTGTGTCATCAGTATACAGACATGTGAAAGCTGGTCGGCCAATCCTTTATTACCAGGCTTGGTGCGGTGGTCCAGGTGGAAAGATGCCTGGTTGCTGATGCTAGGCCGAGTTGCAGAATGGCGGTTCGATCCCCCGACCGGGAGATGGTGATCAACAAATTAAACTAACGGGTGCATCACTGTCGGCTAAGTTAGCACATGGAAATTGAAGCCGCACGTTGCCAGTGCATCAATAAAATAAAAATACATATACTGCCAGAGCCGTGCTGGAGTCAGAGTACAATAGGCGTAAAAGCCTAGGATTGATTGTGACAGATGCATCCACAGATAGTCCCATATGAATCGTCAGTGTGTCAGTATATCAGACATGTGAAAGGTGGTCGGCCAATCCTTGACTACCAGTCTCGGTGCGGTGGTCCAGTGGAAAGATGCCTGGTTGCTGATGCTAAGCGGAGTTGCAGAATGGCGGTTCGATCCCCCGACCGGGAGATGGTGATCAACAAATTAAACTAACGGGTGCATCACTGTCGGCTAAGTTAGCACATGGAAATTGAAGCCGCACGTTGCCAGTGCATCAATAAATTAAAAATACATATACTGCGAGAGCCGTGATGAAGTCAGAGTACAATAGGCGTAAAAGCCTAGGATTGATTGTGACAGATGCATCCACAGATAGTCCCATATGAATCGTCAGTGTGTCAGTATATCAGACATGTGAAAGGTGGTCGGCCAATCCTTGACTACCAGTCTCGGTGCGGTGGTCCAGTGGAAAGATGCCTGGTTGCTGATGCTAAGCGGAGTTGCAGAATGGCGGTTCTATCCCCCGACCAGGAGATGGTGATCAACAAATTAAACTAACGGGTGCATCACTGTCGGCTAAGTTAGCACATCGAAATTGAAGCCGCACGTTGCCAGTGCATCAATAAAATAAAAATACATATACTGCCAGAGCCGTGCTGGAGTCAGAGTACAATAGGCGTAAAAGCCAAGGATTGATTGTGACAGATGCATCCACAGATAGTCCCTTTTGAATCGTCAGTGTGTCAGTATATCAGACATGTGAAAGCTGGTCGGCCAATCCTTGACTACCAGTCTTGGTGCGGTGGTCCAGTGGAAAGATGCCTGGTTGCTGATGCTATGCGGAGTTGCAGAATGGCGGTTCGATCCCCCGACCGGGAAATAGTGATCAACAAATTAAACTAACGGGTGCATCACTGTCGGCTAAGTTAGCACATCGAAATTGAAGCCGCACGTTGCCAGTGCATCAATAAAATAAAAATACATATACTGCCAGAGCCGTGCTGGAGTCAGAGTACAATAGGCGTAAAAGCCAACGATTGATTGTGACAGATGCATCCACAGATAGTCCCTTTTGAATCGTCAGTGTGTCAGTATATCAGACATGTGAAAGCTGGTCGGCCAATCCTTGACTACCAGTCTTGGTGCGGTGGTCCAGTGGAAAGATGCCTGGTTGCTGATGCTATGCGGAGTTGCAGAATGGTTGTTCGATCCCCCGACCGGGAGATTGTGATCAACAAATTAAACTAACGGGTGCATTACTGTTGGCCTAGTTAGCACATGGAAATTGAAGCCGCACGTTGCCAGTGCATCAATAAAATAAAAATACATATACTCCCAGAGCCGTGCTGGAGTCAGAGTACAATAGGCGTAAAAGCCTAGGATTCATTGTGACAGATGCATCCACAGATAGTCCCATATGAATCGTCAGTGTGTCAGTATATCAGACATGTGAAAGCTGGTCGGCCAATCCTTGACTACCTGTCTCGGTGCGGTGGTCCAGTGGAAAGATGCCTGGTTGCTGATGCTATGCGGAGTTGCAGAATGGCGGTTCGATCCTCTGACCGGGAGATGGTAATCAACTACTTAAACTAACGGGTGCTTCACTGTCGGCTAAGTTAGCACATAGAAATTGAAGCCGCACGTTGCCAGTGCGTCAATAAAATAAAAATACATATACTGCCAGAGCCGTGCTGGAGTCAGAGTACAATAGGCGTAAAAGCCTAGGATTGATTGTGACAGATGCATCCACAGATAGTCCCATATGAATCGTCAGTGTGTCAGTATATCAGACATGTGAAAGGTGGTCGGCCAATCCTTGACTACCAGTCTCGGTGCGGTGGTCCAGTGGAAAGATGCCTGGTTGCTGATGCTAAGCGGAGTTGCAGAATGGCGGTTCGATCCCCCGACCGGGAGATGGTGATCAACAAATTAAACTAACGGGTGCATCACTGTCGGCTAAGTTAGCACATGGAAATTGAAGCCGCACGTTGCCAGTGCATCAATAAATTAAAAATACATATACTGCGAGAGCCGTGATGAAGTCAGAGTACAATAGGCGTAAAAGCCTAGGATTGATTGTGACAGATGCATCCACAGATAGTCCCATATGAATCGTCAGTGTGTCAGTATATCAGACATGTGAAAGGTGGTCGGCCAATCCTTGACTACCAGTCTCGGTGCGGTGGTCCAGTGGAAAGATGCCTGGTTGCTGATGCTAAGCGGAGTTGCAGAATGGCGGTTCTATCCCCCGACCAGGAGATGGTGATCAACAAATTAAACTAACGGGTGCATCACTGTCGGCTAAGTTAGCACATCGAAATTGAAGCCGCACGTTGCCAGTGCATCAATAAAATAAAAATACATATACTGCCAGAGCCGTGCTGGAGTCAGAGTACAATAGGCGTAAAAGCCAAGGATTGATTGTGACAGATGCATCCACAGATAGTCCCTTTTGAATCGTCAGTGTGTCAGTATATCAGACATGTGAAAGCTGGTCGGCCAATCCTTGACTACCAGTCTTGGTGCGGTGGTCCAGTGGAAAGATGCCTGGTTGCTGATGCTATGCGGAGTTGCAGAATGGCGGTTCGATCCCCCGACCGGGAAATAGTGATCAACAAATTAAACTAACGGGTGCATCACTGTCGGCTAAGTTAGCACATCGAAATTGAAGCCGCACGTTGCCAGTGCATCAATAAAATAAAAATACATATACTGCCAGAGCCGTGCTGGAGTCAGAGTACAATAGGCGTAAAAGCCAACGATTGATTGTGACAGATGCATCCACAGATAGTCCCTTTTGAATCGTCAGTGTGTCAGTATATCAGACATGTGAAAGCTGGTCGGCCAATCCTTGACTACCAGTCTTGGTGCGGTGGTCCAGTGGAAAGATGCCTGGTTGCTGATGCTATGCGGAGTTGCAGAATGGTTGTTCGATCCCCCGACCGGGAGATTGTGATCAACAAATTAAACTAACGGGTGCATTACTGTTGGCCTAGTTAGCACATGGAAATTGAAGCCGCACGTTGCCAGTGCATCAATAAAATAAAAATACATATACTCCCAGAGCCGTGCTGGAGTCAGAGTACAATAGGCGTAAAAGCCTAGGATTCATTGTGACAGATGCATCCACAGATAGTCCCATATGAATCGTCAGTGTGTCAGTATATCAGACATGTGAAAGCTGGTCGGCCAATCCTTGACTACCTGTCTCGGTGCGGTGGTCCAGTGGAAAGATGCCTGGTTGCTGATGCTATGCGGAGTTGCAGAATGGCGGTTCGATCCTCTGACCGGGAGATGGTAATCAACTACTTAAACTAACGGGTGCTTCACTGTCGGCTAAGTTAGCACATAGAAATTGAAGCCGCACGTTGCCAGTGCGTCAATAAAATAAAAATACATATACTGCCAGAGCCGTGCTGGAGTCAGAGTACAATAGGCGTAAAAGCCTAGGATTGATTGTGACAGATGCATCCACAGATAGTCCCATATGAATCGTCAGTGTGTCAGTATATCAGACATGTGAAAGCTGGTCGGCCAATCCTTGACTACCAGTCTTGGTGCGGTGGTCCAGTGGAAAGATGCCTGGTTGCTGATGCTATGCGGAGTTGCAGAATGGCGGTTCGATCCGCCGACCGGGAGATGGTGATCAACAAATTAAACTAACGGGTGCATCACTGTCGGCTAAGTTAGCACATGGAAATTGAAGCCGCACGTTGCCAGTGCATCAATAAAATAAAAATACATGTACTGCCAGAGACGTGCTGGAGTCAGAGTACAATAGGTGTAAAAGCCAAGGATTGATTGTGACAGATGTATCCACCGATAGTCCCATATGAATCGTCAGTGTGTCAGTATATCAGACATGTGAAAGCTGGTCGGCCAATCCTTGACTACCAGTCTTGGTGCGGTGGTCCAGTGGAAAGATGCCTGGTTGCTGATGCTATGCGGAGTTGCAGAATGGTGGTTCGATCCCCTGACCGGGAGATGGTGATCAACAAATTAAACTAACGGGTGCATCACTGTTGGATAAGTTAGCACATGGAAATTGAAGCCGCACGTTGCCAGTGCATCAATAAAATAAAAATACATATACTGCCAGAGCCGTGCTGGAGTCAGAGTACAATAGGCATAAAAGCCAAGGATTGATTGTGACAGATGCATCCACAGATAGTCCCATATGAATCGTCAGTGTGTCAGTATATCAGACATGTGAAAGCTGGTCGGCCAATCCTTGACTACCAGTCTTGGTGCGGTGGTCCAGTGGAAAGATGCCTGGTTGCTGATGCTATGCGGAGTTGCAGAATGGCGGTTCGATCCCCCGACCGGGAGATGGTGATCAACAAATTAAACTAATGGGTGCATCACTGTCGGCTAATTTAGCACATGGAAATTGAAGCCGCACGTTGCCAGTGCATCAATAAAATAAAAATACATATACTGCCAGAGCCGTGCTGGAGTCAGAGTACAATAGGCATAAAAGCCTAGGATTGATTGTGACAGATGCATCCCCGGATAGTCCCATATGAATCGTCAGTGTGTCAGTATATCAGACATGTGAAAGCTAGTCGGCCAATCCTTGACTACCAGTCTTGGTGCGGTGGTCCAGTGGAAAGATGCCTGGTTGCTGATGCTATGCGGAGTTGCAGAATGGCGGTTCGATCCCCCGACCGGGAGATGGTGATCAACAAATTAAACTAACGGGTGCATCACTGTTGGCTAAGTTAGCACATGGAAATTGAAGCCGCACGTTGCCAGTGCGTCAATAAAATAAAAATACATATACTCCCAGAGCCGTGCTGGAATCAGAGTACAATAGGCGTAAAAGCTTAGGATTGATTGTGACAGATGCATCCACAGATAGTCCCATATGAATCGTCAGTGTGTCATCAGTATACAGACATGTGAAAGCTGGTCGGCCAATCCTTTATTACCAGGCTTGGTGCGGTGGTCCAGGTGGAAAGATGCCTGGTTGCTGATGCTAGGCCGAGTTGCAGAATGGCGGTTCGATCCCCCGACCGGGAGATGGTGATCAACAAATTAAACTAACGGGTGCATCACTGTCGGCTAAGTTAGCACATGGAAATTGAAGCCGCACGTTGCCAGTGCATCAATAAAATAAAAATACATATACTGCCAGAGCCGTGCTGGAGTCAGAGTACAATAGGCGTAAAAGCCTAGGATTGATTGTGACAGATGCATCCACAGATAGTCCCATATGAATCGTCAGTGTGTCAGTATATCAGACATGTGAAAGGTGGTCGGCCAATCCTTGACTACCAGTCTCGGTGCGGTGGTCCAGTGGAAAGATGCCTGGTTGCTGATGCTAAGCGGAGTTGCAGAATGGCGGTTCGATCCCCCGACCGGGAGATGGTGATCAACAAATTAAACTAACGGGTGCATCACTGTCGGCTAAGTTAGCACATGGAAATTGAAGCCGCACGTTGCCAGTGCGTCAATAAAATAAAAATACATATACTGCCAGAGCCGTGCTGGAGTCAGAGTACAATAGGCGTAAAAGCCTAGGATTGATTGTGACAGATGCATCCACAGATAGTCCCATATGAATCGTCAGTGTGTCAGTATATCAGACATGTGAAAACTGGTCGGCCAATCCTTGACTACCAGTCTTGGTGCGGTGGTCCAGTGGAAAGATGCCTGGTTGCTGATGCTATGCGGAGTTGCAGAATGGCGGTTCGATCCCCCTACCGGGAGATTGTGATCAACAAATTAAACTAACGGGTCGGGACCAGGAGATGGTGATCAACAAATTGAACTAACGGGTGCATCACTGTCGGCTAAGTTAGCACATGGAAATTGAAGCTGCACGTTGCCAGTGCATCAATAAATTAAAAATACATATACTGCGAGAGCCGTGCTGAAGTCAGAGTACAATAGGCGTAAAAGCCTAGGATTGATTGTGACAGATGCATCCACAGATAGTCCCATATGAATCGTCAGTGTGTCAGTATATCAGACATGTGAAAGGTGGTCGGCCAATCCTTGACTACCAGTCTCGGTGCGGTGGTCCAGTGGAAAGATGCCTGGTTGCTGATGCTAAGCGGAGTTGCAGAATGGCGGTTCTATCCCCCGACCAGGAGATGGTGATCAACAAATTAAACTAACGGGTGCATCACTGTCGGCTAAGTTAGCACATCGAAATTGAAGCCGCACGTTGCCAGTGCATCAATAAAATAAAAATACATATACTGCCAGAGCCGTGCTGGAGTCAGAGTACAATAGGCGTAAAAGCCAAGGATTGATTGTGACAGATGCATCCACAGATAGTCCCTTTTGAATCGTCAGTGTGTCAGTATATCAGACATGTGAAAGCTGGTCGGCCAATCCTTGACTACCAGTCTTGGTGCGGTGGTCCAGTGGAAAGATGCCTGGTTGCTGATGCTATGCGGAGTTGCAGAATGGCGGTTCGATCCCCCGACCGGGAAATAGTGATCAACAAATTAAACTAACGGGTGCATCACTGTCGGCTAAGTTAGCACATCGAAATTGAAGCCGCACGTTGCCAGTGCATCAATAAAATAAAAATACATATACTGCCAGAGCCGTGCTGGAGTCAGAGTACAATAGGCGTAAAAGCCTAGGATTGATTGTGACAGATGCATCCACAGATAGTCCCTTTTGAATCGTCAGTGTGTCAGTATATCAGACATGTGAAAGCTGGTCGGCCAATCCTTGACTACCAGTCTTGGTGCGGTGGTCCAGTGGAAAGATGCCTGGTTGCTGATGCTATGCGGAGTTGCAGAATGGTTGTTCGATCCCCCGACCGGGAGATTGTGATCAACAAATTAAACTAACGGGTGCATTACTGTTGGCCTAGTTAGCACATGGAAATTGAAGCCGCACGTTGCCAGTGCATCAATAAAATAAAAATACATATACTCCCAGAGCCGTGCTGGAGTCAGAGTACAATAGGCGTAAAAGCCTAGGATTCATTGTGACAGATGCATCCACAGATAGTCCCATATGAATCGTCAGTGTGTCAGTATATCAGACATGTGAAAGCTGGTCGGCCAATCCTTGACTACCTGTCTCGGTGCGGTGGTCCAGTGGAAAGATGCCTGGTTGCTGATGCTATGCGGAGTTGCAGAATGGCGGTTCGATCCTCCGACCGGGAGATGGTAATCAACTACTTAAACTAACGGGTGCTTCACTGTCGGCTAAGTTAGCACATAGAAATTGAAGCCGCACGTTGCCAGTGCGTCAATAAAATAAAAATACATATACTGCCAGAGCCGTGCTGGAGTCAGAGTACAATAGGCGTAAAAGCCTAGGATTGATTGTGACAGATGCATCCACAGATAGTCCCATATGAATCGTCAGTGTGTCAGTATATCAGACATGTGAAAGCTGGTCGGCCAATCCTTGACTACCAGTCTTGGTGCGGTGGTCCAGTGGAAAGATGCCTGGTTGCTGATGCTATGCGGAGTTGCAGAATGGCGGTTCGATCCGCCGACCGGGAGATGGTGATCAACAAATTAAACTAACGGGTGCATCACTGTCGGCTAAGTTAGCACATGGAAATTGAAGCCGCACGTTGCCAGTGCGTCAATAAAATAAAAATACATATACTGCCAGAGCCGTGCTGGAGTCAGAGTACAATAGGCGTAAAAGCCTAGGATTGATTGTGACAGATGCATCCACAGATAGTCCCATATGAATCGTCAGTGTGTCAGTATATCAGACATGTGAAAGCTGGTCGGCCAATCCTTGACTACCAGTCTTGGTGCGGTGGTCCAGTGGAAAGATGCCTGGTTGCTGATGCTATGCGGAGTTGCAGAATGGCGGTTCGATCAGCCGACCGGGAGATGGTGATCAACAAATTAAACTAACGGGTGCATCATTGTCGGCTAAGTTAGCACATGGAAATTGAAGCCGCACGTTGCCAGTGCGTCAATAAACTAAAAATACATATACTGCCAGAGCCGTGCTGGAGTCAGAGTACAATAGGCGTAAAAGCCTAGGATTGATTCTGACAGATGCATCCACAGATAGTCCCATATGAATCGTCAGTGTGTCAGTATATCAAACATGTGAAAGCTGGTCGGCC
Source organism: Chaetoderma sp. LZ-2023a (assembly GCA_034401795.1). Classification (NCBI taxonomy): domain Eukaryota; kingdom Metazoa; phylum Mollusca; class Caudofoveata; order Chaetodermatida; family Chaetodermatidae; genus Chaetoderma; species Chaetoderma sp. LZ-2023a. Next base: position 92,179,960 of record CM067359.1, read on the forward strand.
AATCCTTGACTACCAGTCTTGGTGCGGTGGTCCAGTGGAAAGATGCCTGGTTGCTGATGCTATGCGGAGTTGCAGAATGGCGGTTCGATCCCCCGACAGGGAGATGGTGATCAACAAATTAAACTAACGGGTGCATCACTGTCGGTTAAGTTAGCACATGGAAATTGAAGCCGCACGTTGCCAGTGCGTCAATAAAATAAAAATACATATACTCCCAGAGCCGTGCTGGAGTCAGAGTACAATAGGCGTAAAAGCCTAGGATAGATTGTGACAGATGTATCCACCGATAGTCCCATATGAATCGTCAGTGTGTCAGTATATCACACATGTGAAAGGTGGTCGGCCAATCATTGACTACCAGTCTTGGTGCGGTGGTCCAGTGGAAAGATGCCTGGTTGCTGATGCTATGCGGAGTTGCAGAATGGCGGTTCGATCCCACGACCAGGAGATGGTGATCAACAAATTAAACTAACGGGTGCATCACTGTCGGCTAAGTTAGCACATGGAAATTGAAGCTGCACGTTGCCAGTGCATCAATAAAATAAAAATACATATACTGCCAGAGCCGTGCTGGAGTCAGAGTACAATAGGCGTAAAACCTAGGATTGATTGTGACAGATGCATCCACAGGTAGTGCCATATGAATCGTCAGTGTGTCAGTATATCAGACATGTGAAAGCTGGTCGGTCAATCCTTGACTACCAGTCTTGGTGCGGTGGTCCAGTGGAAAGATGCCTGGTTGCTGATGCGATGCGGAGTTGCAGAATGGCGGTTCGATCCCCCGACCGGGAGATGGTGATCAACAAATTAAACTAACGGGTGCATCACTGTCAGCTAAGTTAGCACATGGAAATTGAAGCCGCACGTTGCCAGTGCATCAATAAAATAAAAATACTTATACTGCCAGAGCCGTGCTGTAGTCAGAGTACAATAGGCGTAAAAGCCTAGGATTGATTGTGACAGATGCATCCACAGATAGTCCCATATGAATCGTCAGTGTGTCATCAGTATATCAGACATGTGAAAGTTGGTCAGCCAATCATTGACTACCAGTCTTGGTGCGGTGGTCCAGTGGAAAGATGCCTGGTTGCTGATGCTATGCGGAGTTGCAGAATGGCGGTTCGATCCCCCGACCAGGAGATGGTGATCAACAAATTGAACTAACGGGTGCATCACTGTCGGCTAAGTTAGCACATGGAAATTGAAGCTGCACGTTGCCAGTGCATCAATAAAATAAAAATACATATACTGCCAGAGCCGTGCTGGAGTCAGAGTACAATAGGCGTAAAAGCCTAGGATTGATTGTGACAGATGCATCCACAGATAGTCCCATCTGAATCGTCAGTGTGTCATCAGTATATCAGACATGTGAAAGTTGGTCGGCCAATCCTTGACTACCAGTCTTGGTGCGGTGGTCCAGTGGAAAGATGCCTGGTTGCTGATGCTATGCGGAGTTGCAGAATGGCGGTTCGATCCCACGACCAGGAGATGGTGATCAACAAATTAAACTAACGGGTGCATCACTGTCGGCTAAGTTAGCACATGGAAATTGAAGCTGCACGTTGCCAGTGCATCAATAAAATAAAAATACATATACTGCCAGAGCCGTGCTGGAGTCAGAGTACAATAGGCGTAAAACCTAGGATTGATTGTGACAGATGCATCCACAGGTAGTGCCATATGAATCGTCAGTGTGTCAGTATATCAGACATGTGAAAGCTGGTCGGTCAATCCTTGACTACCAGTCTTGGTGCGGTGGTCCAGTGGAAAGATGCCTGGTTGCTGATGCGATGCGGAGTTGCAGAATGGCGGTTCGATCCCCCGACCGGGAGATGGTGATCAACAAATTAAACTAACGGGTGCATCACTGTCAGCTAAGTTAGCACATGGAAATTGAAGCCGCACGTTGCCAGTGCATCAATAAAATAAAAATACTTATACTGCCAGAGCCGTGCTGTAGTCAGAGTACAATAGGCGTAAAAGCCTAGGATTGATTGTGACAGATGCATCCACAGATAGTCCCATATGAATCGTCAGTGTGTCATCAGTATATCAGACATGTGAAAGTTGGTCAGCCAATCATTGACTACCAGTCTTGGTGCGGTGGTCCAGTGGAAAGATGCCTGGTTGCTGATGCTATGCGGAGTTGCAGAATGGCGGTTCGATCCCCCGACCAGGAGATGGTGATCAACAAATTGAACTAACGGGTGCATCACTGTCGGCTAAGTTAGCACATGGAAATTGAAGCTGCACGTTGCCAGTGCATCAATAAAATAAAAATACATATACTGCCAGAGCCGTGCTGGAGTCAGAGTACAATAGGCGTAAAAGCCTAGGATTGATTGTGACAGATGCATCCACAGATAGTCCCATCTGAATCGTCAGTGTGTCATCAGTATATCAGACATGTGAAAGTTGGTCGGCCAATCCTTGACTACCAGTCTTGGTGCGGTGGTCCAGTGGAAAGATGCCTGGTTGCTGATGCTATGCGGAGTTGCAGAATGCCGGTTCGATCCCCTGACCGGGAGATGGTGATCAACAAATTAAACTAACGGGTGCATCACTGTCGGCTAAGTTAGCACATGGAAATTGAAGCCGCACGTTGCCAGTGCGTCAATAAAATAAAAATACATATACTGCCAGAGCCGTGCTGGAGTCAGAGTACAATAGGCGTAAAAGCCTAGGATTGATTGTGACAGATGCATCCACAGATAGTCCCATATGAATCGTCAGTGTGTCAGTATATCAGATATGTGAAAGCTGGTCGGCCAATCCTTCACTACCAGTCTTGGTGCGGTGGTCCAGTGGAAAGATGCCTGGTTGCTGATGCGATGCGGAGTTGCAGAATGGCGGTTCGATCCCCCGACCGGGAGATGGTGATCAACAAATTAAACTAACGGGTGCATCACTGTCAGCTAAGTTAGCACATGGAAATTGAAGCCGCACGTTGCCAGTGCATCAATAAAATAAAAATACTTATACTGCCAGAGCCATGCTGTAGTCAGAGTACAATAGGCGTAAAAGCCTAGGATTGATTGTGACAGATGCATCCACAGATAGTCCCATATGAATCGTCAGTGTGTCATCAGTATATCAGACATGTGAAAGTTGGTCAGCCAATCCTTGACTACCAGTCTTGGTGCGGTGGTCCAGTGGAAAGATGCCTGGTTGCTGATGCTATGCGGAGTTGCAGAATGGCGGTTCGATCCCCCGACCAGGAGATGGTGATCAACAAATTGAACTAACGGGTGCATCACTGTCGGCTAAGTTAGCACATGGAAATTGAAGCTGCACGTTGCCAGTGCATCAATAAAATAAAAATACATATACTGCCAGAGCCGTGCTGGAGTCAGAGTACAATAGGCGTAAAAGCCTAGGATTGATTGTGACAGATGCATCCACAGATAGTCCCATCTGAATCGTCAGTGTGTCATCAGTATATCAGACATGTGAAAGTTGGTCGGCCAATCCTTGACTACCAGTCTTGGTGCGGTGGTCCAGTGGAAAGATGCCTGGTTGCTGATGCTATGCGGAGTTGCAGAATGCCGGTTCGATCCCCTGACCGGGAGATGGTGATCAACAAATTAAACTAACGGGTGCATCACTGTCGGCTAAGTTAGCACATGGAAATTGAAGCCGCACGTTGCCAGTGCGTCAATAAAATAAAAATACATATACTGCCAGAGCCGTGCTGGAGTCAGAGTACAATAGGCGTAAAAGCCTAGGATTGATTGTGACAGATGCATCCACAGATAGTCCCATATGAATCGTCAGTGTGTCAGTATATCAGATATGTGAAAGCTGGTCGGCCAATCCTTGACTACCAGTCTTGGTGCGGTGGTCCAGTGGAAAGATGCCTGGTTGCTGATGCGATGCGGAGTTGCAGAATGGCGGTTCGATCCCCCGACCGGGAGATGGTGATCAACAAATTAAACTAACGGGTGCATCACTGTCAGCTAAGTTAGCACATGGAAATTGAAGCCGCACGTTGCCAGTGCATCAATAAAATAAAAATACTTATACTGCCAGAGCCATGCTGTAGTCAGAGTACAATAGGCGTAAAAGCCTAGGATTGATTGTGACAGATGCATCCACAGATAGTCCCATATGAATCGTCAGTGTGTCATCAGTATATCAGACATGTGAAAGTTGGTCAGCCAATCCTTGACTACCAGTCTTGGTGCGGTGGTCCAGTGGAAAGATGCCTGGTTGCTGATGCTATGCGGAGTTGCAGAATGGCGGTTCGATCCCCCGACCAGGAGATGGTGATCAACAAATTGAACTAACGGGTGCATCACTGTCGGCTAAGTTAGCACATGGAAATTGAAGCTGCACGTTGCCAGTGCATCAATAAAATAAAAATACATATACTGCCAGAGCCGTGCTGGAGTCAGAGTACAATAGGCGTAAAAGCCTAGGATTGATTGTGACAGATGCATCCACAGATAGTCCCATATGAATCGTCAGTGTGTCATCAGTATATCAGACATGTGAAAGTTGGTCGGCCAATCCTTGACTACCAGTCTTGGTGTGGTGGTCCAGTGGAAAGATGCCTGGTTGCTGATGCTATGCGGAGTTGCAGAATGGCGGTTCGATCCCCCTACCGGGAGATTGTGATCAACAAATTAAACTAACGGGTCGGATAAGTTAGCACATGGAAATTGAAGCCGCACGTTGCCAGTGCATCAATAAATTAAAAATACATATACTGCGAGAGCCATGCTGAAGTCAGAGTACAATAGGCGTAAAAGCCTAGGATTGATTGTGACAGATGCATCCACAGATAGTCCCATATGAATCGTCAGTGTGTCAGTATATCAGACATGTGAAAGGTGGTCGGCCAATCCTTGACTACCAGTCTCGGTGCGGTGGTCCAGTGGAAAGATGCCTGGTTGCTGATGCTAAGCGGAGTTGCAGAATGGCGGTTCTATCCCCCGACCAGGAGATGGTGATCAACAAATTAAACTAACGGGTGCATCACTGTCGGCTAAGTTAGCACATCGAAATTGAAGCCGCACGTTGCCAGTGCATCAATAAAATAAAAATACATATACTGCCAGAGCCGTGCTGGAGTCAGAGTACAATAGGCGTAAAAGCCAAGGATTGATTGTGACAGATGCATCCACAGATAGTCCCTTTTGAATCGTCAGTGTGTCAGTATATCAGACATGTGAAAGCTGGTCGGCCAATCCTTGACTACCAGTCTTGGTGCGGTGGTCCAGTGGAAAGATGCCTGGTTGCTGATGCTATGCGGAGTTGCAGAATGGTGGTTCGATCCCCCGACCGGGAGATTGTGATCAACAAATTAAACTAACGGGTGTATCACTGTCGGCTAAGTTAGCACATGGAAATTGAAGCCGCACGTTGCCAGTGCGTCAATAAAATAAAAATACATATACTGCCAGAGCCGTGCTGGAGTCAGAGTACAATAGGCGTAAAACCTAGGATTGATTGTGACAGATGCATCCACAGGTAGTGCCATATGAATCGTCAGTGTGTCAGTATATCAGACATGTGAAAGCTGGTCGGTCAATCCTTGACTACCAGTCTTGGTGCGGTGGTCCAGTGGAAAGATGCCTGGTTGCTGATGCGATGCGGAGTTGCAGAATGGCGGTTCGATCCCCCGACCGGGAGATGGTGATCAACAAATTAAACTAACGGGTGCATCACTGTCAGCTAAGTTAGCACATGGAAATTGAAGCCGCACGTTGCCAGTGCATCAATAAAATAAAAATACTTATACTGCCAGAGCCGTGCTGTAGTCAGAGTACAATAGGCGTAAAAGCCTAGGATTGATTGTGACAGATGCATCCACAGATAGTCCCATATGAATCGTCAGTGTGTCATCAGTATATCAGACATGTGAAAGTTGGTCAGCCAATCATTGACTACCAGTCTTGGAGCGGTGGTCCAGTGGAAAGATGCCTGGTTGCTGATGCTATGCGGAGTTGCAGAATGGCGGTTCGATCCCCCGACCAGGAGATGGTGATCAACAAATTGAACTAACGGGTGCATCACTGTCGGCTAAGTTAGCACATGGAAATTGAAGCTGCACGTTGCCAGTGCATCAATAAAATAAAAATACATATACTGTCAGAGCCGTGCTGGAGTCAGAGTACAATAGGCGTAAAAGCCTAGGATTGATTGTGACAGATGCATCCACAGATAGTCCCATCTGAATCGTCAGTGTGTCATCAGTATATCAGACATGTGAAAGTTGGTCGGCCAATCCTTGACTACCAGTCTTGGTGCGGTGGTCCAGTGGAAAGATGCCTGGTTGCTGATGCTATGCGGAGTTGCAGAATGCCGGTTCAATCCCCTGACCGGGAGATGGTGATCAACAAATTAAACTAACGGGTGCATCACTGTCGGCTAAGTTAGCACATGGAAATTGAAGCCGCACGTTGCCAGTGCGTCAATAAAATAAAAATACATATACTGCCAGAGCCGTGCTGGAGTCAGAGTACAATAGGCGTAAAAGCATAGGATTGATTGTGACAGATGCATCCACAGATAGTCCCATATGAATCGTCAGTGTGTCAGTATATCAGACATGTGAAAGCTGGTTGGCCAATCCTTGACTACCAGTCTTGGTGCGGTGGTCCAGTGGAAAGATGCCTGGTTGCTGATGCTATGCGGAGTTGCAGAATGGTTGTTCGATCCCCCGACCGGGAGATTGTGATCAACAAATTAAACTAACGGGTGCATCACTGTTGGCTAAGTTAGCACATGGAAATTGAAGCCGCACGTTGCCAGTGCGTCAATAAAATAATAATACATATACTGCAAGAGCCGTGCTGGAGTCAGAGTACAATAGGCGTAAAAGCAAAGGATTGATTGTGACAGATGCATCCACAGATAGTCCCTTTTGAATCGTCAGTGTGTCAGTATATCAGACATGTGAAAGCTGGTCGGCCAATCCTTGACTACCAGTCTTGGTGCGGTGGTCCAGTGGAAAGATGCCTGGTTGCTGATGCTAAGCGGAGTTGCAGAATGGCGGTTCTATCCCCCGACCAGGAGATGGTGATCAACAAATTAAACTAACGGGTGCATCACTGTCGGCTAAGTTAGCACATCGAAATTGAAGCCGCACGTTGCCAGTGCATCAATAAAATAAAAATACATATACTGCCAGAGCCGTGCTGGAGTCAGAGTACAATAGGCGTAAAAGCCAAGGATTGATTGTGACAGATGCATCCACAGATAGTCCCTTTTGAATCGTCAGTGTGTCAGTATATCAGACATGTGAAAGCTGGTCGGCCAATCCTTGACTACCAGTCTTGGTGCGGTGGTCCAGTGGAAAGATGCCTGGTTGCTGATGCTATGCGGAGTTGCAGAATGGTGGTTCGATCCCCCGACCAGGAGATTGTGATCAACAAATTAAACTAACGGGTGTATCACTGTCGGCTAAGTTAGCACATGGAAATTGAAGCCGCACGTTGCCAGTGCGTCAATAAAATAAAAATACATATACTGCCAGAGCCGTGCTGGAGTCAGAGTACAATAGGCGTAAAACCTAGGATTGATTGTGACAGATGCATCCACAGGTAGTGCCATATGAATCGTCAGTGTGTCAGTATATCAGACATGTGAAAGCTGGTCGGTCAATCGTTGACTACCAGTCTTGGTGCGGTGGTCCAGTGGAAAGATGCCTGGTTGCTGATGCTATGCGGAGTTGCAGAATGGCGGTTCGATCCCCCGACCGGGAAATAGTGATCAACAAATTAAACTAATGGGTGCATCACTGTCGGCTAAGTTAGCACATCGAAATTGAAGCCGCACGTTGCCAGTGCATCAATAAAATAAAAATACATATACTGCCAGAGCCGTGCTGGAGTCAGAGTACAATAGGCGTAAAAGCCAACGATTGATTGTGACAGATGCATCCACAGATAGTCCCTTTTGAATCGTCAGTGTGTCAGTATATCAGACATGTGAAAGCTGGTCGGCCAATCCTTGACTACCAGTCTTGGTGCGGTGGTCCAGTGGAAAGATGCCTGGTTGCTGATGCTATGCGGAGTTGCAGAATGGTTGTTCGATCCCCCGACCGGGAGATTGTGATCAACAAATTAAACTAACGGGTGCATCACTGTTGGCTAAGTTAGCACATGGAAATTGAAGCCGCACGTTGCCAGTGCGTCAATAAAATAAAAATACATATACTCCCAGAGCCGTGCTGGAGTCAGAGTACAATAGGCGTAAAAGCCTAGGATTGATTGTGACAGATGCATCCACAGATAGTCCCATATGAATCGTCAGTGTGTCAGTATATCAGACATGTGAAAGCTGGTCGGCCAATCCTTCACTACCAGTCTCGGTGCGGTGGTCCAGTGGAAAGATGCCTGGTTGCTGATGCTATGCGGAGTTGCAGAATGGCGGTTCGATCCCCCGACCGGGAGATGGTGATCAACAAATTAAACTAACGGGTGCATCACTGTCGGCTAAGTTAGCACATGGAAATTGAAGCCGCACATTGCCAGTGCGTCAATAAAATAAAAATACATATACTGCCAGAGCCGTGCTGGAGTCAGAGTACAATAGGCGTAAAAGCCTAGGATTGATTGTGACAGATGCATCCACAGATAGTCCCATATGAATCGTCAGTGTGTCAGTATATCAGACATGTGAAAGCTGGTCGGCCAATCCTTGACTACCAGTCTTGGTGCGGTGGTCCAGTGGAAAGATGCCTGGTTGCTGATGCTATGCGGAGTTGCAGAATGGCGGTTCGATCCCCCGACCGGGAGATTGTGATCAACAAATTAAACTAACGGGTGCATCACTGTTTCGGCTAAGTTAGCACATGGAAATTGAAGCCGCACGTTGCCAGTGCGTCAATAAAATAAAAATACATATACTGCCAGAGCCGTGCTGGAGTCAGAGTACAATAGGCGTAAAAGCCTAGGATTGATTGTGACAGATGCATCCACAGATAGTCCCATATGAATCGTCAGTGTGTCAGTATATCAGACATGTGAAAGCTGGTCGGCCAATCCTTGACTACCAGTCTTGGTGCGGTGGTCCAGTGGAAAGATGCCTGGTTGCTGATGCTAAGCGGAGTTGCAGAATGGCGGTTCTATCCCCCGACCAGGAGATGGTGATCAACAAATTAAACTAACGGGTGCA